>OZ007499.1:80687608-81314252 GCA_963931805.1 Microdon myrmicae
TGACACAAGCATGTGTCCCAAACCCTCAAAACTTCTTCCTAAATTCCAAACCGAACTTGCTAATTGGAGTAAATTTCAAAATATAACTACACAGGCACTAAGTCAACATGTACAGAGTCAAAATACTAATCAAGAAACAGCCATAATCACTAAAGCAATCCGAATAGGTGCGAATGCCTCAATACCACAAACAAGTCGAAAACTCCATAAGGTAGTAGTTCCCTGGTGGAATCCAGTATTGGACAACCTAAGGAAGAAAAAACAAGAAGCCTGGAGAATTTTCAAAAGATTCCCCTCCGATTTTAACCTAATCAATTATAAAAAATTAAATGCTCTTTTTCGCAAAAATGCCAAGGAAGAAAAAAGAAAAGCCTTCGAAACATTTACCGAAAAGTTAAATCCGAACTCTACTCCCAGAGAAATCTGGGCGGATATAAAGACGCTCACTGGGCAGTATCGCCCCCTCTCAATAAAATGCATGAATACCGACTCAGGCTATCTCACGTCTACCCTTCAAATTGCAGACTATCTCGGCAAAACATGGTCAAACTACGCAGAAAACGTAAACTTTCATCAGTCATTTCTCTCTGCCAGAAGAGACACAATTAGCCCGTCCCCTCATACAAGCCCATCCTCTAAATTATTAGATCTCCCGATCAATAAAATTGAATTAGAGTCAAGCCTACACGGCGCCACAGGTAAAACACCAGGATATGATCGAGTCGATTACATAATGTTAAAAAACAGTCCACCACTCCTGAGACACCGAATACTCCATCTCTTCAATAACACACTCCAAACAGGTGTAATTCCACAAGTGTGGAAAATAGCCACAATTGTACCCATATCAAAACCCACGAGCGAACCGACCTCGGCAAAAGAATATCGTTACATTTTGAAAAAGTTGTAGCTAGACGACTCAACTGGTTCATGGAGAAAAACAATCTAATAAGCATTGAACAAGTTGGTTTCAAGCAAGGACGTGGAACGATTGATGCGCTACTCCATATCGACAACTTCATCACATCTTCTTTATCAACCAAAAAGCATACAACAATTCTCTCCATAGATTTTGAAAAAGCGTTCGACCGGATCGGTCCTCATGTGATTTTGAATAAATTAGCGCAATGGAGAGTTGGTAACAATATGTTCTACATAATCAAGTCCTTTCTTTCCAACAGGAAGTTTAGAGTCAAAACAGGTGGTGCATTCTCACAAATATGCAACATAAAAAACGGTATCCCACAGGGTTCTCCACTACCAGTCCTATTATTCGCGATAGCCTTTGACGGAATAAACGACATTCCCGTAAAATATAAAAACAGAAAACACTGTCTCTACGCTGACGACCTAATTATTCTAACAAACGTAAACGATCTCAACGAAGTACAATCTACCTATTCAGAAATACTACACGACATCACTAATTGGTGTAAAACCTCAGGCGCAAAGATCTCCCTCGAAAAAACTAAAATGTTACACATTTGTAGAAAAACCAGCTGCAGCAAAAACATCACACTTCCCTTTCAGAATCACACAATCCCTACAATCCAATCCATGAAAATCCTCGGTATCCTCTTTGACAGTAAATACAATTTTAAAGAACATTGTTTAGCACTTAAGAAAAGCCTAGCTGCAAGATTAAATGTTGTAAAATACTTAGCATATCAGAATGGATCTGCACATACTAACACCCTTATTAACATAACTAAAGCCATCATCCTATCTAAAATCGACTACGGACTAATGATATACGGAAAATGTAGCAAAACGACCCTGCAAACAATAAAATCTCCCTATCACCCCGCAGCTCGAGCAAGTACCAGAGCATTCCGTACTACACCAATTAAAAACATCCTCGTTGAATGCGGTCTCCCATCTATAGAAAACAGACTAAAATACATATCAGCTTCACTCGCTTACAAATTTACAATGTCTATAGCAACTCCCATAGTGCAGGACATCCGAAAAATTTAATTAAAAAAAAACGAAGGTCGAGATACCGCTCAGAGCTGGAAAGGGCCATCGATATAGCCAAGGACTTGCATATCCCTATAAATACTTCAAAACCCCACCACACATAGCACCCTCCATGGTTAATTGCGAGAAATACAATCTTAGATGACCTGTCCCATTATCCAAAACATTCAACAAATCAGATAATCTATCAAAAACTTTTCAGGGATACCATCGACAAACATCAAAACTGGAACCTGTTTTCACAGATGGTTCCAAAAACGAATCAAATGTCTCATTTGCTATAGTCAACAATCGCAAAAAAATAATCAAAATGGGATCACTTCCCACCTTTTGTTCCATCCTATCAACGGAAGCAACGGCAATTCTGGAAGCAAAAAAACTTGTCCAGAAAATCCCAACGATTATCTGTACTGATAGCCTTTCAACTCTACAAGCAATAACCAACGTAAACTCTACAAATGCTGTTATTCGTCAAATCCAAGATAACATTATTAAGAATGCTAATAAAATAAAGCTACGTTGGACCCCCGGGCACTGTAACATTAGTGGAAATGAAGCAGCCGATGCGGCCGCAAAACTAGGGATAAAGTCGCCACTCGTCTCCTTCTATTATCCTAACAAAACGGACATAAGAAGACAGGTAAAAAATGCCCTTAAGAACGTGGAGGACGAAGAATGGCATCACTACACCCACCTGTACAGTGTTACGTGCGGCCTTCACCACCCCCATCATTTAATTGTTTTTATTATAATTTTGTTTTAATATAGTTTGATGGTAAGGTGGTGGAAGAATTGCACGATCCACATGTGAGTGTTCGAACACGCCCCGATTCGAGTGTGGATCGTGGGCGGGTTCGAGTTCGATTTTTGGAGTGGATGTTGAGGGAGAGCGAGAGAGAGCAAGAGGTATCTTCGAATTCGGTTTTTTTTTTGGTTCCGTTGTCGACGGTTCTTTTTTGGATACAGTTTTGCAAGTGGATTCCGTTTTTCGAAAAATAGAAAGAGGTTGGAAGATTTTGTGAGTGTGGCCGAAAAGAATTTGAAGTGGCAGAAAAGTTTTCCCGTTTCGGTGTTCTGTTGTTTTCTAAAAAAAAGAATAAACTGTAAAAAAGAAAAACATTTGGAAATAAAAACCAAGAGAAAGAAAAACCCAGAAGAAGAAAAGAAAAAGACTTTTTCCTTTCGTGGAGCGCCGTTTACGAACCCAAGTGTCTAGACTCGAATTGGAAAAATCGATCCATTGTGCTTCGCTCAAAGGCCACCAGTTGGCGGTGGCCACCCAGGTCGTATTAAAAGGGAGGAACCTGAAGAGGAACCACAGGTGGTGGAGCAGCCGCTGAAGAGGAAGAGGAGTCCTAACAGAAGTCTTGGAGGCGAAATAATAATAAATCCCCAGAACAGTAACACCAATGTGTGCTCCTTAGAGCACGACATCGAACAGCGAAACTTATTGGAGACAAAAGCGTATGTCTCAAATTACTATTAGTAGAACACAGGCGCAACACAACTCTCTTCTCTATAGATATAATGACGGCCGCTGATCAACTGGTGAATGCATTTCACTGAAAGGCGTGCTTTATGCGAAGAACACGAATGTGGAATACTTTGCCTGTTCATGTATTTACTTGCCAGTATAATCGCCAGGACATCATCATCGGCACTACAACCGGGAACCGGTCTTGGCCTTATTTAGCAAGTCCTGAGGCTTGTTAAATTTTCCATAATGATTTATTTTTTCCGGGCAAGGTCATTAGTCTTGCGTCAGAGGCTCCCCGAGGGGAAATCGAACCCCGGTCTTCCGCGTGACAGGGGGTATACTAACCAACATACTATCAAGGAGGCTTGTGCGTATATTGCTCAATGACCAACTTTACCGACAGTAGTCAATGGCCGGGTACCCGGGTAGAAACATTGTTTTAACAATGTTAAAACAAATATTTTGCAATAGATTTTAATTTGTTTATCAGAAACAAATATATTGTGAATATTTTATGTATTTTATATAATTAATTTTTATAAATATAAAGAATTTTGACTATCTGCGGCTACAAAAGGCCTATTGAAATCGCAGAGAGCAAGGTCAGGATCGGCAGGTGTGTACAAATTCAGTTATACCTGCTAGAGGGATCTCGAGTATTCGGTTGACGAATAACTTGTACGGTCAACTTTCAACAAGGCAGTCGCTGACCACGCACAGAAAAAACCCAAGATTATTTTGCACTATAATCGGTACAAAGCTGGTGTTGATACAAAGGACCAAATGGCCGGCAGATACACGACACACCGACGGACGAATAGGTGGCCCTTGGTAATGTTCTTCAATGTTCTCGATGTAAGCGCACTCGCGGCGTTCGTCATTTATAAAGAGAACAACTCCATGCTGCCGAAAAAGACGAACGCCCGTCGTATGTTTTTGCTCCAATTAAGCGAACAACTTGCCCTGCCAAGTATTCATGAACGCTCGGAAAATGTTCAAATCATGAGGCATTACTCAACAAAACTTGCAATCGAGTCCATCATCGGCAAGGTTCGGCCGCTCGTGCCGACGACGATCCAGACAGCATGTCCGCCCCTGGATAGTACAGGAAGAAAAAAGGTCACTGGTTGTTGCCACATTTGTTTATCGCAGGCTCTGAAAAAGCGGCGAAAAACAAGAAAGGCAATGTGAAATGCCGGTTTGCGACGAACACGCAACTACGTTGGTTGAATGTAATGCATGTCACAGAAGTCCTTCTGAATAAATTTGTTTGTTAATTTAAATGCATTTTTATTGTTTTTCATTAATTATTAGTTATTTAAATAGTTAATTATCAATTAACTATTTAACATTCAATTTTGCATCATTCTTCATCATTCTCAATGCTTTTTAAATGGGGTACCCGGGTACCCGGTCGGTGGCTCAGAATACAATTTTTTAAAATGTCAATTTGAAAGTAAAAAAAAAATTTTTTTTCATCGAAATTTCGTAATTATCATTCAGAAACGTTTGAATGGAGATGATCTAAGACATGGGACCGAAATTCGTCTACTAGGCCGAGCAATCGTGAAATTGTGACAAGATAGTGATAGTGATCGTGATCGTGAAATTGCGACGAAATGGGTACCCGGTTACCCGGTCATTGACATAAGGGTTAAATAATAATTAGAAGAAAAAAAAATGCTGGTCTGTTCGTTAATTGTTTTCAACGAATTTACAAATTTGGTAGAAGCGTGGCCCTACTTCTCGGTGAGGTATTCCATTAGGTCTCCTAGAGCCGTTGCCCCAAAAACTAGTTTGAAAGTCAATAAAGAGATCTTATTTCAATGTCAGCTGTGCAAAGTTTAAAACTCTACGATCCTGTTTTAAAAGAAACCCCTCATTTTATGTGGGCCAGCATGGATGCATAAATCTGATAGCCGAAAGGCACGCGTCAGCCAGCAGTTCAAGTGTTAGAAAATCAGTACAACAGTTGATTATAACTAAATAGATATGTAAGGTAGATGACTCAGTTATATTCTAGTGGCTGTAATGAACTCAACAGTATTTCGATCTCTTTCCTTCTTTCCAAATCCAAAACTGGATGAATTTGGTAGCATTACATGCGAAAAAACGCGGCACAAAGGAAGTTTCTTCACCGTTCTACCTGAGTGTGGTAAGCCCGCTTCTTTGCGTTTTTTGCTCATTTCATACTTGATTCATGCAATGTTGCACTAGAAGATATACACCACCTTTAACACCGCGTCCAATTCTATATTCGAGTATAAAGAAAGCCTTTTTTGCTTATAAAATAATTTACATACAATCGTAGTCACCAGTTCAATCTTTAAATATATATACACATATTTTAAAAAAATGCTAGCATTCTTTACAATAATTATAATATCCCCACTGGCGAAAAGCATTCACATTTTATGTTTATGTCAATGTTTGAAATGCATTCGTTTATAACGTTTATAGAATAGTAAATGAGTAAAACAGATGATTAAGAGAACATGGCAGATCATCGTGCAATCAATATGAAACAATATCAGAATCGTAACCCGCCATTTTGTCAGCGTTCTACCATAAACCTGAAACTATACAGTGGTTGGCTAGTTGAACTTAAGCGTCTTTCCCATCGTTAGCTAAGTACTTCATAGAATTGCCATAGCAAGTACTGTGGGATTGAATATACTTTTACAAACAGATCAACTGAGGGTAACCTTAAGAATGAAACCCCAAACGAACAAAAGAAAAGAAAAGGATAAACAACTCACATCAAACAACTTGCACGTCTCGCTATCAGTAATTCCGGACTGCAAATTTTTCCCGAAACTCTTGATAAACTCACACAACGTTTCGCACAGTTGTGTCTCTTTTCTTTGGGCAATTGTCTGGAGACAGGGCAATAGATGCAGGGCATAATAGTGGACATGATTCTCACTAATATGTGGTGAATAGTATGCGAATAAATTTAGGCAAATACGAAGCGACCTGAAATAACATAGATAGACAGATTTCCATATAAACATCATATCCGACGATTAATACCTTTGATTGCCATTCTTTTTTATTTCCCCATACAAATCCATTAATATTCTTTTTAGTCGCGTCTTTTCTAATGATCGGAAAATCCGATTAAGATTCTCTTCGGCGCTTATCCTCACAGCTGAATCGAGGTCCTCGCAAAACATTAGGAGTACACTGGTCGCATTGCTGCAATGCATGGCGAAATTTATGTGTGACGCCATAGCTGGAGATAAGATGCATTCTGCTATATGCTGGAAGCAGTTGATTTTCTTTTTTTGGCTACAAAATGCAATAGATAGATAATTTATAGATACTGTAGCAGATCGTAATAATGAACAATACTCACCTGCATTCTTGGGTACGTAATTGATCTACGTAATTAGAAAATTGATTAACTATGTTTGACTTATCCATTTGTATTCATATAAAATCTCAAAATTCAATTCAACACTTTACTTTGAAAACATCATCTCACTTTATATTTGGTAAAATAGAGTTCTCTACAAACATCTGCCAAGTTAATTTGACATCTGTTTGGTAAAATGCAAGCGGAGAAATACTGTGGGAAATTTCCCATAGTAATTTCCGCAGAAATTTCCCATTGCGGACAGGTGTCACCATAACAGTTGTACGAAAAATAAAATCCATTTAAGATATTTGATAAATAAAAATTTGTAAATGCAACGTTATATTCATCAAATATTAATTTGGCATAGAATATCAGAACCAATAATCTTTAAAATTTGTGTACTAAATTTGTAATTTCTTATTGAGTTATGTCTACAATATATTTATTAACAATAAATAATGTTAACAAAATACGTTAAGAAAAAAGGTCTCTCTAAATGATGTGACTAATATACTTTGTATTCTTGTGTAGTACTTGATCATCATTAACTTATTTTATTCTTATTGAACTACTTTTAGAACCCTCAATAGTACTGGCGAAAAAAAAAATTGTTTCTCACTTTTAATGGCGAAAAACGAACTATAAAATATATACAAGGACAAGATGAATCGTTTAGGTGTATTTCAACCCAGCAAAACTAACTGCCGCACTCGACACAAATAAATGGCATTGAAAATAATAAAACACATGAATTAAAACAATAGATCGCGACACAACATCCTTTTGACTTTATTCTTACACGATAAACGGTGTAACAATTGAAACAAAAACTGTGTGAAAGAAAAGGTACCGAATGCACCTGAACAAAAACTCTTTGTTAGAAAAAACGTTAAAAACATACTGTGTCAAAAACAGCAACAACCAACAAAAAAACTGTTCATGAACGGTCACAGTTTCATTCTCCTCCATTCAGCATCCAACAACGGCCCGCCATCAGTTAGTTCAATCTTTTCATAGATTGAGCAATTAGCAGCATTCAGTGCCACTATAGAGTTTTCTGCTGCAACCGCATAGTTGGATGTTTATTGATGTATAAGTTTAGGCGTTAAATACTTGAGTGTGTTGTCAAATAGCGGACGTGTGTTGCTGGTAGCAGTTTTCATTGTAATGGCAGGATAACAGTCCTCGTCCATATCATCCATCTTTGGCTTTTCGGTGTGTTTGGCATAGAATCACCATCTTAATTCAAACTGTAGGAATGTTCCGATTTGATTGGTAATGTGCCGAGCAGTGCATCTGATATCAATTTGTAGTTTAAAATCACTGCTGGCATTTTAACGTCACGCTCCCGAAACTAGTCGGGCATTTCCGACTGACATTTGAGGCTGCTTGATGTTCTCCTTTTATTTTTAATCTTTAATCAGTTTATGCTTTGTTGCTGTACTGCAACATCTTGTCGGGCCGACGACGATGCACCAATGGTTGTCCTTCCCTTTGGTGCTGTCAATGTGAGGCCCGTCAGCGTCGTGGTTTATCGCGGTTGGTGCTTGTGGTTGAGAACAGAGGCTTCAAAGCTCGTGTTGCCCATTAACCGGTACAGTGCTGGGGTAGGGTGGCAATAATTAATTATGTTGACTAGATCTGATTCTATTAATTGATTAGGTTATGAGATATAATTGGTTATGGAACAGTAGTATTATTCGTATTATCAGTATGTGTGTGATGTGTATGTGTGTGTGAGACCGAAGGCCCAGTTGGCCATTAAGTGCCAACGTGTAGCTCGAGGTAGGTGTGATGAGTGCAATCGTTAGGATGAAGGCTGCGTTCACCGATGGGTGACAATGGTGATTCTCGCGAACCACTGTCCTGAGTGTGAAGCAATTCAATTACGCCAGTGATTGCGTATTTCAATTCGGTTGGACTTTGTACCAACGGGGCAGATGGAAGAAGAAAAGGACTCGAGGAATTTACCTCGTGATGACGATGCTTGCTCCGATGTAACGAGCCCGTTGAAGGTTGGTTGCAGACTTCTTATGGTCGGCAGTTGTGTAAGCGTTGGTGGTTGGCTGGAGACGGCGTGCCCGTAATGGAAGTTGATTGCAGGTACAACACATGTATCGAAAGCAAAGCGTTAGTGTAAATTGCTGGAGGAAGTCAATTGAAACAGTGATGAGGAGTGGTGATCTCAAACGGTAGTCTTCTTGGCGGCGCGAACATGTTGGCGGTTGAATGCAGACTGACTCGTTGGGCATAACTGCCAATTCAAAAAGGGACGCCATGACGTCATCGATGGTGACAATCGGCCAGCTGGTGCCAGCTGCTGTGTAACTGGTATACACAGCGAATGTACTAGATTTCTCCGTTACATTCCAGCACATTTAATTGCCAATCCGCAACATAAGGCTGTCGTTGTTGTTGTTGATATTTGTTGATAATTGAAATGTTGTTTGGATCGTAAATCCGTAAGTAGAGTAAGAATATTGTAGCGAGCTTAGGGTTCGCTGGATTAATTATTTTTGAATAAATAAGAGCCGTTAAATTGATTTTTGAATTAATATAACATTTTATTAGTCCGTTAATCACAACCGTCACTTTTACCGTACACAACGATTTCTTTATTATCGCTTCCGTACTTATCGCGTATTTTCCTTCTTACTTCTAACTTGAGACTTATCCTTCCGCTTTGCGTGCGACGTATTTATACCGTTTTTCCTCATTCTGATTTGGTGTATCGTTTCCGTCCGTTCCATAGTCTTGAATATTCTATTCCAGTTTTCCAGAACTTCCTAAAATAATCTAGTACTTTGTTTCGGACTTTCTCGAAGATTCCAGTACTGATTGTCATATGCGTCACAATATATTGGATTTAGTCCCATGTTGGATCGTAAATCCGTAAGTAGAGTCTGAATATCTTGGACGTAGTCCCATGTTCGATCGTAAGTCCGTTTGAATGGTAATTGAGCGAAGTGTCCGCCAATATGTTGAAGTGTTTGTGTTTGTCCTTGGTTGGAAATGTGGCCATTTAGAAATTGTTGAAATCTAGGTGCACTAGATGGAGCTGTTGATCCAGTCCAAAGACCGCTTAGTTTGGGTTAAAGTCGGGCGTGCAATGTTGAGTTTTCACCATCTTCTGAATATGGCCAGCCTGTGCCGATACTAGAAGTGTTAGAGTAGCCGCCAACTGCATAGGATCATCTACGTCTCGAATCCAAGGTGATTGCTGTGGCTGATGCTGTTGCAGTTGGGGATTTGTCCCATCTACGCCGCTAATGCCACTGCTTGGCGTTGGGCGAGTTTCTCGATGGGAGCTGATTGACGTTGGCCACATTGCCTGGTGGAGTGTTTGATCCACTGATAGAGTGATAGTCCTCCAAATGATAATTACAATAATGGCCACCATAGAAATAATCTTGCTGGCCTTGAGGGCCAGAAGAAGTCGATTTGTTCCTTGAATTGAGCGAATTCGCTGAACTGCCCATAAGATCAAAAGGGATTGTATTGTTCCCTTCATGGTAGTTCGTGGAAGTTGATTCGCAAGTATTGTTAGATCTCCTATAGTTTGCATCATCTGACTTGTATTTCCGCCGCTGACGTCGTCGTGCGTGATTTCTATCAGATGAACCCGGACTACAGTCATAAGGTGCAGACAGTGTCTGTGCAGCACAATCATCTTCATGATGATTGTCATCACAATGTATATGCTGCTGCTGCGATTGTTGTTGTGGGTGCTGTGACCGCATGTGATTCCATTTTGGAACAGCATAGTTGTTCAGATTTTGATGGGGTTGTGGTTGAACACCTTGCGGAATATCCTGTTGAATTACAACTGGCACTTGATTGAGCCAGACTGGTTGCGTAAGCAAATTCTTCGACAGCGTCTGCAAGCAGCATTGGAGGAAGAGGGTATCGATGTCGACACATATGTTTTTACGATTGGGCCAGACTGTCCGGATGAAGAAGAAACACCGAGTCAAGATGGTACCAATGTAACGGAGAAGAGTTCGCCACAGTTGGACATTTCGGAGATGTTCAGGATGATGATGAGAAAATTGGACGCGCAAGCTACAGATATTAATACAAAACTGGACGCGCAAGCTACAGATATTAACTCAAAATTGAACGCGCAGGCTGCAGATGTTAATGCGAAGTTGGATGCCCAAACGCAGTGGATGAAATATAATTTCCAACACCTTAAGGAAGAAATTCGAAACGAAGTAGAAAATCTGGATCTAAAAGTCACCGATGTAATAACGCGAATCGAAAAGAGACTTGAGTGTGTTGAGAGAAATAAGACATCGCCTAGCAATCAACATGACTACAAACATACAAGGATGCAACCGCCAACCTTCGATGGGACGGGACCCTTCTCCGTATTTATACGTCAGTTTGACGCTGCGGCCAATTATAATAAGTGGTCGGATGAGCAAAAGTCAACATCACTAATCTTGTCACTTAGCGGGGCGGCTGCAGAATTACTACAAACCATGCCAGCAGAGAAGCAAACAGATTTCCAAGCGGTAAGAGACGGCCTTGAAGCTAGGTATGGAGACAACCACATGCAGTAGGTCTACCGCATGCAACTGCGGAGCAAAACGCAGAAACCTGGAGAAAATCTTCAACAGTTGCAGACAGACATTGAGCGATTGACAAACTTGTCTTATTCAAATATGACTAAGGAATTTCTGAACGAGGTAGCAATGGATGTGTGGGGTACGAAGTAGGGTGTGCCGGCGTATGGCACAGGGTTCACTCCGGTGCCCATCTCTCTGCCACCGTACTGTTCACAACGAAGAGAATAAAAGGGGGCAAGCATCCAGGGCACTGCGAGGCGGCGGGGAAGCGAAGCCGCGGGAAATAAAACACACGGGTATAGTCAATTACAAATTGTTTAATTGTTCACTAGGTTCCAGTAAATAATTGCCGGTCCGCTGGACTTTAAGAGACACGACTAAGTGCTTTTCGTTTAAGGGGGGCCAAGAACCCGACACACCACTAAATGGTTCTCGTTTAGGAATCAATGGGCACGACCCCACTCGACTGAGACGTGATAGACTTGATTGTATACTCGGGGGTTTGCACCCCCCGAGTGCCCGTTACGAGGGGCTGAGTCTTAAGTCGATGTGCGCGCGCCGATGGTAGAATGATGACTGATGATGGAAAGAATCTATTCATCGTGTCGTGGCAGTTTAGTCATAGCAGAACTAAACTCACTGCCACTTCCAAGAAATTTCCAAAAGAATTACTGTGCTTGCATAAGAATTCAGTTCCAGCGAATCCTCGCCGTATAAGCTGAGTTGGATTCGTTGGTTGTGTGTACTGGGAAATTAGCTTTGGGAACACGAGCAAATACGGGCATGAATTTTCGGGGGAAATTGGAATTGCTTGGGTACAAACAACGAATATCGTTTAGATAAGATATGTAGATGTAAGATGTATGCGGCTCGGTATAGTTGGTGGCGATGGTTAATGTTCCGTTGTGGATTTGAATATGCGTTTTGTTACAGCATATGCATTTCGGGGTAATTAATATTGCTTGGTCGCAAGGAGGGAATATGACTTAAGTAAAGAATTGACCAAAGCAATTTTGCGAAAATGTATGTATGAAAATGACACTGGAGCAACGAGATCCATAATTCGGCCGGATATCCTGGGCAAAATAGCCCTTAATTAAAACAGAAGATCCGCTTTGAAGACTGCCACAGGAGAATGTTCTACGGTCTACAGAGAAGTCGAGAGCATAATAGTGCTGGGCAATATTTCCATCTCACACCAATTTTTGGTTGCCGATATTTCGGACGAATGCATCCCTGGAATGGATTTCATGAAGTAGCATCAAGTTGTTCTAGATATCAGGCAAAGAACACTGCGAATTGGTAACTTAGAGGTTGCCATTACACTGCAGGACAAACAATTGCGAAGACTGACATGTTATGTGCGTGAGGAGGATGAGATCTCAGCTCGTTCAGACTCGGTAATTTGGACCAGTATCGAGAGTGATCCCGGTGACAATTGATTTTACATCACCGAAGGTGTACAAAATCAGCGTAGGGGGAACATACTTGTTGGGAAAGCCCTTATCGGCGCGAAGAAGCACATTGTACCCGTCAGAGTACTAAATGCGTCCAAGGAGCCGGTCGCAATAAGAAAAGGAGAGGTAATCGCAGAATGTGCACCCGTATCAATGATAAGCTCGATTCAGACAGGGGGAGAGGACCATTCAATTCAGCAGCCCTCTGGTACATCCACGGTGGTTAATAGGTTGATGCCCCCGAAAATCGGATTAACAGACAAAGGAAAGGCAAGCGTTGAATCACTCCTGAACGATTTTTCTGATATTTTTGTGACAGGAAATGATAAATTCGGACGCACCGGTATAGTTAAACATCGCATTGACACGGGTGAGTCAAGACCTATAAGACAGTCACCTCGTCGACTACCGTTGGCCAAACCATCAGAGGTAGGCAACATGATTCGAGGGATGGAAGAGCAAGGAGTCATCGAAAAATCATCGAGCCCATGGGCTTCGCCGGTAGTGCTCGCCAAGAAGACGGATGGGACAACAAGATTTTGTGTCGACTACCGACGATTAAGCGACCTTACGAAGAAGGACAGTTACCCACTTCCTCGAATCGACGACACACTAGATACCTTTTCTGGAGCTCAGGGGTTTTCAACATTGAATCTAAAAAGCGGTTACTGGCAAGTGAAAGTGAAGGAGGATGACAAGGAGAACACTGCGTTTATTACCGGAAACGGACTTTGTCACTTCAACGTGATGGCTTTTGGATTGTGTAATGCTCCAGCAACGTTTGAACGATTAATGGAAAGTGTTCTACGGGGACTTACATGGAAGACGTGTCTTGTATACTTGGACGATATCATCGTTGTTGGAAGGAATTTACCAGAACACACCAATAATCTGCGCTCCGTCTTCGAACGACTAAGACAGGCCAGCTTAAAGCTTAATTCGAAGAAATGTGAACTCTTCCAAAGGAGAGTAAAATTCCTGGGACACATCGTTTCATCTGCAGGAGTTCAAACGGATCCTGATAATATACCAGCCGTCCGAGAGAAGACAAGCAACAGTTAAGAAGCTTTATGGGATTAGCCACATATTACCGATGGTTTGTTAAAGGTTTCGTCAATGTGGCTAAAACCCTACACGCACTAACGGGTAAAGACAAGAAATTCAATTGGACAGAAAAGTGTGAGGTAGCATTCAACACATTGAAGGCCCAGTTATGTAAAACTCCAACATTGGCATTCCCAAGATCGGATCACCCATTTATATTGGATACTGATGAAAGTAACACAGGAAGCGGAGCAGTGTTGTCACAGGAGGTCGATGGTAAAGAGAGAGTTGCCGCATATTATAGTCGAGTTCTATCTAAGCCAAAGAGAAATTACTGCGCAACAAGAAAGGAACTGCTGGCTGCCGTAGAAGGCGTTAAGAATTTCCATAAGTACCCCTACGGACGTCGATTCCACCTTCGGAAGGTTCATCATCATCATCATCATCATCAACATCATCATCATCATCATCGACACTACAACCAGGAACCGGTCTTGGCGTTATTTAGCAAGTTCTGAGGCTTGTTAAATTTTCCATAATGATTTGTTTTTTCCGGCAAGGTCATTAGTCTTGCGCCAGAGGCTCCCCGACGGGGAATCGAACCCCGGTCTCTCGCGTGACAGGCGGGTATACTAACCACTATACTATCCGATCATGCCGCCCTGAAATGGCCGTTAAATTTTAAGAATCCGGAAGGACAAATAGTTCGATGGATCGAACGACTTCAAACGTACGATTTCCAAATTTCCCGCCGTCAAGGGAAGGTGCATAATAACGCTGATGCTCTATCAAGAAGACCATGTAAGCCAGATTGTAAACATTGTCATAGAGGGAAAGAAAAACAAGAGACGTACGACCTTCGAAATGTACGAGTGGAAGTACTAGGTGGGTGGACGATTGATGCTATACGCGCAGCTCAACTTCAGGATGAAGATATGTCGCTAATCCTGAAGCACAAAGAAAAGAACGAGCGGCCAACTTGGAACAATATTTCCGACAAGAGTGGAAAATTTAAAGCATATTGGGCACAATGGAATTCCTTGCTGGTGGAAGTTAGAATTCTAAAGCGTAAATGGGAAGCCGCGGATGGAAAATCCCATCGAATGCAGATTCTAGTCCCACCATCAAAGGTGAAGGATATACTAGCAGAAATGCCCGACGGGCCCTCCGGTGGACATTCGGGGGTTAATAAGACACTTTCAAAATTACGACCTCGATTCTACTGGCTTCACATGAGAGATGACGTCGAGTCTTGGTGTAGGAAGTGCACAACTTGCACTGCGACCAAAGGACCAACAGCAAAACCAAGGAGCGCTATGAAGCAGTATAACGTGGATGCCCCTTTCGAGCGAATTGCGACCATATCCAAAAACCAACGACAACAACAAATACATGTTGGTCATCATGGATTACTTCAGCAAGTGGGTGGAAGTCCTTCCAATTCCAAACCAAGAAGCAACAACCATCATTGAGCATCTTATCAATAATTGGATCAGCAGATATGGAGTTCCCTGTGAGCTTCATTCCGATCAAGGCCGAAATTTTGAATCACAGATATTTCAAGGCATCTGTGCGGCACTGGGCGTAAGGAAAACCAGGACCACACCCGTACATCCGCAGTCAGACGGAATGGTCGAAAGGTTCAACCGAACAATGAAAGAGCATTTATCGAAGGTCGTTAGTGATCACCAACGAGATTGGGACAAATTTTCTTTCTCATGAGCTATAGATCGGCTAATCACGATACGACGGGCCATTCTCCAGCAAGAATTATATTTGGACGAGAGATAAGATTACCAGCCGATCTGCGATTCGGAATACCTCCAGACGCCATAGACATAACCGAAGACTACGTAGCCGAATGGAGAAATCGCCTCGATGAGATTCATCATGTGGTTCGAAAGCAAATTAAGGTATCAAATGACAGGATGAAAACAAGGTACGACGTTCGAGTTAACGCATCCGGATGTAATGTAGGCGATAACGTGCGGCTTTATAACCCTCATCGACAAAAAGGAAGTGTTACGTGGTAACTTCCCCCATCCCCATTGTAACAATTGGAAAGCAAGGGATATAAGCATATAGCCTACGATCCACATGTTGGAGGCACGAACCAAAATTTGTTAGGTTGCGGAACTTGTGGAAGCAGCTGTGGGCATTCCTTTTCGGAGAGGAAAAAATTCCGAGAGAGAGAGAGAGTTGAAGTTTTTTTGGTTCGGGACTGATAGCTGTCAGGTAAACATGGAGACAAAGAAACAAAGAAACAAATAAAAGAAGATGATTTTGAATTAAAAAAAAAAGAAGAGATTACGAGAAGAAGAACGGCACGGGAAGAGTTTTAGTGAAAAGTAAAAGTAAGAGTAACTTAAAAGGATATAAAATGTCTAAATTTGAAAATTAAATGTGTCGTAGTCATACCGTAAAATGTACAATAAGTAATGTGAAATAAAGGTCTTACTAGTGGACGTTTAAGGCGTTTTAAACTGTTTCGTTAGAGCGAACTCATTGGGGGATTTGGAGATTGGAGCTGGTGTATCTTGGGATAGGAGCGAACCCAAGAAGAGGTAAAGCGAAAAGTAATATCTGAACTCTCCCTTCACAGCCAAGGGAACCATCGGGTGATAATCCAGTTCTGCAACGGAACACCTAAGTGCTAACGTCGACCCGAGATAGCAACGGTTCCAGCTCGGCAATGGTATCAACAAAGAAGATAAAGTGTTGCCCGAATTGATCTCAAAAATTCATTTTAAAAATCGACACGACTGCTGGTATAGATGAAATGTGCTCAGTACGTTGCAGATGGAGATGTCCAATAACATGCCGCAATCCAACACCCCAGCTTTGAATATAAACGCGGTACACATTTCATACTAACCAATTAACACTCTTTATAGTTTCATAGTCACCGTGGTATCTGGAAAATGGAAACGGGTTGTTCAAATGGTTATCTACAACGATTGCCTTAGTGGAATGATATAGACCTCAACTGGTACAACTATTGATCAGATCTCAATCAAATCTGGCGCAGCCGAATTTCGACAGAATTCCCGCGAGGAGCTTTGGTTACAATTAGTGTTTACCCCACCCCAGTCCCTACCACACGACCATTACGATCCTCCTATTGGCTACCATTTGGCAACCTGAGTCCCTGTAGTACACACTACAGAAGGACCTCGAAGTTGCAGCAACATTGGGAAGGACCGTATACGATTCTCACAAGAATTAACGACGTTGTCTATAGGATTCAGCGAAGACCGAACGCCAAGATGAAAGTGGTACATCGTGACCGCCTGGTGACTTTTTGTTAACCCAGGTCTCCAAAACAAAGTACTGGAATATTCTAGAAAGTACTGGAAAACTGGAAAATATGAGCAGCAGAAAATTCGAGGCTATGGAACAGATGGAAACGAAACGCCGAATCAGAATGAGGAAAAACGGTATAAATACGTCGCACGCAGATCAAGAGTAAGAGGGATTCACTCGCCGATCGTTCATGCAATCAGTCAAATTCATTGTGTGCTCGTATATAAATAAAATTGAATTGGTATACGTTAAGTCGTCGTCGATCTATCGCCGTTCATGTTGAATCTTGTGACTTTGTATACATTTTGTGTTAATTGCAAAAAAAAAAAAAACTATACAAACACGTGTAATTTTCGCTGGATGTCGTAGTCGAATATATATTAGAACGGAAGAGAAGAGCCATCGATACTCTTCAAAACTCATTGAAGAAGACCACAAAAATGGAAAGTCAAGGAAAACACATTGACAACGAAAAAAAATTCCACGAAGCCGTGAAATACATCGAACAACTTACAACACGGGTGAAGCAACTCCGGGAGGAAATTCACTCCCTAAAGCACCCCCCCCAAAACAATGACGATGCCAGTATGGAGATAACGCCTTCTCCCAGCTTAAACCATCAAACATCTCCACCCAAACAACTATCATCAGCCCATAAGGAATCCACAAAACAAGCCAAGCCAGCACCGAGTCCGCTGCCTGCCCTGCACAAAAATGTTAGAGCACCACCAATCTACTTAAAAAATGTGATCAGTATCAATAATTCTAATAATAGACAATGCCCTAGGATACCGCAACTTCACCACAAGCACTAAAGGCCCCACTGTCTCCATTGCAACAACAACTCTGGTTGATCACGAGAAAACCGTTAGAAAACTTGCCGAACTACGACACCAATTTTTTACCTTCCAACACCATCAGCTCAAACCAACAACATTCATCATAAGGCACATTGACCCAACTTGGACCAACGAATAACTAGCGTCGGAGATCATCAGGATTTGCCCAGAGCTGAAAATCCACAGGCTGGACTATTTTCAAACTCCGTACATGCGGGAAAATAACTTAAGGAACCTACGGATTATCCAAATCGCTCCAAATGAAGACACCAACAAGCTCAAACAAATTAAGTACTTGTTTACCCACAAAATCAGCATCGAGGAGCCTCATAAACAAAGTATCCTTCATTGCAAGAGATGCCAAGGCTCAGGACACTTGGCGGTGGCTTGCTGTTACGTACGTCGGCCACCACCATCATTTAATAATTTGCATTTAATTTTGTTTTAAAATAGTACGATGGTAAGGTGGTGGAAGAATTGTACGATCCTGAAGTGAGTTTTTGAACCCACCCTGATTCGGGTGTGGATCGTGCAGTTCTTCGAGTTCGAATTTGTTTTTCGAAGTGGACGTGAGTGGAGAGCGAAGTGAGAGGGAGACAGGAGGTAAAAGGTTCGGTTGATGTATGGTTCCGTTGGCGACGGTTAAAAAAAACGGGAGATAAGAAGAAACGTTGTAGTGAACAGGAAGGAAAAAAGAAAAAAAAAAAAAAAAGCTATTGTCCGGAGAGTACAAGAGTTGTAAAAATTAAGATCCTAATAAATAAAGCTGGAATAGATCAAATAAATAAAGTTGGAATAAATCTAATAAATAAAGTTGGAATAAATCTAATGAATGAAGCTGGAATAAATCTAATAAATAGAGCTGGAACAAATCTAATAAATAAAGCTGGAATAAATCTAAGGCAGATTTGTGTACTCAATTACGTAATCGGGAATCCACTAATGTTTGGAAGGCGACAAGATCGTATGCACCATCGACTGGAGTGACTCGTCAGGGCTGCGGACAAGAAGGCAAACACAGGTAATTAATCATTAATTAGTTATCGGTGGCAAAGACAGAAAAACAACTGCCACAATTGGCGCTGCGGACAGGATTCGAGGAAGCCCGAGGTGGAAAAACTCGTAAGCGCTCGAAAAGCCCGAATCCTGAAAGAACCTGTGAAACATCAAAATCTGGCCTACCAAATACCAAACAGTTTCAAAACTACAGTATACTGCTGCTAACTGGCACAGGAGCGGTAATGAAATGGCGGGATAACGTTGAACTGGCGCTGCGGATGATTCTTTTCCTTGGCGTTTGGCGATTTCCATCGTTTACAACTAGGAATTATGGTACAGTAGCATCACCAGACCGAAATTTTGTGAGATCCCAAATGCGATTGTGAATCCAGTTTTGTCGAGAAAGTTTTTTTTGTATTGTTGTGGAACTTTATATTTTAATTTTCGAGTGTTCCTAAATACTCCGTTTTGTTACATTGAATGATACTGGATGTAATATTCTTATTTCTGTTTTCAAATTTTGTATACCCTGCTGATGGTGATTTTGTTTGAAGTTAAGATGCGGTCCCTTTATATGTTATTTTGAATTCCAGTTGAATTATTGGCAACAATTTTGTACAGATGCTCTCCCTTTTTCTTTCTTTTCTGGTACACTAGCCAATACTGCTATTTATTTATTTATTTATTTATTTTTAGTGTTAAGTGCGAGTTTTGTTAGAAGTTCAGTAGAAGTGTTTTGGTTTTAGCTTTAAGTTAGTGTGGCTGATTTAGTTATTGATTGGTTACATCGAGTCGCCAAGGTTAATGGAAAATGTTTTTTTTTTTTTTCTTTTGGAATTGTGATTTTTTTTTTCTTTTCGGCTGCGCGTTTGGTTTTAGTTTAAATATTTTTTTTTTTTTTTTCTCTTTTCGTTGTTGTGTTACAAAATTGACCAAAAGGTGGTCATTATATTCGCTTGCCCCTTTCTCTCTCTCCAATTCTCGCCCACTGAGGACTGCGTTTGTTAGTAGCATAGTGTTTTTGTTTGTTTATTGTGACCGACGGGTGTAGTGTGTGTTTCTTTTGCTTATTGCATGACCGTTTGTTTTGTCGATTGGTGCACCGTTTTTCAGTCCCAAACATTGGTGAATTTTTGATTACGGGCTGACCTCTTCTGGTGTTCCGGGTTTCCCTGTTACGCATCGGGCCCCTATAGTGATTGTGAGGGGGGAAGGTTCGTCGGCCGGCGTCTTGTTGTATATTGGGAGCGTGCTTGTTTTTGTTTTTCGCACCCTTTCCGTTGGTGGATACTGTCGGCGACGAGGTTGTTTTCCCTCAAAGGTTGTTTTTTTTCTTTTCTCCGCGGGGTATCCGGGATTAACTTTGGTGTAGGTGACCTTAGGTTTGGAAGAAGGTCCTATAAATGCAGACTAGGCAGCGTCAAAGAGATGTCCGAGAGGGCACCCCTGCCCGGGCACGACCCGAGGCATTTCCCGAGCCGCCGGTTGACGAGGTGGATCCGGAGGCATTCCACGATTCGCGGGACGAGTTTGTGGACGAACGATCGCCAACGCGCCCCCCTCCCACCGTCGGTAAACAGCCTGTCGGGAGCATGGAGGACACGCCGATGCCCTCGTATTTTAAACTGGGCCCACAACCATGTCCTGTACGGACCATGCTGGGCACAGATAGGGTTTTCGACCTTGTGTCGAAGGCGGTCCCCATGTTTTCGGGACAGGAGGGCCCGGATACGGCCGAGAGACTCTCTTCGTTTCTCAAGGGCTGTAGAAGGACCCTGGATGGGCTGGCGGTGGAGGAGGAACATACCTTCCTCCGGTGGCTGCCCTCTAGGCTGAGCGGCGAGGCCTATCGGATGTTCGAGGAGGGACCACCCACGACATTCCTTGAAGCGGAGCAGCGTCTTAGAGAGGCCTACGAACCCCGGGTGTCGTATGAGGAGTTGTGTGCACAACTTTCCAAAATGCGACAACTTCCTTCCGAGGATGCCACAGGCTTTGTTTCCCGAGTGAAGCGGGCCGTGGTACGGTGCGAGGAGGCAGCTGAGCGCTTTTATGGTCGCCAGGGTAGGTCCGTCTTCGCCAGCCAGCTTGAGGGCATGGCCAAACCGGTGTTGGTAAGGGGTCTGAGGGAGGAAGGACTAAAGCACTTCCTCCTCACGTTGGGTAATGTCCCTTTTCGTAGCCTGGTGGACCACCTAACCGGGTTTGAGCGAGCGCGTAGGGAAATGCTGAGGCAGGACGACCTGTTTGTGGATGCGCGGCACGGAATCGCCGGGCGAGCGTCGGAAACACGAGAGTTAGGTCCGGGAAGTTGCTCGACCCTTTTGGAAAATTCATCCTCCACTTTTAGGGATTGTACCGCGGCGCCGGCGCCGGTGTTATCGAATTTAAATCCCCGGGCGGTGTCATTCGTGTTGCCGGCCGAAGAGCCTGATAGTCGTCGACGGGGGGTGGATGGTTTCGTTCGGGAGCAGTCGTACGGGCCTCTCAATTATCGACGGGATGCTGGTGCCTATGCTCCGGCCTCCTCTGGCGAGGGAGCGTGGTCAAATGCCATGCCAAGCCAGAGTGGAGAGTCGCAGAGCTTGACTCAGGGGACGTATGTGCCACAGGATCGATCGGGTCGGGACAATCCGTTCAGGGATCCGGTTGGTCGATCGGCGCACCCCCTGGAATCCCAGACAATATGCAATTTTTGCAATCTGAGGGGTCACGTGTACGACGAGTGTCTACAAAGACGAAACACTCCCTTCTGTCGCGAGTGTTGGCGGTATGGCCACGATATAGTGGACTGCCCGGATCGTCCGACGAGGACGCGCGGTCCCCAGACCACATACAGGGGTAGAGGTCAGCAGGGCGGATTCGCACGGCAGGAACCGCCTTATCAGCGACCACAGTTTCAGCGCAGAGCCCTACCAGAGCCGCAGCCCCCGTCTACGGGCGGCGGGCCGGCGACATCAGGCCCCAGAGTATTCAGCGTCCGGTGCTGTTGCGAGTTTTGTGGCCGACAGGGTCATAGCTTGCGCGGATGCGAATACAGGCAAAGGTGGGAAAAACAACAGCATTCCCAGGGTTCTCCCCATAAGCGGCACGCCGGAACAGCACCTGTTGCGAGCCGAGAACAAGACACCCGTGTGGAGACTGGGGCAAGCGCGAGAAATAGGCGCAGAGGGCGTCGGAGGCAGCGTCGGCGAAATCGAAGCGCCGGTAATGGTAGCGCGGAGAGTAGGGATTCTCGGAAGGTGGATGGAGATGATGGGCGACGACTGTCCGTGTCGAGCGGTGGCGGTAGGCGACCCGACTCCATGGACTCAAAATCCTCAAAGACGGATGCGAGGCATGATGCCGCATCAGGCAGCGCGGGGAGCCGGGAATGGCAGCCCCGGCGCATTGGGCCCAAAGTGGGCAGAAAGAATAGCTCCAGTTCCGCTAGTTCGGAGTCCAGTGGGACTCCCGAGCGGAATATTCCTGAACGGAGGAGCGGAACATTGTGCGAGTTTTGCGGTCGACACACTCACAAGGCGGCAGAGTGTCGACATAAAGCAAAATGGGAGAGTTCGGGAAACTCCCCAAGGTCGGGTCGGCAAGATCCTACCCGACCGCACTAAAAACGAAAACCAGCTCCAGCTGTTCTCAGCTTTCGCCGACTCGAGTCCCGATTGTCGCTCTCCCTCTAGACATTGGCCGTAGCAACCCTACGCGCCTAATCGTGGACACCGGCGCTGAGATCAGCCTGTTGAAGCTGAAGGCACTCCATCCTAGATATGGCATGGATGTGCATAAATCTACAACGCTCCAAGCGCTGTTTGTCAAAGGTAAGTCGAGGGGTTGCTGCACTGGGAATTTCAAGTTGCACCATGAGATTCCCTGCAGTTTCCAAATAGTAGACTCCTTGCCGGGTTTGGAGGAAGACGGATTGTTGGGGTACGACTTCCTGTCTCGGAATTGTAAGGTAGACGGGCCGGGTGGTTGTTTGGTTTTTCCCCGAACGACCGTAAATCCCGTGCCATTCTCCATTCAATTTGTCAACTATGGGACGGGAAGGGTTGAGCGTGTGGCAGCCAAACGGGGAGACGTGCCAAAGGGACCTGTTAAGGTCGATACTGCGGCAGGTACTCGCCCGGAGACCCTACCCATACAGGGGAGGGCTGCGAAAAGCTGTTCAACCACGTGCTACCCACGGGGTCATCCGGTTGAACCCCGAACAGCGGACGTTGGTAATATAGTTATAGACAACGTTCTATATAAACGAACAAATAAGGGAAGGATACGCCTTCCTATAACTTGGAGCCCCTGATCCTAGCTGGCCAGACTCTGGTTACCCTCCGGAATCTTCGTCCTTGTAAAGGACCTTCGTCGAGGGATACCAACTTGAGAGTCTGACGAAAAGTCTTTAAGGCCAGGCCTAATGCTGCAGGCGCAGTCCCAGCGAAGACTGCAGAGGCAAACCCCAGTGCGGGGGGTTGGATCGCATATATGAAAGTGCGAAAGCGCACTATAATGTCGGGTGATGGTAGGTTTTGCCGTCGAAACGGGACAAACCCCCCGATCTACCAACCCATGGACCGAGGCAAGTACCGAGTCCAAAAGAGGAGGATTAAAGTAAATATATAGGAGCGGGACGCTTTTGCCGGCCGGGTGACATTTCGGAGGTTGAACGAGAGGGGATCGCCTCGCCTTAGCGAGGTGGTCCTAACCGGATCGTGTGGGCGGTCGAGCTTTCGGTCGGACCATCGTTTCAGTGTCGGGCCCGCCGCGATAGATGGGAATCTGTGTAGTTAGTGTTCCCCTATTAAGTGTTATTTATTTATTTATTTATCTTTACTAACCCTAGTATATAGGTAGCCTAAAACGTACTAACATTAACCTCTAAGCATGTAGACTAATTTATTTATTTAGTTATTTATTTATTTGTTGATTGGTTTGTTAATTGTTTGTTTGTTTGCTCTCCGCCGTCCACTCTCCGGCGTGACATTCCTCTCCTAAGAATGGCACGCAGTCTTGTGCGGGGGGGAGGTGTGTTACGTACGTCGGCCACCACCATCATTTAATAATTTGCATTTAATTTTGTTTTAAAATAGTACGATGGTAAGGTGGTGGAAGAATTGTACGTTCCTGAAGTGAGTTTTTGAACCCACCCTGATTCGGGTGTGGATCGTGCAGTTCTTCGAGTTCGAATTTGTTTTTCGAAGTGGACGTGAGTGGAGAGCGAAGTGAGAGGGAGACAGGAGGTAAAAGGTTCGGTTGATGTATGGTTCCGTTGGCGACGGTTAAAAAAAACGGGAGATAAGAAGAAACGTTGTAGTGAACAGGAAGGAAAAAAGAAAAAAAAAAAAAAAAGCTATTGTCCGGAGAGTACAAGAGTTGTAAAAATTAAGATCCTAATAAATAAAGCTGGAATAGATCAAATAAATAAAGTTGGAATAAATCTAATAAATAAAGTTGGAATAAATCTAATGAATGAAGCTGGAATAAATCTAATAAATAGAGCTGGAACAAATCTAATAAATAAAGCTGGAATAAATCTAAGGCAGATTTGTGTACTCAATTACGTAATCGGGAATCCACTAATGTTTGGAAGGCGACAAGATCGTATGCACCATCGACTGGAGTGACTCGTCAGGGCTGCGGACAAGAAGGCAAACACAGGTAATTAATCATTAATTAGTTATCGGTGGCAAAGACAGAAAAATAACTGCCACACTTGCCACCTAAATATACGATGCGGCAGATGTGCCGAAGAACATTAACCAGGAGACTGTAAGGTCAATCCACAAGGTATGGAACCAGAAAAAATCCAAACCACAAACCCCGATGGATCAATTACCACTAAGGAAATCGCTGTAACGTGCTGTAACTGCGGAGGTCCACATCCAGCCAATTTCTCCCAGTGTCCGCATAAATTGAGAATTCTCCAAAGAAGAACAAAACCAGCAACAATCAACAAATCCGCACCAACCAAATCCACATCGCAGAACACATTACCACAACCTACAAGGCCAGGAACATCATATGCGGATGTCATCAAAAACAATCAAAACACGCCGACGTCAAACAACCCCAACTCCATTGGCCTCAACCTGGACATCATGGGCTTCATCAAGAGTCTACAAACTATGCTTCCTACATTGAAGCATATGTCGGATATCGGAAAAAAGATGAGATTCTCTCACTTATAACTTCCTATATTCTTTCCCTTAATGACTGAACTAACTATAGTCGCCCTCAACGAAGAGTCTATATACTCCAACATCCGTACGCAACACTTACGGTTGTTTGTTAAAACCTTCTCCCCAGACATCCTTCTCCTCTCAGAAACGTGGCTTAAGTCCAACTCCCGAGTATCCATCCCCAATTATACATTTATTTCAAACCCCAGGACTATTGGATCCCATGGAGGTAACGATATAAAGAATAACAAATACGGTTGCCAACTTTTGGACCTCCTCTCATCTCACCCATATGGGTACATCGACACAGTCTACTGCAGCCAACTCGTGTCACCAACTCGACGCGGTCAACAATTGATTTCTTTCTCAAGTCGGCTGATGTCTACTCAACGAGCCCCCCCCCCCCCCCCGTATCCTTCCTCTTTCCCTCTGGTCATGGTTTCGTTCACACCTCGATCAAAGTTCCCTACTTCGAACTGCTCTACCCACACAGTCCTGTCCCGAACTTCTCCAAGACTAACTGGAAAAGGGTCAATAGAGACGTCGCCGAAAGTTTTTCTAACTTGCAAATCCCTGAATCTTCTAACCTAATCCCTACTGATATCGATCAAGCAGCCCTAAAAATTGATCAGCCCCTCAAGGATGCCCTCACCACCATCCCTCATAATCACATAGGAAAACCTTTACCCAGCATCCTAACTAAATTGCTGCGTCTCAAAAAACAACTCCGCGGAAACTTCATATAAGATTCTGCCCCTTTATTAAAAGTCAGATCCAACTCCTGACCACCCTAATAAATGAACATTTAAAAAAGTTCGCGGATTTGACCTATACTTCTACACTTAGCAATATCAAAACCAACCGTGATCTCTTCAAAAACATCAACCGACTAACTGGTCGGAAGTTTAAACCTCGAATCGATCACCTCAACAACCCATTCAACAACAATCTTATCCAATCCGACACGGACATAGCCAATTGCCTCGCTGACCACTTCTCAAAGATCCATCAACAAAATGATTCCCACTCCGTCCCTAATTTTCGAAACACTGTAAACGAATATATTTCACACAGATTACCCGGATCTTATACTCCTTTCATTGGGGAATTTAACGACACAAACAAGGCGTCACATCCTTCAGACACCAGCACATTTCTAACTAGATGAATTAATCAAGTTCATAAAATCACGACCCAACAAACAATTGACCGGTCTAGATGGAATACCACACCTTCTATTTAAAAGATTTCGCCCGCCAAATCTACTTCCCATTCTCGTCATTCTTAACCATGTCATAAATGCTTCACATTTCCCAGAGAACTGGAAAATTGCGGTAGTAATCCCCGTTAAAAAGTCCGGCAGTTCCAATAACACCTCCAACTATCTTCCAATATCTTTACACTCTAAGCAAAATATTGGAATGTAAGATCTACCCAAACCTTCTCTCGTTTGCCAGTGATAACGCTTTCATCCTTAATTCTCAGTTTGGCTTTCGTGAGCTACACTCCACTTGTCATGCGCTACTAAAACTTACACACGATGTCACAACTGGTCTAGAAAACCAATGCATATCTCTCGATATTTCCAAAGCATTTGATTGTATCTGGATCTCAGGACTTCTTCATAAGCTGCACTGCTTATTTGGTCTGAATTCCAACGTCACAAAGCTCCTAGCATTTAATCTTTCTGGTAGGACATTCATGGTCAGAATAAACTCTTCCCTCTCACAAAGTCATAACATAACCGCGGGAGTTCCCCAAGGATCCATTCTCAGACTACTTTTATATTTACACTTCCGATATTCCTCAACCTCCACCTACTGTTGTAATGCTAAATTATGCTGACGATACTTTAATCTACTCTAGCAGTAGATTTGTCAAAGCGGCAAGAAACCGCGTTAACAACTTCCTCCCACTCATCTCAGCATACTTTAACAAATGGAAAATTCGCTTCAACCCAAGCAAAACCCAGCTAACAGTGTTTAAGGGCAAAAACACTCACTGCACAAGCAACACTAAACGTTGCCACAACAACATTAAACTCAAGCTTAATAACACCCTCATAAAACCTACCAAAACCCTAAAACATTTGGGAGTAAATTTTCCAACGACTGGTCATTCTCAACCCACATCAAAAATTCCCTTCATAAAGCCTCAATACAGCTTAACCTCTGCAGACGAGTGTTGTGGAAACCTAAAGGCCTCTCTCTCAAGGTCAAACAGCTCATCTACAAACAGATAATTAGACCCACTCTTACATAAGCCTGCCCACATCTCACCCTCCCAAATGGAGAAATTACTAGGGTTTGAACGAAAATGTTTCCGCTTTATCACTGGCTTACATCGCAAAACCAACTCGTATAGATACCATTGTAACAATGCTCAAGAACATACCTGACCATATCCCTTACTATCCTCAATTAAAACTTTCATTGCAATATCAAATATTGTAAATTGGATATAAGATTAGATTAAGTTAGATTAAGTTATGTTAAGTGATTTTAAGTAGGCTAAGTTAAAATAAACAGAGTTCCTGGTTTTTTTTTCTGACCTTTTCCAGGAGAAACCAAACTACCAATCTATATAAATCCCATTGAATCTTAAGCACATGTAAAAAAGAACTGTTTGAAAAATGTTAACAAATAACATGTAAACACTTTTTATGTAACCAATCTATTATAAGTTGTATTACTTATTGTAACTCTTAATTTTTGGTCAAATAAATGCAGTAAATAAAAAAAAAATCAAGAGTAAGAGTAAGCAGTTAGAAAGCGATAAGTCTTGGAAGTGTCACCGAATTATTAGCGAAATATCAAGTAACGGTTGTTATTAACAGACTAATAAAGTGTTTACAAATAAAATCGATTTAACGGCTCTTATATATTAAAATAATTAATCCAGCGAACCCTAAGCTCGCAACAGTATATTTAAATGTGAATTTACATTGCCGATAAGTAACAGCTTTTGCCCGCAGAATTAAATGTGACTATTTGTTATAAAATTATAACACCGGGTGCGCAAACCAAATAACTTGGGTTGGCTCTGGTGTTTTCGTCCAGTTCGGGTGAAGGGTCTTCGCCGATGCAATGGAGTATGGAGACTAGGAGATGGTGGGGAGGAGATGCCGATGACAGTTTTCAGTTGCGGTCTCAACAAGAGAAGTTGGTTGACGGTTTTTCTTAGTTTTTCTTAGTGGTTTTTTGTAAAACAACAGTTAGAGCAGTAAATTGGCAGCTCTCGGTTGTTATAAGGTCGTTTTTGAAGAAGAAAGAAGGTGTGAAAGGCTTCGGTGTAATATTAAAAAAATGTATATATATATTTAATATAAAATTATATAAAATGTATATAAGAATTTCGAATTAGCTTTGTGGCGGTTCCACCAAACCCCACTGCCTACTTACCTGAAGAACCCCCATCCCTACAACCTAAACAGCATAAGTTTTTGCTGATGCAATCGCATTAAGCACCTGTAAATGCTTCACGGATCAAATAGATCAAATTTATAATCTAAAAGTCCCTGTAAAAGAATCCTTACCATGCATCTCTTCGCATACAAATTTCCTATAAGAATTCTTTCCTAACTTATCATGAATCCCAAAACCAACTCGGCACCTTCGGTGCCAGGCAAATCCCAATATCACCAAGTGCATTTCCCCCTAGACGAGTTCCTGAGAACAAAATGATTTGGTTTACATACATTGTAACCATCATAACAGGGATCATAAACATTGCGTCGCCTATTTCCCGGCCTCACCATGTGTATAATAAATCTCCTTACATACACATTGCCTGGCAACCTATACCCAAGGGACAAAAACAAATATACGCATCTTGCGTCTTAAGGCATCTGTGGGGGAGGATGTTATGATGCCAACGTATGGCACGGATTCAGTACACTCCCACTGAATTAATCCTTCACAAGAATTATCGTCCGGAATCCAAGCACCAAGGAAAAAATAAATAAAAGCACCTGTTGCACAAGGTTTTCTTTATTCGTGTAATTTTTACAATTACGTTTTTGGTTCCACTTTACAGGTGCCTCGCGCGAGTTAACACACCCAACTCCCAACTAGCAGATAAGATTCATCACAATGTAATAAAAATGATGACCTCCCACGTGATCAACATTGAAGATATGATTCATTCCTGCACCCGATATGACACGGCGGTCCAAACAATGCAACAGATAAACCTTCAGCATTGAAGATAGGATTCACTGCTGCAACTGTCCAAACAATGTACCAGATAAACTTTCAGCATTGAAAATAGGATTCAATGCTGCACCCGACATGACACAGCTGTCCAAACAATCATCGAACAGGATTATGAAAACAATCCCACGACCCAAATGAAGTGTGAGATAAGGAATTGGAGAAACAAAAAAAGATGACTGGAAAAGGGATATAGGCGAACGGTGGAATAGGTGAGTCAGGTTTCATCGACTGATGTGTGCAGATACACTTAGCACAGCACTGAATAATAGACTAATAGAATAAATATAGTTTTAAGAAAATAAAGTGTAAACATTTTTTAAAATTAAATAAGAAGGCTCTTATTAATTCGCGTTAGGCGGCATAGATGAGAGTACGTATTTTGTCTTTGCACCTTAACAACTATGGCTTAGTGAGTTCAAAGTTTAATTATTGGGTACCCCTTCAGTTTACGTAGCTTAATGGTCCTTGCGTACACGCATTTATTTTTGTCCTTCTAGTTTTTAAGCACTTGAACCTCGGGCAAAGGCACCGCGTCAACACAACGTTATTAGGGTGTAATACTAGAGCAGTTACTTGCCATCGCGATCTTAGTTACAGGGTCGATCCGATGCGGTTAAACTACTATTGATAAAGTGTACTAAGCGACACGACACTAGTTGTTGAAGAACGACCGCTTGACGATCGGTTGTGGGGAGGCGACTCGACGTGCACTCACTGGCAGGTAGAATACGACTGACCGTAACGCGGCGTGACCGGCGCGGTAGTGGAGAATGAATGGCTGGGCGTGTGTGCGCGTAGCGGAGGTTGGGGTTCGACTTTATATGTCTGGCCCCGGTGGCGGTTGAATCTCGACTGACTAATGAATGGAAAGAATCAATTCATCGCGTCGTGGCGGTTGAGTCATGGCAGAAATAAACTCGCTGCCACTTACGAGGAATTTCGCGAAGAGCTGCTATGCTTGCATAGGAATTCAGTTCTAGCGAATCCTCGCCGTATAAGCTGAGTTGGATGCGTTGGTTGTGTATACCGGGAAATTGGCACAGCCGAGTATGATCAAGGGTCTTGATCGTTGTGATTGTTTCGTGGAAAATTAGCTGTCGCTTGGTCGCAGACGAGAAGTATGATTTAAGGAGGAAATGTACCGAAGTGGTTTTCGGGGGAAATTGGAATTGCTTGGGCGCAAGCAAGGAATATCGTTTAGATAAGATATTAACCGAAGTAATTTCGGGGAAATGTATACGGCTCGGTACAGTTGGTGGTGGTGGTTAATGTTCGTTGTAGGTTTGAATATGCGTTTTATTACGGCATATGCATTTCCGGGGAAATTAAGATTGCTTGGTCGCAAGGAGGGAATATGACTTAAGTAAAGAATTGACCGAAGCAATTTTGATTAGAATGTATTCTGTTGAATTGTATTCTGTTGGAAGTTTTGAGAAATGCCTTTCATTGCGGATTGGGAGATGGGTTCTTGGTAAGTATAGGATGTATGCAATTGCAGTTTTGCATAGAGAGTTGGATTAACGTGACGCGCTGTTAGCGGTCAACGTTGGTTAGAATTGTGGGTTGGTTCTCCGTGTGATATAGAGAACCCCCACACATCAATTAGATCCTACAGAATAGGCAAATGCAAATAGGAATTGAATACCTATCCGTACCAGCGATGCCATAAACACCATTTCCCCGCAAACAAGCTAAAACCAATTAGCACAATGTTCACGATAAATTGCGGCTGTCAATACAGCTGCTATGCATATTGTAGACAATGACCATCAATGGTCTCTTTGTCTTACATATTTCTGGATCCGTTTCCCAGTAACCTTCTCACATAAACAAATATCTTCACGGTCCCTTTTCCCTTTCTTTGTTTTAGATTCGTTCCTATGGCTTTGATCCATGAAAGAACCAACGTACACACATACACGTGTACCGTGACGATCTTCCCTATGAGATCTGTTTGGTTACCCCAAAGAGAGACTTTAAGTCTTTCTTGGAATAGGAAATTGCACCCTCTAATTAAGAGAGCCAGTTTCAATGGCCGAATTTCTTTTGATAGCGAATGAATATCCCGGAGTCGTTCACGATCTTCCGACCGAGCCGGTAGGTCCGGCTATCGCTCCCCGGTGCGCACGGGAACGCGATAGTAAGTCGGGTTTTAGCTGCATAAAGGCTTAGACGTGCGGAAGTCGATCATGTACAGTGGCGTGTTACAACCACATTAGAAGCAAAATCTTTAAAATCGCGTTGTCGCTCAAAAACAGTGTAACTAAGATTAAGTTCAACAAAAATAAATTAAAACAATTAAACCGGAATTTGTCAACTTATAAGCTAGTGCGTTTTTTGTGGATTTTCCTCTAGATGGTGAAGTTTTGTTTTTTTGTTCGCCGTGACAATCGGTGGAGGAAGTAGTGGGTGGATGGTAGAATCAGCGTCCATGCCGACGCACAGACCATCTATCTCCACAGCTTTATGGAAGGAAACCTGTTCAACGGGAATGAAGTAAATTTACTGAAATGTTTAAGAAATATGATATCGAATTGTAAATAGAATCCCTATGACCATTAAAGAAAGCAGACAGTACAAGTGTTTTCTCATATGAAATCAAATTCAGTTTCCCATTTGAAGTTCTTTTCATCAAGTGTGCAAATGTGTAGTGAAAATTCATAACTCGATGAATCGGCCAACAGCCCGCTTACCCAACACAACACTGACAGAAAACAGAGCTTAAATCGTAAACAGGCAATATTGGGCACAATATTGGAGGTAGCCATGCACAATAATGCGTCTTCGTTGCTGGCTGGAATTGAAGACAAGGAAGTGAGCATCCCAGGCAAAGATGGGAGTTGTCGATTGAGTAACGCACATTATATTCATAATAGTCAGAGAATTCATTTGAATAATAAATAAAAAACATGTCACTACAAACGCATCATATTTACTCACAAGAAAAAACTGTTGCACAACTGAAGTTCACTTCATACTTTTAATTATCAAATACGTTTAAACTTATAACGCAATATAATATAGTTCTGTAAATCTTTGAACAAATTTATTCGATTGTTTCATTAAAATTAATTCAGTTTGTTTTGTTCATCCTTTTTTTGTTTGTTTTTGTATTGATTTTGTTTACAAGAAGCTCATACCCATTTACAATGTTTTTGTTTGTTTTTTACACATAAATCTATCCCACTTAACTTAACCCCCAAAAATAATATTTCGTTATTGTTTACCAAAACTTGATAATAAAAGATGTACGTCGTATCGTTATAAAAAAGAAAAACAAAAAAGGAAACAAAAACTAAAAATATTTAACAATTTTATGTTCTGCTTTTAAATAAGTTTATGTAAAATCACAGTCCACACGCACAATTAAAAAAAAAATCTAATTTCATTTAGTGTAACTTTTTAAGAGACATTCCTTACATTAAATGCTAACAAATAACAAAGTCGTTATACGAATTCATGATTCTATTTAATTTCAAGTCAATAAATTCTCTTGTTATTATATAGTTATTGTAAAATTACAGTCCCTCACTTTGTACACTTTCGATTATTCGATTACCTTAAATTTCTATGCCTAAACCTTATACTTAATGATTTAATTTAATTTATTAACTAAATACACTGCGTTGCGGATAAATAAATACGTGGAGCAAATGCACGATAGACAAAACAGCGAAGTTGTAAACGGAAGTGATCCTTTAACAAGGATGAATAGTAGTTTTGGAATTTAATTTTAATTTATTTCTTATCGTTGTTATATTACATGTTCTTTGCTCCTTATCCATTGTACATTAATTGTGCCAATCCACTAAGCAATCAAGGAGAGCACACGAAGAGGTACTAATTAATAATGTTTAACTAGACTTCGATGCAGGTTGTTATCCTCGTTTCGCTCGTAGCACGATTATTGTAAACCCTAAAAATAGAGATATCCAACCCAACGTACTAAGGAATCCACCGTATACTGTCGATTCTGAAATTGACCATCCTCGTGTTAAAATTGAACGCAAAGATGATGTTGCCAGTGTTAGAGGTAGAGATAATGATATATATCTGTAAAAGGTAATTAATAAAATGTTATAAGTACTCGTTATGCAATTTAACAACAGTAAAGTGGTAAAACTTACCTCAATGCGTCAGGCATCGCTTCAATTGGCCAGATAACTCCCGAAAGAAGAAGAGTTGGATAAAATGATCCAAGCGCCAGTTGGATGGCATTACGCTCTAGTTCGCATACCGCTGAAATCAGAAAACCGAAACACATTCCACACATACCCTGAAGCAGTGTCATTACAATGACCCAGAACAGGTCGCCATTGTTCGTAACATCAAATACTACCAACATGAAGATTAACACCAGAGCTGTTTGACCGCACATTACAACAAATTGTGTTACGACATGAGAGAAAAGAACCTCTCCAGGTGATACACCAGCTACCCATGAACGATCCAACATTCCCTGAAAATATACATGGAGAACGATTTTATATCTTACTACAGTACTTATTAATATGATAACTATTGATATACGAGTATGATAGAAAGGAGAATTACCCCTGTAGGTATTAGGAGCTTATAGCAGCTGTCTCATTGAATCCCTGTAGAAACTCAGGTCACAATTTTTCATTTACCCAAATAAATCCACTAATGATAAGAAATCCTTGATGGTTGAAGGAAAGAACAAAGGCACAAAAAAAAAAATACTGGAAACGGATAAGCCCATGAAAGGGCTGTGTATCAAAGGTGTGCACATCTATGTGGCTATATAAGAACTAAATTATATTCAGAGATTTACGTGCCGTTGAGAGATGAACCGTCAATTTGATATCGGGCAGCTTTGTGAGGCGCAAATAAACCGAATTCCCTGGAATGATGACATGACAGGGCAAAGTCACTGATTGCTTTCAACCCGGCGAAGGCCAGGACGATTCTTGTCCCTGTTCAATCCAAGTTGACATGCGGTCTCCACGTGACACCCTTGAATAGCTACTTTGGAACCCGCCAAGTAGTGAAGCAATGCATGCAGCAACATCCCGAGAAAGGTTGGCGCAAGGATAATAACCTTGCTCGGAAAAACAATACATTATGGACAATTTAACAAGCCTCGGATATGGGCCGGATACACGACGACGGCCACGGAAACGAAAATGATAAACGATTTAAGAATTTTCTCATGGAACGTCCACTCATTATACAGAACTCGAGCTGCACAGCAGCTAGCCGATGCCATGTCCGAATATAAGGCTGACATAGCAGCATTATAAGAAATAAGATGGACGGGGTCAGTACCTGGATGACTTTCAAACCGACAACTTGTCTTTCAGTTAATTTACATCAACCGTTATCTTCACAATAATTATCACAAGCCATTAACTTGTTTTCTTTGCCTCGCTACTGCAAACACATAACTTGATCAAGTGTGAAATCCGTTAAGTTATAGCCCTGGGCCACTTGTGTTAAACAAAATTAAATGTAAACGGTTGCGTTACGACCGCGGTATTGGATGTCAAACCCCTTCCCGATAAACTTACAAAAGTTTGTGGCGGTTCCGCCAAACCCCACTGTCTATTTACCGTAAAACCCCCATAACATTCAGCCAATTTCCTAACTTCACTAATGCAATCGCATTAGTACCTGAAAATGCTTCACGCATCATATAGATCAATTCTATGATCTCAAAAAGTCCCTGTAAAGAAAACTTACCTTTTCATGCATCTCTTTGCCTACAATTTTCCGTAAGATTTCTTGCTTTACTTATCTGTAATTCCAAACCAATTCGGCACCTTCGTTACCAGACAAATTCCTGGAAACATAATGATTCGGTTTGCATACAATGTAACCGTAATGGCAGGGACATTAAATGATGTGCCGTCTATTTTCCTAGCCGCGCCATGTGTACAACAATGTTCCCTACATAACAGGTCAATTGAAAAGAGGTCCCCGGCCTGACACATAGATGGCGGCACTAGAATTAAATCCGTATGATTTTTAGTTAGCCCTAACCTTCAAAAGACGCGTGTATAAATTTGACAGATGTCGGATCATTAGTTTGTGAATTATACTATTTTGAGTGAAGCAACTTCTGTTATTGTGAAAAAAATGGATAAAAAGGAATTTCGCGTGTTGATAAAATATTGCTTTTTGAAGGGAAAAATACAGTTGAAGCAAAAACTTGGCTTGATGACGAGTTTCCAGACGCCGCCCCAGGAAAATCAACCATCAAGGATTGGTATGCTAAGTTTAGACGTGGTGAAATGAGCACCGAAGACGGTGAACGCGAAGTTGTTACCGACGAAAACATTAGAAAATTCCACGATGAACCCGGCCCAAAGCGTGGAAAAACGCAACAGTCGGCTGGCAAGGTTAAGGCGTCTGTATTTTGGGATGCGCGCGGAATAATGTTCATTGACTATCTTGAAAAAGGAAGGACCATCAACAGCGACTATTACACAGCGTTATTGGGCCGTTTGAAGGACGAAATCGCCGAAAAACGACCGCATTTGAAGAAAAAGAAAGTGCTGCTTCACCAAGACAATGCACCGTGTCACAAGTCAGTGAAAACGATGGCAAAAATCCATGAATTGGGCTTCGAATCGCTTCCGCATCCACCGTATTCTCCAGATCTGGCCCCCAGCGACTATTTCCTGTTCTCAGATCTCAAAAGAATGCTCGCTGGGAGGAAATTTTCGTCGAATGAAGAGGTGATCGCCGAAACTGAGGCCTATTTTGAAGCAAAGGACAAATCGTACTACAAAAAAGGTATCGAAAAGTTGTTCCCGAAAAATACGTTCCCCAACAATGGACATATACAACAAAATTAGAACCGAACTCTTGCGGTATAAAATGTGAGTTTTTTACCCACTCGCGAAAGGAAAATCGCCCACTAAAGGTAGTGTTATCCGGACTAGACTTAATTAGCAACGACATAGTCAAGAATGATCTAATTACGCTCGGGATTAAGTGTTTTGATGTTAAAACCATTACCATAGATTCAACAACAAAAGCCTTGTACAAACACTACATGTGTGTACATTGTTTACATCCAATGCGGTACTATGAAATTAAATGAACTCAAACGTAATTTTTCTACCTTGTTCAAAACCATCGTTCACTGGGACTTCAAAAAACATCATCCAGGTAAGGCCACAGAATGTCATAATTGCCAGCTTTACGGCCACGGGTCGATGCATTGTCACATAAATAGCTTTTGTGCAATCTGTTCTGGAGAGCACTAAACATCCGACTGCAAAACGAATGAGGTCATCAAGTGTGCAAATTGTAGTGGGCCACATAAATCCACCGATCCAGAATGCGTAAGCCGAAAGCAGTACATAGACATTCGCCGCAAATTATCCTCATGTGGACGTGGTACGTGCCGAGTTAGAATAGAAAACCAACTCTCAGAGCCACTTGAAATCTGGCACGAACTAAAACAGGGCGATGGCCTCTCGCCGTGTCTCTTTAACCTTGTCCTCGAGTATATCATCAGAAAGGTACAATACGACAACATGGCCGGATCATCCCTGAACGGGACCTCAGAGAGCACACAAAAACATCAGGGGCAAGATAGTTGAAAATGTCAAAGAATTTAAATACCTGGGAACAATACTGACGGCCAGTAACGAAATGTCGAAGGAAATTAACAAAAGACTACACTCCAGCAACGCTAGTTGGCATGCAGTCAATAAACTACTGAAATCCAAACTGCTATCACGGAATATAAAGCCTATAGAACCATAATCATCCCGATTGTTCTATACGGATGCGAAACACGAGCTCTCACAAAACGTCTTTGGTAAGACGCCTTTGGTCAACGCCTTTGGTCATGCATTAAGACTCGCCCTCGAAGAGCTCGATCGAGGGCGACGGAGTTCTGGGCCCAGAATGCCGGGCGTAGAAGGGAAATGGACACGCCTTAAGAATACTGTCATTAGTGCTGCCAACTCCATCTTAGGTAGTAGTCACAGAGATCGGAGCGACTGGTTTGATGATGAGTGCAAACTAGCGACTAAACGTAAGAATGTTGTATACCGGGCAATGCAGCAGTTTTCATAGGACGTTGTTACGCGAGGAGAAACACAAAGTGCTCAGAAGATCTGAAAGAGGACTTCACAGAAAAAGAAAAGTCCCTGGGAAAAAAATCTTGTCTGTGAAATAGTGAAAAGTAGAGAGCGAGGTCCGCACCAGGCACGGAAGTTCTGCAGTATGACGCGGTACACACCACGCTGCACTTGCTACAACGATAAAGAGTCTAATCTCGACCCTGAAACTATTCTGGAGCGATGGGAAGTGCACTTCAATGAATTGCTAAATGATCAGCTCACATGGTTTGATGATGAATGCAAACTAGCTACTTAACGTAAGAATGCTGCATGCCGGGCAATGCAGCAATCTCATAGGATGCGGATACACGAGGATAAATATAAAGAGCTTAGAAGATCTGAAAAAGACTCCACAGACCAAAGAAAAGTGCCTGGGAAAAAAGACTTGTCTGTGAAATAGAGAAAAATACAGAGCGAGGTCACACAAGAATTGAAGGCTCCACCAATGCAAGATTAAGAGCACATGCTGCCGCCACCAAGCATTGAGGAAACAGTAAAAGCCATAACACTGCTCAAATCAAATAAAGCCCCTGGAGCTGATGGCATACCAGCTGAGCTGATCCAAAAAGGAGCGACAGCGTTACATCACACAATTCTTGAGATCGTGGTGCACATATGGTAGCAAGAGGCGATGCCGGAAGATTGGCGTTGTGGAAAAATTTGCCCCATACATAAGAAGGGAGATATCACGGCGTACAGCAACTATAGAGGTATAACAGTGCTGAGTACCGCATTTAAGATACTCTCGTCTATTCCACAAGATCGGATAGCCACAAACGCTAAAGTTATAATTGGTCAATATCAATGCGGCTTTATCCCAGGCAAGTCAACGATTGATCAAATATTAACTCTTAACTAGGCGATGGAAAAATGTTTGGAATTTAAGATTCCATTATGTCATCTATTTATAGAGTTTAATGTTTAATTTTTGCAAATGGCAACACTTGATTTCTTAAAAACCGTTAGAGGGAGGGGCGCGCGAGTGGTGGGGAATTGTGTAATTTGTACGACCGACGCACACTTCCCCGCCACTCGCGCGCCCCTCCCTCTAACGGTTTTTAAGAAATCAAGTGTTGCCATTTGCAAAAATGTATGGGTCACCCTATATAACATTTAATACTTATCTTGTGTCAAAAACCCAGAACTAACAACAATTTAGCTCTATTACGAATGTTGTGGATTCGCACTGAATGCAGTCAGTGAATTCGCAACAGAACGTCATCGACGACAATTAAATCAACAAACAGCAAACAGTTGTCATAACAACAGGGTAACAACAAAAACTAATTTAAAAACTGTCAATTTGATTGAATGTGGTGTACAGAAAATGTTTACGCTTATACTTTTCTATCGGTTTTAAAGTTTGTATTCTAATTACATCCTGATAATCATAATGAATAACTTTAATAAATAGACCTAATAGTAATAACGAAAATAGTGCGGTTGTGTCTTTGACTTGTTTCACGCGATAGTCCATCGCAGTTTCGCTCATTTAATTCTCTGCTTCTGCTCGTGTGTTGTTCACAAGAAATTATGTTATTCACAGAACGCCGTTCCAGAGGACAGTGATCCACATCAAGCGGAACAAGATTTAGACCCACCGGAGTGTTAACCTGGATGAATGCACAGTGCATCTTCCGCGCATCACCAAACAAGGTAATCATTTGTGTTCAACATAATCATTTCCCAGGTCCACCAACGCAACCCATTGGTTGGTGGACGATTTGCAGTACGCAAATCAAACATTTTGGTCCTTCGAGCCGGAACCAGACTGTGAATCCAATCCACTGCTGCCAGGTTGGCGCCGTAATAAAGAGTTGCCTCAAGTGCAGCTACATTACTGCCGCCAGTTTTGTGGTGCATCAACGAGCTGTCCCCAGTGCAGCTACATTTCTACCACCCCGCGACCAGATCGCGGCGCAATCGAGGGATCCAGGCTGTGTAGTCAGTTCACCGCCGCTCAGCCGTAGCGCAAAAGGCATCATAGTTGTGGATCAATTAACGCCGCACCAGTTCGCGGCGCAACAGCTGTGCAGACCGCCGCCCAGCTCGTGGCACTGCAAGGGATCCATCTGTGGATCAGACGCAACAGCTGTGCATAACGCCACCAAATCAGTGACGCATCAACGAGCTGCCCTCAGTGCTGCTACCTTAACGCCGCCAGGTTCACGGCCCAACAATGAGCACTAACGATAGTTACAGTACTGCCGCCAGGCTCGCGGCGCAGTAACCAGCTGCCCCCACTACAGTTACAGATATCGCTGCCCTATTCACAGGTCCCAGGATCCAGATTTGATTTATGAATCGGACCGTCGCCCAGTTCGCGGCGCAATACAGGGATCCATCTGTGGATCATTTACCGCTGCCCCGTTCGCAGCCCAAAGGTCCGGCCTAAGGACCGACCGCCGTCAATCGCGGCATACTAGAGGATCCAGACGTACGGATCAACCGCGACCAAGTTTGCGGCGCCACTGCAGGGGATCCAGATTATGGATCCATCCCGCAGCCCAGTTCGCGACATATTAGAAGGTCCAGATCTAAGAACCGACCGACGTCAAGGTCGGGGGACACACCGGGGTCCAAACGCAAAGACCAACCGTCGCCAAGCTCGCTCCAAAAAGAGAATTCAAACGAACTGCCGGTACCAATGACAGCGAAATCGAAAATGACAACGGCTGCATTGGCCGAACAGCTCATGGCGGTTCAGTTCACCGCACATGAGAAGATGTCGCGCCCGTTCGAGAATCTTAGGAAAAGAGGGCCACCGACACTGGCCATAGTGGAGGCGCAAGAGCGCTCCCTCCAGCGGGACTGGGATGAGATTCGGAATCGGCACGAACAACTCCTAAGCCTGGTAGATCCAGGGACGACCGTCGTCCACCGCTATTTTGAAGAGGGATTCCTCGACCAAGCCGAGGAGACATACCTTGACGGAGTTTGCTGAGGCCAGGCATGCCCTAATCGCCGACCGTCCGACCGCATCCAAGACTGCGATGGACACCTTCAGTCAACCACAAAGTCGTTTGCCGCCAATGATGTCGCAACCACCTGCAACTAACGCCGCCACGGACATCAAGAAGGTTCCAGAGGCAGCGAAAGAAGTGAAAACTACTGCAGCAGCACCATCCACCGCTAAAGCGACACTACAAAAGAAGGCTGATTTCAGCAAGAGGGCACCAGCAGATGCCAGTGCACCAGCGCCAGCTAAGAAAGACAAGAATTCCGATGCACCGAAAGAAGGAAGGAAACCTACTGCAGAGAAACCTGCCAAACCAACGAAATTGCTCGAGGCGCAGTTCGCGCTCGATCCAGTCTTCCCAACTAAGGCGAACAGCGCCGACCAAGGCAATCTTGCCAAATCAACGAGGCTGCTCGAGGCTCAGTTCGCGCTCGACTCAGCCTCCCCAACTAAGGCGTACAGCGCCGACCAAGAAGTCACCACCAAACAAGCGGTTAAGGAACCACACAGACTCCTAGTGAAGAACCAGCAGGCCATCGAACGGAGTGCTGCCTGCCCATTAATGAACCGCAGGTTATTCCGGGGAGTACGCACCAGTAGGCCACCGATCGGAGTTCCGCCTGCCCAAAGCTCAACCCGGCACATGTCCCGATGATTGGACCAACGCCGAAGCCCCAACGGAAACAGACACCGCGCACGTGTTGTGGGACACAACAGCACATGGCCGTTCCTCGTGGGTTGCGAACTTACAACTCCGACCCAGAGGAACTGGTCCACCCTGATCAATTGCAACAGCAACAACTACAGCAGCATCAGCAGCAATATCCACCAGGAAATTGTCTAGGAGCAGACCAAACGCATTTGTCATTCACTAATCAATCCGTAATGTCGAACTCGTATGGAAATCTTCCATCAATCGGTGGTCTCTCAGCAACTGCCAGTAGTAAAGGCAAACTAACAGCGATCCCGGGTGGTCAAACTTCGGCCAATGATCGGAATCATCAAGGACGGCCGCTACCACATGTAGCCACCCCAATAGAGATAGGAGAGCGCAATGCCCCGCTTGGCGGGCGGCGCTCCCTAACATTCAAGAATCAACCAGCACGCCTTTCCGTAATCCAGCAGAGGCGGTACTTCAATCAGCCCAGTAGGCACCGGGTCCGCAACTGTCATTCTGACCCGCGGACGGGGTCATGGAAGACGCCGCACCAGCATCGACCTTGCGGCCTCACATGCCAAAGGCCACATCCCGTCGGCAGCTACCTTCGGACGGGCGCCAATGGACGCAGTATTTATCACCGCCACTGGTCTTGATGTAGTACTTCAGACCACCAGCCATTACGTGGTTACTGATCGTGGGTTGCGAACTTACAACTCCAACCCAGATCAAATGGTCAGTGCTGCGACCCAGGGTACAGCGACGAACCTCTCGTCATCACCAATCCTTCATCCTTCACCAATTCAGGGCGGACGACTCTCTCCAGACCTCCGCATCACCAGAAGACCACGGCCCTGGGCCTCCGTACTCTCGAACAAAAGGGTTCGCCAATGATTGGCGAAGGCGGGCGGAATGTTGCGGATTCGCATTGAAGGCAGTTAGTGAATTCGTAACTGAACGTCGTCAACGACAATTACATCAACAAATAGCAAACAGTTGTCATAACAACAAAAACTAATTTAAAAACTGTCAATTTGATTGAATGTGGTGTGCAGAAAATGTTTACGTTTATATAGGGTTATACAATAGGGACTTGACAGCTTTGAATTTAATTTGTGAACACCCCCTTTCACCAATCATCGAAATGTTACTGTCAATTTATTCAGTAAAGTCAACATTTTCATCATGGTTAAGTACACGAACGAACAACGTCTGCAAATTATACAAATTTACTACCGGAAAAAGTTGTCAAGTCCCTATTGGAAAACCCTATACCTTTCTGTCGGCTTTAAAGTTCGTAATCTAACTATATCCTGATAATCATAATGAATAACTTTAATAAATAGACCTAATAGTAATACGAAAATAGTGCGGTTGTGTCTTTGGCTTGTTTCACGGGATAGTCCATCGCAGTTTCGCTCATTTGATTCTCTGCTTCTGCTCGTGTATTGTTCACAAGAAATCATGTTATTCACAGAACGCCGTTCCAGAGGACAGTGATCCACATGAAGTGGAGCAACATTTAGACCTATGGGGCGTTAAGTCTGTGGCGGTTCCGCCAGATCCCACGGCTCGCCTTCCTGAAAAAACCCCCATAACCACAACCCGGGTCCGCACCAGCTTTGGCTAATGCAATTCGCATTAGCATCTTAAATGCTTCACGCATCAAACAGATCCAATTATTATAACCCTAAAATCCCTATAAAGAAAACTTACATTTTCATTGCATCGCTTTGCATTAAATTTTCTGTAAGAATTCTTCTTGACCTTTTTAGGAATTCCATAACTCCCATTGTTTCCCGCCAATGCATTTGCATTTGCCCCAGAAAACATTTCCTTTTCCAAGGACATGTAATGCTTTCAAGCATTATCTGAAATTCCTAAAATTGATCTTTAATGTGCATATGCACCATAAATAGCAAACATTCGATACCCTTTGTCTGAGTTAAAATACTATGTCGTCAGCTTGTTTTTACAGCTGCAACACTAGCGATTCAATAGACAAACAATGATGCATTTCTTTCGTCGCCACCACTAATTGCTTGGCATACCTAAATGCAAGCAAGGGATGCGTATCGGCAATTAACCCAAGATACGATATACAATTTCCAAGAGTTTGTTGTGTTGCATTTCCTTTTCCGTGGTGAATAGTGTTGTTTTGATTCCTCTTGTGTCGAACGTTTCTGGGTGACAATTTCCGGCGATCAATTTCCAGCTGTACACGAAGTAGTGGGTGGATGGTAGAATCAGCGTCCAAGCCGACGCACAGACTATTCGTACCCCACAAGTCTTAGTAGGTGTCAGCCTGACACTGGTTCACCAAGGCTACCCCAAGTTCGTCACTGTTTCGTCGTATGGGGTTGGTTGTGTTCACTTATGTCTGTGTGGTGTTCTTATTCGTTAATAATGGAAACACCATCGGTTCATCTTCGTTATATTTTTGGTTCCTTTATTTTAATATCAACACTAGATGTGGTAAACTAAAAACAATTACAACAAAATAAGGCGACTCCACTGTTTGAAAGTTTCACAATTAATCGAATAAATTCATCACTAAATTTACGTGACAAAACGAATTTAAAGTCGTACAGAGGTACCTGGATGCTCTGTGTGCACTAAGTTAATTATTTTGTAAAAATGAATCTAAATGACAAAAATTACACAGTTTATAATTGAGGTAGCACAGAACTACCGAACAAAACAGATTTTAGGTCGTACAGAGGTATTTTGATTCTCTGGTGCACTAAGTTAATATTTTGTAAAAATGAATTTAAATGTCAAAGGTACACAGTTAATGATTAACAATCAATACAGTCAATAATTAACAATCAATCGAACAAAACAGATTTTAGGTCGTACAGAGGTACTTTGATTCTCTGTGTGCACTAAGTTAATATTTTGTAAAAATGAATCCAAATGGCAAAAGTACACTGTTAATGATCAACAGTCAATCTAAACGGCAATCACCAGTCAACTAACTCTCGCCTCTCGCTGTGTGTGCACTTATCCCTTAAGGGTTGATTAGTGCACACACCAACACATCAACAGACATCGGCCCGACGGCCAGTTCACGCGAAGATCATTTTTGCGTGGGTGTGTCTCACACAGCCAAGGATGATCGCACCGTTGCCCTGCGCCGTGTAGGTCGTCGCACGGGGCGACACATCGTGCTACCAGTTGTATGCCATCGCCGAGTCCGGCATTGTATTGGTCACCACATCGTACCCCTGCCCGTGTATACCCTTCATATCATGTTCACAGTGGTGCGCGCTATGTGTGTGGTTCACACATAGATGCTTATTTAATATCAGCGGTCGCCCGTATAGCCCATACGTGCGACTTGATGTGTCTTTTTACGGGCATGCGTTGTATCTCTCGTGTTTGTATTATTTCAGAGATGTGTCGCACGCTTGTACGACGGAACGATATGCTCGTTGGCGGTTATGAATTGTCCGATCGCTGCATGTTGTTTTTACCAGAGCGTTGTGCAGGTGTCCTGCGCTTGCTTATGGCATCAAGTTTCAAACGTTTGCAACTACGTTGCCGCTTGAAATTGTTGTTATGCTTTTGAATTTAGACGATGTCGCCTGCATTATTATATGTTGGTGAGTTTTCCTCCTCAATAGGTTTGCAATTACTTGCAAGGAAAACTGTGCCAGGCGACCATCGAAATGTTTCATAGTACGTACCCGTTTATGTGACTTTTTACAGGTTAGGCGTGCGCCTTTGGTTACACCTGTGTACTCCGTTGGTCTTTTTGGTAACTTCCTTTTCAGGTGGTGTGATGCTGAGGTGTTGGATCACTCGGTGGGGTTCGGCGCGAACGCCACAGACCCACGGGAGTGTTAACCTGGATGAATGCACACTGCATCTTCCGTGCATCACCAAACAAGGTAATCATTTGTATTCAACATAATCGAACTCCATTGATTCCAGTCAACGGAACCAACATCGTTGCACGTCAGGAGTTGCCCATTTCGGTCCTGACGTCATTCCCCCGGCCCACCAACGCAACCCTTTGGTTGCTGGACGATTTGCAGTACGCAAATCAAACAACGCACAAGAAAAGCAGAACAGATCAAGGGAACAGTATGAAAGTACTGATCTTGATCGGAGATAAGAGTACAAAGGAGAATGAGAACAATTGATAACGGAAGTTAACGAAAACGAAGTTAGAGGCTGTGTTACATGCTTCGCCTTACATGACATATTGTAGTCCCGCATTTCAGGTATAACTGCACACAAAGTTCCTAAATCGCCTTATCTCAACTTCAAAGTTGTGCCATAATGAAGACCACCTACTTATACCGTGACACCTATGTATTTCGCCAAAGCCTTTGCCAAACATTGGCCATAACCAAAAACATTTAGTGTTTCAGTTTGTTTTTCCTAATAGAACGTTAATAACCCTTCCCGCTTTCTGAAAATTAGGACATGTCTCGGCGCTGATAGCATTACTAAGCATCATCACATCCGATCGCCAGTTTTGGTGTTTTATGCTCTAGGATGGATAGTCACTGGTGCAACAGAATCTCTTGTTTTTAACATCATAACGAATTTTTCTTTTAATATAAATTGTGTTTTATTATTAATTTTTTTTAACAGCTGTCAGTTGTCATCGCAAAGCTACCAAATGGATGTCCCACTACTTCGATCAAACCAGTAGATACTACCGGCGTAGATACCTAAATGACTTTCATATACTTTGTTCTACTATAAAGGTCTTACCCTTTTAAATATCAAGAAACGACTGAATCAATAACTATCAATTTCATACCGATAGGCTGGACATTAAAGGTGATGAGTACTATAAGTCATTGTCTTCGTTTCTATTTAAAAGTCTTTGGAGAACAATTGTCTTCGATAATTAAAGGTGTTAAAAAATAATTTCATTGATATTTGTTTTGAAAAAAAAAATAACACAGAAGAAACAATGCGCATTGATATTCAAATTTAATTGATTGGTTTTACTCACCTCTGTGCGCTCAATAATCAGTGACGATGACGTCAATGCCACAGCCAAAAAGAATACAATTCTTAAAGTGAAATAAAAAGGTAAACATTAAAATGCAATTAAGACACAATTCAGATAACTAGTCAACCAAATATGAATCGCATTGAGTTTGCCATTTAAACGCCATTTGCATTCAGGAAATGGATATAACCCAACACGACCAATCATTTCCAAAGTTATCTGCTTGCAAGGTCCACAATTGACTTACGTCAGAATAACACCGGGCGCAACAAAGTCCGTGAATGATGGATTATCTGTTCCGTAGATGGGGTCTTTGAATTGAATTGGCACATCACCAAGTTTAGGGTTATTGTCACAATCGCTGAGTAGATCCATTGCGAAATCTCTATACCCTAGCTGCAATTCCCGACTTAGTATGACACCAATTTGTTGATTTGACATATCTAGCCACACTTTGATCTCGGATTGGTCGATTGTTTCGTCATCAGAATCACGTCCTAATGAATTATAAAAACCAAATTTCATTGTGTAATACATGAACCAGTTTTGTTGGGGGGATTAAATTCCTTACCCAGTGCTGCTCGGGCAGTGAACGCGTCCGTGAAATTTTCCGTTATGTATACTGTTCCCCAAACATCACCGGACTGAACTGCATTAAGGGCGTCTTCAAGCTTCATATAATACTCTTTTTCTATACTGTCATTTAAATGTTTTAAATATCGACAACTTAACGATGTGAAGTGACATCCTGGGACAATATGGCAGGTTTCCTGAAAAATGAGTTCGATTAGATAGTTGAGATAAAACAATCTATTGAGACAATACCGTATCATTCATTTCCCCATTGACAATAGCTAGCTTCAAACCTTCAGGATCACGACCGATAGCCAAACAAAACAGAATGACTTGCATCACAGGCAAAGCGAAGATGAACATCATAACTCCAACATTACGCCACATCCTTAAAAAATTTTTTGTCAGAAGGGCTTTAGTTTTTCCCTTTGTCGTCAACTGAAGAAAAAGCAGTTTGAAAATTTATTTATAAAAGATTTTAGAGGTCCTTGAATGTTATCTACTTACTTGGCATAAGTCTTCTGTAAATCTAGATACTACGGTGTTGGGGTGGCTTTTGTGCGTAACTGGTGGATTAAAATTCTCCTGGTTCAGCTATGTATGGAGAGATCAAAAGGATTCCGGTTGGTTTTTCGTAAAGAAAAGATAAAGAAAATACAAATTATGGTAATGGAATGGAGATGAACTGAGAAAAACAAATTATGAACTCAAAATTATGTGAAAAGGTACCAAATGTGTTCAATATGGATGCTAGGGATGATGATGCGATTGTGTAGCTAGCGATAGTTCGTACATGATTAAAAAGCTATATGTCTAACTATTTAAACCTATTTACGTGGCTGCATATGCATAGCTATCTGGTCGTAAGTCGTGTATTGATGCCCCGGTAAACGCCTCTGATGATGTCTTTCTCGATTCTATTTTGGTATTGCGTTTTTTCAACATTATTAAATGTAATTTCTATATTTCAAGATAGCGTGTAATTTGCTCGAAACACATGTGAAACAGCGTCCCAAGCTTGTGTAGTTCGCCTGAGAAAGCATTTTCTTTGTTTCTTTGTACGTCCAAGATTGACTTTTAGTATAACCCGGTAATATTTTATATTTTCTTCTGGAAAAGAAGTGGGAATACGGAGAGACGGTTGTTCGTTGACTTCAAAAAAGCCTAGGACTCAGTCGCACGGCAAAGACTCTACCATATTGTGGTTGAGCTGGGGATCCCGAAAAAATATGCCGCCCTCATTCAAATTTGCATGAACGAAAACAAAGGGCGAGTTAGAATCGAAAACCACCTTTCAGAACCATTTGAAATCCGAGACGGACTAAAACAGGGGGATGGCCTCTCACTATGTCTCTTTAACCTTGCCCTCGAGTATGTCATCAGAAAGGTACACGACGACAACATAGCCGAATAATCTCTGAACGGAGTCACAGAAGTGCCCGCATATGCGGATTCAATAGCCGTTCTGGGCGATAATCTAGACACAGTAAGTAAAAACAGTGAAATCATCATGCAAGCGGCAGAAGAGGTGGGTCTAGAAATAAATGAAGACAAAACAATATACATGATTACGGCGAGAGCAGGTGGACCTCAGAGAACACACATAAACGTCAGAGGCAAGATATTTGAAAAAGTTAAAGACTTTAAATATCTAGGAATAATATTAACGGCCAGTAACGAAACGTCGAAGGAAATTAACAAAAGACTACACTCCGGCAACACTGGTTGGCATGCAGTCAGTAAACTGTTGAAATCCAAACTGCTATAACGTAATATAAAGCTTCGTGTCTATAAAATCATAATCATGCCGATTGCTCTATATGGATGCGAAACATGGGCTCTCACAAAACGGGAAGAAAACAAATTCCACGTATTCGAGAATAAAGTTTTAAGGGGTATCTTTGGCGGTAAATTTGACGAGGAGTCAGGACAATGAAGGAAACTCCACAACCACGAATTGGAGGAGCTATACCGCGAACCTACAATAGTGAGAGTAATCAAGTCGCGAAGATTAAGACGGGCCGGACACGTAGCGCGAATGGGCGATGATAGGACCGTGCATAGAATTCTTGACGGTAAACTAACGGGAAAGAGACCGACAGGACAGCCGCGACGGAGATGGAAGGACAATGTTAGATTGGACCTCGAGGAGATCGGATCGGATGGTCGAACGTGGAAGGAGAGCGCACAGGACAGGGAACAATGGCGGAGCCGAGTCGGTGAGGTCATGAGATTCCGGGTTCCTACAGGCCAATAAATAATAATAATGATAACCCGGTATACATGCTCTAATTGGTGACTCTCGGGATTTCGTGGGCAAATTTTTAGGGATGCAAAACGTACCCTGGGAGTTAATTTTCGTAATGCGTGCAGCGATATTGTAGTGCTCTACAAAGTCCTACCATCTCCCTCCTCCATATATATTACCCTCTTAACAATATCCACATACGTATCCATCCAATATCATGCATCCATATCGCCAAACTAACATTCAATCCAATGTTGGACAAACTGAACCAAATATTAAATTAATCAATCCACGCAAATCCTAAAATTCAAACACCACAATGGATATCTTCATATGCGTTGTATGCCCAGTAATCACGTGATAATGAACCAAATGTTTATTTGGTTCGTATACACGCAATTCCCAAAATGGTGAAACAAAAACGCGATAAACGTACCAAATGTTCGTTTATCATGCACATTCAAAGCCTTAGAAACTAAACACCACAATGCATATGCTCATATGCAAACAAATCCATGTTAAATGAGCCGAATGTCCATTTGGTTCATATGCACAAAATGCCTACAAATCCTTATCAACATCTGCATTGTAGCCAGATGTGTATATTCTAAAAATATATTTGCAATTCCTTTTCCCTAGTTTTCTCACTTACAAATCTCAGTTAAGATTTGTATAAAAGGGCGATGGGTCTGTCCCCACCACTGTCCAAATCCTTGTCCCCGAACCACGCAACTCATTCAATCTGATACCGAATTTCTCCAGGACAAACTGGAGAACAGTCAATAGGGATATTGCTGCCAGTTTTACAGACTATACTATGCCAGAGTCTTCAAACATATTCTCTGCTCAAATTGATCAAGCCTTAAGAATAGAGCAAATACTAAAAAATGCCCCATTCCGACACACACCTACGATCATCCCTTATAATCACTTACGAAAACTTTTCCCCAACATCCTTACAAAACAGTTACGCATAAAAAACAGCCTAGACGAAAACTACAAAGCAGTTCATCATCATCATCATCATCGGCACTACAACCGGGAACCGGTCTTGGCCATATTTAGCAAATCCTGAGGCTTGTTAAATTTTCCATAATAATTTATTTTATCCGGGCAAGGTCAAGCACTTACTCCACTTTTATTAAAAATCAAAACCAACTCTTGACTACCCCGATAAATGGACAAGTAAAATAATTTGCCGATCAGGCTTGCACGTGTATACTTAACAATATAAAATTAAATCGTGATTTATTCAAAAACATCAACCGACTAACGGGTCGAAACTACAATCCCGGATCGATTAAATTAACAATTCTACTAACAATCACCCAGTCCAAACGGATATTGACATAGCAAACTGCCTAGCTAATCACTTTTATAAAATTCATCAACAAAACGACTCCCTCTCAGTCTCCAATTTTCAAGTTACCGCAAATTACTACATCTCACGTACAACGATCCCATCCTTTACCCCTTTCATTCTGGAATTCAACGAAACAAACAAAGCGTCACATCCTCTACATAATGCGTCATTCCTAATAGCAGGCGAATTATCTGAATTTATAATATCACGGCTCCTCGATAGTATAGTGGTTAGTATCCCCGCCTGTCACGTGGGAGACCGGGGCTCGATTGCCCGTCGGGGAGCCTCTGGCGCAAGACCTTGCCCGGAAAAAAACAAATCATTATGGAAAATTTAACAAGCCCCAGGACTTGCTAAATAAGGCCAAGACCGGTTCCCGGTTGTAGTCCCGATGATGATGATGATAATATCACGCAACAACAAAAAATGATGTGGAAATCGTTCTTGGTGATTTGAATGCCAAAATAGGTCGGGAACCGGTTTTCAGGCACTACGTAGGTTTCCATAGGTTGCATGAGAACAATAATGACAATGGGCTAAGAGTTATCGAATTGGCAGCATCAAAAAACTTGGTCGTTGCGAGTATCAGGTTTCCGCATAAAGATATCCACAAAGCCACCTGGGTATCACTTGATGGAGCCGCTCGCAACCAAATTGATCACGTGTTGATAAATCGCTGCCATTCCACGAGCCTGAGGATGGTACGAACGTATCGAGGTGCTAACGTCGGCTCGGATAACTATCTTGTTGGTACAGTTTTCCGAGCGCGGATTGTCTTACGGAGACGTATTGCATCCGTGGGTCAGGTTCTGATCAATACGGCTGCCTTACGCAATGAAAACATCAGTATCACCTTTGGTCATACGTTAAGACTCCCCCCCGAAGAGCTCGATGGAGTTAGTGCTGGGGCCAGAATGCCGGGCGTAGAAGAGATGTGGACACGCCTTAGGAATACTGTCATTAGTACTGCCAACTCCATCTTAGGCAGTACTAGTAGAGATCGGAGCGACTGGTTTGATGATGAGTGCAAATTAGCGACTGAACCTAAGAATGCTGCATACCGGACAATGCAGCAATCTCATAGCATGCGGATACGCGAGGAGAAATACAAAGAGCTCATACGATCTTGAAGAAGACTTCACAGACAAACGAAAAGTGCGTGGAAAAAAACCTTGTCTGTGAAATAGAGAAAAGTAGAGAGTGAGGTCCGCACCAGGTGCAGAAGTTCTACTAAATAATCCGCAGTATGACGCAGTACACACCACGCTGCACTCACTTCAACGATAAAGAGGGTAATCTGATCACCGATCCTGAAGGCATTCCGGAGCGAGGAGAACTATACTTCAATGAGTTGCTAAATGGTCAGCTCACAGAAGAAACGGGAGGCTCCACCAATGCAAAATCAAGATCAAATGCTGTCATCACCAAGCATTGAGGAAACATTAAAAGCCATAAGACAGCTCAAATCAAATAAAGCCCCCGGAGCTGATGGCATACCAGCTGAGATGATCACACAGGGAGAGACAGCGTTACATCACGCAATTCATCAGATTTTGGATTGGGAGCAAGAGGAGATTCCGGAAGATTGATCGTGGAATAATTTGACCCATGCATAAGAAGGGAGATATCACACCGTGCAAAATGGCGGTATTGCTGTCCAAACCAATAAACATCTTTAATGGACTCCGACAAGGGGACGATTTGGCATGCCTCCTCTTCAACCTGGCGTTGGAGAAAGTAATCCGCGACTCTGGAATTACAAATAGAGAGGGACTATTGTCACCAAGTCCAGCCAGATACTTGCCTACGCATATGACATCGACATCATCGGCACAGAACTCCTTCACCCAGATCAAGCAGGCGGCACAAAAACTGGGACTGCACCTTAATGAGGGAAAAACGAAGTACATGGTGGCAACTTCTGCAAAGAGAAGTCCTAACGTTGGTCAAACTATCAGGGTAGTGGACCACGAATTTGAAGTAGCGCAATGCTTTAACTACCTTGGGTCAATAGTATCAGCCGATAACAATATGGAGGAAGAAATACGCGAACGGCTGATCAAACCCCACAAAGCCTACTATGGTCTCTAGTGCACCCGAAAGCCCCACCATTAATATCCTCCCCCCTCTACATATATATCCCATCGTCTTAATTTGATTCAATTAAATCACATGAAACTAGACGATTCCAAAACCAATATTGAGCAACCATAGCAGCTGCTTGAAGTAACAAACCTCACATGAATCTAAACGATTCCAAAACCGATATCGAGCAACCATAGCAGCTGCTCGAAATAACAAACATCGAAAAGAATCTAAATGATTTCCGAATCGTTAATGAGCAACCCTAACAGTTGCTCATCGCAATAAACCTAAACGATTTCCGAATCGTTATCGAGCAACCCAGCTGCTCAAAGTAACAAACTTCTATGCATCCCAAGCCAAGAACCGTGATTGAATATCATCAGCAAAATCAATATCGAGCAACCGTGGCATCTGCTCGAATATGATTGGCTAAACAAACTTTCATGTGTTTCAGGGTTCAAGTATAAAAAGGAAAACGAACATGTTTTCAGGGTTCTTTTTCTTTTTGCCAACCGATCATGATCATCCGATCATGGTCATCATTTTTGTTTTTTTCCAGTCAATCCTTTGTCCGATCACACCGATGATCATTGAAAGTAAAACTATTGAATAAACAGTTGTAAACTATAAATCACAATAGTAGTTTTAATCTTCCATACACTACGCTCTTCCCTCAATCTATGCGGGAGCACGGCGTAAGTAGCACAACAGGTATATCAACGCTCTTTAAATCCCAACATTTATCCAGAACATCCAAGCAAGTACTGTACAAGACCATGGTCTTACCAGTGCCCATGCATGGATCCAAGGCCTGGGTACTCAATAAAAGGCCTCTGAACTCTTAGCCGCGTTCGAGAGGAAGCACTTAAGGAGAATTGTTGGCCCCGTATGTGAGGGGGCCGATTCCCAAGACGATACAACCAAGAGTTGTACGCAATCTACCTTGAAGCTAATGTTGTAAGAAAAGTCAAGCTCGGTAGACTCCGGTGGGCGGGACACCTATTACGAATGAGCGAAGAGGAGCCTGACCGGAAGTCCTGTGTGGGAGGATGAATGGAAGGCGGCAGCGCGGCAGACCTTGTCTGCGATGGAGGGATGGCGTAGACCAGGACGCGACAGAGCATGGGAGTGCCAAACTGGATGACATCGGCTCGAAATCGGGACCGGTGGAGAGATTTGGTAAGTAAGGCCAAGACCGGATCTCGGTTGTAGTGCCGATGATGATGATGATGGCTCAAGAAGATTGTTTACGTTTACCTGGTCGCGCTATTAGTGCTCCAGATTTTTTTATAGTTGTCGACTTCTGGCGATACAGACTTTCGATATTTGCGTTAATTTGCCAAAAAATCTAGGTTTTATGGGTCTATGCCCTGCAAAGGCCATACAGCCATGACACATTAAGATATCTCTAAGAATAACGTGAGATGTGAGACAGTATGGGTATATGGTTTCATTTTGTCGCGCGAAGGGTATGGAAAGTTATGATCGATTTTTAGAATAACCATTACAAAATGCAGCGCACAAATTGGTCTTGTGATCTTTAATATCACGAAAAAAAGGAATAAGTTAGTGGTGTTTCAGAGTGAGTTTGTCCTTTTCACAACTTTCCATTAAATTGATATTTAATTGCCGCAAAATCATTAAGGATCGAAAATCTAGCTTGAAAGGTTACAGTCGTACATGAGTATTAAGGTTGGAAGGGGATAAAGATATTTTATATATGAGATTTTTTACATATATGGATACTTAAACCTAATTTACAAGACTGTTCGGGCATAATTTGTGTAGAATGTCTAATATCGCAAGTATATCACCCGCACCTCTATTCATGATCTTACTACGACTAGATAAAATCAAATGTGCTACGAAATGAAGCCCCCGCATGAAATGCACCATGCGCTAGCTATCTGTATAACACGAAGTAATAAATTCCAAACCGTATAAACTGATCCATTAGCATCATTGATTAGAACTTCCTTGCTTTGTGTAGGATAATAGTTGAGACCAACAACACCACCTTCCTGACTCGAACTTGGATTGTCCTTTTTGCCGCCGAATGCCATCGTATGCAGGGATATATTGTTACTGAAAAGATAATGTTAAAAGATGATATGTTTTGTTAACAACTCCATCTATTGGCTAACGTATGCATACCTAAAATTGACTTGTGTTACTTCTCCTTTTTGGCTTTGAGCGCGAGATAGCTTTAAGAATACTTCCTCGAGGCTTATACACTTATAAACGGAAAGTAAAACACTGGGAGATTCCTCAGCAAGAAGATTTCCAGAACGCATAAGACCGATCTGAAAATAATTAACATTATAATGTAAAATGATGTTCAAATAGGTCACCCCAAGTTTAGCTTAGAGTGACCACATGGGGACCAGTAAGTTAGAATGTAATTTAAATAAGCTAGAATTTCAGCATAAAAAGAACAAAATAAAAAAACACACTGAAGCCTGGAGCTTAATATGTAAACTTTGTGGGGAGTTACAGAACAAGATGTTCTTTTTAGGAGCTTTCCATTAATTATGGACTGTATTCATTTTATTATAGGGGATGTAATAGTATTCATGCATAAAAACATACTCCCGAGTAGAGGGAAGCATCGCACAAAATTGGGACTCTGTTAACTCGATCGTGAAGAAGGACTTAGATCAAGATAATAGTGTTAGTCCGCCGCGACGAAGGTTAGAGTAGGGAATTATTGGAAATCAGTTCAGAAACAAAAGACGAGGTCGAAGAAGAAGAGGGCCTGTGGGGGTTCTCTATATCACACGGAGAACCAACCCACAATTCCAACCAACCTTGACCGCTAACAGCGCGTCACCTCAACCCAACACCCCATGCAAAATCCGCAATTGCATACATTCCAAACTTTGAAATTAAACACACTCCAAAACCCACAACAGAATACAATTCAACAGAATACATTCTAAATCATCCCCGCATACACTTTCCCAAAATTGCTTCTGTCAATTCTTTACTTAAGTCATATTCCTTTTTGCGACCAAGCAATCTTAATTTCCCCGGAAATTCATATGCTGTAATAAAACGCATATTCAAACCTACAACGGAACATTAGAGTAACTTCGGGTATTGTGATATGGTTGGGAAATGTGACATACTATCATATTTTCCGAAATAATCAATTCTCGACAAGAATTTTCTTGTCAACATGACGGCAATGGAAAAGAACACGTGCTGCAGTTTTAGGCGCGCTCGCGCTCATTGCGTTGTATGTCAGTGCATTGAAATTGTTTAAGGTGTACAGTCGACAGTTTTTTTGTGTGAGCTTTATGTTATATTTCAGCAAAAATTGGAGCAAAATTAAAAACTGAAGTAATACATTTTGTTTGTGTGTGAATAGCATTTTTAAAAAAATCTCTTGTTTGTTTTAAAAGCCATATCACATTATTCGCCAATTTTAATAAGGGGGGTTACAGAGATTTTTTTATTTTGTTGTAAATAGCTGCAGATTGGCTTACGCTGCAGGGTTCTGAAAACGAAATATAATTCGCAATGTATCAAAGAGCTATAATGAGTAGTGCGGCAAAATCTATGTAATAAAATTTACGAATAATTGTTAGAAAACAAATACCTATATCACATTACCCGAAGTTACTATAACCATCACCACCAACTACACCGAGCCGCATACATTTCCCCGAAATTGCTTCGGTTAATTCTCTATCTAAATTAGATCCCATGCTTGCACCCAAGCAATTCCAAATTTCCCCGAAAACCATTTCGGTTCCTCTTCTACCTAAAAGATTTAAAACCACATCAATTCCCTACAATCAAACCGTATATATTTTTCTCAAAAACCACTTCGGTTCATTTCCACCTTAAACTATACTTCTCGCTTGCAACCAAGCGACAGTTAATTTGCCACGAAACGATCACAACGATCAAGACCCTTGATCATACTTGGCTATGCCGCCGAAACCAATTTCCCGGTAGACACAACCAACGAATCCAACTCAGCTTATACGGCGAGGATTCTCCGGAACTAATCCCCTATACAGGCATAGCAACTCTTCTCGGAATTCCTAGTAAGTGGTAGTGAGTTTATTTCAGCCATGACTCAACCGCCACGACGCGATGAATAGATTCTTTCCATTTGTTAGTCAGTCGAGCTTCAACCGTCACCGGGGGCACACATTAGAGAGTCAAGATCCAACCGCCACCGGGGCCACACCGCCGCCTGCAATCATTTTGTTTAGTTTCGAATGTTTCCGTTCGATCCACTTAGTCGGTGTTGACGTAGCGTATTTCGGGAGTCGGTCATCAGAACCTAGCACGCGTTTTGGCCACCTTGCGTCCGGTAATCCTCGCGTATCAAACAGCATTTGCAACACAGCGCGGTGCAACTCGGGTCACTGTTAGGAGCATACGGATTTACCCGGCTTGCTATTCCCCTCAACTATTCCCCGTTCTCCGGATTTCTGTCGGTTGGTGAGAGTGAACCCCGTGCCGTACGTCGGCATACACCACTTCACCCCACAGGCCAACATGATCTAATCGGGCTTTCGATCAATCAGTGGGACCGATTGAAGGGAGAAGGAGATCCTACATCACCAGTATAAAACGAACAGGAGACAGCTCAAGCAGTGGTAAGGCTTTCTCAAAGGATAGAGCGACCTGCTTCAGGACACGTGATTGAGCTTCCATACCGCAATGGTGCCAGTGAAGAGTGGCTAGCTTTCCGGACGTTTAATGATAGGGCGTCCGACTTCACCAACGCACAGAACCTGGCGTGTTTGCGAAGAGCACTACAGGGGAGAGGAAGGAAAGCCATGTGCTAGATGAGAAAACACATACATTTTCAGTCTGCCAGCACTGCACCTCTGTACATAATTAACACCATCGAACTTCCACCTAGCAGTTCGTCCTGTTATCGGGTACAAGATAAGGGGCAACGCTTCAAAATATTGGCAACAATAACAAATTGATAACATCATCATCATCATCATCATCGGCACTACAACCGGGAGCAGGTCTTGGCCTTATTTAGAAAGTCCTGAGGCTTGTTAAATTTTCCATAATGATTTGTTTTTTCCGGGCAAGGTCATTAGTCTTGCGCCAGAAACAAATTGATAACACACTCCGAAAACTCGATCATGTAGAAGAACGTAAATCAACATACAAAGTAAACATCTGACAATGATCGTTCATGTTTACTTTGACGAAACGAGGACTCCGATAGCGGGAAGAATATGTTTCCGGGTCTCGTTATCACCGAAGTCGATTTATATAACAATGTGACCATGAGTCTGGACAGCTTCTTTTAGTTCTTCAGTTTGTTGTATTGCTGGCCAATGGATGCGTTAATTGTTGGTCGTGAAGGACGTCGAAATTTTTGTTCTTTGAGGATAGTGTCAACTTCTGTGTGAACGTTCGTTAGTTTTTGGTTACGCTATAAGACGCGCTGGCGGGATCAGAACGAACACACAGGGTAAAGTCTCGGCTTTCAACCCGGCGAAGGCCAGGACGATCCTTGTCCCTGTTCAATTTAAGTTAACATGCAGTCTCCACGTGACACCCCTGGATAGCTACTTTGGCACCCGCCAAGTACTGAGCCAATGCATGCAGCGATATCCTGAGAAAGGTTGGCGCAAGGCTAATAACCTTCCCCGGGAAAACAAATTATTATAGACAATTTAACAAGTCTCCGATAAGGACCGAATACCGGTGGAGAGACTTGCTAAATAAGGCCAAGACCGGATCCCGATTGTAGTGCCGATGATGATGATGATAAGAATCACCTGTCGGAAACAGTGATTAGAGTGATGTGTTAATTAAGACATATCAACCTGCACCGAAACAATTGAAAACATCGAGTGCGTCCGTCCATTAGTGAGAGATTAAAGACGTGTGCTGTCGCATCGTATTTAAGGCTCCATCAACAGTCCAACCTCAAGCAAGTACATTCATGATAGTATTCGCCGGAATCCTCTATATTTAAATGAATATCGAAACTACGTAAGAAACGATTAGGAGTGCTTAAGAAATCTTTCGTTCGCCATGATCTTTTTCACTTTTGAACTAATTCGGTGATATCAGTGGCGTATACATGAACCATGGAACCCAACGAAAAGTACAGTATACAATCGCAGCTTTAAGGTAAGCTTCCTACATTTGTACTGCCTCCACGCACACCATGCTATACATAGCCGAGATGATAAAGGGACTAAAGGTTCGCTTTGGAAAACAGCGATCATTGGCGTTGCAGTGATCTTAAATCACTACTCCCATCCAACCCTCATAATTACCTATAATCCTGTTGCCATAGTGAATCATACGAGCGACAAATTAAACCAAAAGTTAATTTGTCGTACATTGATTCAATTCCCAATTATCCTACCATTATCTACAATCCCAATCATGTTCCCCAAGTGAATCATATGCACGACAAATTTAACCGAAAGGCCCTTTGTCGCACATTGATTCAATTCCCATTAACCTTAACATTATAAAATGCCTAATTCTAAATGCATGTCATATTTTTGCTTCCGGGAATTTGTTCAACCAAATCCCCATCCACTTACCAGAACCTCATTCCAATTGAAGCACACACAAAATCTTGTTTGTGCCACTTGGAATTTATAAGTAAAATTTTTAACAAATCTCTGTCGTCACAGAGTATAAAAGGGCGGCACATTTTGGATTCGTGATCAGTAGATACATACCCGATTATGGGCGCACAAATTGGGACAACTTCAATATTACATTGAACGAAAAACTCCACCAACTCTCTCTTCCCACTGACAGGAACCTAACGACGGTTGAGTTAAATAACGCTGCAACTCGACTTCACGAGATTCTAGTTGAAACTTCTGAGACTCATGTCCCGAAGTAAAAAAATCGAAAAGATCTATCAGCTTCCTCTTGACGACTTCACTCTTCGTCTCATGCGGGAATGAATGAGATATCGTCACTGCTTTACCCAAAGAGAACCATTATTGCGGTCCATTATTCACAATATTGCTACACTGATAAAACCAAGAATCCAAAACAATCGTACCTGACAATTGGAAGACAAACGCAAGGGTATTCAGATGGACCAAAACGTTTATAAAAATGTTAAAAAGATATGTGGCACTTCTCATATCACTGGTCCAATTATACACAACGGTGTTGTTGTGAATAATGACACCAATAAAGAAAATATCATCGGAGAGACCTTTGAAAATAATCACAGGATTACTCTCCAGGATGGGGACCCGGATACTAATGCATCCATTAATTCAGAGGTCCAAAATAAACTAGACAACTTTAACGAACCAATTGTTGTCTTCAACCCATCTAGCAGTGCATACAACGATGACACACGTGATAATGGTCACGGTTTCGTCACGCCAAATACCCTACAAAATCTAGTTAAATCTCGAAACCCCAAGAAGTCACCCGCTATCGACAACATGTCCTACCACTCGTTGTGAAGGCTTTCTGCTTTATTCTTTATAAAGCTCTCCATTCTGTGCAACCATGTCTACAACATGGGGCACTATCCCCAAGCCTGGAAGCATGCTATTGTCTGCCCAATAGCCACAGCTGTGAAACCAACATATCACCCCTCAAGCTTTCGTCCTATTTCGCTCCTCACCTGCATCAGCCAATATATGAACAGTTCATATACGAGAATCTAAATAAGTTTATCACTGCCAGGAACCTAATACCTGATTTCTAATTTGAATTTAGAAGAGCGCACAGCACCACTATGGCTCTCAGCATATTTCAAAACCACGTCTGCGTGCGCCTCTTTAATTAATAACCTACCATTGCGGTGAGTCTGGACATTCAAAAGGCTTTTGATACAACCTGGATCGAAGGTATCGCTTTCAAATTACTCAATACTGGCTTCAGTAGAACGCTGTGCAGTATCATCTACCAGTTCGTTCTAAACAGAACCTTCCAAGTTCGAGTGAATGGAAAGCTTTCCCGAACCTTCAACGCCACTGCAGGCGTGCCATAGTGCTCCATTCTAGGCCCCATCTTATTTAATATCTACACCTCAGATATTCCTCGCCCTGTGGACGGGAGAGTAAACCAGATATGCTATGCGGATGACGTCCTAGTGTATACGTCATCTAAAAGCCCAGAACTCGCAACAAATCGGCTCAACTAGCATCTAGACGAACTGTGTGAGTCTTACAGTCGATGGAAAATTCGACTTAACCCATCCAAAGCAGTAGCAATAATTCTGAGTAGTAAACACTCCCAACCTACTTCTCGATATTCACAGAATATCCGAATACAAACAGGAGGTACTACCATTAGACCACAAGACAGGATGAAATATCTTGGTGTCTCTATACCCCAAAAATGAATTTCATCAAACATGTGACCCACATCATTCAAAGGGGGTTCGGACTAAGCAACTACACAACATCTTGAAGTGGAGCAACAAAGTTGACACGAAAGTTAAGCTTCTCTGCTATAAGCAGCTAATTCGATCCGGAATATTATACGTCTTTCCCATATGGTCCTGCATATCTTCGGCCCAAATGGAAAGACTGCGAGTTTTCGAAAGAAAACTCCTCAGAAGATGCACCAACCACTTAGAAGGTCTGACGGCGACCATTACCCGAACTCTCACCCATACGAAGGTGTCTCCATTATCTCTATCGACGAATACTTGCTACAATTAGTATATAAGTACCTCGAAAGCATTCAGAACAGCGAGAACCCACTTGTAGGGGAGTCTTGCGCTGTTGATCCTTCTCTCTCTCGATCTCTTCGGATCAGACCACCACAGTTTCTTCTTCAGTACAAAACTGAAGAAAACACCCTTCCCAATAACATTATCCTCTGTAATAGAGGATTCCTGGACCCATCACATAGGGTTTACTGCTGACACACTACAAACACGCACGCACAGTACAAGATAGCACAAACACACACCCATACACACCGACCAAAGCGCAGATTATCAGACAGATTATCCAAAAACGTGATCTGCGTTTACTACCGCTGAAGCATAAGGTAACCAAACGTGGAGTTGGGACACGGGGACCTGCCAAGGTCGATACCGAGGTCCACACTTTTCCGGGGACCCCACCCACACGGGGAAGGGATACGAAAAAATGCTCAGCCAGGTCACCCCAGCGAGAGGAAACATCGTGGATGGATGAACGTGAGTCGCCGAGGATCGAAGTTAGCCCTGAGTAGGCCGGTGGAAGTGCCGGCACGCTCCCAAATGGAGGTGGCTATCCCCATTGACATCCGGGAAAAGGCCATTCTGGTGCCGCAGGACGCGCGAGGAAACATTTTATTCTCGCACTGTGTATCTAGCAGGGCAAGGAGTGCCAGGTTATTGGCACTTAATACCCAGAATGGCCTTCAAAAGATCGATCAGCTTACGGTGAAGGTATACCCTACCAAGGACTATAACACCATCTCCTTGGTCAAGCGTAAAGATACGTCGCCGGGAACTGACTCTGACGACGAGTCAACCAGGCCCGTGCCCGAGAACCAATCTTCGGAGGGACGATCCCTCCACTTCATTCGACACCTGTTCTCGGATGGTCAGTCGCCTGATGAACCCGATTTGAGCTCCAGGTTGGCACAATTGCACGGGGAACTTCGTTTAGGGGATAACCTGAACACACCCGAGTGCCAATCGATAACGGAGTTATGTCGAGAGTTCAACGATATTTTTCATTTACAGGGCGACTACCTGACGTACACCAGTGCAATCTCGCACGAAATAGCTTTGGTACGGGATCAGGCACCCATTAACCAAAGAATGTACCGATTGCCCGAAAGAAAAAGGCAGGTTATAAACGAGCAAATTCGGGAAATGTTGGATAACGACATTATCCAACCAAGCAAAAGCCCGTGGAACTCCCTCCTTCTAGTGGTTCCCAAGAAAGCGGGCCCCGACAGAGAAGCCCGATGGAGAGTTGTGGTAGACTTTCGCAAGCTAAACGAAAAAACCATCGGGGACGCGTATCCTATTCCCCGTATAGAGGACATTTTAGACCAGCTCGGTCGCTCGCGTTACTTCTCCACGCTCGATTTGGCCAGTGGCTATCACCAAGTTTTGGTGGATCTAAACGATCGGAATAAAACCGCCTTTAGTACCAACTATGGGCATTATGAGTTTCGACGTATGCCGTTCGGGTTAAAAGGAGCCCCGGCTACGTTTCAGAGACTAATGAACCATGTCCTTACTGGTCTGCAAGGGGTCGAATGCTTCGTGTATCTGGATGACATCGTCATATATGGTAAGAACCTGGCTGACCATAATGACAAGCTCCGGAGGGTGTTCGACCGGTTGAGATACCACAACCTCAAACTTCAACCGGAAAAGTGTAGATTCCTGCAAAGGGAAGTGGTCTACCTGGGACATGTTTGTTCAGAAAAAGGGGCTTCGCCAAATCCTGACACGACAGCTAGTGTCAGAGATTTCCCCATTCCTAAGACGGTACGCCACGTACAATCATTCATAGGGTTGGCGAACTATTACCGGAAATTTGTGCCAAATTTTTCCCGGATAGTGCGCCCCTTAACGAACTTATTAAGGAAGGACGTGAAGTTCACGTGGTCGTCCAAATGTCAACAGGCATTTGAAGAGATAAAGGGGAAGTTAATTTCGCCACCACTATTGGTTTACCCCGACTTCACAAAACTCTTTAATCTAACCACGGATGCGAGTAATGAGGCACTTGGAGCGGTGTTATCCCAAGGTGAGATAGGCAAAGACCAGCCTATTGCCTATGCCAGCCGCACCCTGAATGGGGCCGAACGTAGATATAGCACAATCGAGAAGGAGTTGTTGGCCATTGTATGCGAGGGAACCCCGGGACGTCCCAGTGACGAGGAGTCACCTTCTGAAGAGGACGGCATTCCTTCTTGCACGGAAAAAGGAATGGAAATAACTAATCCCGAGGAGATCCAACACTTATTACGGGATTACCATGATCCCCCTTTAGGTGGGCACCAAGGGGTGATCAAGACGTATAAGAAGATACGCAGGCACTACTGGTGGAAGAATATGATGCGCGATATCAAGCAATATATTAAAGTATGTAAGATTTGTCAGCGCATGAAGTCTTCCCCAAATTTACGAATGCCGATGGTAATCACCGACATTGCCAAGAGGCCTTTCGAAAAAGTTTATTTAGATATCGTGGGCCCTCTGGACCGCACTCCTGAAGGCAATCTATATATACTTACGTTCCAAGATAATTTATCGAAGTATATAGATTGCTATGCCCTGCCCAATGCAGAGGCTGAGACGGTGGCTTCGGTCTTTTTCGACCAAATAGTTGCAAGGTATGGTGTACCGACGCAACTAGTCACCGATCAGGGCAGCAATTTCCTGAGCAGCCTGTTTAAAAGCGTGTGCAGGCTGCTCCGCATCAAAAAACTGCAAACCTCAGCGTACCACCCACAATCGAATGGTGCCTTGGAACGAGCCCATCGACCGCTGGTAGAATACCTACGCAGCATTGTGGACACTAATCCCCAAACCTGGGATCAATACCTGAGGGCGGCCACTTTCGTGTACAACACCAGCGTGCACGAGAGTACCCGATTGACGCCGATGGACTGTCTCTTTGGTTTTACTCCGGATGTTCCCTCGAACATCAAATTACCTCCGGAACCGGTTTACAACCACGAGAGCTTGTTACGTGCGTCCGCCACCCCATCAATTAATCATTTTGTATTTTAACATAATTTGTTTTAAGGTAGTATGATGGTAAGGTGGTGGAGGAGTTGCACGATCCAGAAGTGAGTTTTCGAACACGCCCCGATTCGGGTGTGGGTCGGGCAGTTCTTCGAGTTCGAATTCGGTTTTCGAAGCGGACGTGAATAGGGAGCGAGAGAGACAAGGGGTCAATATTTGTTGAATACGGTTTTGAATTCCGTTGTTGTCGGTTTTTTTTGAGAATGATGAGAGAACGTTGGTTAACGGAGAAGCAGGAAGGAACAGAGAAATTGTCCCGTGTTAATTTTTGGTTTTGTCGGATCAGCATCGTGTTAATTTTTGGAAAAGAAAAAGTCTTAAATTAATAAACAAATTGAAAACCTTTTTGTTGAAAGTACTAAGATGTGTTAACTCTTTGTCGGACTGTAAATTGTTTCATGTAAAGATCATTGTTAATAAATTGAAATACGTTGGAAGTGTTATCTCTATTTACTGTTCCTGCTGAGTTACCCAAGCATTGGAACCGCAAGCTGATGAATCTTGGCCCGGCAGCAGTTTACCAGGCGATACAGCTGTACCCAGGTAAACGGTGAATATCTAACGTTCCAATCACAGGAAATAAAGGGCTACTCGGTGACTGTTGGGTGCTGATTGGCGGTCGTTAAGAAAGAACGTCGGCTCGACGCCACTACGGTGCCTCGCAACAACGTTACAAGTGATTGACAACCGGTTACCGGAATATTTTCACGAGCTAAGGGACTATAGAAGTCCCCAAATTCGATCTTCTACACGGTTAAATATGAGTTGAGTACAGAAACTGGCGAATGCAAGAACCCAACAGGTATCGAAACTGGCACAACTGAAACTCACAATCATCCCTCAGTGAAATATTCCCAAGGCATTGTTTCCGAGATTGCGATGTTGAATGCTGATAGATGTCCCGACGGATTATGAAGAAAGTGAGTCTTAATTCAAACTAGTAATTACCCACATACAAAAAACCCAAATACAACAACTCAAGACTTACGGGTCTTGTACGATTCCTTTCCCACCATCCCCCCACCCAAGTAGTCAGAGAACGCTTGAATTAACACTGTCCACACTTTCCCTAGATACCTCCTTCCCCTTTCTTTTCAGATATCTTGAGACCGAGCCCAACATCTTCACGGATGTGAGTGATTCTGGTTATCGCAAGATGACCAGAAGCGAGAGACAAGATGAAGGACACATTTGTCCTTGCCTCCCTAAAGTCAGCCTCTCGCCGCTCTATTTTTTTTTTTTTTTTTGGATTCGTGATCAGTAAAGTTCCAGAGGCCGAACCCATGGCCGATCAGTCGAAATCCAGAAGAACGAAGCAGGGACTAGAGGCCTTAACGACTTTAATAAATAACAACCAAACTCAAAAAATTAAAGGTAAAACGTCTTTTATTTTTAAGCCATACAATACACGCCGGATCTAGAGAGACTGAAATCTCTGTATCATTTCGCTGGGAGTGGCGCAAAGGCGGCTATCTCCACACATCACCAGTGATAACTGCTGGTTGGTTCCACGCCAGCAGCCAGGGCCGTTAGCATCACAACCCAATAGGACGACCATCTCCTCCCGGCGACATCTTTAAATTCCAGGAGCACTCATCGACAGTGGGACCCATCCCGAACCCACACCAACGCTTTTTATTAAACTTCGTTTCCGGAAGTAAGCCAACATTATTAATAACACAAAATATAATCATAACAGCACTGGCAGAATTAACAGAGGTCAATGATCTACCGGGACTCGTAGAGGATCCAATTGATGTTTGCACTTTCGCTAGCCACGTGAGAAACTCAGTCGCCACCATCAGAGCACTATGAAAGGCGCAATACTTGAACTCATCCGAACCGATGAAAGAAATGACCAGGAAGATGACGTCGGCCGTGAGATATACGTGGTTGACGTTCCACCACAGTCATGAAGAACAAATAGAACATATGGTTTTAATTAACTTTATTGAGAAAGAAACAGAGATGTGAGGGGATGTCGCCCCAGCAGAAATCTCCTGAAAGCCGAAGGGGAAATATCGGCACAACACATCCTCTGAAGGGAAACACGGTTTAGTAACGAGAGTGGTCTACGTCGTACAGAAAGCACCTCAGAGTGAAGAGAGAACGGAATGTCCAGTATGTCATGAAAAGCATAAAGTCTTCAAATGCACCCGAGTTAAAAACACCGATGTCACAGAACAATGGGAGCTGGCCAAGATAGCAAGACTATAGATTCCTTCACCGCCAATATAGAAGATCAAGCTTAAGGCGCATGCTTGCAAGAAATGTGCAAGAAGCCATCACACTGTACTCCACTCCGACAAACGTCCACCAATGAAAGTAAAGGAAAAAGAAACAAGGCAACACCGTTGGATATTCGGAAAGGGCAGCGAACCTGACAACGAACCAAAGAAGCCGAGAAAAGAAGACGTTACTTCGGTGCGCATCATCAGCAATGGAAAGGCGGATTTCTAAATGGTGCCAGTGGCTTTTTACAGTCCGATTGTTGGCCTTCCTTGACGAAGGATCATCCGTTCCACTGCTACATTCATCAATCTCCAACAAGATTGGTGTCAAAGGTAGACCAAAAGCGCTCATTCTGGAGACAGCTGAAGAACAAAGGATTAGGAAGGGTACCTGAGAGAGGGTCGAAGTGAATATCAAAGGTGCCCACAGACGGGACAAATGGTCGATTGCTGTAAGAATGAACTTGAAGCTCTCCAGACAAGAAGTAAGGGAGGAAATAATCAGAAGATGCGGACACCTGAGGAGCATCGAAAATCAAATAACCTATAGCCAGGAGGAGTCAAAAATATTGACCAGAAAACTGTGGGCTTATAGTAATGTAACGATTAAAGAAAGGATCAAGCCTCGAACCGGATACCTCTCCGATAACTTTAGGGTACGTCCTGCATGGATGCGATGTCAACAACAGAATGTCAACGAAATTGGTCAACTACTGTAGATTGCAAAAAGACGAAACGAAAGTGCAAGTTGGATGTCATCTTCTGGTCAAAACCATGGAAGTACAACTACACCGAAAGAGGAAGCCGAAATAAAATCATTGCATGAACAACTACATTCAAAATTTCTCAACAGTTAGACAAACCAGAGACATTGCGAAAGCAGAGCGAAGGATCCATGCTCAGGCCAGATTTCACTCAAGGAGACGGTGCAGCATTAGATCAAAAATACTTTGGAGTGTAACAATACGTTTGTGGCGTTCGCGCCGAACCCCACCGAGTGATCCTACACCTCAGAACTACTTCACCTGAAAAATAGGAAATTACCAAAAGCTACAGGACGGGGTACACAGGTGTAACCAAAAGACGGCGTACACCTAACCCTTAAAAAAAAGAAAAGCTGCATTAACATGTACGTATCACAAAACATTTTGACTGTCGCCTGGTACAGTCCCTTGCAAGTAATTGCAAACCTATTGTAGGTGGTAAACTCACCAAACACATAACATGCAGGCGACATACCTAAAATATCAAAAAGCATATCATCAATTTCAAAGAACAACGTAGTTGCAAACTTTTGAAATCGATGTCATAAGCAAGCGCGGGACACCTGCACAACGATCTAGCAAAAACAACATGCAGCGATCTGGCAATGCAGTCCCGCCAACGAGAATAGCGTTCCGTTGCACAAGCGTGCGACACATCTCCAATATAATACAAACACGGGAAATCCAACGCATGCCCATAAAAGGACATATCGAACCACACACATAGCACCCACCACTGTGTATTTAATGAGCAAAGTACACACAGGCAAGGGTATCGTGTGGCGACCAGCATTGATGCCGGACACTGCGACAGCATACCAACTGGCAGCATGGACTTACACAGCCCAAGGCCACGGTGCGATCGCATCCTTGGCTGTGTGAGGCATGCACACCAAAGAAATGATCTCCGCATGAACCGGCCTGTGGAGAGATGGCTGTTGATGTGTTGGTGTGTGCACAAATCAACCCTTAAGGGACAAGTGCACACCGAGGAAGAAGGAGTCAGTTGGCTAGTGACTACCACGGTGCTACCACAGTCAATATTTCGAACCTTTTATTGTTTAAATAATTGAAACGGACGTTACAACCGTGTACACCAGAGAACATATACCTCTGTGTCGAGTTGATTAAATTTTGTGATTATCCGGTGCTACAGTCAGTATACAGTTTTGAACCCTTTCTGTGCAAATTGTTTGAAATCAAGTTACAACTTTTTACACGTTCAACCTGAAATACTGTGCACAACATAAAGTAAGTTTGTAATAATTAAAATACCGTGTACAACTTAAAGTAAGCTTTGTAATCATTAAAATACTGTGTCAACATAAAGTAAGTTTGTAATAATTAAAATACTGTGTACAACGTAAAGTAAGTTAAGAACATAAGAAAATAAGTTTTACCTAAGAATACCTTTTGTACGATATTAATAATAGTCGCAAAAATAAAGAATAAAGACAGTAGAAGAAAGAGACCGGGTGGTTTTTCCCTGATCGACAAGACCACCAGTGAACAAAGCAACCACAAAAACGAAGAACGGGTACGGAGTTTGGGACGTCTTGGTGAACCTGTGTCGGGCCGACACCTACCAAGACAATAAAACCCATACATTCACCAGATGATCATGTAAAATAGATCAGCTGAATGAATTACCCCAGTCACGGTTTGCAAGGGTCACATGACATGCATTCGCTGCCGGCAATGATTCAAGATCAATTCTTGTCATTGAGTCACAGAAATGAATTGCTCCAGTTACGGTTTGGAAGTGTCACATGGCATGCACTCGGTGCTGACAGTGATACATTATTAAATTGGTCAACTCGTGTCATTGTTTTACAATATATGCTAAGCTGGTGCTAGAATTACGAATAGCATAATAAGCAAATTTGTATTTTATGAATGAATGAGTAATTTGTAATTATTTGTATGAATGATCGGGATAATAAATACTCCGGCAATTTGTAAATAAAATCAATCATAACCAATCATTGCTTTGATTCACAACTGCGGCATTCTTTCCATCATCTTTTAGCGGGCTGTGATTTATATAGCACCTTTAGGGAAGCCAGGTCTTAGATAGATCTCAGGTCGAAGTTTACATCATACTTGTCACCAAGACCATTACATAGCGATCGTGCCAGACCCTTCCACCTTTATATCCTTACATGGCAATCCACCAAAAACGATTACAATTTGAAAGATTCCAGTAACATCTTCAAACAAGCGTTCTGGAATTGGGAAAAGAAGAAGAGATATTTGGGCTGAGGGGGCTGGTGACTGAAGACACATTGGCTTCCAACGTACGACTTCGGAGCGCTTTCCCAGACGTCGCACCAGAAAAAGGACTACTACCAAAGGGGAAGTCAACAGTGCGTAATGTCCTTTTTCGATCCATTAGGATTCGCAACGCTAACAGTCATTTAAGGAAAACGCTGATACGGGACATCTGCCACATATAATCGGATATAATAACAAAATCCAGCAGAAGATGAAGGGTGCCTGGACCAGATACCTTTTTTTATATGCTTCTCTCGGGAGAGGCGAACCTATAGTGCCGATACGGGCCCGAGATGCCACCAAATAACCGTTGCAGTTGTTTTTGAACGGTTGCAGGTTGTAACGCTCCGGGAACACTCGCACAGGGAGAGAGTTCAACAGCTGCCCCACTTTGTAACGGAACGAGTTCTGATGCAGAGATGTTCGTGCCGTCGGGAGATGAACTGCAAATTGGTGCGACCCGTCTTGTAGAGCGCATATGAACCGAGTGCGCGGGTCAATACCACGAATCTTCGAAGAACAGTACCGTGCTGGAAGAATCGAGCATCTGGCGATGCCTGTCATCATCATCATCGGCACTACAACCGGGCGATGCCTGTCATCTAACCAAAAACAAGGTCAATTCCACACAATCAGCAATGGCGACGAAGAAGCCTATCCAGCAACAGTTTAGTGGAGTACAGTGAAGACTAATGGAAAGATAAGTCTAATCGCGATCGCTGGTAAGGCTAATGTGACACGAACAAAACTACTATCAATGAATCCGCATGCAAACTAATTGGGAAGAAGGCTGTAAATTACAGCCGAAAAGGAGCATCCAATAGCGGTACAAAAAGGATTACATGCGAATGAAATGGTAACGCAATTTAGTGGAGGAGCTTGTAAAAATTACAGAGCTATAACGCACGAAAATAAAGATTGCCTAAAATGACCAAGAGTAGAATGCTCTGGGACGGCTATAGTGTTAGATGTGCCATAAAGAAACTGAGAATCCGTCCATATATACGACTAAGTATCTCAGAAATTCGGCGCAATATGATCTGAAAACAATCAAAACCCTCACCTAAAACTACATGAAGTAGAATTCAATGGAGAAAATAGTGTTTGTTAAAAGGATGGCAGTCGTAAACGTGGAACAATTCAACTCTTTGCCCGAAGGGCTCACAGAAAATATTTAAATGTCTATCTACTTCCTGAAGCAACAAAACTCGAAAGGGACTAAACCTAAAAAACGGAAGGTCAAATGACATGAGCTCATGCGAAAGGAGAAAGAAGGCCAGCACAGTAGCCAATGGGCCACATTTGGAAAGGATGGGTCAGGAAGCATGTAACTATGAGCGAAATGCAGAACAGGTGAGGATTGCGTATCTTGTGTGAGTTCGTCTTGAAAAGAGTTGAGTCAAGAATATTGGCATAGTCGATGGAGCCAAAATGAAGTCGATGAACGAATAGAATAGAGAACAGGATTCTGCAGTCGTCCAGGGTTTTTAGGTTAGTTAATTTGAGACGGTTGTTGTAAGGGGGCAGGATGAGAGGATTTGCCCATGGTAATCCACGGAGAACGAAACGGAACAACGACGTTAAATGCTCTCGATTTTGCGAATGTGAGTCTGTTGGTAGGGGGACCATAACTGATTAGCATATTGGAGCAGTGGACGGACAAAGGAAATGTATAGGGATCGGGTGATATAGGGGTTGGAGAATTCATAGTTTGGAGCAGTGGACGAACAAAGGAAATGTATAGGGATCGGGTGACATCGGGATTGGAGAATTCATTTGACCACCGTTTTACAAACCCGTGGGTTGAGTTGGCGTTAAGAATCATCTCGTCAATTTGTGAAAGATAATTCAGTTCCCTATCAAATAAACTACAAAGGTCGCTGATCGATTAAACGATAGTGAGGTTTTGGTTTTGAAGGGAGTAGGGACGCGATGAGAAGATATACGCTTTCGCGAAAAGGTTTTAGAATGGCAATTGACGGCATTAAGCTGTAAGCAGTTTTTGCGACACCAAACCGAGAAGTTGTCAAGATTTGTTTGAAGCAGTGCAGAATCAAGTGGTGAAATGGTAGTCTTATCGAATTTTGTGTCACATATAATTTTGTGTCGTGCATAAAGAGACACACATGAATGCTTGATGACCTTATCGATGCCGTTTGTGACTAGAATAAAAAGTAGGGGGCAGGCTATGTGACTGCCTTGGGGAATCCTAGATGTAGTCAGCAAGGAATTATATATCGCGACTCTGAAACGAACACTATAGAGTATATCTTCCAGGTAAGAAGAAACCAATTTTAACGGAATGGGCTTAAAGTCGAGGGTGCACAATTTAAAAAGTATTAGTTTATGAGAAATCTTGTCGTGTGCTGAGATTTAAGCATGCCGACCTCCTTGTCACTCTCTTGGGGTGACAGTATGAAAGATGTAAATGCGAAAAGTTGGTTATTGTTGATCTACCTGCAAGAAATCCGTGTTGTCTAGGAGATATGAGGAATTGCAGTGAAGGCTTAACGTTTCGTACAGAAAGTTTTCAAGAAATTGGTTATTTGTGCCCTTTTTGTGTATGGTGGTGATATAGGAGGCTTTCCAAAATGCTATACAGTAAACCTACAATAGTGAGAGTAATCAAGTCGCGAAGATTAAGATGGGCCAGACACGTAGCGTGAATGGGCGATGATTGGACCGTGCATAGAATTCTTGACGGCAAACCAACGGGAAAGAGACCGACAGGACGGCCGCGACGGAGATGGGAGGACAATGTTAGATTGGACCTCGAGGAGATCGGATCGGATGGTCGAACGTGGAAGGAGAGCGCACAGGAAAGGGAACAATGGCGGAGCGGGTCGGTGAGGTCATGAACTTCCGGGTTCCTACAGTCCGATAAATAATAAAATAAGAATTTTCCAAATCTTGAGAATTCACCTTGACGGAGAGATAAATGCAAAATGTTCGAACGGGAAATTGCAAGAATTGATAAACTTTTTTAAAGGAAAATGGCAGGAATACCATCACGTTCCAAAGTGAATTCATCGCTGAGTGGGAGTAATTTGTTTTCTATCGAATCCGGGTCAATGTAATATGGTAAAAGTGGACCAAGGGAAAGGGAGGCAGATATTCGAAATACGAAGTGTTGGAAACAAAGGCGCCATATCCGAGAGATTGTTTGAAATGAGTGACAAAGAAATTAGTGGTAGTAAGTGGGTCTGTGGGGGGTTTCTCTATTCTACATGAGAAACAACCCACAATTCCAACCAACATTTCCACCTAATTTCGACCGCTTTCAGTGCGTCATACTTACCAATTTCCTTTATATGTATTCCCCTGTAATACATTTCAAACGGACGTATAGCTAAACTCATCATCCTCTGCAGATAATGCATAATTGAGTTTAGCTACATAAATGTCATACGGCAACTCCATTCTTGCTAACCATGAGTTTCCCATCGGAAATCTCATAATGTCGGTTAGCAACAACAAGTCTAAAAGAACGACGCTGTTGCATCATAGCAAAATAGCTGGGGTAATTTCAGCGTCTTAGAGTCTGGTTCTCACGCGAATTATTTCCCAAACATCAGCGGCGTCCTATCGACTTTCCCTCAGATCACCCATTCGCTTGGGATCAATGATCTCTCTTTGTAGGGGAGTAACATCCGCTAGGTTTCCCTCTCATTCGTATTTCCTTCCACGGTTCAATGCGCTCTAACTACACCATAGCCGTACCACTGGGTCAGTAGGTCGTGTCAGTAGCTGCATCTGATACCAACACACACAACCAAAGCTACCCCGAGACCACAGCATATCATGTTTTCTGTTCTCTCATTCTTCATGTCCGTCAATTACCCTATTAACAAAAGTTACTCATACTTTGACGGGCGTGAGGTTGAGAGAGCAGAGGCGTGGTCTCTTTTGGTTGTCCTGTGTGTAGAAAGAAATATGAATTTCAGTCCTAATTCACACGAGTCGCTATGCTACCAGAGTCGAGAGAGGTCGATGGTCAACCACGTCACGTGTGCAATCAACTTTTAACTGTTTCACGAGTTAACCGAAGAGTAGTTTAGAATTCAGTTCGAAAAAAAAACAAAGCGTTATTTTGTGTCGTTGTTCGGGACTGTGTATATACTTAGTTTAACACCAGTTTTATTAACCAATTATAAACGATTAAAAAAATAATTATTGTGAACAAAAAAACTATTAACGTTTAAATAAAAATACAATTAATCAAATCAACACAGTGCAGCATTAATTATTTCATCTCGTGGACTTCCTGAGGACCATTTTCGCACAGCAACATCGTTGGGGATTTTAAGTGAATACGTGCCATACGTTGGCATCATACTTTTACCCCCACAGGTCCGTTGAGGTTTCCGATTTTTAGGTAAACGATATTTGGTTGCTAAATGGTCAGCTCACAAAAGAATTGGAGGCTCCGCCAATGCAAGATCAAGACCAAATGTTGCCGCCACCAAGCATTAAGGAAACAGCCATAAGACAGCTCAAATCAAATAACCCCCCCGGAGCTGATGGCATATCAGCTGAGCTGATCAAATAATGAGAGACAGCTTTACATCACGCAGTTCATGAGATCGTGGTGCACATATGGGAGCAAGATGAGATGCCAGTAGATTGGCGTCGTGGAATAATTTGCCCCATACATAAGAACGGAGATATCACAGTGTGCTGCAACTATAGGGGTATAACATTGTTGAGTACCACATATAAGATACTGTCCTCTATCCTACAAGATCGCATAGCTGTAGATCCGATTCGGCTGTACAGGTGGCACAAAAACGGGGACTGCACATTAATGAGGGAAAAACAAAGTACATGATGGCAACTTCTGTGAAGAGACGACCTAACGTTGGTCAAACTATCAGGGTAGTGGAGCATGAATTTGAAGTAGTGCAATCCTTTAACTACATTGGGCCAATAGTAGCAGCCGATAACAATATGGAAGAAGAAATATGCGAACGGCTGATCAAATCCAACAACGCCTACTATGATCTATCACGGCTCTTTAAATCCCAAAATTTATCCAGAACGTCGAAGCTACTACTGTACAAGACCATGGTCTTACCAGTACTTATGTATGGATCCGAGACGCGCGGTAAAAGGCACTCTGAATTCTTACCCACGTTCGAAAGGAAGGTCTTAAGGAGAATTGTTGGCCCCATATGTGAGGCAAGACGATTCCGGAGACGCTACGACCAAGAGTTGTACGCGATCTACCTTGAAGCTAATGTTGTACGAAAAATCCAGCTCGGTAGACTCCGGTGGGCGGGACACCTAGCTCGAATAAGCGAAGAGGAGCCTGCCCGGGACCAGTGGAGAGACTTTCTAAATTAGGGCAAGACCGGATCCCGACTTAAGAATACTGTCATTAGTACTGCCAACTTCATCTTAGGCAGTAGTCGTAGAGATCGGAGCGACTGATTTGATGATGAGTGCAAACTAGCGACTGAATGTAAGAATGCTGCATACCGGGCAATGCAGCAGTCTCATAGGACGCGGGTACGCGAGGAGATCTGAAAAAAGACTTCACAGACAAAAGAAAAGTGCCTGGGAAAAAACCTTGTCTGTGAAATAGAGAAAAGTAGAGAGCGAGGTCCTCACCAGGCGCGGAATTTCTACCTAATAATCCGCAGTATGACGCGGTCCACACCACGCTGGACTTACTGCAAGGATAAAGAGGGTAATCTGATCACCGATCCTGAAGGCATTCTGGAGCGATGGGAAGTGCACTTTAATGAATTGCTAAATGGTCAGCTCACAGAAGAATTGGAGGCTCCGCCAATGCAAGATCAAGACCAAATGCCACCGCCACCCAGCATTGAAGAAGCATTAAAAGCCATTAGACAGCTCAAATCAAACAAAGCCCCTGGCTGATCAAACAAGGAGGGACAGCCTTACATCACGGAATTCATGAGGTCGTGGTGCACGTATGGGATCAAGAAGAGATACACTAGATTGGCGTCGTGGTATAATTTGCCCCATATATAAGAAGGAAGATAGCAACATTGTGCAGCAACTATAGGGGTATAACATTGCTGAGTATCGCCTATAAGATACTCTCCACTATCCTACAAGATCGGATAGCCCCATACGCTAAAGTTATTTTGGCGGTTTCGTAGTCTGTAAACCTTCTGCCAATAAACACGAAACGACACACGGAGCGGAGACAGCGACAATTAAACACCAAGTCTTTCCTTTCCTTTGCAGCCCTCCTTTTATTTTATGTTTTTTCTCTTACACAAATTGTTGCAATATCTTTTTTTTTATTCAGGGAATATAATAGATGGATTAAACGAATATATTCGAACATTGATTTTATAGCTTCTGTAGCACAACCAAACATGAAAATCAAATCGACACTATATTAACTCACCGTCCACATAATAATCTCGTCTTTTAATTAAATCGCGTTGGTGAACTGGCGTACCCTTTTAAGTTTACTGGGGGCAAACGGTTACTTTCGCTAATCGGCGCGGTGCGGACTGACGTCTTCCTCGGGGTTCTCTAACTGTCTGCTCCTCGATATAACCTCATTGGTTTCTCGAAATAGGCTACCCGATTTGGCTATCAAAATCTGACTGACTATCTCAAACCTCAACAATATCCTGCTCACACAGATACCCAGATTCAAAACTGGTATCTGTATCTATACGGAAAATATTCCCTATTTGCTCTGCTAACAGAACTTCCGAATTTCTGTTAGCAGCATGTTATCACATCCCCCGGGATATTTTGTAGTTTCCTGAAAGGGGAAAGTCATCTTTGCATACATCATTATTATCGCTGATAGAATTTCATTTCCACGGCCTTCTGTTTGCACAGAACATCTGGCGCCCAGACCAGAGATATTCGGCGATTGTTTTGACGTGCAGTCCGTGGGTCTTATTTGAACTTGGTACCCGGAATCGAAATCCATTAGATCTTTATAATGGTGCGAAATTCTAGCGTGGCCGTGGGACCGGAGTATTGCCTCTGTTGGCTTAACTCCTCATAATTTAACGGATATCTCGTTGAGATTTTTTCGATTGCGATAGGTTGTGGCTGCCTTCTGTTGTTCAACGGATTTGCGTGGTCCTTGCATTAGATTACCCGCACGTGCATCCGTTGATCGGTTCATTCTTTGATGATAGCAATTCTTTTGTATCGAATTTCGGAATTGCCGGTTCGATGAGATGTTCCTGGGCGCAGGCAGCATGTATGGCATTTTGGGAATTGTTTTTTCCTTTGTTTCAGGCATGATGAGTTATAATTGTTGAGCTTGACCTAAAAAGCTTTGGGGACGTTCAGTTCCTTGCTTTTTGGTGTCGGTCTCAACGTTGGCTGCGAGTTGCAGGCCCTATGGTGGGACTTTGGGGAACGCGTCTGTGGGCACGTGCGCTGCGTTATCAGGTAAGTAAGTTCTTTGAAGGTAGGAACCTTACCTGCGCGGAATTGTGCGTTCGTAGAACGCTACATTATCATTGGTCAATATTAGTGTGGCTTCATCCCAGGCAAATCAGCGATTGATCAGATATTCACTCTTAGGCAGGCGATGGGAAAATGTCAGGAATTTAAGATTCCATTAAGTCATCTATTTATAGACTTTAAGGCCGCATACGACAGCATAGCCAGGGTAGAACTATATAATGTTATGAGAGAGTTCGGCATTCCAAACAAATTGATATGACTTTGTAGGTTGATCATGACCAACTAGTCAAGTAAAAATAGCGGGATTGCTCTCCAAACCAATAAACATCTTTAATGGGCACCGACAAGGGGACGGTCTGGCCTGCCTCCTTTTCAACCTGGCATTGGAGAAAACATTCCGTGACTCTGGCGTCACAACTAGAGGGACTATTATCACCAGTCCAGCCAGATACTTGCCTACGCAGATGACACCAACAACATCGGTAGAACCGAATCGGCTGTACAGGACCCCTTCACCCAGATTGAGCAGGCGGCACAAAAACTGGGACTGCACATTAATGAGGGAAAAACTAAGTACATGATGGCAACTTCAGGGTGGTGGAGCACGAATTTGAAGTAGTGCAATCCTTTAACTACCTTAAATCAATAGTAGCAGCAGATAACAATATAGAAGAAGAAATACGCGAACGGCTGATCAAATACAATAAGTGCCAAACTGGATGACATCGGCTCGAAATTCCGGCGGATGGAGAGACTTGCTAAATGAGGCCAGGACCGATTCGCGGTTGTAGTGTCGATGATGATGATGATGATGTTGATGAAGTGTGGTTGCCATCGGATCGTTGCTTGTAATTGACGAATTGAAAAAAGGCTTTTTGGTGTTTTGCTAGGTTAGTTTTGTATCGATTAAGTAGTTTCGGTAGAGCGTATTGTATAGGTCGGTAAACTGAAAATAGCATCCGAAATAATTTTTGTAATCGTTAACCAGACGTTTCTGGAGGAAAGTGGACCATATCTTATTCCTTTTCTTGCATAAGAAACAAAGCATGTGATTATACCAAGTGGGTGATGGTTTTATGCTGAAAGCAAGGAATTAGTGCGACATAGAAATGTAAATTTCTCTGTGAAAAAGTGTAATAGCACCTTCTACCGATGAGCTATCGTAGTTAAACGAGAGTCTGCTCCGATACTCATTTATAAGTTGGAAATTTGTTTTGTGAAAGTAATAATAGTAGATATTACTAGGGGCCGGAGGCCGTGGAAATAAATCGACGAAAATGAACATTGAGAAGAGGGATGGGGAGTCGTAGTTGTAGATGTTTGAGAGAACTTGAGGATTGAGTGAAACTGAAAGATTAATTGGGTCAGTTGTGAAGATAAGGCCAAGCTGCTTGCCCATGAAATTTAAAGCGTTGATAATTTGACATGGGCTAGCATCAGCTAGCCGACCAATGAATAGACATTTCTTTGCAGAAGCGGGGTAGTAAATGTAGATCATGGGATAATGTCAAAAACGATGATCTCATCTTGGCAATCACTCAACTCAATTATGTGATCAATTGCTCTGAAAGCGAGTTCGTATGCCTTGATGAGCTAGGATGAAGAAATGTTGAGACAAATAATATAAACTGATTTGTGGGTAGTATCATTTTGACAGATACATAATCAAGTGAAGTGGATATAGCAAGAAGTGACGAATCAATGTTGTTTCTCATGGCTATGAGCATTCCACGGCCGGGAGAATCGTCAATAGGCCGATCAGACTCATTGATCCGGTCGACATTAAAGCTCCGAGATTACAGTTCAAGGTTATTGATGCTGGTGACTAAATTCGTTTCGTTTATTGCGTGTATGTCGAAAGGTGGAGTGTGAGATTTTTGGGGAACAGAGTGAGCGTCTTGAGCGAAGACCTCTTACATTCTGATAGTAGAGGCGATGGATTATGGGGGAGGGTGGGGTAGGTTGAACTCTAGACATGAAAAAACGTATCCGTTGGAGATGCGAAATTCTTTTAGAGTGAACATAGTGGCAAGGCCATTTCTTTAGAAGACGAATTGAAGTTTTCGTTGAATTTTATGAACAGATTTGGAGTTTGGTACTTCGGTGGGTAAAGCCTCTTATTGAATAGAGAGCATCATGCCAGTTCTAGTTTTACCTTCAAAGAAGAATCTAATTTGTCATGAAAATACGCTAGAAAGGTATGAATATATATGTATATGTCTTTCTATCTCCAAGTTTGGAAAACGTGTAAAAGGATTCGGTCGACTCTGACGTTAACTGAGTGATTTTTATTGACGGGGGCATAAGACGTCGAAAAAGTGTCGAGAGGAGCGAGAGTTTGCGGGGGGAAGAGGGCAATGTTAGGGAATGTGGTGTGGTGTTAGAAATATTGTTGTAGGCGTCCGACCACTGGGCGGACCTTGGGGTGGCTGAGGAGTTGGAGACTGAACGTTAAAGAAGGTTCATAATTTAGAATCTGCGGAAATGTGTATAGTTGGCTCCCGTGTTATGGACGAATCGTGGAATAGAACTAGCGGGGGGGGGGGGGGGAACTGCGGGTTATGGGAGGATTCGAAGAAGAGAGGGGGTGGGGGGGGGGGTGGGTTAGTGAAAGCTCAGTTAGGGGGAGGTTTGATGTCGGGTATTGGATCATGGGCGTGAGAGATTCTTTGGAGTATGGATTTGGGTGTTTTGACGACATCATTAACTTTGATATTGGAACGGGATGGTTGACTTTTGTTACTATATTGGGAGGGGTGAAGAATTGTGGACAAGATATGGGACTTAGGGGCCCGGTTCTGACGGGGATGTTGTATCTTTCGTAGATTTCGTTGCGGGTAAAGTTGGGTCGGGGGCCTTGGGATGGATAACGGAAGAACTATGTTTACAGTAATGCGCTTATTATTTAGAATATAAGCCTTAACAATAGAATATTTGCTTAATTTAAGTACATTTCCGGCTGGGTTAAGGAAAAACCGTTAATGCCGGGAAGGGATGCAAAAACGAAATGAATTCGAGTTGCTATTTGGGAATCTGTTGATGTTTTTAACGTTGATACCATAATTCCTCTAAAAGAGACCATATAAACAGGATGTGTCCACGGTTTTGGTATACTGTTGATAGTGAAGGCGGACAGGTTCTTGTTGTTTTGTTTTACTATTTAAATTTAAAATCATTCCATGCATCAAGGTCCCTGTTGAACCAAACGGATTTACTGTGGGTAGTTACAGTGCCATTGGGTTTCTTCATAGCCAAGGTTAGAATGTCATTAGATGGGGCATTGGTGATAGGAAAACGTGCGAAAACCTGAAGCGAAACGTTGTTAAACTAAGCGCAGATATTATTTTGAACTTCAACGGTTCGCGATAATAAGACTTTGGTGTTATTGGATTGATTGGTGATCAATAATTTGATTCGCGCAATGTCGTTGCTCATATCGATCACTTTATTAGTAAGTTCCAAGAGGAATAGTTTCAGTTCGGACGCGCCAGCTGATAGAACTTTGGGGCAGCTTTGGAAGAGAATATTTATGTCTGCTTTTAGGGAGTTAACATGCTCTATCGCTTTCTTTAATGAATGAATGAATGAAATGAGAGCAAAACCCTCAGTTTATTTCGCTTAGTACAAGTGGCATAAACATATAAAGTTATAAATAGACTTACGAACTAACTTAAAAACTAAAGTATGAGAGTTGGGGATGGGGGATTAACTTAGAAAGTAACGTAAAAACACAATAGGGAACTAAACAAAGATGGATAGAATAATGTAATTGTGGCGTTTCTAATAGATACACACACAATACACAAGCAAATAGTGAAGAACACCGAAACGTTATAGTGTAAGTGGAAGGACAGGGTAGGGTGAGGGCAAGCCGGATGCTAGGGTGTGATTATGAGTGCGGGAGAATGTAGGCGGTGAGCGGGGTAGGGTCAGGAGGGGTAAGAGAGGAGGCGAGAAGTGAAATTGAAGTCAAAGAAGGTGGGTTAAGGGTTTGCCCACCTATGCATTCGCGAAATGATTTTATTGGAGCTGTAAGAGGTGTGATGAGCGGGCAAATAGAAGAGACGAGGGTTTCGCATGTTTCACAGGTTTCGGGGATTAGTGGAAAATGTGATGGAGGAGAGCAGGCTTGGGCAGTTGATTGAACCTAAGAGAAGACGGTGGATGAAGAGGTTGTCGGCATGCATTTTGTGCTCTTCAAGTCTGTTAAGATTAATTAGGTGAAGACGGCTCTTGTATAGGGGTAGAATCAGAGGATTTTCCCCATTTAATCCTCGGAGGGAAAAACGCAAAAACGGTGTTGCACGCTTTAGACCTTGCGAATATTGGACGAAGTAGTGAGGAGACCAAATCTTACTAGAATATTCAAGAAGGGGGCGGACAAAGGCTATATAGAGCGATCTGGAAACATAGGGATTAGAGAATTCTTTCGACCAGCGTTCACAAAACCAAGGACAGAGTTGGCCTTAAGAATAATGTCATCAATATGTGGGATGAAGTTAAGCTCCCTATCACATAAGATGCTAACGTCACGAATCGTTTGTACATGTGTTATCTGTTGGTTGAGTAAGACATCGGAAAGTAGCGCCAGGGGGGGGGGGGGTGGTGGGGGGGGGGGGGGGTCGTTTATGGAAGATGGTGATTGAGTGACATTTGGCAATATTTAATTCGAGGCAGTTGTTTTGGCACCAAGTTGAAAAACGGTCGAGTTCCATTTGGAGAAGTGAGGAGTCGGCAGACGTGCGGATCGTCTTGAAGAGTTTAGTGTCGTCCGTGTATACAGTGATGGAGGAGGGCTCGATTCTGGAGTCTATATCATTAATAGTAAGAATGAATAGGAGGGGTCAAAGATGACTGCCCTGGGGAACCCCCTGACGTGGGAAGAAAAGGATTGAAGAGACTGGAGCTAAATATGACACGGTAGGTCCGCTCTTTAAGATAGGAAGAAATCGACTTAATTAGTAGGAGTTCGAAACCAAGGGAGGATAGCTTAAAGAGGATGAGATTGTAGGAGATTCTTTCGAAGGCCCTGCTGAAATCGGTTGTGATTACATCGACTTCGTCGCCATTCTCTAAGGCATGAAGAGTGTGGGATGTGAATTCAACTAGATTAGTGGTGATCGACCTACCCCAAGGAAACCGTGCCGGTTGGGTGAGATTATGGATTTGGAGCGGAAACATTACGCGTTGTTAAGAACACCTTCGAATAGTTTTGGAATATGTGAAAAATTGGCGATGGGGTGGTAGTTGCTAATATCCTTTTAAGCAACCGATGGCCTTGAGCTGAGTCCGAAAGTCTGCTTTGAGGTCGAATGTCTGGTTATTAACGACCTCCACCACGAAAGTCGTTAATAATTCGTTATTTGGCGCGGCTTGACTTTCTGCTAATTTAGAAGAGTTGTTATTCGAGTTGGCGCCGCCATCTGTTTATCAGATCGTCGAGCGTAGCGAGATCCTGCAATCCCTTCTTATGATGCGACGTTTGGTTGATACCTTCGTTGAGGCACTTTATCGCGAGCAATACGAACATGCGAAAAGGATATGTGCTTACTCGCATCGTAATAGAATGTGAAGTTTTACAAGTATTCGTTGAGGGAAGTAAAGACCCACCTGCTGACGGGGTGAAAAGACTTACCACGTAATCTACCACATACAGGTGAGAAGAAGTTAGTTACCGCGTGGTGAAGGTAACCTAAAAACTAATCCAGACAGAACATCGAGGATTGAATTGTTAAACACTACGAGTTATGAGGTATGGCAAATTCGGATGAAGGCTGTGTTACAAATCCTTGACAAGTGGTGGGCTATGTCAGTGATAGCATCAGGACGATTAGGTTCGCTCTACCCTCGAAGTGCACAATCCGGTTATCTAAAAACACCCATTGTATAATTACAATCTAATAATATAATCCCACAAGTTATCCTATTTGGGCACGAAATTCGACATGTTTTATATTGTGAACCAGAAGTCGCTCAGCATGATGACGTGTACGGAATTTTAAGATTGCTTATGGTACTTCCTTATGGATGGGTCACTAGCTTAAATTATGCAGAAATTTCATAATTAATTTTGATTCTCTAAGAAGGAAAATAAGAAAATAGACTACCGGACGCTATGAGAGTTATTCAATGACAAAGTTATGTCCAAGTAATTCACAAAAATCAGGGGTCAAGCATTTTCCTTGAGATTAGTTTTATGAAGCAAGCGAAATGTTTATCATGCATGCATTTCTGGTAACGCCATCTGTTGGAAAACAATGTGAACTTATTTAAGGTTCCAAGACTTTAAGTAAAGACATCAGTTGAGGTTAAGAATATAATAAAAGAAAAGTCTGTTTTGCTTACAAATCTCTGAGACTATAAATCGTAATTTTTACTTTTTAACAGAGCAACGTTTGTGGCGTTTCTAACAGATACACACACAATATACAAGCAAATAGCGAAGAACACCGAAAGATAATCGAATAAGAAAATGCCTCAGCCGTATACCAGGCAATAACATAGCAATTCCACATCAGTTGAGTGTACTTGGGTTTAGAAATAAAATTTGTATACGCGGCAGTGGCCTGATGTCTTGAGCATAGGTTCAATTTTTAGTGAAGTGGGGATGAGGTATTGTGCCAAACACGGACACTCCGTTCACTTTCCTCCTCCAACATGAAACATTCGCCACAAAAATACCGAACGAGAAGAGCACGTCACCGGTTATCAGGAAAACACATTCAAAACACCCAGGTACTACAGCCGGAATATTAAAACACTGGTGATGTTGTTGAAGTAAATGTTCTTTTTATTGGTTTGGATGTATCCAAGTGTTTTGACGCATTTATTTTGTTATATTCGTCATTATCTTTAAAATTGTGGACGATAATTTGTAATTTTACGAGTTGAAGTCGTAAATTAATCTAATTAGACAATGAAATCACTCGTACCCGTCCGATGTAATGAACCGACGACTTTGTATGACAAAACTGTAACTCACGCGACTCGCGTGACTCGTTGACTTTAGCGTCCCCGTGCGCACCGAGGAGCGGGAGCGGCACGACCGTGGTGCTCGACGGTGTAATTGGACTCTACCATATTCATTCGTTGTCAAAAGAAATTCGGTTAGTGAAACTGGCTTGTGGGGTTTCTTCAAGGTGCCGAAGAACCACCCATCCCTTTAACCCCACCTAACCTGCAATTAACATAGCCAACTTATCTGCAAATGAGCAGCGTTAAGCTACCCTTTCAAATCCTACACCTGAAAATTAAACCCTCAGAAACAGCATGTATTTTAACCAAACCATTGTGGTTTGTTTTACATGGATCAATTAGGGATCTGAGCGGTTCCTCTGGGCGGCAACATGTCCATCAACATACCCCTATCATCCTGCGTCTCCATGTCCCAACAACCCATTGGTTCAAAAAGACTACTTGCTTGCTTGCACATCTGCAAGCCAGATTTCTAATAAGAATACCGTATGATCTATTTTCCAATTAAAGAATAAACAAACCTTTATCCTAGCCCTGGCCATGGCGAGCAATCTTCTGTTGACCTAACATCACAGAAGAAACCATTTCCGCCGCCTGTAATATTCCCTAGTACTGTATACAACATGGCTTTAGCCTCCATGTACGCATATTTGTTTACATAGCAGCATGACCGATTATACGATCCGTTGCCGTATCGAGGAACGATCACCAGCATCGGCCATGACTAAGGATATGTTGTCCAAACAACGAGTAGCCACGACTCTCACGCTGTCTATCGAATCGAAATGCTTCTGTTTACTCAACGTAAACAGAAGAAATTATCTTCGCCTGCACGGCAGCATTCTCTTGTGTTAATGAACACTTAAATAAATATGCATCCAAGCATGGTAGCCTTGATCATTGCAGCGAAGTTTGGTTACATGTTATCAATAGAAAAGGAAAACCTATTCCCTATGATTTATGATGACAGAGTCAGCCAGCCTCGGTATTCGATCCTTTATTTGATCAGCCGAAGTATCTGAACTTCCTTTTGCGCACCCTTCGGTGCTGCGTGGTCGTGGCTTCCAATAAATGGATTTTCATCCAGGCCTCTACAGCCACAGGGGAAATGCGTCGGTTGGAGATTCCAGTTCGATCGCTCTATGGTTATCACCGGGGAAAAGATCGGATTGGCTACTTCCAGACCGATGGAAATCCATCATCATCGCGGCTAGTGGATGTTGACGGCAACAAACCACCAGGGGAGTCAAATTTCATCCGTCAAGGAGAGACGTCGAGTCTCATCACAGTCTGTCGCAAATTCTAAAGAGTCAGATCTTGTGTCGAGTTATTGTCGAGAAACATAAGTTAAACGGAGTCAATTTAATATTTTGTAGTAACAAATTACCTAAAGAAAGATCGCCATGTATGGGAACTCGGGATTAATAACACTGCGTTCGTGTGCCACATTATCAAATATTTGTAACTTTTATAATTAGTGTTCTCAAGGATATTCGAAATACCAATAAAAAGTCATCGCCCTACAAACCACGGTGTTTTATTTTCTGCTTTCTTGATGAACAATTTCTCTCGCGACGTTTTGTGGGTGTGTTACTGGACCCACGCCCGTGAAGGGGTATAAGCAACCACTCCCACAGGGTCTCTTAATTAAGGGGAGCATTTTCCTATTCCAAGAGAGACGTAAAGTCTCTCTTTGGGGTAATCAAACAGATCTCATAGAGAAGATCGTTACGGTATACATGTATGTTTGTACATTGGTTCCTTTATGGATCAAAGCCATGGGGACGAATCTAAAACAAAGAAAGGGAAAATGTGCAACCATGAGATGTGAGTTCGGCTAAGCAAACAAGCCGAATCTCATTGGATGCTAATTGGGTTTGTGTTTGCTTATGTGAGAAGGTCAATGATAAACGGATCCAGGAATATGTAAGACAAAGGGACCGTTGATGATCGTTGTCTACAATATGCATAGCAGCTGTATTGACAGCCGCAATGCATCACGAACATTGTGCTAATTGGTTTTAGCTTGGTTACCGGGAAATAGGGTTTATGGTATCGCTGGTACGGGTAGGTATTCAATTCCTATTTAATTTGCCTATGCCGTAGGATTTAATTGATGCCTTAAGATGCAAGATGCGTATATTTGTTTTTGTCCCTTGGGTATAGATCGCCAGCCAATGTGTATTTAGGTAGTTTTTATTGTACACATGTTGAGACTGAGATAAGCCAACTCAAGGGTGAGATTCCCTGACTATGCGGTTGTAGATTTGGGGACGGATGCTGTTGCGTATTGGGAAGTGTGTTGTTTGCATGGTTGCGAATGTGTGCGATTGCAGATTGGGGAATGTATGCTTTGCGGGTTTTGAATGGGGGGTTGGGTTGATGGTGACGCGCTGCGGTTTGATGGTGTTGGTTGGGATTGTGGGTTGGCTCTCCATGTGATGTAGAGAACCTCCACGGTGATTCTAACCGTCATAGCGTCAGTTCGAATCACAAGTTCTTCACTGTCATCGCAAAACACTACACCTTCACCTCGTAAGTTTCAAACCTGTTATGTACTGACCATATATCTCAACCATTCCACATTATATGTCGTTGCCATAGTTCTTAAAAAAATTATCTTCCCCAATATTGAATAGTACGTGTAATAGGCTCCTCGATAGTATAGTGGTTAGTATACCCACCTGTTACGCGGGAGACCGGGGTTCGATTCCCCGTCGGGGAGCCTCTGGCGCAAGACTAATGACCTTGCCGGGAAAAAACAAATCATTATGGAAAATTTAACAAGGCACAGAACTTGCTAAATAAGGCCAAGACCGGTTCCCAGTTGTAGTGCCGATGATGATGATGACGTGTAATAGGTGTGCAAGTAGAAACTCGACTCTGAAGTTGGCCGCATTTAAAACATATTGAACGCGATCAATTCGCTCGCTATTTTGGATTTATGTAGCCTAGTCATTGGTCTTTTTATGACTTTTAGTTTTAGTCATTCACAAGCTGTCATTGGGTGTGCATCAGTTGTATCGGGTGGGCCATACATTTTGCAAATGGCAACACTTGATTTCTTAAAAACTGTTAGAGGGAGGGGCGCGCGAGTGGCTGGAAATTGTGCGCCACTACATGCAATTGTAGTTACGATGGAGCGTTTTTCGGGACAACAGCGTGTTTTTTGTGTAAAACAATTTTACAAAAACTACGACTCCTACGTTACTGTACGACACCAATTTAGAATTGAATACGGACTACGCCGTGTAATTGAGTGTTCAAGTGTTAATTTAATCAAAGCTTGCGTCAAGAAGTTCGAGCAAATGGGATCGACAACGAATATTAAAGAAACAGGGCGGCCACGTTTCCTTCGGGAGGTCGAAAGGTCCGCAAGGAACGATCCAAAATCAGCGAGTCTTCCAAAGTTTGGGTAGTCGATTACACGAGTGACAACGACGAAACGGGGCACATCTCGACGATGTCATTAAAAAAAAAATGTCAATAAACGTTTATTATGTTAAATAAATGATCAACAAAATAACATTTGTAGTTTTATTTCTATACATGTTTCATATGTGCAAACATTTATGGCCCACCTTTTATAAGGGATGGGTGTCGATACGTAACATTTAGGTCACTGCATTCTATTCTGTTTCAAATGAAAAAAATGCTGCTCAAGCAATGGAATTGATTAATTCAACACTGGGTGAATATTCTGTGTCATTCAACAGTTAAAAAGTGATTTGCAAGATTCCGTGAAGGACATTTTAGTGTTCAGGTCGCTCCACGTTTAGGTGCAGTAGAAAACTAGACGGCGAAGAATTTCCATTTCAAATTCAAGAAGAATCGTAGAACTTAGGAGTTTCTTAACAAGCAATATCACTTCGATTGCTGTAAGTATCTTAAGTTGAATTTGACAACAAAAAGAAAACGAGTATTTACTTGCACACCTATTATCTCAAGTAATTGAACATTATGTTGTGTCTTTATGAAATCTCCGTGCCGTTAATTTACCTTGACCCTACGGGACATGGTCAAATATAACACAAAAAGTTAACAGCCATAGTCGAGTCAAACACAATGCGATTATACAATAGTTAACAACTATGACCCAATCACACCTAAAGAGCACAATCGTCAAAAATATTAATGTCACGAGGACACCCCCGCAGGCACATCAAGCAAGATGTACTATTCAGCAATCACTTAATTTTCGTTAATGCTGTTGATGTGAATTTTTTATGGGCGTTATTGTACGTGACACGATTGCGCTAAAAATACGACCTTGCAACTCTAGTTACCAGCACTGTCAACAATTTATGTATTTAATGCAAACCAAAAAAAAAAAAAATGCAGTCATCGAGCTGTTGCTTAATGTTGGTATTTACCTTGCCCATGCCCATTAATACTATACCCAGTGTCCACAATGACCCTAAAGGTAAACAAATAAATAATCTGATATGCTTTACTTACCGTATGAGCTTGTCGGGCTTCTTCGATGTAATGTGTTGTGATAATGACTGTTTTTTGTCCAGCTTTAGTTATATGCACCAAATGGTTCCAGATACTTTGTCGCAGTAATGGATCAACACCAACGGTTGGTTCGTCTAATATTAGTAATTCAGGATCATGCATAAGGGCTACTGCAAAAGACACCCTTCTCTGTTGACCTCCACTCAGGTTCTTTACTAGTCGTTTCTCTGATGGCAAATCAAGAAAGTCCAACAGAAACTGTAAGCGTTCGTTTATCTCTTTGGATTCCATGTCAAATATCCAGCCGAAATACATCATCGTTTCTCTTATTGAGAATTCTCCATAGAGGGCAATCTCTTGAGGCATATAACCGACACGTTTGCCGGGTACACCAGATCCACGAGTTCCTGGCTTGCCTCCAAGCACACATATATCTCCTGAATCGAGAGTTCGACGACCAACTATACACGATAGAAGGGTTGTCTTACCACAACCTGAAGCACCAAGGAGGCCATAACTGAAAAAAAAAAAAATGGAAAACGTGAGAACAGAAATTCGTTTTTGCGAGGAATAAGAGTGTGTTAGTATTTATATTTTTGAAATCTTTTTTCATAAAGTCCAAAAACTGAGGTTTTACGCTTGAGATGTCAGATTGTAGTTTTCCAATTCATTTGGGTTAGAACATTCGAAAACATATCCATCAATGATGGAACTGAACTTGAGGCAGTAATGTCCTAAATTCGGGAAAACGTCGAAAGTTAATTTTTTATAAAGAACATTTTATTAAATGACTAATAATCATGGGTTCGTTGTGGTGTCATCAACTTTCAATACTTTTTCCAGAGTTAGTTCGCGTTAATGTAAACGGGTTATTATATAGCCTTAGGTTAGCGAAACACGTGGTGGAGAGGAAAAGGAAAGGCTATTCAGGGTACAAAGAAAAAAAGATTAGTGTCAGTGACCAATTTTCGTAAGTTGTGCTTGCTAAAAGGAGAATCCTCATCATAGAGGCCAATCATAGTTAAAACACTCTGCCTCATCCACTTCTCTACACAAAGTTTTCGGCCTGCATGGCAAAATTGGCATCGGTCAACCCTGACTTGCTTGTGTAGATCCAAATAGAATATCAAATGTACGACCTATACTGGAAGCTCCTGCCCATATGCGAGTTGCTTACTTTACAATGGAGTTGATGACGCTGGTTATCAACTTTCCGATGTAAGGCCGCGGTCCTCTAACATTCTCGCTAATACAGACTCGCTTTCCGCAGGTGTTCATTGAAGGACAGCCTGATGTCGAAGGTAGTACGAAGATATTTGATAGGGAGACTAGTTCTTCTATTTCTAACAAGCTATTCGATTTTCTTACCACTGCTTATTAACACTAAATTTACTACACTAGTCAAAATGACTGGTTTTACAAGTTCATTTTAAAATCCCTGCTTCACGGTAATTTATTTTTCTACTACGACTTGTGTATCGATAATTGAATAAATATTTTAAGGATTTAATTTTACTTTTTTTTACTCAAAAAAAAATTTTTTTTATTATCGTGTAAGTAGCCAGTCAATTTTACTGGTGCGTTTTATTATCTATGTAATGTAGCTATAATAAATAAAAACCTAAAATATGCCATGAGTGTGGTAATGAGAGGCAAAAGTGGCGAAGTGCAGCACATACTCGAGGTGCCCGACCTGGCGCGAAGATACCTGAAGTGAGTGCTGGGCCGAAGCGAAGACCAAGGGCATACAGTGAATACAGTGAATTTTCATCCTTTGAGGATCCTCTCGAAGTATTTCATAGCTGCCTATATCACCAAAAGTTCTCTATCGTATGTACTATAGCATTTCAGGGTGTCGAAGGGTTTTTGCGAGAAGAAATCCAAGGGTCGTCAGTTGTTGTCGGGCTGTTGCTGCTCCATTACGGCCCCTAGCGCGAGTTCCGTGTCCGGGAGGATGAAGGTGGTGCAAATTGCGTCGGCGATGACGTATTTACTCACCAAGTAGATTGCCTAGAGTTGACCAATAGGGCATTTTTCTGCGTTGATGCCCAGCTCGGCGCCTCGAAGAGTGTTGATGCAGATGTTCCAGGTGCTGGTCGTGTCCACCCGATACGACGAGGATGTCGTCAATGCATCCTCTCAAGAACGACTTTTTTTTTATTACACTTCTCTCGGGAGAGACGAACCTATAGCGCCGAAATGCCACCATAAAACTGTTGCAGTTCTTTTTGAACAGTTGCAGGTTGTAAGTTTCCGGAAACTGTCGCGTGGGGAGGGAGTTCCACAGTTTGCCTGCTCTGTAACGGAACGAGTTCTGACGCAGGGATGTTTGCGCCGTCGGGAGATGAACCGCAAACTGATGCGATCCGTCGGATTGTCTTGTGGAGCGCATTTAAACAGAATTGCGACAAACCATATCACGAATCTTCGAAGAGCAGTCCCCGTGATAATATCTGTAAAACAGATAGGTCGGCTAAGCGCCTTCGATGTGATAGCGACTGTAGTTCCGACGACAGCGCAGAGTCTCCGATCAGGCGGATCGCTCGTTTCTGTATGCTCTCAAGTAGATCAAGCGTATGTTTAAGAGAGCCGAGCTCCAATATTCGAGCGCGGGTCTAATTTGGGATTTATACAGGAGAAGACGTTGGGCCGAAGTAAAATATTTCTAAGCTCTAAAAATATAGATCAGTTTTTCTGAGGCAGATCTGGTGATGCTCGACACGTGTTTATGCCACGATACATTCCCACAGACCGTGCCGCCGAGCAATTTTAAGCTTTTCCCAGATTCGAGGGTCCAATGACCTTTCATTCTCCACCCACATTAAAAATCCTTTATGTAAAGCCACAATACAACTGAATCTCTGTAAAAAAAGTGAAGTGGAAACCCGACGGTGTCTCCCACAAAGTCAAACTGCTCATCTATAAGCAAATAATTAGACCCACATTCACATATGCGTGTCCACTGTGATATCATATAACACAAACCGAGAAGCTACGCACTTTCGAAAGGAACTGATTCAGGCTGGTCACTGGCCTCAACGGAAAACCCAACTCTTACAAATATTACAATAACAGCTTGATATACAATGCCGCTAATATTGACCGTCTCGATAGACGCTTCTTAGAGCTGCCTATCAAATTTATTGAAAACTTCCCACATAATCATCATCATCATCATCATCATCATCATCATCGGCACTACAACCGGGAACCGGTTTTGGCCTTATTTAGCAAGTCCTGAGGCTTGTTAAATTTTCCATAATGATTTGTTTTTTCCGGGCAAGGTCATTAGTCTTGCGCCAGAGGCTCCCCGACGGGAAATCGAACCTCGGTCTCTCGCGCGACAGGCGGGTGTACTAACCACTATATTATCGAGGAGCGGGTATACTAACTACTATACTATCGAGGAGTGATAATCCCAACCACATAATAAATTCTACTATTTAATTTTTTACTATTTAATGGCCTGTATGAACCGGAAGTTCATGACTTCACCGATTCGACTCCGCCATCGTTATCTGTCCAGTGCACTTTCCTTCCACGCTTGACCATCCGATCCGATCTCCTCAAGGTCAAACCTTACGTTGTCCTCCCATCTCCGTCGCGGCCGTCCTGCCGTTCTCTTTCCCGTTGGTCTACCGTCAAGAATTCTACGCACGGTTCTATCGTTGCCCATTCGCGCCACATGTTTGGCCCATCTTAATCTTCGCGACCTGATTACTCTCACAATTGTAGGTTTGCGGTATAGTTCTTCCAATTCATGGCTGTGGAGTTTCCTCCATTGTCCTGCCTCCTCGTCATATTTACCCCCAACGATACCTCTTAAACCTTTATTCTCGGAATTTATTTTCTTCCCGTTTTGTGAGAGCCCATATTTTGCAACCGTATAAAACAATCGGCATGATTATGATTATACGAAATCCCGAGAGTCACCAATTAGACCATGTATACCGGGTTATTATTATTATTATTTATTAGCCTATAGGAACCCGGAAGTTCATGACCTCACCGACTCGGCTCCGCCATTGCTCCCTGTCCTGTGCGCTCTCCTTCCACGTTCGACCATCCGATCCGATCTCCTCGAGGTCCAATCTAACATTGTCCTTCCATCTCCGTCGCGGCCGTCCTGTCGGTCTCTTTCCCGTTAGTTTACCGTCAAGAATTCTATGCACGGTCCTATCATCGCCCATTCGCGCTACGTGTCCGCCCCGTCTTTATCTTCGCGACTTGATTACTCTCACTATTGTAGGTTCGCGGTATAGCATGGTTTCGGGTAGGTCGACCACAACCAATCTGATCGAGTTCTCATCCCACACTCTCCGTGCCTTAGAGAATGGCAACGAAGTCCAGGGAGCTCAGCTTCATCCCACATATTGATGATATCATTCTTAAGGCCAACTCCGCCCTAGGATTTGTGAAACGCTGGTCTAGGGAATTCTCAAATCCTTACGTTTCCCGTTCCCTCTACATAGCCTTCGTCCGCCCCCTTCTTCAATACGCCAGTCAGGTCTGGTCTCCACACTGCTCGTCCCATATCCGCAGAATCGAAAGCATGCAACGTCGATTTGTGCATTTTGCCCTCCGTAGACTGAACTGGGAGAATCCTCGGATTCTTCCCCCATACACAAGCCGGCTCAATTTGATCAACCTCAGTACACTTGAGGAGTGTAGAACTCTTGCCGATATCCTCTTCATCCACCGTCTCCTCTCCGGCACAATCAACTGCCTTAGCTTGCTTTCCACCATCGCACTCAACACCAACCCCCGTAACCTACGAAACCCTCGTCTCTTCTATCTACCCTCCCACCACACTTCCTACGGCTGTAATGAACCAATTTCACGAATGCTAAAGCGGGCAAACTCTTACCCTACCTCCTTCGATTTCTGCCTCACTTCTAATGCTCTCAACTGTCGTCTTCTCTCTTTCGCCTCGTGACCTTGCCCAACCCGTCATCTCTCTCTTACTACCCGTACACATTCCTATCATCCGGCCCCATTATCCTACTACCCGGTCTTCGCCACCCCATCACGCGCACAGCCACCTACACACCTTATTACCTTCCTACTTATTCTAAAGTAACTTTTGTAATCCCTAGTCCTACTGCCCAGTCCTCTTCAACTCCCTGTTTTTTTCTCCTTTTTGTTCGGTTTTTAATTATTTTTAAATTACTACTTTAGTTTTTAAGTTAGTCTGTTAGGTATTATATCAATTTATGCTTGGATTAAGCCTAATAAATGAGGGTTCTGCCCTCACTAAACTTAAACTTAAACTTAACGTGTTTTACAAAACCACAAGCATTTTTAATTACACCAGAATATCCTTTTAATAAGACTGGTGGAGATACCAATCTATTTTTGTTACAGTAAAACTTATTTTTGTAATTTAATAGATAACTTTAGTAATCACTAAATTACTTTATGGCGAAAAAAGCCAGCACAACTAATTCTCAACAGCAACTCGACTCGGAAACGTGAGCGCACTGGAGTGGTTGAATTACGACTGATGCGAATTAAGGATGAAAATTGGGATTTGGGATTTGCACGCCTATTAGCCAATCATCGTCGTGCTCTCTCATGCACTCATTAAACCTCCCAGCCAATCGATGTGAATAAACACTTGTGTATTCATTCGATCGTCGCTAGGCATATGAAGAATGAAGAAATCAGAAGGAGAGCACAATAACCCAGGGTTGATCTGGCTATTGCGTGCGTGCACCAATGAAAACTCTGAGGCTGGCCCAGTGACCTAGTCCGGTGACTGTGATGAACTCAGAGTGCAATGAACTATACGAAGATGAAAATGGGATGGAGAGGAAAATGGTTTGTGCTATTCACCTGACAAAAGAGATCATTGATCCCCAGCGAATAGAGTGTCTGGAGGAAGTCGAAGTGACACTTCATCGGCTAGGGAATTCTGACCGTGGGAACCAAATTAAATACTTCGATAATTTCCCCAACGGTTGCAACCGCGTCATTTGGTCAGACTATGCCGTTGCTAACCGACTTGAACTGCAATTTCCGATGGAAATCTCATGGGTTAGGGGAATGGAGTTGCCGCATGGCAAAAGGGAGCTGAATTCAATTATGCATTAATTGCATAGGATAATGAATTCAGCTATGCGTCCTTTTGGAAAACATGGTTTTCAGGTGAAATAGCTTGTAGGGGGAATTGTGGTTGAGGTGACGCTCTGTTAGCGGTCGAAATAGGGCTGAAATAGTGGGTTGGTTCTCCATGTAGTATAGAGAACCCCCACAACCTTATCCCTTAATAGACAGATATCCTACCCAGAAAACAACATTTTACCAGGCCACAATACCGCTTTTCATTTTACATTTCTAATAATTCAAAATATTTTTCCCTAACCTAATCCTATCACAAACATACGTTTTTTCATGTTCAAAGTTTCCATCGTACATACCATGTACAAGCTATTCAAAACGAATAGTCATAATTCAAGTGGAAAAAGTACATACAAACTTTTTCCACCCTTTACCATCCCCTAACTCGCAAATGCCGAATTACCAAAATCTCTTAACGAGGACTAGAAATAATTTTCACATGTATTTCTAGGTGCATTGACCCTTCGCAGAATATTTACCGTTACCCTACCATTATATACAAATGCACCTGACGATTTATTGGACGACTGTTGAGGCCAGCGAGAGCCGAAACAAAATTCCAGTGAAACAATAAATGGTAGTGTTGGGGATGCGCCAGCACACAACTTCCTGGGAAACAAACGATTAGCTGCGCATCGATTGCAGGAAACGTGCAAAAAGGGAAGAACAGCACAGGAAACGAGCGAACGAGAGGAGAGCTGCGCGCCTATATAAAGCGAACACATCGACAGAACAGCAGGAGTCGTCACAGGAACTCCTCGCCGCACGGTCTTAACGAGACCATAATTTTTAACAGAAAATAGAGAAGCAGGTACAATTGTCAGAATAAATAAACACCTAGATTAAGTTAATTGTACCAATGTGTTTTTTTTTTCGATTATAGATTTTAGGGATTGTACTGGGCGGGACACTAACGCCCTCCGTCCACAGCAGAGTCCGGCTCTGGGAGTACAGTCTACTTGTCGAATAAATCGTTTTGATTGGCCAACGCCGGGAAATACAGTCCACGAAGGGGAGTTGAGACGTCGCTGAAGAAAGCGACATCCGCAATTTTAAATAACACGTAGGGTGGGGGGCAAATTTGTGTCCTCATATAAAAGGACACGAATGAGCGATTTTCGTTCTGTGGTAAATTGATCTTCTGGTGTGTAAATTGATTTTCTTGTGTAACTTGGTTCGCTCGTATAATAAAAACCCTGTGGGCTGTTGAGTTATGGAAATTCGCGACAAGCTGATTAAGTAAAATCGGTGCTGTTATAAAATTCGAATTACGTTCATTGTTGAAAAAATTCCCCACAGAAATTACCTCTCGTATTTTTATAATTCATCATGATGTTGCTTGTAACTAAAGAACAGTAAAAACAATCAAATGTAAAAAAGAAGAACAGAAATAAATTTAAATATTAAACGGGAAAACCGGAGTTTTGTTAATTTTTCTCTCGGACTGCATGCCTGCGTGTGGCTAAAGGCGAAAAGTGAAGAATAATCAAAATAGTTCTCAATACTTGGAAGGGAGTTATAAACCAAAAAGGGATGCACCCAACTCCCGTGTACGGGAGATGTCAACCGAGAAACTCCGATAGGATAAACACGGGTAGGTTTCACATCTCTATCGGCACCCTAGCGTGTAAAGACAGTAGACAGCAGGTAAAAGATAAAACGTAAATACCCTATTCATTATAATAGATTTATTGTGTGCAAAAATATTTTGCAACATTATTTGTGATTGAAGTGTGTGGTAGGAGTTGGTGTGCCGGCGTACGGCACTACCCCCATCCGTCTGTCGCTAAAAGTTTCGACAATGTTCCGCCAAACACCGTCAGAAATCTGTTCACCCGGAAAGTCATCACCCGAACAAATAAAACACTGACGCACAGGTTTGTTGTTATTAATGCTTTTTATTTCACGTTTGCGCGATTGATAATTTCACTTAACAATTAGAACTCGCGCAGCAGACTCACGCGATGCGACTCGACTTTACTTCACACACGATTAAAAGGACGCACAGAAACAACATATAAGGCGTTAAACTCACTTTAATTGAAAGCACGCTTACTCCACTCGACTTAATTGTTTACGCTTCTCCGCCACGTGACGGAGAGCGGGAGCGACAACGACCACGACTTGCTCGGTCGGTGGATGTAAAAGGACTCAACGATATTCAATCGTTTGGGGTGAGTTTTTGGTGGTGTGGTGAAAAGGAAATGAAATTTCCTTTGACCAGTGACCAATGGAGGGCGATCTCTGGTACGCGGTGGTGTATGTGTGTCTTCGTACATATCACCGTGTATATCGATGCGTTTAGCCAAGGATAAACGGGACCTACAATGAGGGAAAAAGAACAAAGGGGAAACGACCTAAGGCATCTTTCGGTAATGAGGGTCAGCTGTATAAATAACAGCCACTCATTAGATGGTAAAAGGGATTGAGATAATTTATACAATAGATATGGTATATCGTCTCTCTGCCGACTGGGAGAATCGAATTCTTTTGTTTGCATATGTTTATGCTATTGAATTATGAATCCAATCCGACAGCAAAGCTTGACGTCGGTGATTGTTTGAAGATTTAAACATAGAAATATTTCCGCGAGAAGCGCTTGCAACTGAATCAATAGTTGCAAGTCTTCGGAAAGTAATTTAGATGGATACACAATGACGGTTGTGTATACCATATGTGTCAATTATGCATGGCATCTTTGGCGACGGCAGGACCGAACTATAGTGTGAATATCTACACTAATTGGAAATTCGGTTTTTGGGTCGCTTATGCAGAGATGCATTGATAATGTATGAATGCCCATGTAGGAAAAATTCTTTGCAGCAGTAATGGATTGAAAACATTAACTATCCTTGGGAAGGGAATGTTTTCAGGTGCCAATGCGATTGCATTGGCGGGAAACAATGGGAGTTGGGTTGTAATAATGGGGTTCTGCCTGATAATGTTAAGAAAGAAATCTTACGGAGAATTGTATGCGAAGAGATGCATGAAAAGGTAAGTTTTCTTTTTCAGGGGCTTTTTAGATCACAGATTGATCTCTTTAATGCGCGAAGCATTTAAGGTGCTAATGCGATTGCATTAGTGAAATTAAGAGATTGGGTGGGAGTTATGGGGGTTTTTTAGGAAAGCGAACCGTGGGGTTTGGCGGAACCGCCGCAGAAGATCCCTTGGAAAAGGTGAATGCTGTATGGGCTGTCTTTCAAGAAGTGTATAAGGCGAATGAAATCGTGCAGCGTGATCGCGACATGGACGAGAGAGCTCTACTAAATTCAATATGATATTTCGCAGTGGCGATCAGAGATTTTCGGTTTCATCGAATTTAACGACAAAATTAAGGCAAATCCCGTTATTAACGCCGATAGGGCTAATTTGCCAATTAATAACTAAGGAAGAAACCAAGGGTATCTTCGAGCCACTGAGAAATAAAAAAAATGGTAGGGATCGGTGGAGTTCCCAACATCCTACTGAAACACATTTCAAATCACATAAACCAGCTGAGCTGAAAAAAACAAGGAGGGACAGCGTTACTTGTCATAATTCATGAGATCGTGGTGCACATATGAGAGCAAGAGAAGATGCCGGAAGATTGATGTCGTGGTATAATTTGTCCCATACATAAGAAGGGAGATATCACAGTGTGCAACAACTATAGAGGTATAACATTGCTGAGTATCGCCTATAAGATACTTTCCACTATCCTACAAGATCGGATAGCCCCATACGCTAAAGCCATCATTGGTCAATATCAGTGTAGCTTCATTCCAGGCAAATTAGCGATTGATCAGATTTTCACTCTTAGGCAGGCGATGGAAAAATGTCAGGAATTTCGGATTACATCATATCATCTATTTATAGACTTTAAGGCCGCCTACGACAGCATAGCCAGGGTAGAACTATATAATGCCATGAGAGAATTCGGCATTCCAAACAAATTGATACAACTTTGTAGGTTGACCATGACCATCGTAACTAGTCAAGTAAAAATAGCGGGATTGCTGTCCAAACCAATAAACATATTTAATGGACTCCGACAAGGGGACGGTCTGGCCTGCCTCCTCTTCAACCTGGCGTTGGAGAAAGCAATCCGTGCCTCTGGCGTCACAACTAGAGGGACTATTATCACCAAGTCCAGCCAGATACTTGCCTACGCAGGTGACATCGACACCATCGGTAGAACTGAATCGGCTGTACAGGACTTGTGGGGGTTCTAGTATGTGTGCCGGTAAGGACACGGTTTCACTGCGCCCCCAGCACGTCACTGGAAAAATAAGACCGACAATGTTCACCGACCGGGGAGAGAAAAAGGGAAATAAAACGCACTGGTCCGGTTTTGTCCTTTTATTTGTTTTCACTTATCACCGAATCTGTCCTAAACTCTGTTCATATAATTAACTTATTGTTCTTAAAATCTTGTGCGTTAACTATGGTAGTTGTGTGTAAGTGAATATTCCGCGCGAGAAATTCGGTAAGTTTAACGTCCCCCGTTTGTATATTTGTATCTTTATATTCGAAGTTAAATTTATAATCGCGGCTTCTCTGTAATGTGTACCCGTTCGATGATTACTGTATTTCGACTAACCCGGTGTGTTGGTGAGGTGAATGACGACTTCCGTGTTGTGGCCCCGGTGGCGGTTGACTAGCGACTACTTGTGTGCGTGCGTTGGTAGGTGAACGACGACTGACTTATGAATGAGAATAATTCGTTCAATGCGTCGTGGCGGTGCGTCATAGCAGAATTACGCTCGCTGCCAATTACCAAGAATTTTGGAAGAGTTGCTATGCTCGCATAAGAACTCAGTTCCAGCGAATTCTGGCCGTACAGGCTGGGTTGAATTCGTTGGTTGGGTGTACCGGGGAATTGGCTTTGGGAGCGCGAGCAAGTATGGGCCTACATTTTCGGGGGAAATTGGAATTGCTTGGGTGCAAGTAAGGAATATTATTTGGGTGAAACGTTAACCGAAGTAATTTCGGGGACATGTGCGCGGCTTGGTTAGCTGTTAATGTTCCGTTGAGGATTTGGATATGCGTTTTGTTATGGCATATGAATCCGGGGAAATTAAGATTGCTTGGTCACAAAGAGGGAATATGGATTAAGTAGAGAATTGACCGAAGCAATTTTGGGAAAATGCATGTGGTGGTGATTAGAATATATTCGGTTGAATTATATTCTGTTGGAGGTTTGGAAAATGTTTTATTGCAGATTGGGAGATGTATGCTATTGTAGGGGTGGTTTTTGCATGTTAGGTTAGGATTGTGGGTTGGTTCTCCGTGTGATATAGAGAACCTCCACAGACTCCTTCACCCAAATCAAGCAGGCGGCACAAAACCTGGGACTGCATATTAATGAGGGAAAAACTAAGTACATGGTGGCAACTTCTGCGAAGAGAAGACCTAACGTTGGTCAAACTATCAGGGTAGTCGAGCACGAATTTGACGTAGTGCAATCTTTTAATTACCTTGGGTCAATAGTATCAGCCGATAACAATATGGAAGAAGAAATACGCGGGCGGCTGATCAAATACAACAAGTGCCAAACTGGATGACATCGGCTCGAAAATCTGGCGTATGGATGGATGGCTGATCAAATCCAACAAAGCCGACTATGGTCTATCAAGGCTCTTTAAATCCCGAAATTTATCCAGAACATCCAAGCTACTACTGTACAAGACCATGGTCTGACCAGTACTCATGTATAGATCCGAGACCTTGGTGCTCAATAAAACGCACTCTGAACTCTTAGTCGCGTTTGAGAGGAATGTCTTAAGGAGAATTGTTGGCTCCGTATGTGAGGTGGCCGACTCCGGGGACGCTACAACCCTGAGTTGTACGTGATCAACCTTGGAGCTAATCTTGTAAGAAAAATCAAGCTCGGTAGACTCCGGTGGGCGGGTCACCTAGCTCGAATGAGCGAACAGGAGCCTGTGGGTGGCGAAGTCGTAGCACCAACATGGGCGCAGAGTTCTACCTCGTCCCCACAAATCACTAAAGGTTCCACCGAATACGAAAGGACTGTGTTCGTCGCAAAACGATCGCCGTAGCAGTGAAGAAAACATCAAACACAGGAGAAAGGAAACACATTAGAACACGGTTTTTATTGTTAATTGTTGTTTATTGGTGGCTATTCATAGTTTACATATTGTTCTATTTTTACGTCAAATATTAGGTTAACTTTAGTCTGATTTGATTATTGTTTAAATGTTCTATTCTATAGTTGTTTTATACTCGACACAAAAAATTTACTTATTACATTAAACGCGCAGACGACTAGCAGGACTTGAACACGCTTTTTGGTGTTGACACACCGTACCGGCGACCCGACCGCCTTGCTGTTTGAATTACGACTCCAAGATTCAACCCTCGTTTAAGATGAGTTTGGTGGTGTGGTAAAAAGGAAATGAAATTTTCCTTTTGAGACCGACCAATCAGAGTGGATCTCCGGTACATAGATCCTAACGAGGATGTGTCCACTTACGTGCGGATCGCTTTGTTTGCTCGTGACGCGAGCTCTTGGGTCTACGAACCGTGGGAATGAAAATTAACATTCAAGAGCATCTTTGGACGAAGTGTTTGTAGCTGTTTAAATATGGTGCTGGTGATTAGGATGCGTTTGGGATGGTTACACAATGACGGTTGTGTTTATTTCCACGTTGATTGTGTATTGCATCCATAGCAAGTCAAGGGTCGAATTCCAGTGTGAATATTTACACTGGGAAAGAATTCGGCTCTTGGCAGCTAGGCGCGAGTTGCGCTATGCTTTGTTAGTTGAATAAAAGCTGTCCTGGGTACGGATTATACGATTTATTAATACGAATTTGTTAATACGAAATTGTTTTTTTTTATAATTTTAGTTGACTACCCACACGACTCCGGGTATTTTCGCGTCTTCGGCGTACGACGAGGATCGGGAGATCGCGTAACCATTGTAGTCAGCGGATGGAATTTTACTCAACGATATTCAATCGTTTGGGGTGAAGATCGTTGATAGTACACATGTTTGTGTCTAGATGGGTTCTTTCATGGGACACACCATGATAACGAATCTGAAACACCAAGAAGGGGCATAATGTGCACCCAGGAGATGTGTGTTCGTTGAAACAAACAAATCGAATTTCGTGGGATGCTAATGGTTTGTGTTTGATTATGCGTCGAGGTCATGAGGGATGGATTCAGGGCAATTACAATACAAAGGGAAAAGCGACCTATGCATCGTTCGATAATGAGGGTCAGCTGGATAAATAGCAGCCACTCATTAAATGAAAACTGCGTTTAGGATACCACAAACGATATGGATTGTTTATGGTATCGCCAGGAAGCCTATGGAGGAACAGCGTCCTTTGTTTGCTCTTGGTGCGAGTTAGGTAAATTGGCTTCAGCGTCGATTGCGCTATTATATGCAGCTGCTTGGGTTGGTTATTGCTGGAAGAAAAAGGTCGCCGGCCAATGTGTACGTTAAGAGATTTATCATACACATGGCGAGGATGAAAAACAGACAGCGCAATGTTTATGGTCCCTGGGGAAGGTTACATAGTATGTAATCCAAATCGTTTGTTATTAGGAATTCGTCTAGGGGAATCTGCCTGGCCCCGAAGGTGCCAAATTGCTTTGGAATTCCTGATAAGTTGAGAAAGAAATCTTACGGGGAATTGTATGCGAAGGGATGCATGAGGGGTAAGTTTTCGTTTACAGGGACTTTTAGGTTAAAGATTGATCTATTTAATGCGTGAAGCATTTAAGATGCTCATGCGATTGTATTAGCGAAAGCTTATGAAGACTGAGTTGTAGGGATGGGGGTTCTTGAGGTAAGTAATCAGTGGGGTTTGGCAGAACCACCACAAGCCTGCTCGGAAAATCCTTTGTGGCAGGGTGTATGGAAGGAGACAGCGCGACAGACCAGGAGGCCCAGAGCCTGGGAGTGCGAAACTGGATGACATGGGCTCGAAATCGGGCCCGGTGGAGAGATTTGTTTAATAAGGCCAAGACCGGATCCCGGTTGATGATGTTGACATATGCTGACCATCTAATAAACTTTTCTGAACATGTCTGCTTGAAGCTCCGATAAGTCGTTGATTACTGACTTTGTTCTTAATAAAGGAGTACTCGTGGTCAGATTTGACGAGTTTTTCCTAATTCTCGTATTATATCGTATCTCATGCACGTTTGGGGTCAGCTCAGAAACGTGTTTTCAAATAAATACTTGTATCTATTATACTTAAATGCTGCACATATTTTAGCGGCTGTTCTTCCAATGATTTTTACATACAACTTTATGTGTTACGTATAGAATAGAAAGAAGTTTTTATTTTGTTTCAATTATAAAGGATACAATTTACAATTAAGATACGTGATGTATATGGTATATGTGAGGGAGGTGTAATATCTGTCAACTGAAATATTCTTTAATACGATTGTAATACGAGTATGTATACAGAATCAAGCAAACATCTCCTCATAGAAAAACGAACAACAAAACTCTGTGTAGAAAATGCACACAATACAAAATTCAAAAAACTGTGTTACGTATATATACATAGTTTACCATTCACAATCATATTTATTTATGATGTTATTTATATTTTCAGTTTAGCTTTGAACCATTATTGTGAATTTTAACTATATAAATATGTTAAATGAATGTATGTTATTTTAATATATGTATGTTAATTTATCAACGTCTAAGCCCCCGAAATTTTTAAATCCTACTCAAGATGCTTTTGTGGAATTTGGTTTTGATGTTTAGCTAGTTGTGCTGCCAAATCAAGAATAGACATTATCATTATCTGGACGTTTCCGGTTTTCAGGGAAATTACTTATTTGCAATATTCAGGGGCAAAGAGTAAATTTGTAGTAAAAACGTCACATAATCAATAATTTCAAATATTACTTAACATCGCTACATAATGACACAAGGACGTTCCGTCTCATAGAAATCACACAAGTTTCTACTTTGTTGACAATTACATTTGCCATATTTATAGAAGAGAAATGTACCTGAACACTTTATCTGTCATTCCTTTTTATGCCTTTGGTCCAAAGTTATCGATTCAAGGTGCTGTAGCAGGTGGGCACGTCTACCTGACTCATTAGCATATGGATGTAAAGAAGTTCCGAGAAGAGACCTAAAATCTGGGTCAATGTTAATCCAAAGTGTTATGACATTCGCTACGTAGCAAATTGGTTTACGATTTTGTTGTCGTGTGTATGAAAGAAAAAGTTATAGCTAAACAAGCGTTCAATGAACCTTAGCCCGTTTTTATTGAATAGGTCGATTTGGTCAGATCCAATAGAAGAGAAATGGACTACGTCAAGAGGGAGGTATTGATTATAGTCTTTTGAAATCACCTTGAACGAGATAACAAGTTGTTCCAATTAGCACTTTGAAAGTTGTGATTATTAAAAAGCCATACGCAGAGCATTAACCGATTTAATAGATGAATAAAAGGGAAATCTGTTTACTACTTGGCTTTCAAACATTTACTTAGGATGAATGTGGATCAAGAGCACACTTAATTCTATACATATGCGATGGTGTTCAATATAAACATACATTATTGAGTGTCGCTTATGGAGTGGATGGGTTTGGAGTTCAAATGCAGGATAACTTTAGTTCATACTTTTTTAATACTTAGGCGGAGGAATATGAATTCAATTTTCAACTAGAAACCTGTGGGGAAGAAGTATGGTGCGCCGGCGTACGGCGCTGATTCCCTTATTCCTCCAGCATAAATTGATAGTTCCATCGATTGTTACGCCGAACACTAAGAGGAATCTGTCCGCAGGAAATTGTCGCCAGAAACAAGCAAAAACGCACGAATGGTAGTCCCAGGAGTAAAACGCACTGAATACGATTTTATTGTTTTTTTATTGTAATAAAAGGTTCTTTCATTTATCCTTTGAGATTTTAATATATTAAAAGAGAGTGCCAATACACAAAAACATCTTTGCACTTAACAAATACGGTGCATTTGTATTTGTTTTCTTATTCGATTGTTCTATACTCCACACACGATTGACACTGAATACATTTTCGGTTATACATTGTTCGATTCTACGTTTGACGGTGTTTTTGCTTTAATGCACAGTATTCCAAGCGACTCTGGGTTGCAGATCCGCGACTACAAGGGTGTATGCGTCCCCTGGCGCTATACGGGGTGCGGGAGACGGACTCAGCGATATCAATTCGCTGGCTAAGGAAATTCGGCCATTGAAACTGGCTCTCTTAATTAGAGGGTGCATTTTCTATTCCAAGAGAAACTTAAAGTCTCTCTTTGGGGGAAGGTAACCAGATCTCATGGAGAAGATCTATAATTGTACACATCGGTTCTTTCATGGGACCAAGCCATGAGAACGAATCTGAAAAAAAGGGAATAATGTGCATCAATGAGATGTGAGTTCGGCTAAGTAAACAAGCCGAATCTCATTGGGTGCTAATTGGGTTTCTGTTTGTTCATGTCGCTAAGTCATGAGAAGCAGATCCAGAAATATGTAGGACAAAGAGATCACGTAGATCATTGTCTACGGTGTGCATTGCAGCTGTATTGATAGCCGCAATGCGCCATGAACATGGTGGTAATTGGTTTTAACTTATTTGATCAGAATTTGTGTTTATGGCATCGCTGCCAAGGGTAAGTATACAATTCCTATTTGCATTTGCCTATGCTGTAGGGTTTAATTTATGCCTTAAGACGCAATATGCGTATATTTGCTTTTGTCCCTTGAGTATAGGTCGCCAGCCAACGTGTATGTAAAGGAATTTATTATACACAGGGTGAGGCTGGGAATAGGCGACGCAATGTTTATGATCCCTGTTATGATGGTTACATCATATGCAAACCAAATTGTTTCGTTTTCAGGAATTCGACAAGGGAAAATGCGTATGTAAGAATGGAATTTGCCTGGCCTTGGGGTTTATGATGTTTGGAACAGAATTCTTATAGAGAATTTTGAATTCGAATAAATGAATGAATGTAAGAATTCTCTTCCAGGAGCTTTTAGCTAAATACATTTGATGAACTTAATGCGTGAAGCATTTACAGGTGCTAATGCGATTGCATTAGTAGAAAACTAAGACGGTTGGGTTGTAGTTATGGGGGTAAGTAGACAGTGGGGTTTGGCGGAACCGCCACAAAACTATTTAAGAAATAAACATTATTGGTTGATTAAGAAAAAAGATCATTTATTTAAGAAAAAGCATCATCGGTATTAGTATGCCTGAGTCAAGGCAATATGACATTTTTGATAGAGGTTGGTAAACCTAACATATCAGAAAATCTCCAAAATTATACTCTTTTAGCGAATGTCATTATTACCGAAACGTTATAATGAAGTGCAATAAAGTACGGCAATAAGGAATACATTTTGTCACAAAAGTACTAGGAATTTATCATTGAAAAAATCCGCTTAGTGGGGTTGTCAAAACTCTTTTTGTCGCTAGGTTGGTACTGTGGGTAGTATTTACCAGTGCGTCAGCACGGACGCGGGTTAATTGAAATACCCCACAACACTATACGGAGAACTAAATTGTTCCTCTAGAAAAAAGAAAAAAAAAAAAAAAAAAAAAACACTAATATATCCAGCGGTAATAAAACACACAGCCGCTTAATTGAATTTTATTGTGTAAACTTTATTGAACATTCGATTATAAGTTAATCTACAGAAGTTGTGTAATATTGCACAGTGAATGTTTACGAGTTGATGACGCGAAAATTAGCTTTATGGAAATCGTAGGCATAGTGGGGGGGGGGGGGGGGGGGGGGGGGCGACGGTGGCGAGTGGACTCGGAATAAGTCACGAGAAGAGGGGTGGTGGTGGTCTATAGATGTGAGGACGAACGCAGGGGACTTGGAAGTTAGGACACAATATAAATAAGCTAGAATTTAAGCGCCTTTTGTCTAGAAAGAAAAAAAAAACAATAAAAAAATAAAAATGTACGTTATGTGGAAATAAAATGGTGCATGGGTATACTTTTCAAGCCTCGTTTTTCGTTGCGGGGAAACCAAATCCGCCCCTAAACAAGCTGCTCTCCTTTCCAATTTTCCAATTCTCCTTGGATTCATTGATTGCCGAGTAAATTCGCGAGAGTTTATTCGTATTTAATGGGTGGGGAAACGGGAAAATAAGGATGAGTATACGAGTACGAACGGGAATGGGCGATCGTTATAAAATGCCGTGAGTGGACAAATAGTGTATGTGAGTCTGAATAAAACCGTTCGTGGGGAGACACGGCTGTCTGGTGTCTAGCGGTCGGGGTTGAAAAAGAATTGAAATTAAATTACGAAGAGTTTTAAAGTAATTAGTTGTTATTACAAGACTGATATAAAACTAACTGAATTTGTGATCTATAAAGAATTTAGTTTTTATTCAAGAATCGATATTAAACCAACGAAGGGTTTTAAAGAAACCAGTTGTTATTAACAAACTGAAATCAAACTAACTAAATTTGGGATTTATAAAGAAAGTCGTTGTTATTAACTAAGTTCCTTCCAAACCGGGGATATTCAGTGGTGGGAATGAAAACAAATTGATATCCGAATCAATAGCTATATTTCATGGGGAATAGAGTAATATATAACCCCATTCCAGCGTTCCCAAACCCGGTGGCACAGAACCGTGAGAACCCTGTAATATTTTTTTCATACAACGATACACAGTGACCGAATGCGGACGTGTTTTCAATTCGGCGATCGAGTTAAATGAAAAAATGAGCTTTCACGAGTCGCGAGTGGTTGAAATATAAAGACTATTTATAAATAAATAAATTCCAGTTATAAAAACAGGCAAAAGAAAGTTAATATATATAAATATAATCAAATAAAAGATAACGAAGTCACGTGTTGTGACAGTCAAAATAAAGAACACAGATTAATGCAAAAAGTGTGTGAGTAACACGTTATGTGTGAACGGTGTTTACGTGAGAGCCCGCGAACATTGTGAGTGTGTGGGCAAGGTCCGAATCTATGTGTCCTTCGCGCAAAAAAAAAGTGAGAACACATGGTCCATAATATGGACGTAGATCAATTGGATGCCAAAATGATGCTTCGGAGAAGGCAAAACGCATACCTAAATCTAAAGGCTATACACCATAAAACCAATAAAAACAAGGATACAGACACGTTCTTAAACTAAAAACCAATTTGAGACAGAATGAGCAGAAAACGAACATGGTAAAACAGCAACAGCAAGCACAAAGACACCAGCAACCCACGAAGGCAAAGAAAACACGACAAGCTAAGGAAACTCAACAGCAGCTATCACATCAACAACAACAGCAGGAACCACATGAACAGCAGGAACAAAGTCAGAGGCAGGAACCTTCTCAGCAGGTGCCAGTTAAAAAAAAAACGAGAAAGTAACTCCTATCAACATTAGTAGACAAAGGATTTCATAAAATTGGGTGAGTTGGCATGCAAAACTTTTAAATCAAAACGTATAAATAATTTTAAGATAAGTTGTTATGATTTAGAAGGCTATCGCAAAATTAAATCGGCACTGGTGAAATCGAAAAGCGAGTACTACACGTACACCCCTAAATGGAAGAAAACTGTCTCCATGCTCCTCAAAGAAGTCGATCCTTCCTTTACTCCCGAAGAGGTGTTCGAAGAACTAAAAAGGACTAAAATTAAAGTTGGAAGCCAGAAAGAAGCAAGTTGAAGAAGAGAAACGAACGAGAACCCGCTCTCACAACAACTTCATTCATTTTTTTTTTAAACATTTTTTTATTTTCTTTCTATATTCTTAGTTTCTAAATTAAAGGCTAGCAAAAAATGCTTAAATTCTAGCTTAAATAGCTTATATAATAACTTACTGGTCCTTCGCAGACGCTCTAAGCTAAACATTACTTAATATTTGTATAATTTGCCTTTCGACGACAGAACTTTGTGGCAATACTTATAATTATTTGAAAGACAAAGAAAAATTTGAAAAACTTTGCCAATTTTTTTTTGTTTTTTTTTTTTTTTCTTAAAATTTAACTTACTTAACTTACCTAAACTTATCTACTTTTTTTTTTTTTTTTTTTTTTTTTTTTTTTTTTTTTAATGTAAAATCACTTAGCTTAACTTAACTTAAATCTTATACTACCTTAATTCTAGAAAAGCTAAGTCTATGTAAGCTAGCTGATGATAGTGTGATTCTATACCGACTTTGGTATCCAGGTCTTTATATGCCATTCAACCACCAGAACTGTTGACGCTGTCTAATACTATCGTCCCGGTCTCTGTGGGAGATAGCCCTACAGAAGCGCAGGAGCTCTTCTTCGGTGCGCATTACTTCCCGGTCGTAGCACAATCGCCCGTCTACGGATGATCTACTTACATGATAGATCAGCGGAATTCCGGATCTACCCTGTATAAGCCCTTTCATGTCCAAATCAAGGAACGCTTCTGGTGGAACAAAACCGTTGCGACGCACGTTCTCATAGTACAGGGTATTTGGATAATAAGCCCCGAAAATTAGGTCATTGGACGAGCATATTGCTCTCGCACTCACAACAACTTCGTGACACCAAGTGTGTCATACGCTCAAATGGCAGGTGGAGTAAAAAATGCACCAATCTTAAAACAATCACGCAATATCATTAAAACGGCCGCACCAGAGCCACAAATTGATATAACAGCAATATTATTGTCCATACAAGGACAGTTTGCTGCGCTTGATAAAAAAATCGAAATGATCGAAAAAAAAACTGAAGGAATAAGTGGCTCGAACTGACATTATCTATTCAACCCTGTTTTCAGACGAACCCACACTCTAATCATAACGCTCACTGGGGTTGAATTAACTCTCAAAATTATTGCTGTGAATGTCAAATTCACTATGGGATAATCTGAGCAATTTGCTGGAAGCTGAACGCCCAGATGTAGTTTTGGCTAGCGAAACTAAGCTAAGCCAAAGGCACAAATTGGGCTACCCAAATTATAAAGTAATTAGACGAGATCGTCCAAATTCCAATTAGGGGGGCAGGGTCGATGTCTTAGTTAAAAATGGTCTACAACACAAAGTCGTTTACAGTAGAGATGTATACAAGTTCCAGGTGCTAGAAGCCTGCGTTATAGATGTTCCTTTGAAAAGTCAAAGGGGTCTATATGTGATCTCTGCTTATGCTCCTGAAGCTCCACAGTGTATACAGTCTATCAATGAACAAACCGATACAGAAACTCAACGATCGACGAGCTGTATAGGCAAAAGAATATTCTGCTCTCTAAGTTAAAACTGCTCTACAGACCGTTCTGCAATCCAAATAGCCAGGAAATAAAACCAATTAAGTCACTAATTAAAAATCTTCAAAAATTGATCCGTGACAACTACAGATCGGTAATTAATGAAGACTGGAATAACAGAATTCAAGCCATAAAAGCTAGTGAATTGAATATGTTTCCATAATTAAATATATATATATATATATATATATATATATATATATATATATATATATATATATATATATATATATGTATATATATATATATACTCGTATATATTCGAAAGATTATAATGACATTCCATGTCTGCGAGTTCCGCGGACTTCCGAGAATTGTCAAACCCTGCTGAACGCAGGACTTACCCTGGAACACATTAACTCTAATGAAGAGTTCATAATAGTCGAGGACCCGCAAAAAGAGGCGAACTCACTTGGTGCTTGTTTCGAAGCAGTGTATAGATTGAACGAATCGGGTCATTTTATACTTGATCTGGAAAATAGGGCTCTCCAAAACCATATTTCGCTACGCAATGAACTTAACAATTGGCGTCTCTTAAGTCGAAGTTTCACTATCTTTAGTGAAAATAATAGAGCGGATTCCCCACTTAGAAATCTAAACACTATTATATTTGTCCACAATGATGAACTGAAGTTTTGAGGGGCATCTTTGGAGGTAAATATGACGAGGAGGCAGGACAATGGAGGAGACTCCATAACCACGAATTGGAAGAGCTATATCGCAAACCTACAATAGTGAGAGTAATCAAGTCGCGAAGATTAAGATGGGCCGGACACGTGGCGCGAATGGGGAACGATAGGACCGTGCATAGAATTCTTGACGGTAGACCAACGGGAAAGAGACCGGTAGGACGGCCGCGACGGAGATGGGAGGACAATGTTAGGTTTGACCTTGAGGAGATCGGATCGAATGGTCAAGCGTGGAAGGAGAGTGCCCAGGACAGGGAACGATGGCGAAGCCGAGTCGGTGAGGTCATGAACTTCCGGGTTCCTACAGGCCAATAAATAATAATAATAATGATGAACTGACGGACATTCTTAGATCCATTAAGAACAAAAAATCTTCTGGAATAGATAGTATTCCAAACATTGCTCTAAAGCATTTACCTCTGGAAGTAGTGAAGGTTTACACTATTTTGTTCAATAACGCTTTAAATAATGCATATTATTCAACCCAATGGAAATCCGCAGTAATCCATCCCAACCCCCAAAAAAAGGGGAAAGGACAGGAGCAATCCAGCCAATTATTCGCTCGATTAGTTTGCTTCCGAACATCAGCAAGGTATTCGAGAAAATTGTAAATAAAGCATTGACTAACTGGTGTGAGAAAAATTGTATTATTCCGAGAAACCAGTTTGGTTTCCGATCGCAACATGACACAGTTCATGCGCGACAAAACTTGTTTTCGACATACAGTGGAACAAGGCGAAGCGACAATGCACAGGCGCCTGTTTGGTTGACTTTGAAAATGCTTTCGACACCGTATGGCTAGAAGGGCTTGTATATAAGTTATCAAATCTAGGTATGCCCGAATATTTATTATACATATGATATGATAATGGGTAAACAATTTGTAGTGAAATGTGGAGATATAATCTCTAACAAGACCTTCCACATCAAAAATGGCCTACAGCAGGGAGCAGTGAATTCTCCCATTTTATTTAACATTTAGACTAGTGATCTAGTGGGCTCTCTCAACCATTCAATTGTGTACGCCGACGATATTGTAGTGTATAGATCTGGAGAAAAGATTGATGTCATCAACACACTTCTGCAAGATGATTTCAACAAAATCAAACGTTTTTGCGGCGGCTGAAAATTAAAAATAAATTCCCAAAAAAACAGAGACTATCCTATTCACAACGCCCCTGTCCAGTGCATCAAGGGATACCAAACGGAATTGGAAAACATTTTCCATTGCAGGAAGTAATAATCTTCCACCACAAGTAAAAACTGTAGTCAGATACTTTGAAATCTGGCTTCATCAGTATCTTGACTTTGATAAGCATACAGCAGCTGCTTTTACAGCAGCTAAAAACGCATATGCAATGACACGAGGTCTCTTCCGTAGTAGATCCCAAGGTTAAAATAATTTCATACTCAGTATTCATTCGACCAGTATCAGTGTATGGCTGTCCAGTATGGTACTCGTATAACATATCCCCATTTTACATGGAGAAATTTCGGGCGTTCGAGAGGTATTGTTTGCGCTCCTGCCTCTGAATGTACAGAACCCCAGAGACGCAATATAAGAAATACTATCCCAATAAAATCCTGTATGACAAATCACGACTAATAAGAATAGATAACTTCATTATCAAGACTATCCGTGGTCACACAACAGGGGCAATGTGCAGTGAAAATGATCTAATTTCGGGAACATTCTATCCCAATGATAGGTATATGGAGAGTACTCTCCAGAATAGGTTCATTCCCCCAGTGGCGTTCCCTTCCTTGGAAAAAAAGGAAATATAAAAGACAAACATGGAGCCCATATTTTTTATCACGCTTTCCGTGGTGCCAGGGGTAAACGAATTCTCCATGATAACGATATCTCTAATATTTCAGATCGCCTGCGTTTTAGTATGGTGAAAAGAGATAAATCTTTGGCGTTTCTAACAGATACACACACAGTACACAAGCAAATAGTGAAGAACACCGAACGAAAATCAAATAAGAAAATGCTTCAGAGACGTATACCACAGCGATAACATAACAAATCCACATCAGTCGAATGTACTTGAGTTTAGAAATCGAATTCGTACACACGGCCAGTAGCCCGGTGCTTCATTGCTTCCCTTCTTAACCGTTTCATCATGTGTTCAATTCACCTTCTTCACTATTCTTGCTTAACGCACCAACCCCGACGTGATCTGTGTACACACAGCACACACTTTCCCATAGTAAACAGAACTTCACGACACGACCACGACTTCCGCAGAGAGCACCGGCACACTCGCCTGCTCTGACGTTCTCTCGCTCCGTCGTTCCGTAACAAAGTTACTGAGGAGGGAGTAGTTTGCCGTTTCTAACAGATATACACAATACACAAGCAAATAGTGAAGGACACCGAAAGAAAATCGAATAAGAAAATGCATCAGAGCCGTAGCGATAACATAACAATTCCACATCAGTTGAGTGTACTTGAGTTTAGAAATCGAATTCATACACACGGCCAGTAGCCTGATGTGTTACGCATTGGTTCAATTTTTGGTGATTCTAACTGTCATAGCGAATCACACGTACGCCTCTCAGTCGCACCGCTTTCCTTCCCCTTATCCTCAATTCCCAGTTATTTATTTTATTCTTTTTATTTGAATTCCTTTTTTATGTTTGTACGTTTTGTTTCGTTTTTGTTTTTATTTTGCTTGTCAACCTCCTATATATGTATGTATGTAATTAAGAAAATAAAATTATAATAATACATGATATAGAACGAATAGAACAAATTTTAAAAAGAAAACATATCAATTATTGTGACATGTTATAAAAACACTAGTTATTGTACGCCGAAAGGCGTAAGAAAAATGACAATGTATAATTTAGAGTGCTTGCGAAGAGCCAGTAAGTTAATGTTAGAAATGATATTTGTAAAATAGAAGTTAACATTTAGTTTTAAGTTAAATCTGTAATTGAATTGTTAAATGAATGTGGAGAAAAACAAAAAAAGCGCTGTAATATTTTATTTAGTATAAATTATGCAAGAAAAAATTGAAATAGAGCTACAATATAAATGACTGCAATGCGCATATTCAACGCGCCAAGTTCTTGCATGTCCAGAGAGTGATACAAGAATTACTACACTCTTCCACGGGTAGTAGAAATGTGGGGGGTGTTTTCCTGGTCAGGTGTACCGTCAAGGGTACGAGTTCACCAAGATCCCACTCTTTCACTTCTATGTTCGACAGGGGCTGGTCTCTGCTCTCTTAGCAACGCAATACACCAATTAAAATACTTTTATAGTTCGTTTTTCGTATTTTTTATAATTTCAGTAAAATTATAAGCATCTTCATCAACTCGACATGATCCGCTCTCTGGATAGACGACGAATCCGTTGAAACAATAAATGGATGTTACAATTAAACAAACAGTTCTGTATAGATGACGTATCCGTCGAAAAAATAAATCGATGTTACAATTAAACAAACAGTTCTGTATAGATGACGAATCCGTTGAAACAATAAATGGATGTTACAATTAAACAAACAGTTTTGTATAGATAACGAATCCGTCGAAACAATAAACGATTATTACAATTAAACAAACAGTCTTGTATTGAACATCACAATCAATCTTAAAATAACATCAGCGGTTAAATAATCGTATATCGGATGTCCGAGTCATTCGAACTATCTAAAACTGAGTTAACACACAGCACACACTGGGACGATCAACAACGAAACGATAACGGTCCGTCTACGCGCAACTTTCAGACTACACTCGACACAGCGCACAATTCTTATCAACGATCAACACGAGTAAATACCACAACTGCTCGACTCGGACACTTCTGCGCGACCGGTGGTTCGAATCTGACTCCGCTGGTGATCGATCAATGGTGAAGATCGTAATGTCTGCCCGTAGCCTGGAAAGGCGGATAGACGAAGTTGTTTTGTGGAATTTCTGCCGGACGGGCTGAATTAGATTATTCTTGGTGCTGTGGATACGGAGAAATCGGTTTTCGGTGGCAAGCGTAAGTATGGTTATGGATTGTCGGTTAGACAAAAGAACATGGGTCTTGACTGTTGCGATGGTTGTTCCGTGGAAGGACAACGCTGCTCATGGCTTGCCAGTTAGAAGAATTGATATGATTTCAAATGGTTTAAGTAAAATGGGAACCGAAATGGTTTTCGGGAAAACTGCATGCGGTTTGATTATAGATGAGGGAGATGGTTTAAAATGTATTCTATTGCAGGTTTTGAAATGTATTCTATTACAGGTTTGGAAATGAATTTTATTGCAGGTTTTAAAAATTTGTTCTATTGCAGATTTGGAAATGTATTCTATTGCAGGTTTGAAAATGTATTCTGTTGTAGGATTTGAAATGTATTCTGTTGCAGATTTGGAAATGTATTTTATTGCAGCTTGAAAATGTATTCTATTGCAGGTTTTGAATGGAGAGTTACAATTATGGGGGGTTCTTCAGGTGAACTTTACAGAACCCCCACAGAAACTTTTGGGGAATCGTGGAAAACATCCCACACTGGGTCTCCTCATCCATTTCGTCGCTTATAGTGGATGAAAGACCTGTCACGAGTGCAATAGAGATGGTGAATATACCTCGTGCACATTTGCGGCGAGCTCGACACTGCCTAACATCACATCAGTTCCGTCCCAACTTGAACATAAGCAGCACATCATGAGCCAGATTCGCTTTCGCACGCGTACTGTTGCCGGCGGACTCAAGGAGCTAAACGTAAATAAATCCACTGGTCTGGAATAACATTGCTCCAATTCTTTTGAAGAGATGTTCTTCTTCACTCGCTGAACCACTACTTTCATTTGTCTTATTCTACTGGTCACTTCCCAAATCAATGGAAGTCAGCAAACATTCAGTCAATTTCCAAAACGGGTGACAAATCGTTCCTTTGTTCTTATCGACCTGTGGGGTAGAAGTATGTGTGTGCCAGCAGGGCCACTGATTCACTTCTGTCCCCGACGCGTCTCCAACACTTCTTCCGTCAATCTGTGTCCGCAGTGGTATTCAGAATCTTTGAGAGTAGTTCAAATAAAAATGCACTGGTCTGGTTTTTTGATAATTCTTTTCATTCGGCTTGTTAAAGGTGACAACTGAATAATGAATGTGTGTCCGTTACTTATATGTTCTATTGCAGGAACCAAACATTTCTTTTCAATTTAACTCAGTAATAACATTTACAATATTAGTTATATGTTCTATTGCCAGGACCAGATATTTCTTTTAATTTAACTCAGTGTTAACATTCATAATATTAATTATATGTCCTGTTGTTTCAATCTAACTCCATATTAACATTCACAATATTAATTAGTGTCGTATGTAAGGAAAACAACACTTAATACGCGGACAATAAACTGTAACTCTCGATAAAACTACCCTCGACTTGTGTGGGGTTCATGCCACGGGGGGTTGCGTTACGACTCCGTTTGACTTTGTAAAAGTAACGCCACGATGTGCACACGACTGCGGTTAATAGACCACTCGACTATAAACCGATCCGTAAAAGTCCGCCATTCACTAAGGGTGGGTTTTCAGTCTTTTGGTTAGCAACTTGAAGTCCCTCTTGCGGTGACCAATCAGAGAGAATCTCTCTGAATTGATCACGGCGAGGGTGCATGATGTTTCGTGTTGCCTGGCCGTGGCAACGAAGATCGAACGAAAGGAAATGGGAAGAAGGGCATTAGTCAAACCAGCTGCAGCAGCACAGTGCTTTGTCCATGGATAGGGCGACTTGGGTTATTGGCTAATCGGATACTCGCACAACGATGATTGTGCGTCGCATCGATGCTAGTGGGCAATGTAGAATTCTTATTTGCATGTTATAATGCTGAAGAATTGATTTCTCGGCAACCGGGCGCGAGATGCTCGAGCAAGTTTTGTCGATTGGACAAAACTTGGGGTGACTTGAATAAGTCATAGAAGTACGCTGCACACGTGTATGGCAGTGTAAGTATGTTGGCAGAGGACGCCGATTGGTTTTCCTCGTGTATGTTGCATGTTAATAATTCCTTTCTAGGAATCCATGTTATGCACCACACAAGCGAATGATTTTTCATTTAGGCAATTTTAGCTGTTGCCCCATAGTGGTGCAGTAAATTCTTCTACCAGGTTTTTAGGTCTTAGGGAATTTGGATGATGCTTATAGCATGGAAAACTGAATTCTATGATGCGTTGTCTGCATAGGATAACGAATTCAGGTGATGCTTCCCTTACCTGGTGTATGCCCTTTTGAAAGATATCCCCTGCGGGTTGTGTTAGCCAACTTAAAGGGTTGGCGCCATGCGCGGCTGCAGACGAAATTGTACCTGATATAGTGGGTTGGTTCTCAGCGTAAGATCGAGAACCCCCACAGACCCATATCACATACTTAAAATCTCGCAAAGGTGATGGAATCATTGATTAGACCAGATTTCAAAATATCTGAAATCAAATGACCTCCTCAATCACCGCCAATATGGCTTTCGTAGCAACAGGTTTGTGGGGTTTGTTTAACTTGTGCACCTGCTCGGGCGCGGATTCAGAAAACACCCACTGACTGTGACTGAAAACTGTTTGTACAATGTTCCTTTATTTGTGTATTATTTCTTTATTGTCCGAATGGTTATCTTGTATTTCACTTTAATACATGTTTGGGGGTAAAGGTTAATGTGTCAACATGGACACTAGTTCTTTCCTAACCCCGACAAATATCGATGTTAATCCGATGCACAATTGTCCTACTAATGAAAGGCCCATGAAAATTCTTGTGTATTAGTTTTCTTTATTTATTGTATAAAATCGACGGATATTACACTAGCAGCTACTCGATAATACAACACTAAACAGATGATTACTTCCTTACAATGCTAGGTACATATAAAATTGTCCACAACAGCGACACTCAATCGTTTAGAAATTAATAAACCGCACAATGACATCCGCGACTCTATTATATTTTAAATAATCACTCACGACTCTTGTACACTCTACCGGTGGTTAAATTTGGCTCTTGACGCCTGGTGCATGTGCACACTTTGGAATAAGAAATCGGACTCTCTGCAGCGTTCGTTTTCACGATTAATATCTGACTGCCCGGAGCAATCGTCCTCCACATTCCTTGTAGAATCGAGGATCAGATGGTATGCCATCGAAGAACCAATCCGATCGTTGGATTAGGGATACAATGGCGATTGCCCTGGGAAATTCCAACTGAAAAATTCCTATAGAAACCATACCGGTTAGGAGGACACGCCCACACGCTGGAAGTGGTGACGATGCCAATAATTACAGATGCGCACGGAAAATACCAATGCACATCTGGTCGACAAGAAGTACGAGGTTGCGGCTGGCAGTAATGGCGGTCATAAATCATAGAAATAGTTTCCTATGATATTAACAGACACTCGAGGGTACTCTATTGTGTATTTGTCTTTTCGGCCACCTAGTTTGGATAGAAATTGCCGCCCGGACGAAAATCATATCTTCTGTCTACATTACCTAGACAGAAACGTTTTATGGGTGGTGTGTAAGGGATAATAAGGCGACGGTGTTAGATTTTTCCGTGATGTTAAATTGGCAGAAGATCGCCCGCCATCGAGACTGATCTTTTATTATCCCATTCGTTATGTCCCATTACAGGCTATTAGACATCTGGTTTGCAGATGTGCAAGCTGGCCAATACCCCAGCCAGTGTTTTGGGAGATAATGGTCTTTGAAACAGTGTCTGGGTACACATTGTTCCGATCATCAGAACAACCTATCGGTCGATGTGGTGACATGTGTGTTGTTTAAAATAACACAAGGCCATTTGCAGGAAACCTACCATGGCTACGCTGCATTAGAAAATAGTAAGATCGGCTTATGGATCTATGGCCAAAAAGGTAAACACATCCTGCCGAATCTAGGGAAAAGCTCCTAAGCTATTACGGGTATTTATGTCAGTTGTCCTGGGGGACAACCGAATTGTTTTCAGGATTTTAGGGTGGTGATGAATGCTGTGGCGAGGTTGTGTAATTTTGCCAAGGATTCGAATTAAGGGCAGCTAAGGAGTTTATAGGATTTTTATGGGGGTTAAGAATGATGCGAGGTTCTTCGGGCCCTGAAAAGCCCCACACATGTATCTCAGAAAATAGTTTTCACGGTTGACTATTAATAAATGTTAGTTAACTGAGTTCAACGGCTTGGATAGATGATCGCACGCCGGGATAAATTTAACATAACTTGTATATCTTATAAGATTTCACGACATTCTCTCTGTTGTTGTTTTCCGCACGCCACTATCACACAATCCAAGTACTTTGTCGTTTACACAAATTAATTATTTATTCGACGCGGGGTACACGATTGAGTGATTAAACGCAACTCTCGGTTATTAGATCGCGACCGGACTTCTTTAGTGTTACAGATTGTATCTTTGCCGCCGTTCGATTAAAAACTTCACTTCGACTCTTTTTCGCGTGTGCACGCAGCGGTGATTAGGACCTGACTCCACCATGAATCTGGATGTTGCTTCGCGCGGGTATCTCTATTCGAGTTTGCACACGTATAGAGAAGGACAACATTTCAAAAATAGACTGAAGTCGAATAAGGAAAAGCGGCAACAACAACTGACTAAATGATATTCGAATTCAACTCAGGTCAGCTGTGCAAATAGATGGTCGCTTGTATAGCGGCCGAAAAAGGTTGCCGTGTTTAAAATAGCGATTCGTTGATACAGGGTTAGATTGCTCAGTGTTATGTCAACAGAACGCTATTTCGACGGTCATGCGCTAAGATACGCGTTTGTTTGGCTTAGCCAATGGTATATGGGTTGATTAGGGGAACGATACCGTGGGACCTGATCTGGTGATCAGGATGATTACACAATGACGGTTTGTGTATATATCCACGTCAATTGTGCATTGCATTGGTATCGAGTCGAGGGTCTAATTCCAGTGTGAATGTTTACACTGGGAAAGAATTCGGCTCTTGGCAGCTAGGCGTGAGTTGCGCTATGCTTTGTATTAGCGAACAAGAATACTCGAAAGTATTGGTCTGTGTTTGATGGACATGTGGTCGCATATGGTAACCGATCGGTTCATGCAGAGGAACCGAAATGGTTTTAATTGATGACATGGCAAGATGGTAATCTTGCCGTGGATTTATGTTTAAGGTGCAAGATACTGACGGGTAGCTTACGCTGCTCGGTTGCAGGTAAGTAGGAAGACTTGAGGTGAGTGTGAGACAGGTTACTTTGAAGGGAATGGGTGTTTCTTAGGGAATACTTAAAGAACCCCCACAGGTTCACAGGGGATTTGATGGCATACCTTACCGAAAAGTGGATTCATTCCATTCACTAGTTCGGCGGAAGCTAGATTGCATGTTATACTTAATACATTTAATTCTGACATCAACAACTGCCTCCAAGGAGTCTACAATGTCAAGAATTTGCATGAATCTGGCATCGGAAATAATGGGATACGAGAAGATTATATGATTATACAGTAGTTAAAACTTTAAACAGGTTTTTCACCAAACCACCAATAAATTGTGTTCTGCGACGACTGTTCTTCTACGTCGGACTGTTTTTTGAACTGCCCAGTTTTTTCTATACACAATTATGTGACAAATTTTTCAGATGAAATTTAAACTTTTTGTCAAGACTCATTATATCGCAAAAATCCGTTTCGTTTGTTGTTGTACAGAATTGAGAAATCTTCGGTTTTTATTTTGCAAGAGTTGGGTTTCCGAGGGTGGGCCCCCACAAAAAGGACTAAAAATGCTGGGCGGCCACCATTTCGTTATGTATTGATTTGAAAAAATATTGATATATAATATATTTATACAGTTAAATGAATATACGACCACGCATTCGTTATAAAATACTGTTCCTAAGATGTAGGTTTGCGTTTCCAAAATACTTGATTTACGGCTTTTGATGTACAATTTCTAATATTTGTTGTAACCCAATTGTCAATTAGTTTTAAGGTTTTGCTGCACAAGTATGTTCACATTAATTCCCTGTTCTCATTTTATTCAATTTCTAAGAACGTCAACTGCTACTCAGCAAAATGCAAAATCTGTACCTAGGTTGCGTTAATAATTAGTACCACACACTTATTACACTATAGTGTTAGATTGCATACATTTCAGAAAAGCGATCGTTCTTAGAGATAATTAACTTAATTATATCTTAGAACCTTCTATTAAAATAATGAATTGCTTGTGCCCACATACAGTTCTAGTTTATACGTAGATTTTGTTATGTATGTTGATTGTTGGGTTGAGAGAGGTGAAGCGGAAACACTTAGTCTGCCATTGTACTAGATTGTCAGAAGGGTTGTATTTATTGCACGACTGACACTGGAGGTGTAAGCATTTTTGAATCGATAAACGAGAGTACTACTGGCTAATTTTACAAATGCCGCGGTAAGAGGTTTGTCTTGACCTATTCACCTATTTAAAGGAACAACCAGTTAAAAGTAAATTAACTTAAGGGAATGCTATATTTATTATTTTACATTATTTACATCTTTTAAATTAATAGAAAACATCGACGAAAATAAATTTAAAATGACACAACTTTTCAAGTCAACCCAGGAATGTTACTGAAGAATTTTCACAATTGAATGAATTGACTTAGATGTTAATACCAGGTTTGGTATAAGACTAGTTTACACTCTCGAGCGTACCTACAATTTCGAATTATTAAAGGGGCGCAACACGCCATTAAAAATAAAAGAGCCAAGAAATTATGGGCCAAGGTCTAAATTATAAGCAACGAATTGGAATGTAAAAGTTGAAAACCTGTCGAAGGGAGTATAGATACTCATAATTAAGAATGAGAATTTAGGAAATTTATTTTTTTGTTTTGTTTTTGCATTGCTTGAGAAAGGTGAACATTTAAAAGGGTTACGAATTGGGGTGGGAAATCAATGGTATTACAGGCTTCGTGGCGCCGAATCTTCTTTAAATTGATTCCAGTACCTGAGTTTGCCACAAATCTACTAATTTAAGCTCAATAGAATGCTTAATCTATTACAATCACTTTATTTTTAGTCTTACATGTAGTTTACAACAATTTTTACCTTAAGTGTTTAGGAAGAAGAAAAAAAAGTGTCTCCTCTAAAATTGCCGACTAATTGCCATGCCTATTTTTTCCGAGGTAATGCAAAAGGACACCAGTTAAGTAACTAGGATTGAACGAACTTCTAAATGATTTCCAATACACGATCAAGGGTGACCTTTTGGGTTTCGTGACTACACTTGCAACTGAATAGCATGGTGCGCCAAGAGCAGTTACATTGGACCAATGTGAGAGCAACATCATCTCCTCTAATTTCAACGTCTTTTCACCCTATCATAACTTCTAGTTCCACTCGTCGAGTATTTGACCCGCTTCTTCCCCCAGCGGTAAAAATCACTCGGCAAACCATAAACTCTTCAGATTGTCGCTACACACTCTAAAACTGAGAAATAAAAATATGTATGAGAATATAAGTATCTTTCTGGCCTATCTCCCACTCTTTCTATCTCTCTTGAAAAATAACAATAAAAAATTATAGCAACAAGTAAGCGAAAAACTACTATGAAAAAAAAATTAGGCGCCGAAGATAAAATAAGAAAAAGAAAACAATTGAAAAGCTGAGTATGAAAATTACATTCGGAGAGAAAACAATTTCATATTAACAATAAAAATAAATAAAACGAAACGAGTTTATATAACGTGTCCGGCGACCGAAGAATAAAACTAAATCAAAAGAAACTATTACGTGTGCCACGATCGAGTTAATAGACCGAAGAACAAAATGGAATTAAAAGAAACAATTACGTGTGCCACAATCGGGTTAATATAACGTGTGCCGTAACCGAAGACTAAAAATATATTACAGAAACGGTTTTCGCGTGTGCCGCGACCGAGTATTACACAACTGGGGGCTCAAGATTCAACGCCCCCACCAACGAGAACAGCCGCAACAATAAGGAACTAAATTAAAGACACCAACCGTGAGTACGTCCTTTTTTATATAACATTTAATATTGTGCAAACATAAATGCAACAAACCGGACTCAGTCTGTTTCGAACGAAAAATTAAAACCAGCGTTATGGTCACCATTCAACAAGAAGGTTTACCCACTTATAGCGTTGCGACGAAAGCGAAGAACGTGTGATTCGAACCGATGGTATGACGGTAAGAATCACTACAAATTTAACCAATGCTCAACACACAAGACCACTGCCACATGTACGAATTCGATTTCTAAACTCAAGTACACTCAACTCATGTGGAATTGCTATATTATTGCTTGGTATAAGGCTGGTGTTATTTCTTATTCGATTTTCTTTCTGTGTTGTTCTTCACTATTCGCTTATGTATTGTGTGTGTATCACTACTCCCTCCTCAGTAACTTTATTACGATCAACTTCGTCTGCGAACGACAGGGCGCGGAGCAAGCGGGCGAGAGAACGCCGGACCAGGCGAGTGAGCCGGTGCTCTGTGAAGAAGTCGGAATCGTAGTAGTCAGTAAACTCAACATTTTCATCGTAGTTAAATACACGAACGAACAACGTCTGGAAATTATAAAAATTTACTACCGAAATTTGGAGTCGGTGACCGCAACTTTCAGAGCATTAACTCCAATTTTCGGTCGCAATTCTCGCCCTAGTAGACAGACAATAACAAGTTTAGTGCAAACATTTGAGTCTACATATTCTTTGTGTGATGTTACCGTGCCAGTGAGACAACGGGTTGGTTGAAGAGTGTCGAAAATATCGCTGCCGTTCAGGCGTCCATAGCAAATGACCCAAATCAGTCAATTCCACGACGTTCTCAAGAATTGACCACTTTATGGCGAATTTTGCGTAAGGATCCTGGCTTACACCCATACAAGATCAAGCTGACTCAAGAATTGAAGCCGATGGACCATTTGAGGCGGCGTACGTTCTCCGATTGGGCTCTGGAAAAAATGCGCCAAGATGATGAATTTTTGGCTCAATGGGTTCGTCAATAAGCAAAACATGCGTTATTGGTCGGCTGAAAATCTACATGTACTTCATGAATCACCACTTCATCCACAAAAAATAACTGTTTGGTGCGGTTTGCATGCCGGCGGCGTCATTGGGCCATATTTTTTCGACGACGATAACGATCGTCACTTTACTGTGAATGGGCATCGTTATCGCGCGATGATTACCGGTTATTTTGGCCCGAATTGGAAGATATGGATGTGGACGACATGTGGTTTCAACAGGACGGTGGCACAAGCCACACAGCACACGATACAAACGATTTATTGAAGAGTAAGTTTGTTCGTGCGATTTAACGCCTCTAGACTATTTTCTTTGGGGCTACGTCAAGTCATTGGTCTATTCCAACAAGCCGACGTTGGAAGACCTCAGAGCCAATATTGAACGCGAAATAGCGGCCGTTTCGGCCGAAATGTGTGGCCGAGTCATCGAAAATTAGGTCCAACGAATCGACCGCTACAAACGTGCCCGCGGTGGCCATATGAACGAAGTCGAAGTCGAGTTCCATTCATAAATGTTTTGATTGTACTTCAAGCCGATAATACATTTTTTGAAATATCTCAAATGGTTTGCGTTTTATTTAAAAAATAAGTTGTCAAGTCCCTATTCAAAAACCCGATACATAGATCAAGTCGGGGTCACCAATTATAGCGTTTGCGATGAAAGTGAAGAACGTGTAATTCGAACCAATGGTATGACGGTAAGAATCACTACATATTTCACCATTGTACTAACTCAAGTACACTCAACTGATGTCGAATTGCTATGTTATTGCTTGATATGCGGCTGGTGCTTTTGATTATTCGATTTTCTATCGGTATTGCTCTTCATTATTTGCTTATGTATTGTGTGTGTATCTGTTAGAAACACCACACTATTCTCTCCTCAGTAACTTTGTTACGATCAACTTCGTGCGCGAACGACGGAGCGAGGAGCAAGCAGGCGAGACAACGACGGAGAAGGCGAGTAAGCCGGTGCTCTGTGTAGAAGTTGGAATTGTAGTAGTAGAGTCCTGTTTACCTATGGGAGATTGTGTGCTGTTTGTACATAGATCATGTCGGGGTCACCAATTATAGCGTTTACGACGAAAGTGAAGAACGTCTGATTCGCACTGACGCTATGACGGTAAGAATCATTACAAATTTAACCATTGCTCAACGCACCAGGCCACTGCAGCGTGTACGAATTCGATTTCTAAACTCATGTACACTCGACTGATGTGGAATTGCTATATTACTGGCTGGTATACGGCTGATGCTTTTGCTTATTCGATTTTATTTCTGTGCTGTTCTTCGCTATTTGCTTATGTATTGCGTGTGTATCTGTTGGAAACGCCACAATGTTCCTATTCTTCAAAAACTTGTTTTTAAATTTCATGAAAATCTTAACTTGTCACCTCTTTCGGTCAATACGTTGACTCGAAGAGGAGAACGTATTTTGTCTTTTTCCACAATTCTGCATTGCAATCCACTCTATCCTGCTTTTTTCCGCATACGACTTTCTCGAGGGGAATTGTTGCTATTTTAATGACTATCTCAACAAAATCTGATTTAATTTTGATCATTTAATGGTAGAGATGCTACTACCAATCTTTACACTTATTTTTTAATTCAATTTCACTATTCCAGGCGTAAAACCCCACCTTACTCTTCCCCTTCGTTTAATCACAAGCTTTTTCGTTACGTAATAAAAGGAACAAGCTATGTGCTACTTTCCTCCGCAATCGCTCGAATTCACCGAACTTTACAATACCCTTTACTAAAACTACCTAAAAAAAAACTCAGGTCAAGATAATAACTGACTCAAAACCTTTTTTTTTTAATTTCTTAAACACAAACATAAATCCTATGATTTCCCACCGCCCTCTCGTTTCACTTCCAAACCTCAACGGTCATTGCGGACACCTTTGCATCCTGACTTCAACAGTGACTTAATAATATCTTAGCGCGCTATTGTCGTTCTAGGCGAATACGTATAACTAGTGCCATCTTATGTTATGCATCTGAAAGAGGGATGCATTTTCTATAAATGTACCAAACTTGGTGATAACAGCTCAAACAGTTTCGCGTGAACCAAAAACAAAAAACACACATTTAGAGTTTCTTCTCCAGAATTTGCTGAAGTTTGCGTTACGCGAGCAACGGTATGCAGTAAAATATTGTCTTTTGCATGGGTTAACATCTACCAACACGTTTGAAGAGTTGCATGTGATATTTAACAATGTTATGATGAGTAAAAGAACGCACTTTCAATGGCATACGTTATTTGGAAGGGGTATGGAACCGTGTGACTTGGAAGAAAGTTTGGGGAAATCTGTCACAGCTCTTACTAAAAAAACGATGTGGGGGATGACACGTACTGCACCGAGTTTAACGGTGAGACATCACGCTGTTTTGCTTGATATTTCAATAAGTAAGGCACATCAACTTTTACGCTATCATTTGCACATGTCTCATGTGCGTGCACATTGGATTTTACGCTCCCTGATGTCCCTTCAAAAACAGAATCGATTTGACGTGTGTGAAATCTGGTTACAGTGTGATCGACACGAGGGCGACTCCTGGTGGAAAAACCTCATTATTGTCGGTGAAAGTAGAATTTATTGTTACGACTCTGGAGCTAAAAAAGCAGAGTACACAATGGGTTGAAACTGAGTGCATGAGATTCGACGCAGCCCAAATTACATTGGAGATATATATGAGATGAAGAGTTACTCCGATAGGTCCCGCCTCGCGATGGAATATCTAAAAAGAAAGTTCCACGGGGAACAACAGGAATATGCACTGGATCGTCCCAGAGGTGTGGTTTGAAAATTGGCACCTTCCTATAAAAAAAAGGTTGAAACACGTGAAGCGCTGTCTCTGCAGTGAAAATATTGGTGATCACTTCCTGTGATTAGGGTGGTGTGGTGTGCAATCATATTGTCCCGCAAAGGCAAATGAACAGTGCGGATTGGTACATTCCTGAAATGAATTTCTTCCTATCTAAAGGGTCGCCTTTATTCCGTTCGGTTCAGGTCCATGATATCCAACCCTTTCCTTGCCGCCTCTGGGGTCCCTCGAGGTAGCCACCTGGGCCGTCTCCTATTTATACTTGCCAGTAATGACATTGATAAGATCATTAAGAATTCCTGCTTGTCTCTATATGCTGATGATAGCAAGGTATACAAGATCATCGATTCGCCACTTGATTCTGCACTGCTGCAATCAGACCTTGACAACTTCTCATCTTGGCGTGACAAAAATTACTTTGTACTTAACATCGCCAAATGGCAATCTATAACCGTTTCCCCGTAAGCGTATTCACTCATCCTCACGTTCCTACACCCTTCATATCCAACCCCTGACCATTGTCCAATCTATTCGAGATCTTGGGATCCTTTGCGACAGGGAGCTTGTGGGGGTTCTTTAAGGCATTTCCAAAGAACCACCCATTCCCTTCAAATTAACCGTCTCACACTTACCACGTAAGTCATTCTACTTACCTGCAAATGAGCAGCGTAAGCTAGCCCGCATCACCTTACACCTGAAAACATGACCCCACGGCAAGATTACCCATCTTGCCGCGGCATCAACTTTCACCTCGGACCATGCTTGCATCCAACGCATCATGCCCATGAAATCTAACTCGGTTACCTTATCAGGTAACCAACATGAATCCCGAACATGTCAATGCGCAATGCTAAGAAGCATTTTCTCATGCACGTGCCTGACATGTTCATCCTCGCCTTATCTGCTGAACCATCGGACGATCGTTCAAACAACAATCTCTAGCAAAACCCATTGCTGGCTACCAAGAGGAATTTCAAGTGTTGTTTTAACATAAACACACACCCGACCGATGGGACGTTGGCAATCTGCGTACAAGCGAATTGGTGTTGTACGCAGTGGCCAATGAGTAAACATACAATGTTTCGATGTCTATTCGGTTTTCAGCAGTCGCAATAAATTTCCCAGGATCGACCACCAACCGACCATTGAATTGGATACAATCATACCCATGATCGTGTCCTTCGTTATCTTCCTCTAATGCTCACATCTATTCTGCTCCCTAACCACCGTGGGCAAAGTTCTGTTGACTTAACGTCAATCAAAAATCTATCCTCTATCGTACGGTGGCAATACACCCAGCCCGTACACCGATCAATCATATTTGACCAGCTGCATGTTTGTTTTTCCTTTCCTTCGCCCAACGCACGTTTCGTTTCTCTTGCTTTCCAAGAAAAAGACATTCAAAGTATCTGGACGACGTCCATGAGAACCTTCCAATAGGATGCAAACCGTTTCTCATTGGTCGTTGGGGCGAAGGAAAAATTGCTTTCCCCGCCGATGACATGAGTGAAAACTCATCTCAAGCGCTGAGGCTGGGTCAATGTCGTCCAAACGAGGAGTCAGATCTGATCCCCTTAAGTGTTCACACGCACTATACGCGTCACCAGAGAGTCGATTAATGGATATACGGAATTGAGTCCGAGTTGAGTGTCGTTTTTGTCTTGTACGTGTCGTAAGCAATGTCGAGCTAGTGTCGAGTTACGTCCTATTTTGCGCGAGTCATTGGATATGGCAACATATTTGTCATCGATTGAAAGAGACACAGTGTTAATGTGAAATCAACCTATACTGTAGTTCGCCAGAGTTAATTATTAATTGAAAGAGGCACGGTGTTAATGTGAAGCTAACCCAAACTCTAATACCAACAAGTTGTTATTAATTGTAAAAGACACGATGTAACGTGAAATTGAATAAAAAGAATGTTATATAACTAAAACCAATCGACTTGTTTTATTCAATGACTTTCGCAGGTGATCAGTGTTTTGTTCAAACTCCGGCGTATTTGCTTGTTTATTCCTCCTCGGCGAAAAATTTAAATTGAACTACCTGTGTGTTTTTATTCGTTTGGTCTTTTGGTGGCCAATCACTTTATGCAGCAGACGGTGGAAGGTTAAGTGAATCCGTGTCATACTAGGAACCTACCTAAAACTTTACCCACAATCTTAACATCCTCTCTCATATTGATGAGATGATCCGGAGAGCCAACCCTGCCTCTGGATTCGTGAAATGATGGCCTAAGGAATTCTCCGACCGTTACGTTACTCGATCCCTTTACCTTACCCTCGTCCGCCCACTGTTTGCATATGCTTAACCAGGTATGGTTCCCTTATCACAGGATCCATATCCGTAGTATCGAAAGTGTTCAACGCCGCATCAACGTTCGCTGTCCGAGGGCTAGGATGGGAAAATCCCTTAATCCTCCCCTCGCACATTAATAGTCTCAAATGAATCAATCTCAGAACCCCCGAGGAGCGCAGGGTCGTGGCTGACATAATGTTCATTCATCGGGCCCTCTGCGGCTCGGTCGACTGTGCCTATTTCCTTCACTCAATTTCTTTGAGTGCAAACCCTCGAAATCCCCGCCTTCTCTATATTCCCCTTCACCGGACATCTTATGGTCTCAACGAACCCCTTTCGCGGATGCTGACAAATGCCAACTCAAATTCCACTTTTTTCGACTTCGACCTCTTTACCCATACTCTCAAGCACCGTCTCCTAAACCATTCTGACCACCAATTTTAAGCGGCGCTTCTACACTTTACTATAACCCGCCCCCACCTCTCGCCCCCCTCTAGCCTTCTTAATTTCTCCTGGTTACCTTAGGTTAAGCTTAGTTAAGATAGTTCTTAAGCTCTTTAGTTTGTAAGTTATATATACTTTAGTTGAAGGTAATTATGTTTCTTAAATTAAGCCAATAAATGGGGTAGCTCCACTAATCACTAAACCAGATTGAAGCAGCAATTTAGGGATCAAATCTCGGAAAAGGGAGATTTTGTTAATTCATGGCAATTGCATTACGATAGTGACTGGTCACATGTGATACACCTTGTCAATAAATTACTAATCAAAAAATGAAGAAAAAAGAAAACAGGTATTTAAAAAAAGTGGTCAGTTCATCGGACTACTAGGAAAGAGACGATCTTTGAACTCTTTTCTAATTTTCAAACCTCACAAAAAAAAAAAAAGAAAAATGTTTCCGTTGCATTGCATCTGGCTTATAATCCAAGTCTACCCCCGAATGACGTTGTTCTATATCTCGAGACCAAAAAAGAGCTCAAAAGTCGTCGCTTTTCTAGTGCAAGTGCGGGTGATAAAGCATTGGATACGATTTTGATGGTGCTCTTCAAGGATGGGTTTGTAGGATGCGGTGTTATGTAATAAAAGCCCCTCCTGAATGATTATGCTAATTCGCTCCCTTTGTCATTCCCACACTGCAACAGCATTGTAAACACACGCTACGATAGCATATCACACATTCTTCTCACACATTTTTTCCTACGTATTCCCATCCTAATAGTTTCTATGCTATGCCAGCATATCACATATTTTTCCCACACAAGACCCTTCCCATCAGGTTTTCCGTTCGTTTTCCATGACACCTTCAGATGCTTGAATGGCGGTTCAAACAAACAAACAAAATATTTAAGGAGCTGGTAAATGGAATGGTGGAGAAAAGTTTGCAAAGGTTATAGACGGACGCGAATTGGCATTTTTAGAGGACTCGTCTTGTTTGGTTTGAAGTGTCTGGTGTCTATAATAATTGGTCTCTCGTTTGTGAATTCGGTACTTGTTTTGCAAAAAACATTTATAAATAAGTGAGATGCTGTGACTGTGGATATAATAAAAATACACAATTCTGTAAACTGAATTCTGTTTCTGTTTTCTGCCGCCTTATGTTTACATTATTTTCGGCGCTGTATATGATGCAACATATTCGTCTCAGTCCATGTAAGTAAACAATTCCCAATTCAAAAACGGACAACTTCATATCGGAAAGAAGGTCTGCCAAGGACCCTTCATGGGCATATCAACGGGGAGTAACAAAATAGTGGGTAAACTGTGAGGATAATTATTATAATTTTAGGTTATTCTTGTGTCCAATCCAGTGTTTCAACAATACACCAACGTATATATTTGTTTGCAACAAAATTTTTTTGCAATAGCTGTAGCGACGGTGGTGCCTTGCATTGCAGGGAGAATATTTTAAACGTGACTGAACTGTTGCGTGCTAAGCTTATAAATAAAGAGTTTTATCGCCGTAATGTCAGCCTTTATTGGACACATCTCGCATACACTTCTATAAAATTATTTTCTCCGGGCGGGAACGTGTTTTTTGCCCTTCGCCCGGAGATCGTTTCTACATTTATAGACCCCCTCAAATGTAAAAATGATAAATAATTACCGCTGGTATATAACACATTGTGTACAAATTTATTGTGAGTCATGACTGAATGAAAACAGCTGAGCTCGTCTGGGGTTTGCGGAAATAGCGATTTACAGATATTGCGATTAGTTATTTAGCTATCGCTTTTGGCTAACTATGTTTACCTAGCATTCGGGTCGCCAGCCAATTTGATTTAACAAACCATGGGTCATGAGAGATGGGGCAGGCGTGACTGAATAAAAACAGCTGACCACTGAGTGCATGATTACTATTTTCGTGCGGTTTATGGAGAGGAGTTGGTTTTGGATCAGTTCTTATTAGGCGAGAATTTATACAGTTATGGGGGATGTCATTTTAATTTTAATTTGGTTGTGTTCAGTGTGACTTGTGGTTGGCACTTTCTAAGGAGTGTGGATCGATTAAATATATAGGAGATCCGGTGAGGGTATATAATATTTTAGCTTTTTTGATGTTTTTGCGGTTGGTAACAAGATTAGAAATTAAAATATCGGATTAACCGAGAACAAATTGGAAAAGTGCGAAAGCAATGGAACCTGATGCAGTATGTATGAACAAAATAAACTAGTGTGTGTAGCTTCGTTATGACCTCTATTAATTAGCTGGAATCAAGAGGTTAGTTTCCAAAATGTAAAGTTTAAGCCACGGTTATTAAAAGGGAATGAGATTTTTGAAAAAAAAAGATTACACGAAGAGGTTTTTAGCTCGCAAGGGACCAAATCCTCTACTATTATTAAAAAAGAGTACAATCGCCAATTCAGTTGTACCTTTAGAAGAGTCGACTTTTACATTCGTATATAAAAACATTTGCCCACAATAAGAAAAGTCGACCTGACCTTGTAATAAAGTTTGCACTGTTCTAGGCTGAGTACTATATATGTATCTATCACGAGCTCAACCTGGTAATCACGATGTACGTTTTAAGGCCTTGCACTTAACTCACGAGTAACACACCTCTCACCCCCAATTACCTTTTTACTTAAATTTCACCAACTTTAGTAGTATATTATGGTTGCGGAAGATGACCTTTATATCGTTGCAACTAGCTATGACTTAGCACTTAGTTGACGTTAAAAAAATCATTTCACAATCGACTCATATGAGGTTGTTAAACAAATGCCATGTTAAAAGTGCAATTTAAATTGTTATCAAAGACCTTAAAATAGTTTTAGAATACAACGAAATCAGTGTTTCACATAGATTGCAATTCTACCCCAGTTATTTAAGAATAAGCTGACTTGCTGAACCGCTCAAAGTCGGACATCATATATACATATATCACTACCTTGCATGAATTGCGTTGTGTTTTGAGTAATACTTTTTATTATAATTCTATTATACCCTTGGCATCAAAGCTAATAAGCAGATACTTTAAGTGGGGTCAAACGGAATTACGATACGTTTATAGTAATAATGGATTGTTACAAATTTAGTGGCAGACAATGCCATCGAAGTGACAAACTCCTTTCGATTAAGTAATTGATATCTCTTTTTTAATATGTTTAAATATAGCTTTTAGTTTTTTTTTAGTTTGAAATGCGCATTTATTTTAATTCCTGTTTATAAATATTGCCTTTATATATTTTTTTTGTGCTTCACAATCAATCTTGATTTTAAGAAATTACACAAACGTGACGCCTGGGTGGCAACACTGAATAATGTTTTCAGGTGATGTTTGTTCAAACGACGGAAGCCGTTTTATTTAGTTGAAGGTAGTACAATTTTAATCATGGGCAAATATACAATGCAGCAAGGCGTTTATATCATTTAAACTTATCATGAATAGAATATATTATGAAATGAGCGGCAAGCTAAAGTTTGTTCAGCGACGAAGCTTCACTTGACAATGCTTTTTTTTTTTTTTTTTTTTTTTTTTTTTTTTTTTTTTTTTTTTAGTTTTTAAACCACATTTATTATCCTAATTCTTTTTACATGTATAATATTAGGGGTAAATGTTGAACCCTTTTCTACAATCACAGTCCTTAAATTAACTTACTGGCCTATGCGAGCTCTATAAATTACACATTACAACTTGATTTTTATATATGCCTTTCGGCGTACATCTTTTTTTTTGTTTCTTATATATATCTTATATATATATATATATATATATATATATATATATATATATATATATATATATATATATATATATATATATATATATATATATATATATATATATATGGAATAAGTCATATATTAGAGGGACTCCTCGTTTACATCTATATGTATACATTATTACAATTTTTTTATTTATTTTTTTTTTTTATAACAAACAAAAACTTCAAAACAAAACGAATAAAACATAAAATAAGAAATAAAAAATAAAATAAAAATAAAAGTAGTGGGGAAAGGAGGACAGGGGGAGGGGGACAAGGGGAAGGAGAGCGTTGCTCTTGAGAGGCATACTATATCTGAGGAAGTGAAGTCCTCTCCTCGTTGAGAAGCCACCACCATTTGGGAGATGTTCGATCTTTGGCTGATTTATCTCTTTCACTGATCGCCGTGCTAAAACGCATGCGGTCTGGGGCATTGGAGATATCACTATCATGTAGAATTCGTTTCTCCCTGGCACCACGGAGAGCGTGGTAAATAATCGGGACTCCATGCATGTCTTGGATAAGGCCTTTTTGATCCAAGAAAGGAAGTGCTTCTGGGGGAATAAACCCATTCTGGAGGGTACGAGGGTTGCCTTTTATATTCCGGGATTAGAGAACAAAAACAAATATTTATCATCGAAAATCACTTTATTGTTTTTCAAAATATTCCCCATGAAGATCTATACACTTTTGCATGCGTTTGAACCAATTGTCGAAGCACTTTTGCCACTCTGATTGAGGTATCTCCAACCCATGCATTCGGAATGCAGCAACCGCTTCTTCAGGTGTTGAAAAACGTTGACCTCTCAGTTTGTTTTTTACGTACGGGAATAAAAAGAAGTCATTCGGTGCCAAGTCAGGACTATACGGCGGATGACCCATCAAATCGATGTTTTGGGTGCTCAAAAATGCAGTTGTCGCAGCCGATGTGTGAGAGCTCGCATTGTCATGGTGAAGAGTGATCCGTCTTCGGCGGTTGGTTTTCCTGATTTCTTGGAAGACAACTGGCAAACAAATGGTTGTGTACCACTCAGAATTGACTGTTCTGCGTTGTTCTAGTGGTACGGTTGCGACATGTCCAGTTTTTCCGAAAAAACAGGCGACCATTTGCTTGGAAGGGCTTCGTGTGCGAACAATTTTTGTTGGATTTGGCTCATCTTGAAACACCCAGACAGTCGATTGCCGTTTACTTTCGGGCACATACGCGTAAATCCACGATTCATCACCTGTCACGATGTCATAGACGTGTTTCGAAGCACCGCGACCGTATTTTTTGAGCATTTCTTTCGACCAATTGACACGAGCCTTTATTTGGGCGATTGACAAATTGTGTGGGATCCAACGCGAACAAATTTTTTTGACAGTCAAATGTTTATGCAATATTGAATGTATGCTGGTCCCACTAACGCCTAAGGTTGCCTTAATCTCACGATAGGTCACATGACGATCTTCCAATATCAGTTCGCGCACAGCATCAATGATTTTCGGAACAACAACTGATTTTGGACGACCTTCACGAAATTCATCTTGGAGTGAACTACGACCACGATTGAATTCACCATACCATCGATAAACACTGGTCCTTGGTGGAGCTTCATCGCCAAAAATTGAATTAAGTTCATCCATGCACTGTTGCTGAGTTAATCCACGGCGAAAGTTGTAAAAAATAATCGCACGAAAATGTTGACGAATTAATTCCATTTTTGGGCCGAGATGAATCTTTTAAGTTACTGTAAACAACACAAATAGGGCTCGTATGTCAAAACGTTCTGAGTGCGTATAACCTCAAAAATGTCCAACTTTACGACAGAGCTGTCAATTGCCGGATTGCAACACTAGGGTTGCCAAATCCCGAAACATAAGAGGCAACCTTCGTATTCTCCAGATACATATCATTGGGATAGAATGCTCCCGAGATAAGATTATTGTCACTGCACATTGCCCTTGCTGTGTGACCACGAATAATTTTAATTATGAAATTGTCTATCCTATTTAACCCTGATTTGTTATACAGGATTTTGTTGGGATAGAATTTTTTGTATTGCGACTCTGGTGTTCTATAAAGTCCGAGGCAGGAACGCAAACACTGCCGTTCGAACACACGAAACTTCTCCATATAAAGTGGAGATATATTATACCATACTGGACAGCCATAAATCAAAACTGGTCGGATGAATACCGAGTACGAAATTATTTTGACTCTGGGGTCAAGAAGACTACTCCGGAATAGACTTCTTGTCATAGAATATGCGCTTTTAGCTGCGGAGAGGGACGCTGCTACGTGCTTGTCAAAATATAAATACTGGTCTAGCCAGATACCAAGGTATCTAACTACAGTTTTCACTTGCAGTGGAAGGTTATTGTTACCTACAATAGAAAAGTGTTTCCAGTTGTATTTTGTATCCCTCGAGGCCCTGGATAGGGGCGTTCTGATAAGAATAGTCTCGGTTTTCTGGAAATTAATTTTTAATTTCCAGTCGTCGCAAAATTGTTTTATGTTGTTGAAGTCATCTTGAAGGTGCCTATTGATGACGTCTATTTTTCCTCCTGTTCTATACACCACTATGTCATCGGCGTACGCAATGGCGTTTTCGAGAGAACTCACTAGATCACTAGTGTAAATATTGAATAGAATGGGAGAATTCACTTGACAATGCATGGATTATTCAATTAACAAAATTGTCATATACGAGGTAATGAAAATCCTTGGGGTATTCAGGAAAGATGTCTACACCTAAATAAAATTACTATATGGAGTGTTTTAGGGGCAAATAGAATTACTTGGCCACATTTATTTGAAGATGGCGATGAAATTGCTGGGACAGTGAATGCTGAACAATACTAGTCAATGTTGACTGACTTTTTATGGCCATAATTTAATTAAACAGATGTGTCTGTTGTCAGTTTCAATTGGCTTCAACCAGTTAAATTGTGGCGGTTCCGCCAAACCCCACTGTCCACTTACCCGAAAAACCCCCATAACTACAACCCAGCCATCATAACTTTCTGCTAATGCAATCGCATTAAGCACCTGTAAATGCTTCACGCAACAAATGACCAAATGTATTTAGCTAAAAGCTTCTGGAAAAGAATTCTTACCTTCATTCATTAATTCGAATTAAAAATTCCCTATTATAATTCTCTCCAAACGTATCATAAATTTCCTGAAAGAAAACTCATCGGTTCACATACTCGTATAATGCATAATCAGGGAATGTTAACCTTGAGTTGGCTATTCCCAGCGTCAACATGTGTACAATAAATTTACCTACAAACACATTGGCTGGCGACCACTTAACCCAACGTTAAACAGTCCAACGCAGCTGCATTCAATTAGCGCAATAGACGCTGAAACTAATTCCCTACCACGGAGTCTTCAAAGCATACCTCCGACCATGGAAAGGATACGAAAAAATCTCGCAAATCGTCCTAGTTAGCCGCCCCAAATATCCATACATAGCGAAGCCGTTTAGGTCGGTTATTCGTTTGAAATGCAAGTGGTTGCGCGATACTTTTTACCCGATAAGCCATCCATATACAGCGCTTAAACTATCCGAAACCATGGAATCCCATGGGATAAGAAGCTTTGCTTCCTTTCACATATTGACGAGATAATGCTGAAATTCAATTCCGCACTTGGGTTTGTGACACGCTGGTGGAAGGAATTCTCCAACTCGTGACTCGATCACTTTACGTACGTCCACTGCTGGAATACGCTAGACAGGTATGGTCCCTTCATTAAAAGTTTCATATCCCCAGAATCGAATGTATACAACGTTGTTTCTTACTATTCGCTCTTCGTGGTCTAGGATGGGAAAACCATTTGATTCTGGCTCCTCACATTAATCGCAACAAATTAATTGGACCAAAACCCCGGGGAGCGTAGTTCTGTTCATTCATCGGCTGCTCTCCGGCTTGGTCGACTGCCTCTACCTTCGTCATTCAATTCGTCTCAATATAAACCCCCGAAACATACGAAATTCCCGCCTTCTCTACTTTCTGCCACACCGCACCTCCTATAACTTTAACGAGCCACTATGCTGAGGAATGTCAACGCTAACTCCACAATGTATGGTTTTAGCTACACTACCTCCACTCTCAAACATCGCCTCCTAAATCATTCCTTACGAGCCGCTCTTGCCCCACCCACCGCCCTCTTCCTGACGGTATATTTAAGTTTCTACTTTAGGCTAAGTTTAGTAAAGCTAATTCGTAAATTATATTGTACAATATTTGTTGTCCCACAAAACTAATTAAATTATAAGCTTTATTATTAATCTCTCTATAAATTGATCTGTTTGTATTAAGTAAATAATGGGTCGAAAGCTTCATCAGAATCAAGGCCAATTTTCCAAGACCTTTTTCCAAGCCCCCGCTTGGTAGCAACCTTGACGGAGGGGGGGGCTTAAACTACAATGAATCACTCAGGCTATGCTGACGAAAGCCTACGCTTCCAGTAGGGCCACCCATGTCAGACAGGCTAGCGGGGAGTAAGACACCAAGATCTACTACCCCTAATCCAGGGTGTTACGCGTCACCGTGCCCATTGGATGGTTTGCAGCCAGGGGTATACCGGCTGTATTATAACGGCGTCTCTCTGACACCGGGTCGAATCAGAGCAGTAAGCCGACCTTACCATATCAAAGAAGGGCTCTGATATGGCGGACTATTTGAAACCCCAGAGTGTTCCCACGAAATGAATGATCAATATACAAAAAACAAACTTACGAAAAACCTGGTAGGCGTAGGTGTGATGAGCCGACACTACCATAAGGGAACAAATCATTAAGAAAACACCGACTCGGCAAAAAACGACTTAGGGAAAAAACGGAAAAAGCGTGATATACGCGTCGGCACCTGGAATGTTCGAACATTATATAAACCAGGCGCGATAGTGATGGTCGTAGACAACGCGAAACAATATAAAATGGACATCGTCGCGCTTCAGGAAGTCCGACTCCCACATCAAATAATCGAAACCAACGGATTTACACTGTTGTGTGGAGGTACCGATACACATAACCTCGGAACCGGCTTCATCATAAGCAAGAAGATTACGCCCCATGTAAAAGATGTGAAATTTATTAATGACCGAATGTCGGTGCTAAAAATACAGGGACCATGGTACAATTATGTACATATAAAGCTACACGCCCCAACGAAGAAACGTCGAAGAAAGGAAGGACACGTTCTACGAGACCCTAGAGGAAGTATTTGATGGGTTCTCATCATTCGATGTTAAAATCCTCCTCGGGGACATCAATGCAAAAATTGGAAAGGAAGATAACTTCCAACCAACTATATGTAAAGAAAGCTTACGCGACGTTTCAAATGATAACGGAATTCGAATTATCACGTTCGCAGCTTCAAAAAAGCTGGTAGTGAAAAGCACCAGCAAATAAATAAAGCCACATGGCTATCACCAGACGGCGTCACGCGTAACGAAATAGGACACTTCCTCATAGACAAAAGACACCAATCGAATATCCTTGACGTAAGATAATTTAGAGGAGCAGGTGATGACTCCGATCATTTTCTACTGATGGGCAAAATCAGGAGTCGGTTCGCAGCAAACGGCAGTCACGGGAAACGAGCAAAAAGTTCGACAATGATAAACTAAAAGACCTGCGCAAATGGGCTGAATATCAAGACGTATTAACGAATAGATTTAGCATCCTAGAGAATGGGAGCAGTGAGGAAGAGGAACCCAATAGTGTGAACACTAAATGGACATCGATCAGAGACACAATCAAACAAACACCCCAAAAGGTATTAGGTTTTAAGAAAACAATTAAGTCCAAACCTTGGTTTGACGATGAGTGCAAGGCGAGGATCGAAGAACGTAAACGCATCAGAGTGATCCACTTAGAAAGATATGATGAAGTCAACGCAGAAATATACGCGCCGATTGGGAAAGAGACAATGAGTCTGAATGAGGGCTGAATATCAAGACGTAATAACGAATAGATTCAGCATTCTAGAGAATGGGAGCAGTGAGGAAGAGGAAACCAATAATCTGGGCACTAAATGTGCATCCAACAGAGACACAATCAAACAAACAACCCGAAAGGTATTAGGATTTAACAAAACAATTAAGTCCAAACCTTGGTTTGACGATGAGTGCAGGGCGAAGATCGAACAACGTAAACAAAGGATCGAAAAAATCCTAGAAAATTCCAGAGCAAAGAATATCAGAGTATGTATGCCGGGATAAATTCAATTAGAAACGGCTACCAAAGTAGCCCCAAAATAATTCGAGACGCAAACGGCTGTCTGGTGACGGAAACAAACAATATCGTGACAAGATGGAAGCAGTACTTTAAAAACCTGCTCAATGTGCGCACCCATCAACCACAAATTAACGCACCAGTCGTACATACAGCCGAGCCTCAGATCCCAGAGCCCTCTTTCGACGAAGTTGTACACGCAATAAATCGACTGAAATACAACTAGGCTTCCGGACTCGACTGCATATCGGCAGAGCTTATGAAGCATGGAGGAGAGGCAATCACTCAAAAGATGCACCAGCTCATCAACATAATATGGGATAAGGAAGTTACTCCGGAAGAATGTAAAACCTCAATAGTCGTCCCCATCTCCAAAAAAAAAAAAAAAAGGCGACAGATCTGACTCCGAAAACTATAGAGGAATATCATTGCTCCCAACCACATACAAAATATTAACAAATGCCATACGGGCGAGAATCACACCGTACGCAGAAGATGTACTGGGAGACTATCAATGCGGATTCCGTAGGAACTGGTCAACGAGCGACCAAATGTTCACAATAAGGCAACTGCTGGAAAAGAAGTGGGAATACGGAGAAACGGTTCACCAACTGTTCGCTGACTTCAAAATTGCCTATGACTCAGTCGCAAGGCAAAATCTCTACCATATTGTAGTTGAGCTGGGAATCCCGAAAAAATATACCGCCCTCATTCAAATCTGCATGAACGAAAACAAAGGGCGAGTTGGAATAGAAAACCACCTTTCAGAATCATTTGAAATCCGGGTCGGACTAAAAGAGGGCGACGGCCTCTCACCATGTCTCTTTAATCTTGTCCTCGAGTATGTCATCAGAAAGGTACAAGACAACAACATGGCCGGATCATCCTTGAACGGGGTCACACAAGTGCTCGCATATACGGATGACATATGAACGATAATCTAGAAAATGTAGATAAAAACTGTGAAATCATCATGCAAGCGGCAGAAGAGGTGGGCCTAGAAATAAATGAAGAGAAAACAAAATACATGATTATGGCGAGAGCAGGTGGAACTCAGGGAACACATATAAACGTCAGAGGCAAGATATTTGAAAAAGTTAAAGAATTTAAATACCTGGGAACAATACTGACGGCCAGTAACGAATTGTAGAAAGAAATTAACAAAAGACTACACTCCGGCAACGCTAGTTGGCACGCAGTCAGTAAACTGCTGAAATCCAAACTGCTATCACGTAACATAAAGCTCCGCGTCTATAGAACCATAATCATGCCGATTGTTCTATACGCATGCGAGACATGGTATCTCACAAAACGGGAAGAAAACAAATTCCGCGTATTCGAGAATAAAGTTTCAAGGTGTATCGTTGGTGGTAAACATGACAAAGAGGCAGGACAATGGAGGAAACTCCACAACCACGAATTGGAAGAGCTATACTGCAAACCTACAATAGTGAGAGTAATCAAGTCGCGAAGACTAAGATGGGCCGGACATGTGGCGCGAATGGGCAACGATAGGACAGTGCGTAGAATTCTTGACGGTAGACCAACGGGGAAGAGACCGGTAGGACGGCCGCGACGGAGATGGGAGGACAATGTTAAGTTTGACCTTGAGGAGATCGGATCGGCGGGTCAACCGTCGAAGGAGAGTGCACAGGACGGGAAACGATGGCAGAGTCAAGTCGGTCAGGTCATGAACTTCGGGTTTCATACAGGCCAATAAATAATAATAATAATAAAAAAGTAATTCAAAACAAAATGGATGATTAAATTTGCGACACACTATATAATTGCATTTCGACTATGTTTCTTTTATATTTATTGAAATCTTAATTAATAATTTACCAAACAAAGAACATTTAGAACAAAAAACACTTTTCACAGGCCAATAAATAATAATAAAATTTTATGGAAAAGCTTAAAAAATCAGTACGGGTGTAAACGTTTGAAAAACAAGTAAAACTATGCACCGTTGAATGCTTCTTGTGCTTACATACTAGCATTATTGAAGTAAATTTATTACGATAATGCGTCTTGTCTAGAAAATTCCTATTATGTGTCTGAAATGGGCCTCGAGTTTGGCATTGTCGGTAAGGAAGTGTAACTTTATGTGTCCAAGTTCAACTGAAGAGTTTGATTTATCGTGGCGGTTGAGTAATAAACTTATAATTCAATTCTGTATAGTGGTAATTGGCGTATAGTGGTGATATTGGCGTAAAGATAACAACCTTGCCCAGAAAACCAAATTATTATGGAACATTTAACAAGTTTCAGACTTGTTAAATAAGGCCAAGACCAGATCCCGGTTGTAGTGCCGATGATGATGATGATAGTGGTGATAAGTTACAGAAACTGAAACTAACTTCAGGATGTTATGGTCGTGTGTAAGTTCTGATGCTGTTCGCCATTTATATATTAGACAACTTCCACTTTGTATATATTTATGATGTAAGTTAATGTAGTATGCTATAAAATCTGTTACTGATTAGTCATCTATTACTGTTTATATTTATAAATAACCATATCGAATCGTACATAACCTCTAAGGCTAGACGTCTTTTCAATAAATAATCATTTACTATATATTCAAAGGAATGAGTAATCATGGTCAACTAATTTAAGGACACTCATGAAACACGGTCCATAAAAAAAACAATTAAATTAAATAGTAAACTTTATTTGCAAATAAACAAACAGACAGCAAGTAGAACCGATTTCATAGTCAACAAGCAGGTGTCTACATATCGGATCACATTCAATCACCAGCTATTTAAACGGTTTCACGCCCAAGGAATACCAGTTCGACGGGGGCCAGCATTACCTCTGTTCCGGTTTTTAAGAACAGTTCTATAAAATGAAGACCAACCGCCTTCTGTGAACTAATTTCATTTGAACGAATACCTCATTTATCGGAATTTGAATGTCACATGCGTGGAAGTACTTGTATATCATGACTATTTTATTATTCTTAACTTGGCAATAAGTGTGCGTTAGTTTACGTGCATGATCGGTAATCTTATCTCGCGTAATCCTTTTTCTTAATATCATTTCTTTCTTTATTATTATAGGTTTTAATGTCGGTAAAGTAGAGTGTTTTAATTTATCCACTAACATAAACTAAAAGCCAATGATAAAAATGTTGTTGAGGAAAATTTAAATCTGAATTTATAGTACAAGGTACTTACATTGTGCCCTTTTGTACTGTCATATTCAGATTGTTTAGAACCTGATTTGCGTTCTTCTTCTTGCCGTATGCTTTGAATGCATGTCGAATTAGTACGGCTGCGTCTGATGGATCGCCCGCGGGTCGCACTGAATTCGCCATATTAGGTTCACTTGACCTGAAATAGAAAAGAAAATTAGATTGGACGTGGAATTATATAAAAATTTAATATTAATCATCGAAATGTTGCAAATGGTAGGTGGCCCCCATATAACTGTACAAGTTGATAAACTGTTTACTAAATATTCGCTAGAGTCGAAACCAGTCATATAAACAGTTCGCTCTATAAGGGTGCAACACCAGTCCATTTTTTTGGTATGCATTAAAATGGAATAAGCCTGTGGGGGTGGAGATGTTGGGATGCCGGACATGGGCACTGATTTACTCTCTCCCTAACTAATGAGTTCACTAGATGACACATCTGAGAAAACAGAACAGCCGTTGATTCCTATGGTGGAGCGGACACAGAACAGCAAAGACAAACACTCTGGTATAGTTTATTCTCTTATTTTATATATTATTTTTAACGTTGAACATAGCTTTTATTTAAAATACAAACTCTTGAACTGTCTTTTACAATATGGGTCATTTTGTTTATTCTGTAGTCTTGATTTTAATTTTCACTGTGCACTTGTTATTTACTGTGTGGTACACGAACTCTATGAATCAACGTCACACCCGTATTTGGCAACCATTATTGAAGTAAATTTATTCCTATAAAATATTAAATTCACTCCCATAGAACTTATGTTTCTCGACAAAAACTCGACACGAAAACTAGCGTGTGTACGCTTAAGAAGTTTGAATCTGACTCCAGTTATTTTTGAATTGACAACAAAACGAATAGCACGACAGCAGAGACTTGACGTCTCCCCTCGAAGGATGAATTTTGACTCCTCTATGCAATACACATCCGTCAGATTCAACGGTGGTGGATCACATCGATGTGGGAGGAGCGAACAGGCTCAACTTGGCGATGGCCAATGGGCGATCGAAAAGGAGTTAAATGGGAGGATTTCCCATATGCCCGTATAGGACGAGTACGATGCGCCTTAACCTGCAATACCGACAACGATCGGTCCTGCACCTGTTTAAACAAATGGACGAGCAAAAATGGCTGCAGCCATTGTGTTCATGCAATGCCGTTCTAGGCGATACATTCTTTGGTGACGATATGTCGACCGACGATTTGCAGTTTGTTTGATTTAGCCGTATGACTCTGGTGCACTAGAAAGGAAGATATTTCGTCGACATTAAGTCAACAGAAATCTTGCCGACGGTGGCAAAGGGTCAGACTGGATGGTTATCTATAGCGTTTGAAATAATAGTGAAGAAGATCGGGGGATTCGAACAGACGCTATGACAGCTTGAATCACGAAAAAAATTGAACCTGAGCGTTACCCATCAGGCTACTGACCGTGTTTAGATTTTGATTTTAAAACTCGGCTATACTCCACTGATGTGAATTATTTTTGTTATCGCTATGGTATACGGTTCTGATGTATTTTCTTGTTCGATTTTTCGTTCGGTGCTCTTCACTATTTTGCTTGTGAATTGTGTGTCTATCTGTTAGAGTCGCCACATATCTATTTGGATTAATATGCTGGTACATAGATATGGTGGTGGGGAATTTGCCACCCAGGGGAACCATGGGCCAGCGTTGGTAAGCAAAACAAACACAGTGAGATACTGTGTGTTTATTTTAGTTTTCAGAAGAGAGAGAGTTTCATAGAGCATGAACGTGGGTATAATTGCCTAAACAACGATCATATCCATGCCCAAATACCATGATCGGTTGATAGCCGATAATAGGGAAATGGGTGCAAGTGTTGCGAACCTAAGGGTATAGGAGCAATGCATGTTTGCTCATTGGCCACTGCGTATAACATCACTCAGCTTGTACGCAGATTGCCAACGTCTCGTCGGTCGATGTGTCGGGTGTGTGTTTGTATTAAAACAACACTTGAAATTCCTGTCGGCGGTCAGCAATGGGCTGCGCTGTAGGTTGTTGTTTGGGCGATCGACCGATGGTTCAGCAGTGGTGGGGATGAATATGTCATGCACATGTATGAGAAAATGCTTTTTAGCATTGCGCATTGACATGTTCATGGATAAATGCTGGTTACCTGATGAGTTAACCAAATTAGGTTTCGGGGAAATGATGCGTTGGATGCAAGCTTGCCCCGAGGTGAAAGTTTGATGTCACGGCTAGATGATAGTCTTGCCGTGGACTTATGTTTTCTGATGGGAGGTGTTACGGACCGACCTTGAGTCCAGGTCCCCCCCAGAATCCACTAATCCCCCTTCGTTTCCCCTCTTTACCTGTAAAAGGAGAACAACTCGCCAAGTAGCTAATTTGCATAAACTACTTTATGCAAATTCTACTTGGCAGAGAAAATAATAAAAACCTTCTTCAAGAATTTCGGGTCCATCAAAAGAGGAGACTTACAGGGGAGCAACCTCAACAATAACAACAGTGCGACCGTTCGACGGTCGCACAAACACAAGTTTAATTCACAGTAAGTCTACTTCTTACGTTAACGTACCTTAAACTATATTAAAATATAATATATATATTATTAACAAATTGTTCAATAACACGCAACAGAGGTAATGTGGAGTAGTCTACGCTGCTCATTTGCAGGTAAGTAGAAGACAGGTCATTTACGGAAATGGGTGGTTCTTAGGGAATACTTAAAGAACCCCCACAAGCCTACATCAAAAGGGTTTTTCAAAGTAGTGAAAAAACATATTCGCCGTCATGACTTTGAAACTGTAAACTGCACCTGGAAACTCGGTTTTTATTTGAAAAATAACTGATCAGTAGTGATAATTTTATGGAGCATAGTGCTTCGTGTTAAAGTTATTGCAAACTAAAATCAAATTTTAAAATAAATTTGCTGCATTATATAATTTTTTTAGAACGTAACGCGGCATAGACTTGTAATAAGATTTGTGATTTTTATAGTGGCGACTCCAACACAATTAACTGCCAGAAAAAAGTTCACTCGCGTTCATTTCGGAAATGTGAATTTTAATTGAGAAAGATGCTATTCGCTCTGGTCTGCCTATCACTGCAGAAATCGACAAACAGAAGCTTCAAGAAAACTCACGTGTCAACAATCCCAACCTCGCTAAAAAACCGACGATTATGCAGCAAACTATTTAAAACCATTTGCATACATCTGGTGACAAGAAGAAGCTCAATGGTTACCTCATGTCCCATTAACTGAGTGAAAAAATAAATTATGGAACAAATTTCTATTTGTTGTTGAAGCACAACAAAATTAAGACAATTTTGAATTGGATGACATGCGATAATGTATGCCAATGATTGCGGTCGAAAGGGAAATTCCACAAAAAGTGGTAATGCTAATTGACTACAAGGAATCTGCGGCTTAAGTTTGGTGTGATAATGAGGAAATTATCTATTATGAGACGCTATCATAAGGCCGAAGGATTCATTTGAATATCTACTAATAGCAATTAACACGATTGAAGCAAAGAATTGAAAAAGAAATCGGAATTAATGAAGGATGTTGTATTTCGTTAAGACAGCATTACGTCAAAAAATGAAGGCTTTGTCTGGGAAGTTTTGATACATCCAACAAATAGTCCCGACATTGCAGCGTAGATCATGATTTATTCTGATCTTCGCAACAAATTCTTGCTAACCTAAAATAGCAACACGAAAAACATTTGCCTCAATTTGAAAAGGTAAGGCTGCGAAATTGTACAATAGAAGAGTACTGATACCAGTCAAAAAAATTAGTTAAATAAAACGAATTTAGAAAAAAAAATAACGTGGATTTTTACTAACAAATGTCGTACATATAGACAAGAAGAAACATTTTTATGCAATCCGCTATCGTATTGTAGTGCCTTGCAAACTGCTACCATTCCCTCTACTACATATATTTCATCATCATCATCGGCGCAACAACCGGGAACCGGTCTTGGCCTTATTTAGCTGTCCTGAGGCTTGTTAAATTTTCCATAATGATTTATTTTGTCTGGGAAAGGTCATTAGTCTTGCGCCAGGGGCTCCCCGACGGGGAATCGAACCCCGGTCTCCCGGGTGACAGGCGGGTATACTAACCACTATACTATCGAGGAGCCCCCTACACATATTTACATACACATAATATCATCAAATCCCAAACCAAATCCAAACTCAGTAATATAAATCATTTTATTTTTTTCAAATGTACGTAACATTTTCATTTTTTTCTTTTCCTTATATTCATCTTACTTGCTAGACGAAAAATGGTTAAATTCTAGCTTATTAAAATTATATCCTAACTTACTAGTCCTCTGCGGACACTCTAAGCTAAACTTAGAGTGACTATTGCCCTATCGGAAGATGTTATAATTTTTGCAAATGGCGTCGTACATCATAGCGCCAGTTCGAATCACACGTTCTTCACTATCATCCCAAACGCTATAACTGGTGACTCGGACATGATCTATGTACAAACAGCACACAATCCCCCATAGGTAAACAGGACTTTACTACTACGATTCCGACTTCTGCACAGAGCACCGGCTTACTCGCCTGCTCCGGCGTTGTCTCGACCGCTTGCTCCTCGCTCCGCCGTTCGCACACGAAGTTGATCGTAACAAAGTTACTGAGGAGAGAGTAGTGTTGCGTTTCTAACAGATTGACACACAATGCATAAGCAGTTAGTGAAAAGCAACACATACAGAAAATCGAATAAGCAAAAGCATCAGCCGTATACCAAGCAATAACATAGCAATTCCACATCAGTTGAGTGTATTTGAGTTTAAAAATCGAATTCGCTCACGCGGCAGTGGCCTGATGTGTTAAGCATTGGTTCAATTTTTAGTGATTCTAACTGTCATAGCGTCAGTCCGAATCACACGTTCTTCACTATCGTCCCAAACGCTATACATCAATCATATTTGACACTTGTGAACTAGACAGCTGCAGTCATCTCTTAACTTAACAGAAAAAATTGTAAATGTCCAAATAAAGATTTCCATCAGTCAAAACCATTTTCTTTATTTAGTAAAAATGTAATTCAACCCCCGCTTGGTAGAAACCTTGACGTGGTGCGGGGCTTAAGCTACAATGACCAAATCAAGGTATGCTGAAGCATACGCTTCCAGAAGACCACCCATATCAGACAGGCTAGCGAGGAGTAACACACAAAGATCTAAAACCCCTAATCCTGGGTGTTACGCGTCACCGTTCCCATTGGATGGTTTGCAGCCAGGGGTATACCGGTTGTATTATAACGGCGCCTCTCTAACACCGGGTCGAATCAGAGCAGTAAGCACACCTTCCCATATGAACTATTTGAAATCCCAAGACTCGTGGGAGCAAAAATGAATAATTAATATACAAAAGACAATCCCACGGAAAACCCGGCAAGCGTAGGTGTGATGAGCCGAGACTACCATAAGGGAACAAATCATCAAGAAAACATCGACTCGGCAAAAGAGAGACGTAGCGAAAAACAGAAAAAGCGGGGTAGGGTTTGTTTTCTCGGCCGGGTCCGTCGGTTCAAGGATTCCACTTCACGGAGTTTATAACTTAATAATAATATAATCCCTAATAGTGAAACGGTAGGCGTGATGAGCCGATCACAAGGGAACAAATCATCAAGAAAACATCGACTCGGCAAAAGAGAGTCGTAGCGAAAAACGGAAAAAATGGGATATACACGTCGGCACGTGAATTGTTCGAATGCTATATAAACCTGGCGCGATACAGACGGTCGTGAAAAACGCGAAACAATATAAAATGGACATCGTCGCGCTTCAGGAAGTCAGACTCCCACATCAAGTAATCGAAACCAACGGGTTTACACTGGCATGTGAAGGTACCGATACTCATAACCTCGGGACTGGCTTCATCATTACGCCACTTGTAAAGGATGTCCAATTTATTAATGACCGAATGTCGGTGCTAAAAATACAGGGACCATGGTACAATTATGTATTTATAAATGTACACGCCCGAACAGAATCTACCGACGAAGAAACGAAGGATACGTTCTACGAGACCCTAGAGGAAGTATTTAATGGGATCTCATCATTCGATGTTAAAATCCTCCTCAGGGACCTCAATTCGAAAATTGGAAAGGAAGACATCTTCCAACCAACTGTAGGTAAAGAGAGCCTACACGACGTTTCAAATGATAATGGAATTCGAATTATCACGTTCGCGGCGTCCAAAGATCTGGTGGTGAAAAGCACGATGTTCAAGCACAAGCAAATCTATAAAGCCACATGGATATCACCAGACGGCGTAACGCGTAACCAAATAGACCACTTCCTCATCGACAAAAGACACGACTCGAATATCCTTGCGACTTAGATCATTTTCTAGTGATGGGCAAAACTAGAAGTCGCCTCGCAGCAAACCCACATGGGCAATCACGGGAGATAAGCAAAAAGTTCGACATTGATAAACTAAAAAACCTACGCAAAACGGCTGAATCTCAAGAGGAACTAACGAATAGATTTAGCATCCTAGAGAATGGGAGTAGTGAGGAAGGGGGAAACAAAAAATCTGGGCACTAAATAGGCATTGATCAGAGACACAATCAAACAAACACCCCAAAAGGTATTAGGATTTAAGAAAACAATTAAGTCCAAACCTTGGTTTGACGATGAGTGCAAGGTGAGGATCGAAGCCTCAGAGTGATCTACTTAGAAAGATATGATGAAGTCAAGGCAGAAAGATACGCGCCGATTCGGAAAGAGACAATGAGTCTCTTCAAACGCAACAAACGCGAATGGGAGAAGACTAGGATCGAAAAAATCCTTGAAAATGCCAGAGCAAAGAACATCAGAGGCATGTATGCCGGGACAAATTCAATTAGAAATGGCTACCGAGGGAGAGTCAAAATAATTCGAGACACAAACGGCTGTCTGGTCACAGAAACAAACAATATCGTGATAAAATGGAAGCACTACTTTGAAAACCTGCTCAATGTGCACAGCCACCAACCCCAGATAAACGCACCAGACGTACATACAGCCGAGCCTCAGATCCCAGAGCCCTCTTTCGACGAAGTTGTAGACGCAATAAATCGATTGAAAAACAACAAGGCTTCCGGACTCGACTGCATACCGACAGAGCTTATGAAGCATTGAAGGGAGGCAACCACTCGAAAGATCCACCAACTCATCAAAATGATATGGGATAACGAAGTCACTCCGGAAGAATGCCCGTAACCTTGGTTATGCCTCTATATTGGGGGTTGCCATGCTATAGGTGAAACGGAGCAGTGGCGTTACATGAAACCGCCACACCACTACCTACCAACCACCACAAGTGCATAGGATGGGGAACGATGGCAGAGTCGAGTTGGTGAGGTCATGATCTTCCGGGTTCCTACAGGCCAATAAATAATAATACTAGTAAAAAAGTAATTCAAAAACAAAATGGATGATTAAATTTGCGCCACACTCTTCCAACGTGATACAAGGACAAATATTCATTTTTCGTAGAAGTGCTGACCTTTTGAGGCAATGAAATCTTCAAAGGCTTTTATGACCTCTGCTCGGTTCCGGAAGAGATCTTCTGCAGCAAAATGAATCCAGATTGCGGAAAAGACGGTAGTCTGTTAGGGAAATGTCAAGAGAGTACGGTGGATGCGGAAGAATTTCAGATCACAATTGCAACCGTTTTTGCATAGTTACTTGTGAGGTATGGAGTCTAGCATTCTCATGCAAAAGAATCGGGACGTGCCCATTGACCAACGCTGGTTGCTTTTCAGCAAATTTGGCGTGCAATATGTCAATTTCCTCGCCATATTTAATAGCGTTTATCGTTTCTCCTGGTTGAAGAAATGAGAAGTGGATTGGACCTTTTGATGTCCACCAAATTGTCATCATAACCTTTTTGGGTGAAGATCGGGCTTGGGGTTCTGTTTTGGTTTTTCACCTGCATCCAACCACTGCCTTTTACGGTTATTATACAGAATCCACGTTTCATCACAGGTGTAGTGATCCAAAATCACTACTCCCACCCAATCCCCATTATTACCTATAATCCCTATCTTGTTCCTACAATGAATCATACGAACGACAAATTAAACCAAAAGTTATTTTGTCGTACATTGATTCAATTCCCAATTACAATACCTTTTATCCATAATCTTCATCATGTTCCCCTCATATGCACGACAAATTTAACCGAAAATCCATTTGTCGTACATTGATTCAATACCCAATAACCCTAACATTATGAAATGCCTAATTCTAAATGCATTTCATAACTTTTCCTTCCGGGAATTTGTTCAACCAAATTCCCACCCACTTCCTAGAATCCCATTCCAATTGAAGCACACACAAAATCTTGTTTGTGCTTCTTGGAATTTTTAAGTAACATTTTTAACAAATTTCTGTCGCCACAGGGTATAAAAGGGCGGGACATTTTGGATTCATGATCAGTATCTGGAATATCATACGCCTTTCCCATATGGGGCTGCATATCTTCGGCCCAAATGGAAAGACTTCGAGTTTCGTGTTTATTCTTTTGATTCTGTGTCCGCTTCTCTTCTCTTGGATATTTTTGAGATCTTGTGTTCGGCGTAACATCGTTGGTGGGTGTAAGTGAAACAGTGCCCCTGTTGGCACACTATTTCTACCCCCACAGTATAATTTCGCACGATGATCAGTCGGCTTGGGGTATGTTTTATTCTTATAACTTAGTTTAGATTTGTTTGTTGTGTTCCTCCGGCGGCTGATGTATATTTCCTATAGTTTTTCTTCGCTTGAGAAAGGAGTTGAAAAAGAGTTGTTTCTTCGTCTCATCATGTGAAATGTGTTTATCCTGTGCGGTTTAGTGGTAGCATTCTGTTTCTTTGGTTCGTTTGTGGTAGCAGTCGAGTCGAATGATCTCTCTTCCGTTTTTCGTTTCCTTTTAGGCTTCTTGTCACTATAAGCTTATCATAGTTTAAAACAGCATACTTGCCAGTTTTTCTTTCTTCTAAAAGTTTTGGTTGTAATAGATTCTTGTCTAGGACATCTTTTGGTTAATCTTCCGAAATATTAATGTTCTTCAGTTTTTTTTTTGTTCTTTGAAATATCGCCCTCTGCCAATTATTTACAAATGAGACTAATACTGGCCTCCCCTTTCCATTTATATTGTTTAGTTTTCCAATCCTCCGTGCTATGTTTATGCCCCTGTTACTGCGAGGGATATTGAGATAACTTTTTACTTTTTCTTTTAAAGCTTCTACAAGGTCGGGCGAAGATTGCTCATTTCTTTTAATCCGTATATAATTAAGTTGGTCGTTCTGTTGTTTTTTTCCAATGAAGACATTTTTTCCTTTAATAATCGATTTTCATACTTCAAGTGTTCAATTTCTCATGTAAAAGGTACCAGTTTTTCATCTATCTGTGATATATATATGTGGCGTTTCTAGCAGATACACACACGACTAGTAAAGAACAATACCACCGAAAGCACATCCATTAAAGCCGTATACCATAGCAATAATATACCATTACCACATTAGTCGAATGTAGTTGAGTTTAGAAATCAAATTCATATAAGCGGCAGTGGCCTGATGGGTAAGAGCTTTGGTTCTATCTTTTAGTGATTCTAACCGTGATAGCGTCGGTTCGAATCACTCGCTCTTCACTATCGTCGCAAACGCTATATATATATATATATATATATATATATATATATATATATATATATATATATATATATGTGGGCTCCTCGATAGTATAGTGGTTAGTATACCCGCCTGTCGCCCGGGAGACCGGGGTTCGATTTCCCGTCGGGGAGCCTCTGGCGCAAGACTAATGACCTTGCCCAGAAAAACTAAATCATTATGGAAAATTTAACAAGCCTCAGGACTTACTAAATAAGGCCAAGACCGGTTCCCGGTTGTAGTGCCGATGATGATGATGATATATATATATGTATATATATATACATTATTATTTTTTTTACACTAACGCGAGCACAAAAGGGGATTTTGAAGTACTCTTGAATGTTAGAGCACAGTGCGAGCGGATGGAGAGGAAGCGGATAAGGAAAGGAGGTGTCGATGTATATTGGTCTTGAATGTCTGGAGATCACAACGACGAGGAAACACATGATCAGGCAGAACATTCCATATTCCTGTGGTTCGGCTAAAGAATGACACTCTATGGTTATTTGTGCGCCTGAACTCGACTTTCAACGTAAACTGATGCACTTTCACAGATTGACGGGTATCGCGGGAAAATGTCTAAAGGGGCGGAACACATTCAGCAAGTTCAGTTTAGCAACGACTGTGGTTATATCTATAGAAGAGAAATAGGTATGATACGTTGCGCCTGTGTTCTAACGACGGAATTGATCGACTTACGGCTGAGTCCCCAAAAAGTTTCACTGCTCGTTTTTACATCCTGTCGAGCACGTGTAGTGCAGCTTTGGATTCGCCTGACCAAATATGGGAGTTAAACTCCATTTTTGTAAATAATGGCCAGGTTGGATGGAGTGAAGTATCTTTTGCATCTCTTAAGGAACCGCATACATTTGGCTACACTTTTCGCAGCTTTAAATATGTTCTCATTCCAGTTAAGAGTCGAATCAATTTGAGTGCCGAGGATTGATAGGTCCTTGGCTTCGTCGATGCAAGTGCCGTTCATCGACTGTATATTTACTTTGGTGTTCGCCTTAGACGACAAGAGGCAGCACTGAGTTTTTAAGATATTGAATTCTACTCGGTTAGATAATCCCCACTGATATATCTTGTTGAGGTTGGAGTTCAATGTATCAAGCATAAGTTGCTGGTTGGTAGTGACGTTCGAAGAGTTTGGGCGGGAGTGTTCGTGTGTGTATGAGATACTCAACATGCTATCATCAGGAAACGAGTAAATTTGGTTGTGAGTAATTGACAAGAAATCACTTATAACGATCAGGAAGAGAGTGGGTGAGGGTACAGAACCCTGGGGAACACCTGCATTAATTTGATGGGAGACAAATTTGACACCAACAAGAACCACTTGAATTGAACGGCCAGAAAGATAGAAATTGTACACTCCATATAAATGTAATTTTGACAAAAGGGCTGGATGCCAAACTCTGTCGAAGGCTTTTGAAATATCCAATGCGACTACCTTGCTTTCACTGAGGTAGTGGATGGAATGGCACTACTTTTCGGTAAGGACCATCAGATCTCCTGTGGACCTGTTGCTACGAAAACCATACTGGTGGTCGTTGAGGAGGTCATTTGATTCCAGATATTTCAAAAGTTGACGGTTGTTCAGTGATGCCATTACCTTGAAGAGAATAGAAGTTAGTGCTATGGGTCGATTAAAAGAAAGGGACGATTTGTCGCCCTTCTTGGGAATTGGCTGAATGCTGACTGACTTCACTGTATTTGGGAAACGGCGAGAAAAATAAGACAAATGGAAGAGTTTCCGCAGTGGTTTAGCGAATGAAGAGGAACATCTCTTCAAGAGGATTGGGGGAATGCCATCCGGACCAGCGGATTTGTGTGCGTTTAGCTCTTTGAGTGCGCGGGCGACAGTACGCGTTCGGAAGTGAATGTGGATCATGGTGTGCTGCTTATGCTCAAGTTGAGCCGGAACTGATTTGGTATCAGGCAGCGTTGAGTAGGCTCCAAAATATGCAGCAAGTAGATTAGCTTTCTCTATTTCACTGGTGACTGGTCTGTCAGCGACTATTAGCGAAGGAATGGATGAGGAGAGTGAGTTTCGGATGTTTTTCACGAATGTCCAGAAGTTTCTACATCCTGTGGGAGTATGTACTATTTTTGTCTCACTCTCTGGTCATACAAGATCTTTGCGCGTTGAATATGAGCACTGCAGTTATTTCTCTCTTAAATCTTTTCCCGTTTTCTTCAGTATTGTTTGATTTATACAACCGGAAGCTCAACTCTTTAGCCTTAATGGTTTCTCTGCACCCGGAATCACACCACATATTTCTCTTGGGTTTGATACTCTTTACCCTGTGTGGAATAAAGTTTCGCATGCCAACTGAAAATCGTGTCTGTCAATGTGTCCGCTATAGAGTCAACATCGTTATTGAGGAAAAATAACGACCAATTTAACCTGTCAAAAAAGTCGTTCAGACCTTCCCAGTTGGCTTTCTCGTAGAACCATACTGTTCTTTTGGGACCTTTCTCATTAACGTTACTGTTGGTTGGAGCAAATTTAGCTGACACGACACAGTGGTCTGAAGTGTCCAAGGGCGAAGAAACTTTAATTATGTATTTGTTCGGGTGGGAGGTGTGAAAGAGGTCCAGTGTGTTGGCGAAATGACCATATATGTTTGGTTCATTGTCGAGTTGAGTTAAACTATTTGAATTAGCAAAGGGCTGGACATATTGACCTTCAGATGTTGTGTGTCCCCGGAGTGACGAAGCCAGTGAGATTTATGCAGATTAAAATCACCCGCAATAACAGATTCAGTGTGCGGATATAGGGTCAACATCCTATCGATAGAATCAGAGAGAGCATCAAATGCGTTAAAGGTTGCGTTTGTATACAAGTTTGGGCTTCTGTAAAGAAAGCAGTAATGTATGATATGTTTACGATCGTGAAGTTTTAGCCAAGAGAAATTAAATTCTGGGTTGGAACAGAGCCTATATTGTGGCAGAAGCTGATAAGCAATATCATTTCGTATGTATGTGGCGATACCACGATGTGGAAAGAACAGAGGCCCTAAGTGATAACCAGGTAGATTAAAATCGGAAATATCTGTATTAGCAATTACCTGGGTTTCGCTAAGTGCAAGTATAGTTCGTTTCTGGTAAGAAACATGGACAGACACAGAAGAGAAATTGCATCTTAAGCCGCGAATGTTACACAAATCATCGAAATGCGAAATGTCAGCTCCATTGAAATGGCCCTGCAAAAACAATACCGCCTCGGGAAAGGACGCAAGTCGGGACTAGCAACAGATAAGCGACATAATCTCTTTAGTTTGTTTCGTCATTTCAGTTTACATCTGATGAAAAAATAATTGCATATTATTATCCATTACATTTTGACTGTACTGCGTTTACGTGATACGGAACGTTAAAAGAGTAGTCTCTTGAGCTTTTTGATTTGTTTTTATGATATATTGCACCGCTGACAATTCTCGCTGATGTCCATCGGGTTATTTTGCCTTTTATTTTGCTTCGCATCCGCTTGTTTTGTTTTAGCTTTAGACCTCAACGCAATTTGGGTACAATCGCCTTGCGGTTGTAGAATGTCCCATTTGTTTTGAATGCTGGTGTTTCTTTTCCGTTTTATCTTATTTTACTACTTTTCCTTCTCGAGCTTCGTTCTCTTTAATTTGATTATCTTCATACCACAATTCACATGAAAGCTTTGTTGATTGATGAAATTTAATTATAATAGATAACTGAATGTATAATTTCACTATTACACTGTTACACTATTTAACTATTTTTTATTTTTATACCCTGAAAGACGATAGCACGTCCGCACCGTTTGACGGTCACTACCGGCATCTAGAATGTAATAGCTGTAGTAAAAAGAGATCCAGTATTGCTTGCATGACATTAAAGGTTTTATTTAGCAAAGTTAGAAAGATCCTATTTAGGTCAAGTATCCACCGTTTTGTTTGATAACTTGTTGCCATTTCGAAGATAATTATCATGATGGCTCTGTCATAGAAACCGCGCGTCCCCATTGGCAAAAAACGGTCGATTTTCACAAGCTTCTCTTGAGGCTAATTTTTTATCAGCAAAATCATTCGACATAGACAGGAACATGTGGTCATTACTTGGTGCCAGGCGCGGATTAAAAGGCGGATGCATCAGAACCTTCCTACCCAGTTCCCGGAGCTTCTGGCGAGTCACTAGCATTGTGTACGGTCTGGTGTTGCGCTGATGGAACACAATTCTTCTCCTATTGGGCAAAGCTTGCCGCTTCTGGGAGATTGCTTCCTTCAAACAGTCCAATTGTTGGCAGTAAACGTCCGCATTAAGAGTTTGGTCGTAGGGGAGCAGCCCATAGCAGATGCTTCCCTGCCAATTCCACAAAACACACGGCTAAACATTCCTGACCCTCAATCCTGTTTGGCGCCGTTTGCGCCGTTTGACGATGGAAGGTTCCCCATTAACTGACTGAACATCTTAAGTTTTGTCCTTGCGTAAAAAGCACAATGTTGCATCAATTATTTTTCCTTTAATAGGCCAATACATTTTTGTCTAGCGTTTCCAAGTAGTGCTTGTGGACCAACGTGGCGATTGTTGATGTGTAGTTCAGTTATTATCACCTTTGTTGCCGGATGCCGGTAAGGAAGAAGCATTGGGTGTTTTGAGTTGTGTGGGGAGGACGTATTGTGCCAAACACGGACGCACCGTTCACCTTCCTCCTCCATCATAATGTTCCTCCAAGAAATTGTTGAAACGCCGCCACGTTTGTCCACAACTCTGCATACAACACCAGGGGAACAGCGATTAGGTAAACACATCTAGGAACTGCCAGGCACTGCAGCACGGAAAATTAAACACACTGTCTATTGGTGATCACCGTTTTTTTATTTCTTTACTTAGTACTTATTATTAATATTAAATTGATTCTTATAAATTTTATACTAGATGAAACACTTCTTTCTCGGCACGACTTCGGTGTATCTTCGCTTCTACGCCGCGCGACCTGCGTGGTCGGCGGATGGAATTAGACTCAACGATGTTCATTCGTTGTGAAAAGAAATTCGGCCAGTGAAACTGGCTCTCTTAATTAAGGGGTGCATTTTCCTATTTCAAGAGAGACGTAAAGTCTCTCTTTGTGGTATCCAAACAGATCTCATAGAGAAGATCGTCACGGTACACATGTATGTGTGTACATTGGTTCTTTTATGGATCAAAGCCATGGGAACGAATCCAAAACAAAGAAAGACAAAATGTGCATCCATGAGATGTGAGTTCGGCTAGGCAAACAAGCCGAATCTCATTGGATGCTAATTAGGTTTGTGTTTGCTTATGTGAGAAGGTCAATGATAAACGGATCCAGGAATATTTAGGACAAAGGGAATTTATGATCTGAGAGTTCAACCGAGTAAACAGGTTGTAACTCATTAGACTTCAATCGATATAGATTGTTTATCGTATCGCCAGAATGCCCGCGGAGCGAGTTAGGGAAATTGGCTTCAGCGTCGATTGCGCTAATTATATGCAGCTGCTTGGATTGTTTATTGTTGTACACATGATGAAGCTGGGAAAAGCCAACTCAAGGGTAAGATTCCCTTATTATGCGGTTGTATTATATGTAAACCGATGAATTTTCTTTCAGAGAATTTATGATAACTTAGGAAGGAATTCTTATAGGGAATTTATATGCGAAGAGATGCATGAAAGGTAAGAATTCTCTTCTAGGGGGTTTTAGATTATAAATTGCTCTATTTAATGCGTAAAGCGTTTAAGGTGCTAATGTGATTGCATTAGCGAACTTAAGGAAGTTGGGTAGCAGTTATGGAGGTTTTCCAGGTAAGTGGGCCGTGGGGTTTGGTGGAAACGCCACAGTTGTATTGCAAATTCCATGCTTCCAACCTTGCTACAGACTCTTATGATACTTCGATGGTCAATGAAAGCCGTAAGTCCGGCTAAGGAGCTGTTCTTTGCCACCTCGCGAAACCTCCTTAAGTAGGATATGTCGTCTTCAAACCCCTCCTTTTGCATAACCTTCACTATTCTCTATCGCGAATCTTCTAATTCAGCAGCTTGGAGTTCCCGTGTCTGATGATTTGTCATCTGTCTAGTGTTGATGATTCGTAGTACATAGGCCATAATATGTCCTGGCCTTTTAAATTAATTCTTGTGATTGAAGGTGTCAATAAAACGGTCGTTATGAACGTCTTTTTTGCTTATTGCGGTTACTGCTGAACGCCTGAGCTCCAGGTTGAACTCAATGTTCTTTGTGTAAGGAAGAGGCCAAACTGTTTCATTGCCATGTAGGAGCGGTGGACCATAAAACCACAAGTTACAAGTGGCCAATTTTTTCGGCGGTATACCTCTAGTGAGGGGGGTCCGCGGAATTTTCCTTGGATCTCACGTTTCTCCATTGCTGTGGTATGGATAGTCTATGAATGGATGCTATTCGGTTGTCTACGAAAATCTGAAAGTCGGCTGAAGTCGAGTTTATCCATACCAAAACTTTTTCTGAATCAGTCCAAAGATAAGATGGTTTGCCTTCCATTCTAAGTCATCGCTTTATCTGTCAAGGAATTTAACTGCTAATTCCGCTGTGCAGAGTCCACAGTCCCAATCTTGGGAGTGTTATTTTCTTTGGGGGGTGGTGGAGCTACTCTAGATTTGGAACACTAGAGACGTACGATTAATTTTTCATGAGCATTCTAAACCAAACACTGAAGTGCCGAAAACTTTTTAAAAACGATTGTAACCGATGATCTAACATTGTTATTTCCAAACTAACCAAAAACAAAGTGTCAGAGTTCTCAATGGCGGCCCCCACATGAAGGGGTTAAAATAAAACGCGTTTGGCGAAGTCAAAATTCAAAACAATGCTCATCTCTTTTTTCGAAACCTAGCGATAAAGAATTCGCCCCAAATGGGACAATCGTTCAAGCTGAGTATTATCAATCCACATAAATTGAATGAAATGCTATCAAACTTTGTTTAGTTTTAAAGACCCATGCCACTGTAATTTTTTTTTTACAATTTTTTTACTAAACTATTCAAAAATGTACAAACAATTGTTTTTTGCCATAGACAATATTTTATCAGTTCATTTAAACCATTTTCTTGAATATAGTCACGACGTATGACGTACATGGGGGCGGTGAAAAGACCGATCTCTCGAAATTTTTTTTATGACACTTCTCTCAGGAGAAGCGAACCTATTACATCGACACGGCATGGCACCCCGAAATGCCATCAAATAACCGTTCCAGTTCTTCTTGAAAAGTTACAGGTTATAACGCTCCGGAAACACTCGCACGGGGAGAGAGTTCCACAGCTTTCCAGCTCTGTAACGGAACGAGGTCTGATGCAGGGATTTCCGCTCCATCGGGAGATGAACCGCAATTGGTGCGATCCGTCGGATTATCTCATGGAGCGCATATAAACCAAATTGCAAGGAACAATGCCATGAATCTCCGAAGAACAGTACACGTGATAATATCTATAAAAGAGACAGAGGCCAGCTACGCGTCTTTGTAGTGATAGCGACTGCAGTCCGGACTCCAGCGCCGTGTCCCCGATCAGGCGGATCGCTCGTCTCTGTATGCTCTCAAGTAGGTCGAGGGTATCTTTAGGAGCAGAGCTCCAAAGATGGGAGCAATATTCGGGTGTGGGTCTATTTTAAGATTTATACAGAAAAATATGTTGGGCCGGAGTAAAATATTTGTTCTATAACTTAGTTTTCCAAAGGCTGGCCTGACGATGCTCGACACGTGTTTATGCACGATATACTCGTATTACCATAGACCGTGCCGACAAGTAACTTCACGCATCCCCCAGATTCCAGGGCCTGGTCATTCATCATCAGCTGCGGAACCGATGATCCACTTTTTTTTGTGAATGTTGTATACTGTGTTTTCATTGCATTGAAGTCGACAAGATTGGCTTTTCCTCACTGCAGGACTTTATTCAGATCCCGGTTCAGAGAGTCAATTTGTCTATATCTCAGCTCGTGCGACGTTGATGCGCCAATCGGCCGATCACTCGAAAAAGAGGAAACAAACGTACTATCATCCTCAAAACTGAATACCTTGCTATTCACAAAAACAAGGTTGGAGTCAAAATAGAACCTTAAAGCACCCCGGAATTAACAGTATACAGATCCGAACACTCGCCCTCCACAACAACCGGGAGCGATCGCTTTTCCAAGAAGCTCCTCGCCCAGTCGCAAAGCAGCTGGGAAATTCCGTATGAACGAAGTTTGCTCAACAATGCCCCGTGCCAGACACGGTCAAAAGCCTTGGGGATATCCAATGCGACCGCCTTTGACTCACCATGCCCAACAATCGCAGATGTCCATATATCGGTTATAAGAATCAAAAGATCACCCGTGGACTGTCTGTCACGGAATCGGTATTGACGATCATTCAGAAGTCCGTTGCACTCCACATACTTAATTAACTCGGTATTGATGACTTTTTCCATCACCCTAGATAACGTAGACAGTATTGCTATCGGTCGGTAATTTTGTGGGAAACACTTTTTCCCCTCCTTGGGATTGGCTGAACTCGAGCGATTTTCTAGCAAGTAGGAAATGTCCTCCGTGCACAAGATAAACGAAAGAGTCTGCCAAGAACCGGCGATAGAACTATATGTTCTGGAGCACAGTTCTTAAGGACTATTGTTGGTATTCCGTGTGGGCCGGTTGCCTTCTTACAGCCCAGTTCACGTAGATTCCGTTGAATAGTACGCAGCGAAACCTCACATCCCACATTGAAGACAGTACCGGCGCGATTACAGGTGGCTTCAAAAGGCCGGCATCGAGGTTTGAATTCGCGAACACATTAGCTTTATCCATTGAATTTGTGACTAACGTCCCGATGCCCGTCGCCAACGGAGGAAAAGAGGAGGAAGCGAATTTACTGCTGACAGCCCTTGCCATTGACCAGAAGTTGGGCACGAGTTGCACACTCAAGGGGTTTATTGGTCACTCTGTCGCTGTAGGCCTTCTTCGCGATATCGATCGCCTTTTTTTTATTACACTTGGGGAACCGATAGCGTCGAGTGGGCGCCCCGAGATGCCAGAATGCACGCGTTTCTGATTCTAACAAAATTCGTTCCGTTCGCATCGGTGGGATTGGAGCGCTATTGTTTAAGAGCTCTATTTTAGTCGCTGTAATCTGCTCGCATTTTCTATCAAACCAAGGCTTAACAGATGAACTTCGTTTGATGGAATGTAAATCTCCATCCAGAGAAAAATAATCTCTGCGACCGACTCCGCTCATGCATCGACACCGGAGCACACCTCCGTCCACGGAAAGGGTGCGAAGAAACCTCGCAAATCGTCCCAGTTGGCAGCCGCGTACGTTCACATATGACCAAGCCGCATAGGTCTGTTATTCACTTGAAATGCAAGTGGTTGCGTGATCGCTACCAAACAGCTGAGTTTTTCAGTGGCGCAGCAGTCTCTCGGCTCGGATGTCTAAAACAGATCCAGGGTGTTCGCATAATCACCTCGGGCATGCGGCACTGTGGGGGTAAAAAGTCAGTGTGCCAGCACGGCTACTGAGTTTCGACTCGTTGGAGTGCGCACGGCCGTGCGCACACTACGATGAATGGAAAACGACTCGTCGTGCTCTAGAATTAACCTCGAGAGACTCGTGACGAGTCCCGCTCAGCTAAGGGTGAGTTTTCTTTCCTCAAGAGAAACGTGAAGTTTCTCTTTGTGGTGGTGAATTGGGGAGGATCTCTCTTAGTTAGTGTGCTAATGGATCCATTGTATACTCATGCAACGAGGTCATGGCAAAACGAAACTGAGAAAAGGGGATGAACAAAGGACATCTTAGGAGACATGGTGCAGCTGCGTAAATAGTCTGCAAGCCATTCGGAAAATTGGTGCTAAAAGCAATTCAGATACAGAATGGTGATTGTGCACTGTATATTTGCTGGCGGAAGGGGCGAATTCTTTGTATGCATGTTTATATGGTGGAGTAATCGATTCTTGGCGGTTAGAATCTAGATACGCGAACTGCTTTTGTCGATTGGACAAAAGACTTTCGAGACTGTGTATAACCCAGGAAAATGTGGTGTGGCGGGGTACGCTGGCTGACAGGGGCGTCGATAAGTTTTCCTAATATATGATGATGCTTGCGTGTACAGAATTCTTTTCCGGAATTTCGGATGATGCATTGAATGCATGAGTGTTACAGAATTCTTTACTGGGAATTTTGGGTGATGCATTGGATGTCCTTGAGAAGGAAATGTTTGCAGGTAACTGCAGGTTGGCAAAGGGAGTTGGGGTTGGAGTTGTGAGTGGTTCTGCGCGTAGCTTTAAAGAACCCCCACAGCACTCGCGTAGTTTCCTCCACTTGAGTCAAATCGTGATCACCGCCAGCCACCCAACCTCGTCGGTTCTGTGAGAAGGTACCAACCAGCCGGAGTTTTGTACATTAATATCGCCAAGGGCGACGAGGACAAGGGTGGTTGATCTGTAGCGTGTCGACAGTACGTGAAAAATGTTCGAAAAATGTCACCGGTCGATCGTTATTCGGGGAGCGGTAAGGACAACATAGAAAAAAAAAACAGAATTCCTCAGCACGACCCTCAACCACACGATGTCCATGCTATTGGGTTCCAGCGCCTCCATCCTCTGGCAAGTCAGATCGGACCGCGCCAAGACGCAGACTCCACCCTTAAAACGGAATCTCGAATGTGAGTCGTATCCTGAGGAACGAATGTATGTCGAATCAGTGGAGGAATCGACCTGGGTCTCGATTAGGGCAAGGATGTCAAATTTCGCTGTTTCCAAATATTGGTGGACAGCGTTTATATTCATATTGGTGAAACCGATGCCCATGATGTTACAAAATGCCGTTATCAGCCGAACGTCGACAGAGCCTCGAGAACGAGCCCGATTGTGCGATGACGAATTTCTTAAAGTTCGGTTATTTATCATAATATATGCATGATGTTCCCCCTGACAAGTCCCCCCACCCCTGGAGTTTCGAACAGGACACTAGTTTACCTCCGTAATTCTTTATCTCAGAAGGTACCATCATGACATGTCTCCGTGTCAATCCGGGCCATCAGCCATACTCTGATTTTTAACATATTTTAAAATATTTTTTTTTTGCCTCAACACTTCCAATACTTGTCTGATCTGCTTCCCTAAGACTATTTCCTATTTCATAGACTGCATTTAACTATGATAGAAATATCAATTGAAAACATCCGCCAAGCGATAACGGCTATCCTCAACAACGTACCAATCAACGACATACAAAATTATTTGATGCTTTTTTGGAAATTAGTTTACCTCCGTAATTCTTTAGATCAGAAGGTACCATCATGACATGTCTACGTGTCAGTCCGGGCCATCAGCCATACGTCCGAAACATAGTCGAAGATTTCTCCGACGATATCGCGGAATGTATAGCGTGACGGGCTGGTATCTCACCTTGGGACCGACTACCACCTAAACTAACGTTTTCTCGAACCGGTCCATCAGCCAAGCTCCGAAAGATGCCCTCACATTCCTCCCGACCATATTACGGGGCCTATAGCTTGATGGGCTGGTACTTCTGAGTGTGATTGGGTGTTGGGACCCCACCTACTAGCCGGCCTTTAGTCGCCTCTTACGACAATCCCTCCGAGTTGTGTATTCTAACGCCCTACCCACAGGCCCAAATATCGACCTGAAAATTAATATATCGGATTATCCAATAGGGACTTGACAAGTTTGAATTTAATTTGTGAACGCACCCTTTCACTAATCATCGAACTGTCACTATTAATTTATTCAGTAAACTCAACATTTTCACCATGGTCAAGTACACAAACGATTAACGTCTGCAAATTATACAAATTTACTTCCGAAAAAAATTTGTCAAGTCCCTATTGGAAAACCCTATACAAGCTAATGAGACATAGTACTATGGAATACACGACAATCCGGCCGATCGCACCAATTTGCGGTTCATCTCCAGACGGCTCGACATCTCTGCATCGGAACTCGTTCCGTTACAGAGGGATGAAGTTATGGAACTCCCTCCTTGCGCGAGTGTTCCCGGAATGTAACAACCTGTAACTGTTCAAGAATAACTGCAACGGTTATCTTGTGGCATCTCGAGGCGCCGTGTCATCACTATAGGTTCACCTGTTCCGGGAGAAGCATAGTGGAAAAAAAAGTTTTTTGACCTGCTGGCGCTATCTGTATGTAGGGCTGGAAACTTTCCACCCATCATCGTACGTCATACGTCGAGACTTCAAACGTTAAACGCGATTAACTAAAATCATGTTTTTTAAATTGGCTTGCATGGTAACTCTCTCAGTTTTATCCGATGAAGTTCAAACTTTAACTGTGGGCTTTTAATTATATTCCGCAGTGTATGCCGTGTGGGTCTTTGCAAATATTAAAAATTATAAAAGTTATTAATAAACAAATGTCAAAAATCGAATGTTTTTTTCATAAGCTTGCCATTTTTACAAAAATCAATATTTTAAAAATTTGCGACATACACTAGACATTTTCAGGTAGTTTAGGAAATTTTTTTTGTTTTTTTTTTCTTTTGTAGGGCCAAAGCGTTTCAAAATATTTTATAAGCCACTGAGCAACTTTTTGAAAACACGTTTTTTTCCAATGGTCATGTGGTGCATCTTAATACATATATAAACATTTGGTAGACTTCGTTTTATTAATGATACATTTTTTCCCATCCAAAAATAAAAGAAAATACTAAAGAAGTCGATAGTCGGTTTTCGGATCTCTGCAGTGGCATAACCCCTTAAGTTAGTTTTTTAAGTTAAATCTCATGAAACCTTTTTCCCTTTTTTGTGTTAAGTTAGTTGTTTTAAGATTATTTATTCATTACGCTGAATAAAGAAGTGTTCTGCCTTCAACTACTCAAATTAAATCATATCAAGTATTGAGTCGTTGCTAAGACGTGTTCGTCGTGCTTTTTTCCGAATATCTGTAGTGCTATAAAAAGCCCCACCACTTTTTTCCCTCATTCCTACATCCAAATCCCAGCAATAATACACTAAAACCTAAAATCCAATCAAAACGAGAAAAAACCCAAACTATATCTAAAATTCACAATAAATGAATCAAACATCCGTTTATCGCTTAACATTTGCCCCCACGGCATTATTGAATCCAAAATCCTAATAAAAATCAAAATTCACAATAAACGAATCAAATATTCGTTTATCGTTTTACATTTGCCCCACGGCAATTCAAAATCCAGAGATCGTTATCATAATCTGGAAAAATTCCACCAAATTGAACAAACAAAAACTCGAATCCCTTTTACACATCCACGTCTGCACAATAGTTTCATAAGAATTCAAGAAACCGAATTCTTATCTTAAGTAAACACTGGGCATCTCACTTAGGGTACCAGAATCGGGATTTTTGTACGAAATTGTGCATTTTTGAGATACAAATCTCGATTTGTTTCCCTTTATAGAGGAACAGTAGAGTGATGTCGGGGCCGCAGGCGTACCACAGGGCTCCATTCTAGGACCCATCTTATTTAATATCTCAGATATTCCTCGCCCTGTGGATGGTAGAGTAAACCAGATTTGCTATGCGGATGACATCCTAGTGTACACGTCATCCAAAAGCCCAAAACTCGCAACAAACGGACTCAACCGTCATCTGGACGAACTGTATCAGTATTACAGTCGATGGAAAATTCGACTTAACCCATCCAAAGCAGTAGCTATAATTCTGAGTAGTAAACACTCCCAACCTACTTCTCGATATTCACAGAATATTCGAATAAAAATGGGAGATACTACGATTAGACCACAGGACAGGATGAAATATCTTGGGGTCATTTATACCCCAAAAATGAATTTTATCAAACATGTGACCCACATTCTTCAAAGGGGCCTCGGTCGATCTAAGCAACTGCACTACATCTTGAAGTGGAGCAACAAAGTTGACACCAAAGTTAAGCTTCTCTGCTATAAGCAGCTAATCCGATCTGGAATATCGTACGTCTTTCCCATATGGTCCTGCGTATCTTCGGCTAAAATAGAAACACTTCGGGTTTCGAAAGGAAACTCATCAGAAAATGCACCAATCATTCTAGAAGGCCTGGCGGTCGTCATTACCCCAACTCTCACCTATACGAAGGCGCCTCCATTACCCCTATCGACGAGTACTTGCTTCAATTAGCATACAAGTACCTCGAAAACATTCAGAACAGCGAGAACCTACTTGTACGGGACACTTGCGTTCTTGACCCTTCCCTCTCTCGATCTCTTCGGATCAAACCCCCACAATTTCTTCTTCAGTACAAAACTGAAGAAAGCACCCTTCCCAACAACATTCCTCTCTATAATAGAGGATTCCTGGATCCATCCCATTGTAGTGATCCAAGAAGCCCTACCATTTCCTCCCATATTACATTTTCCTCCCACATTACATTTTCCTCCCACCTATAAGAAAATCCATCTGATATTCCCAACATAACATTGTCAAACCAAAACGAACTAAACATTCAAATTCTCATTTATTGAATTCAAATTCATTTATTCAATTTAATGCATTTATCCGATTCAATTTCCTAAAATCAAACAACATAATGCATTATTTTCCCATGTATGCTAAAAGCAATTAGCACCTAAAAATCCTACAATATCCAAAACCTAAAAGTGCACAAAGTGCACTATTCGATACGCCGACACACAATTCTAGCCATCATAAACATCATATTCTCACATACCAGATGTTTATTGATATGCTAATAGAGACGGATTCCCAGATCCTAAACTAACAACCAATTTCCACGGATCTTGTGCTACCCATTTGAAATGCACGAAAATTCTTGTTTGCATTGGCCAGATGGCTAACACAAAGAAAAACCCCAACAAAGGATCAAACGATAAGTGGCGATGCGAAGATATTTGAAAATTAGAATTTTGAAGTGAGAAAGTGAACACCTTGATAGAGGGAGTTGAAAAAGTCGCTTGGCGGAGTCGGTGTGTAGAGCGCGTGAGGAGAAGACCTCCTCAAAAATAATAGAGATTTAATGTAAACTAAAATCTAAACTAAAACGTGAAATAAAATCAGTTTTAGAAAGGAACTGAAGTGTTTGTTTTTCCGAGTGTATTGCGGGAAGTTATTCAGAAACATCAGTGTAATCGTACGGCAACATGGTCGATAGTGCGCGGAAAGTATAGTTACGAGTTCGACATATACCCAAAGAGGACAACAACGGTAGCCCACTCTTCCCGGGAAACCGGAAGCACGGTGGTGCACCAAAAATATTATACCATAGGGTCTACTCTTAACAAACCACACACACACGGACGCACAGTACAAGACGGCACAAACACACACACACCGACCAAAGCGCAGATCATTAGACGCCAAAGACGTGATCTGCGTTTACTACCGCACCCAAGACCTACCGGTCTTGTATGATTTCTTTCTCACCATCCCTCTATAAAAGTAGTTAGAGAACACCTGGACTAACACTGTCCACACTATCCTTGGATACTCCCCCTTTTTTCTTTTCTTTTCAGATATCGCGAGACCGAGCCCAACATCCTCACGGATGTGGGTGATTCTGGTTATCGCAAGATGACCAGAAGTCAGAGACAAGATGAAGGACACATATGTCCTTGTCTCGCTAAATTCGGCCCACTCGCCACCCATTTTTTTTTATCTCGGGGCGCAGTAGATTATCGATCAGTGTCCCTGGAGGAAGTGCCCCAGGAGAACAACTTTATAAAATTGATGCAAGAGTTTAACTAAAATAAAACACTTTTATATACAGAAGAAAAGCGAGACTTTTAATAACTGACAACTGGTGAGTAAAGCTGTTGTAGTGCTCTGAAAAGCCCTACCACCTTTTTTCCTCCATTTCCACATCCAAATCCCAGCTATTTTACTACAAAACTCAAAATCCGATCAAAACCCGAAAAAACCCAAACATAAACCAAAATTCGCAATAAACGAATCAAACATTCGTTTATCGCTTATTAGCTGCTTCCACGGCATAATTAAATCCAAAATCTTAAATTAAAATCAAATTCCCAATAAACGAATCTAATATTCGTTTATTGTTCAATATTCGCCCCACGGCATCATCAAAACTCAAAATCAGAGATCGTTATCTCTATCTGAAAAATTCCATTGAGTTGAGCAAATAGAAAACCAAAACCAGATACATATCAACATCTGCGAAATAGTTTCGTAAGAATTCAAGAAATTGAATTCTTATCTTAAATAAACACTGAGCATCTCAGTCAGGATTCCAAAATCGGGATTTTTGTCGGGAAATTGTGTATTTCCGAGATACAAATTTCGATTTGGTTTCACTTATAAGGGTGATGAATTTCAGATTCAGATCAGTCTCTAGGTTGGCGTCCAACGTTTAAGGACGTCAATCATTTAAATTAAATATTGAAATTAATAAAAATAGTTTTAATTGCAAATACCTGCGTTTTATTGGATTCGGCCGAATATCAGGCCTGTATTCAGCAATCGGTTGTCACTCTTCCCGGAGGCCCCGGAAGCACGGTGGCGACCGCAACGGGTCCCCTCAGGAGCTATCTTAAAGAGATCCCTCGTCCTTTTCAGGACCGGACACGCTCCGTGAGGGAAGGACCACAACACTGTGGTACAATCCACAATAACACTCTTTTAGATTCTGAGTATCACCTGCCCCAATGGAAACCTGCGGAGACGAGGACCGTGAAAGACGAAAAAGCGGCAGGACCAAACCAAGGACGTTGCTCTTCCCTCAGGCTCTGAGGAGGCACGGCGACGACCCCTTTGTAGTACGTTTTTTCCGGAGCGGCCTATAGAGATCCCTCATCCCTTTCAGGACAAGGAGACACGCTCTCTGAACAAACCACTACATATCGACTACTTACTAATTGGAAATTATTGGATGATAATGCACTTTCTTCCTGTGCTACTATTATCACTGATTTCTGATCTGCTTCCCTAACACTATTTCCTATTTCATAGACTCTATTTAACTATGATAGGAAACCGTTTTATATCAATTGAAAACATCTGCCAAGCGACGACAACGACTATCCTCGACAACGTGCCAACCAACGACATACAAAATTATTCGATGCTCGAACGAGCAAATCAATATATTTCACATCAGGGAGATTATTTCGTATAAATAAAATGATTTTTATAAAACATTTTTTTTTGTAATCCGGTTTATTTTGGAACAGAGGATATACATCTGCTGTGAACATGCCTTATTACCACAAACATTGGTCAAATGAAGTTAGATTCCTCCTCCCCAATTAATCGACCAACAATCAAAGCTGCGCACACTAGTTCACACTAAAGAATAGTTTAAGACAAGCAGATAAACACAAAATATCGTTCTTCAGTCGAATCACGAAAGAGCACGAAAAAAAACTAAAAAAATGTTTGGACAGTGTACGGGACGCATATACCAGATCCCAGTTGAAAAGCTGGGTAAGGGGTAATAAATAAACACATAATCGATCACCTGGCGGTTAAGTGACGGATTATGGTGTTAATATTAAAAACAAAAATTTTAAATTAAATCCAATTAATGTGTTAAAGCCTTCATAGAGAAGTGTATCTTTCAACTCAAGAACAATTCAGATTGCCCGACAGGAAGATGTGCAACTCGAACTTCTTCATGTGAACTTCTAACAGTCCATCGACTTATTCATTGCCAAATATTTAAATATCATTTGAAACTCACGCGGTCGTCAAATCCACGGAGGACGGTCTGGTGTCTTCTGCGTTTGTCACAACTTCTTCCATATTCCTTTCAATTTCACCGAAATTTGTCACACATAAAACAAACTGAGGCACGTTCAACAACTACGTATTGAAGATATTATCTGCTTTAGGTTGTATAACTTTAAATTTGGTATTCTGTTAATTAATCAATTAACTATTTCTGTATCTGAACTCTACTTATGAACTAATTCACACGCGACCGCTCCGAAATCCGAACGACTTATGGCAGCAACTGATTGGTCCGCTGTTTGTAAGGCGACGTTCCTACTCAGACTGACAGCCACCTGTTGACTTACTATTCCACTGCGATTCATAGCATTCACCACCTCACGGTGTTTTTCTTTCATAGATACATAGATACTTTATTCTCTTTCTTCAAAACAAAAATTAATTTCCCTTCACGGGTGTTTGCTTGGTCCAAAGGAGACTCGTGTGGCTCAGGTTAAACCGTGAAATGCAATTTTCCTTAAGCTCTCGATTCTAGTGCGAAGTGTCAGTTTTTATTGTGAAAATTAAATGCAGTTGTTAAAATGGTAAAAACAGAGATAAACACTGAATACTAGTGCATATGTATTAGACGTAAGTTCACAACCTCAACCAGAGCGGAACAGGAAAATAGTAGAGGTTAGGTTTGAGCTAGTTTAAAACATTTCTTTTCTTCGTCGTCTGGGCAATGTGCAACTCCGTATCTAATAGACCCAACTTGTTGGCTGTGCTACCCAAAAGCGATTTACAGACAACGGCTGGTGATGTAATCCAAAAACCGAATAATATTCGATAAATGGGAAATTACGTTTTTGCCCACGAGCTGCATCTAACCGCAATCGAGTTGCAAATACGCTCCTCCATGCCCTGGTTGCTATTCATAATGTTGTCGTTATGCAACACGAACTATGCATTTTGCAACAAAGGCCACCGAATCAGGTTGAGCGCTTGCCACCGGGAAGCCGTCTAAAGATATGTTGCGGGCAATGTGTCGCTAGTTCTCTCTGAGGGTTTTTCTGCTGCTGAATATGTATCTGGCTCGACGGGAAATTTCAAGTTCGAAATCTACCACTTTGCGTTTTAGAACTTGTGGTGTTCGTGGACTATGGCACGTGCGTGTATGTTGGCGGGGTATCGGGCGCCAAATTCATAACAACAAGGTCGAATTATTCCTTATGAAAATATTGTCTGGCAAAACCAGCAATAAAGTCATTTAAATTAATATATACGTTACAATGAATTAATGTTAGACTGCGCTTACGAAAGGCAATGAATAGAGACGGTCTTCGTTTGGTGACGATTGTGTTGGATAAATATCGGGTGATTGATTTGGATTCGGACCTTGCCCGAAAAAAACAAATCATTATGGAAAATTTAACAAGCCTCAGGACTTGCTAAATAAGGCCAAGACCGGTTCCAGGTTGTAGTGCCGATGATGATGATGATGATGATGGATTTGGAGGGACTTCTTCCAGTAGGGATTTTATAACAGATCGAATCAAGTTCTTTGTTGTTGTGATATTTGACATTTCAAGGAGTAACCTTGTAAACCTTGGCGGGTTCAGTTTTTTGGGCTGTAGAAATACAACGTGTTTCAGGTCGGGGTATAGACTTTTAAGCAGGTAAGATATTTTTCAGGGACGTCCGATTTAACAACTGATAGTTTATTTTTGGTTAGTTTGGTTCCCCATTTTAAAATAAATATACCTGTGTCAGAGAAACGTTCACACATTCTTAAAATTTACTTTGAAAATTATGTTTCAGTTCGCAAAACTCATCGCCCGAGTTAACTAAAGAATATATAATCTGGAAACTGCATATCAATCGTATATGTCTCATGGACCTTATGTGAATCACTCAGAAATCACTAAAGCAAAGATCATCTAGAAACTACATATCAGTTGAGATATGACTCATAAGATAAATATAGGCACACAAACCTTTGTTGTTATTTTTGCTGACAACAAAGGAAACGCGGTGAGAAGTCATTGTGAAGTAGATTTAAGAGTACTGCACATACGAGGCCACTCGAACATCCTAAACAATTCTCCTTAAATGTGAATGCAAGCCTAGTGTTTAAGTAGTTAATGAAGTTGGATTCGTGGAAGCCGAGAGGCCGACACGATTCGTAAATTTTTACACCAACAAGCACTTGCAAGGATTAACTCGCGCTGCGTCCATTTTTTTTGAATTCCGTGATGAAGCAAATTTTTGTTTGAATTGTGACGAATTTGGAGTGAAATTGTCAATAAACGGCCATCATTGAAAATCATTATCTCCAAAATAGTTGCACGTTTGTAGCGATTCTAACAGATACACACAATTCACAAGCAAAAATAGTGAAGAACACCGAACGAAAAAATCGAATAAGAAAAATACATCAGAACCGTATACCAAGCGATAAATAAAAAGAATTCACACCAGTGGAATATACTCGAGTTTGGAAATCAAATTCTAAACACGGTCAGTAGTCTGATGCTTCACTGCTTCGCTTTTCAACCGTTTCATCGTGTGTTCAATTCACCTTCTTCACTATCCTTGCTAACGCTATACGTTTGATACGCTTCACGAGCCGACGGGCCTTATTTCTTTCAGAAGTGATGGTGGAAACGTTGCACACTGTTTGCGATAAATGTATGGCCAAGGAATAAACGAATGTATGACGTTCCCGTGAGCCAACCGCAATTAGGTTTTCCATATCGAAAGGACTATTGTGGGAACAGAGGTTAAACACTAAACCAAACAACCGACACTGTTCCTACAAGGAAATAAAAACCATGTAAATATCGCAGACTTCGACCGAGAAAATCACCAGGGCCATAAATCCCACGCGAGTAATGTACAAAAAGGGATACCGCAGATGTGTGAAAATCCTGATGATTCTCGACATATCTCTGGCCACACTAAAAGCAACGTTCGCGTCTGTGTGTGTCGGGTGCATCCACACAGTATTCCTATGAACAATACAAAATCGTAGGACAAGGGTGTGATCTCCTGGAAAGAAGAAATCCCCTGGTAAAGAGAGGACACCAGGGGATAAGAGAACGGAAGAGAAAGGAAGAACAAAGGGGTGAGTTTCTCATCCCCGGAGAAAAATAATTCGTTTAACCAGTTTAGTGAAAACATCCGCGGGGAAAAGATCAGCGATACTTCTACAAAAAACGGGCGAGTGTGCCGGCGCGAGTATCGTACAAAAAGTGTCAAGAAAAATAAAAAAGAAAACTAAGAGTGTGTCGCCGCGAATCCTTTTTAAAGTTAATACGAGGGTTGCCTTTATATTTCGGGATTAGAGAACAAAAACAAATATTGATCATCGAAAATCACTTTATTGTTTTTCAAAATATTCCCATGAAGATCAATACACTTTTGCATGCGTTTGAACCAATTGTCGAAGCACTTTCGCCACTCTGATTGAGGTATCTCCAACACATGCATTCTGAATGCAGCAACCGCTTCTTCAGGTGTCGAAAAACGTTGACCTCTCAGTTTGTTTTTTACGTACGGGAATAAAAAGAAGTCATTCGGTGCCAATTCAGGACTATACGGCGGATGACCCATCAAATCGATGTTTTGGGTGCTCAAAAATGCAGTTGTCGCAGCCGATGTGTGAGAGCTCGCATTGTCGTGGTGAAGAGTGATCCGTCTTCGGCGGTTGGTTTTCCTGATTTCTTGGAAGACAACTGGCAAACAAATGGTTGTGTACCACTCAGAATTGACTGTTCTGCGTTGTTCTAGTGGTACGGTTGCGACATGTCCAGTTTTTCCGAAAAAACAGGCGACCATTTGCTTGGAAGTGCTTCGTGCGCGAACAACTTTTGTTGGATTTGGCTCATCTTGAAACACCCAGACAGTCGACTGCTGTTTACTTTCGGGCTCATACGCGTAAATCCACGATTCATCACCTGTCACGATGTCATAGACGTGTTTCGAAGCACCGCGACCGTATTTTTTGAGCATTTCTTTCGACCAATTGACACGAGCCTTTTTTTGGGCGAACAAATTTTTTTGACAGTCAAATGTTTATGCAATATTGAATGTATGCTGGTCCCACTAACGCCTAAGGTTGTCTCAATCTCACGATAGGTCACATAACGATCTTCCAATATCAGTTCGCGCACAACATCGATGGTTTTCGGAACAACAACTGATTTTGGACGACCTTCACGAAATTCATCTTGGAGTGAACTACGACCACGATTGAATTCACCATACCATCGATAAACACTGGTCCTTGATGGAGCTTCATCGCCAAAAATTGAATTAAGTTCATCCATGCACTGTTGCTGAGTTAATCCACGCCGAAAGTTGTAAAAAATAATCGCACGAAAATGTTGAGGATTTAATTCCATTTTTGGGCCGAGATGAATCTTTTAAGTTACTGTAAACAACACAAATAGGGCTCGTATGTCAAAACGTTCTGAGTGCGTATAACCTCAAAAATGTCCAACTGTACGACAGAGCTGTTAATTGCCGGATTGCAACACTAGGGTTGCCAAATCCCGAAACATAAGAGGCAACCCTCGTAATATATAAAGGCAGAGACCCTGTTCTTGTTCGATTGTGAGGCAACGCGACACCCATCTTGCACACAGCTTTCTCATGTCCTTATGTTCAGTCACTATGCGATGTACAGCACTTTTTGAAATGCCTACCATTTCTGCTAACTCGCGCATTTTTAATCGACGGTCATTCAATAACATTTTGTGGAGCTTTCTTACCATTTCTTGAACAGTCACCTCATTGGATTGACCACTGCGATGTTGGTATCCGCATATCGTAAGGCCTCGTTTAAACTCTGCCATCCAACACTTCACTGTTGAAAACGAAGGTGCAGACTCTCCCAAAGTAGAATATATCTCGGCTTTGATATTGCTTGCACTAAGTCCTTTCAAATGAAAGTATTGAATCACATAACGATGACCAACTTTTTTCATGTTTGCAAATTCACTCACAGTGCTCACTAGTAATGTTGACAGCCAAGCAATAAACAACGTAGCGACTTCAAACTTGAAACTTAATCTTTCTGAAGTTGGTACTATCTACCACAGTCATTATATTTTAATAAAAACCGCGATCTATGTACCAGGCCGGTTAATTCTTGGACTGCCCTCGTATGATGAGGACTTCGGAACTTAGATGTAACATTTCGTTACCAATTTTTGGTTGCTGAAAGTCAATACAAATCATTATTATTACACTATTATTATTACTACACTATTGTATAGTTTACCTTTCGGTGACTTAGGGCATACTTTGCCTTTTGTTCCGATATGCATCCGTTGATATCTTTTGTTCGGATATATAAACGGACAGTAATAAGCTGAATTCACTGTTCGTTGTTCGTGAAGACAATCAATCATTAAAACTTCCTTTGAGCCGTCATATGTAGGACTTATCCTTGGCCGTCGGTCACGAATTTCGTTTTCGCTAAGTTATCGCCCACTTTTAAATTCTCTACCTCTCGTATACACACGATTCTGAGACACTGTATCATCGCCAAACTATGCCTTTAATCGAGAAAAAATGTCCAAGGGTTTAACACCTTCCTTCGTTAACATTTTTATAATAATCCGTTGCGCAAAAGAGGTATGTACCTCTTGCTAGCTCATGGCTGTACTGATTACCAAGTCGAGCGCGACCGCTAGCCAAGTCGGTTGTCCTACTCTTCATAAACCAAACAACAGCCACGCACAAGATTATCTAGCTCGCAACTTGTTGGTAAGCAAAAAAGTAAAATTACCGTTTATATTAGATTCACCCACGTATCTGGTCATACTGCTCAAGTAGTGGCTGTTCGTTTGGAAGTAAATCCAAGAAGGAATTTCCTCTTGGATAAGACGGGTACGTGTGGCGTACAATTCTAGTTTTTGTTCGATGTGGTTTGCATGTGACCAGTCGGGAACGCATTTCCTCTTCTGTTCGAGAGAAAGTTACCCAAACACTGTGCTTGGTATTGAATTCTCCCAACATAAAGAAATCATTACTTTCCGAGTCTAACTTGAGATTTCGGAAAAGGGTATCAAGTTTATTGATAAATTGTGTGCACTATGAGCTTCAGGGGCATAAAGATAGACCACATATAGATGCCTTTGACTTTTCAAAAGAATCTCTACATGGGTGAGGTGAAAAGCTTCCGACCTCAACGTGAAGATAGCAGCATTGGGCAATAAAATCTAGTGAATGTAGTGGTGCATCTTTTGACAGTTACTAACCAAAATTTCAGTCATTTTGGAAGGGTCGTTTTCATTTGATAGTCGTTTGAGTGAGTCGATGTTTTTTCCTTTTTTGGAGCCGATTCCCCCTTTGCAGTCCACTGTTTTGATTGTATTTTTGTTTCGGAGGTATAATGGTGTATCCAAGTTTCATCTACAGTAATTAATCGGCGCTTAAACTCGGATTTATTGCGCCTAAACTGCGCCAACAGAGCGCGTTGGAAATGTTCACTCGAACACGTTTTTGGTCTAACGTGAGCAAACGCGACACCCAACGCGGGGACAGCTTTCTCATGCCCAAATCCTGATTTAATATGTGACAAATACGTTCTTTGGACATTTTCATAGCCTTTGCTGTCTCTCTCACTTTATTACTTTATTTTTCAGACCACCTTCCTATAACGCAGGCTTTCAGCACCTGAAACTTGTGTAGATTTGTGCTGTACACGACCTTGTGTTGCAGGCCATTTTTGATTAGGCCGACGGCGCTGTGGGGGTTCTTAAAGCTCACCTGAAGCCCCACATATTCGCAACCCATATTTGCACCTCAATCTCCCCGCATCAAAGCATTTCCTTTCACAAGGGCATTCTCCATGCATCAACGCATCGGCAGACAATTTCCTAAAAGGATTCTCAGGCATTCATAATTCATATGCATTTTCCTAGAAGAAATCCTTAATGAACAAACATCATATTCCTGAAAGAAAACATATCGGTTGCCGTACCATGTAACCATCATAATCAGGGATAATTATCATTGCGTCACCTATTCCCAGCCTCACCATATGTACAATAAATTTTCCTACATACACATTGGCTGGCGACCTTTTCGCCCAACGACAAAGCAACTCCTAGCAGCTTATTGACGCAGCTGCATACAATTAGCGCAATAGACGCTACAACCAAACAGTAGAATTCGGTTCTTTCGCAGCCATTCTGGCGATACGATAAACAATCCAAATTGTTTGAAGTATCCCAAATGCATCTAGCATCTAACGAGTTGCAACTTGTTTACTTAGCCGAACTCTCAGCTCATAAATTCCTTTATGCCTTTCACCACTTCTGGATCCGTTTCTCATGACCTCGCGGCATGAGCAAACAGAAACCCGTTAGCACCCAATGAGATACAGCTTATCCCTCCTTTCCATGCGGATTTGTAAACTTACATTCACAGGAATCATTTTAAGGGTGAACTCAGACGAAGTGAAGATTGTGACTAGCGTATCTGGAAACTGGGTCTTTACCCCACCTGTCATTTGGCGAGGAGTAACACACAAAGACCTACCGCCCCTAATCCAGGGTGTTACGCGTCCAAACCATGGGATGGTTTGAAGCCAGGGGTATACCGGCTGCATTATAAGGGCGCCTCTCTGACACCGGGTCGAATCAGAGCAGTAAGCAGACCCCACCATCTCAAAGAGGGACTGTGATATGCCGAACTATTTGAAACCCCAGAGTAACCTCATGAAATGAATGATCAATACACAAAAAACAATCTCACGAAAAACCCGGTAGCCGTAGGTGTGATGAGCCGACACTACCATAAGGGAACAAATCATTAAGAAAACACCGGCTCGGCAAAAAGAAGACGTAGGAAAAAACGGAAAAAGCGGGATATACACGTCGGCACGTGCAATGTTCGAACGTTATATAAACCAGGCGCGATACAGACGGTCATAGAATACGCGAAACAATATAAAATGGACATCGTCGCGCTTCAGGAAGTTCGACTCCCACATCAAGTAATCGAAACCACCGGGTTTACACTGGCGTGTGGGGGTAGCAATACACATAACATCGGAACCGGCTTCATCATAAGCAATAAGATTACGCCCCATGTAAAAGATGTGAAATTTATTAATGACCGAATGTCGGTGCGAAACATACAGGGGCCATGGTACAATTATATATTTATAAACGTACACGCCCCAACAGAATCTACCGACGAAGAAACGAAGGACACATTCTATGAGACCCTAGAGGACTTATCTGATGGGATCTCATCATTCGATGTTAAAATCCTCCTCGGGGACCTCAATTCGAAATTTGGAAAGGAAGACATCTTCCAATCAACTGTAGGTAAAGAGAGCCTACACGACGTTTCAAATGATAATGGAATTCGAATTATCACGTTCGTAGCGTCAGAAGATCTGTTAGTAAAAAGCACGATGTTCACGCACAAGAAAATTCATAAACACACATGAATATTACCCGACGGCGTAACGCGTAACCAAATAAACCACTTCCTCATAGACAAAAGACACCACTCGAATATCCTTGACGTAAGATCATATAGAGGAGCAGATTGTGACTCCGATCACCTTCTAGTGATGGGCAAAATCAAGAGTCGCCTCACAGCAATCCTACATGGGTAGTCACGGGAGACGAGCAAAAAGTTCGACATTGATAAATTGAAAGACTTGCGCAAAAGGGCTGAATATCAAGACGTAATAACGAATAGATTCAGCATTCTAGAGAATGGGAGCAGTGAGGAAGAGGAAACCAATAATCTGGGCACTAAATGTGCATCCAACAGAGACACAATCAAACAAACAACCCGAAAGGTATTAGGATTTAACAAAACAATTAAGTCCAAACCTTGGTTTGACGATGAATGCAGGGCGAAGATCGAACAACGTAAACAAAGGATCGAAAAAATCCTAGAAAATTCCAGAGCAAAGAATATCAGAGTATGTATGCCGGGATAAATTCAATTAGAAACGGCTACCGAGGGAGGGCCAAAATAATTCGAGACTCAAACGGCTGTCTGGTGACAGAAACAAACAATATCGTGACAAGATGGAAGCAGTACTTTGAAAACCTGCTCAATGTGCGCACCCATCAACCACAAATAAACGCACCAGACGTATACACAGCCGAGCCTCAGATCCCAGAGCCCTTTTTCGACGAAGTTGTAGACGGAATAAACCGATCGAAAAACAACAATACCGGCAGAGGTTATGAGGCATGGAGGAGAGGCAACCGCTCGAAAGATCCACCAACTGATTAAAACAATATGGGATAAGGAAGTCATTCCGGAATAATGTAAAACCTCAATAGTCGTCCCCATCTCCAAAAAAGGTGACAGATCTGAATGCGAAAATTACAGAAGAATATCATTGCTCCCAACTACATACAAAATACTAACAAATGTTATACTGGCGAGAATCACACCGTACGCAGAAGACATATTGGGGAACTACCAATGCGGATTCCGTAGGAACCGGTCAACAAGCGACCAAATGTTCACAATTAGGCAACTGCTGGAAAAGAAGTGGGAATACGGAGCGACGGTTCACAAACTGTTCGTTGACTTCAAAAAACCCTACGACTCAGTCGGAAGCAAAGACTCTACCATATTGTAGTTGAGCTGGGAGTCCCGAAAAAATATGCCGCCCTCATTCAAATTTGCATGAACGAAAACAAAGGGCGAGTTAGAATAGAAAACCACCTTTCAGAATCATTTGAAATCCGGGTCGGACTAAAACAGGGCGACGGCCTCTCACCATGTCTCTTTAACCTTGTGCTCGAGTATGTCATCAGAAAGGTACAAGACGACAACATGGCCGGATCATCCTTGAACGGCGTCACACAAGTGCTCGCATATGCGGATGACATCGACATTTTGGGCAATAATCTAGAAACAGTGAAATCATCATGGAAGCGGCAGAAGAGGTGGGCCTACAAATAAATGAAGACAAAACAAAATACATGAGTATGGCGAGAGCAGGTGGACCTCAGAGAACACACATAAACATCAGATATTTGAAAATGGCAAAGAATTTAAATACCTGGGAAAAATACTGACGGCCAGTAACGAAATGTCGAAGGAAATTAACAAAAGACTACACTCCGGCAACGCTACTTGGCATGCAGTCAGTAAACTGCTGAAATCCAAACTGCTATCACGTAATATAAAGCTCCGTGTCTATAGAACCATAATCATGCCGATTGTTCTATACGGATGCGAAACATGGGCTGTCACAAAACGGGAAGGAAACAAATTCCGCGTATTCGAGAATAAAGTTCTAAGGTATCCTTGGCGGCAAATATGATGAGGAGGCAGGACAATGGAGGAAGGTCCACAACCACGAATTGGAAGAGCTATACCCCAAACCTACAATAGTGAGAGTAATCAAGTCGCGAAAATTAAGTTGGGCCCGACACGTAGCGCGAATGGGCAACGATAGTCCCGTGCATAGAATTCTTGACGGTAACCCAACGGGAAGGAGACCGACAGGGCGGCCGCGACGGAGATGAGAGGACAATGTTAGGTTGGACCTCGAGGAGATCGGATCGGATGGTCGAACGTGGAAGGAGAGTGCATGGGACAGGGGACAATGGCGGAGTCGAGTCGGTGAGAGCATGAACTTTCGAGTTCCTACAGGCCAATAAGTAGTAATTCTTCAACGGAAAAAGAAGCATCAACTCCTTTTAGAAGCACGGAGACAGTCTTCCCCTGTTTTGGCGTGTACGCGTAGTACTCGCTAGTCGCTCTGCCCAAAGCAGATTTAATTTCATGTAAGTCCTCTAAATCACTACACATTATACTAATTTTTGCATTATTGATGCGATTGGTTTTAAAGCTCTTGCATATTAACTAATCGCATTTTATTACGTCCTTAGCCTCCAAGTGGCTCACAATGATGGGAGGTACTTTCTCCTTTCTATCGATTTGTTGTTTCTGCTGCTGTTGTAGTTGTTGATGTTTTTGTTTACATAATTGTATATTCCGCATATTCCCTTTTTCCAGAACTACTTTTACTTCTCTGCATAGCCCATCTCTTTTTTGATAAGTTCGGCGATAGTTTTTCACGGAATTTTGTTTTAATTTTTTGTTTGAACCATTAAATATGTTTATTAAACAGTGCCTCACACACTCTCCAATCACTCACACCTTTATTTTTCAACGTGTATACTGCGCCGACAGACACGTCCACCCGTTATTCTTATTTCCTCTTTAGAAAGACACATATACATTTTTTTTGTTGACGAGCGACGATCGATTCAGTCCGTTCAACGACTTTTCAGATACTGTCGTGTAAGGTTGGCATTTCATTATTCAAATTAACAGATTCATTTGCGATTAGATTCATCGGACTCTAAGTACAGTAAAGATATTTGTGTACACCACATTTCACCTTTTTTGTTGCATAACTTCTATAATGTATTACTTGCCATTACAACAAGATGTATGAGTACCCAAAGAAAGTCGTGAAATATATTTTTCCAAGTTGAGTCAATCAGCCACTGTCGATGACATGTTTACTCCATTTCTTTCGAAATTCTATACATTTATATCATTTTTACTCTATAATTATAATTCTAATATAAATTCACCTACTTTCGTTTAATTAACTTCCACTTTAACATACATCCGAGACAGGTCTTTCTCCCCCTGAACATTTGCAAATATCTAACTACTTTAATGAAGTCTGTTAATTAAAGTGTCGGTAGTATACATAAAAACTAAATAAAAACATCCAAAGGGATGCCACGAAGGCAAATGTAGTTAGAAAATGCACATGAACCTTTCCAAAGTTCACCTTGTAAATTCGCACTTAACTATCCTATTAAAACTTTACAACCTATTTGGAAAGTTTATCTTTGCAATAATTTCGTAAAAAAATTCCATTACTTTATTTCTCGGAACCAAATCGTACGCATAACTCAATTCAGTTGGTTAATATGCCATATCAATTTATGGATAGCGTTAAGCGTTAATTAAAAACCACGTGAGGGGTAATTATTATCCTAATATGTCTAGAATTCTATAAAAAGTTTATTTAATTGTTGATGAAGTTCCTGTTAGATTTAACAGTCAATCAGATAAACTAATAGGCAGTGCAAGTCAAAGGCCAACGACAATAAAGCTAATTCAACCAAGTTTCGCTTAGAAAATCATATAAAACAAATTTTAACCAATACGACTTTTGATTGGAAGTTTATGTTCAATAATGTCAACTGCACGTATCTGACAACATGTTGATAAGAATTATGGTAAGAAATTGCCGTGACTCAGAGTTCCTTCATGGTCATTGGACACCACGAATTGGACCCAATTTCGATGATTTAAATACTTCGAAATAGTAAATACTATCAAAGCCGAGAAGTATTAGGCCATATACTCAGATATGTCTCAGATACGACTTGGCTGTGACTCAGGTAACATAGCCCATGCTCATAAAACCGCGGCAACCTTCCGATACCGCAGTACTTGTTGTAGCGTCGTTAGGTAATTGGTCAAGCAATAGCTTGATTTCCAATGCCTACTGAATGCTAATCGCATGATTATCTTTGAATACTTTTTATCTAAAACAACGTGTGTGACTGATATTTGTACTCAGTTTCCTTGTAAACAAATTAAGGAAGAGATATTTTTTTTAAATAATCATGCAGGCGTGCGGGAAGTAGTTGAAATTAAATTGCTCACTTAGTGATGAAGTAAAGGCTAAAAGATAAATATACATTCATTAGAGAACCAAGGTCAGTAATTTGGATGATTAACCCTTTCGATCCTGTTGGGCTACATGTGTCCCAGCACTAAGGTTAATAACTGCATTCCAGGTTGAGAGGGTAAGCAGGCAAAAGTGTAAGATCTGATTAAGGCCAACCATCACATCAAACTATAAATTCCGTGACGACCTTTCGAAGTTTGGCGGATGGCGTAGTTTTAGATAGTGGAAACCTCCGATATCAATAACTCTACAGGTAAACTAGTCCCCAATTCAAATTCCACCTTTGTCTTTATCGCACATCTTACATATCGTCAACTCGATACAATTTAACAATATAGCACCTTGGCGACTTTAGTGTAGACAACTCCAACTGGTTAGTACATTCTAACAAAACAACCGAGGCTAAGCTGACTGAAATGATGGCTCGATTTGCGGATCAACTTACGAGAATGCTGCATAACAGGAATGACGTAACGAACGCTATGAACAAGTTATGCAACCCAAGGATCTATTCCGACCGTGTATTGGGAAGTTCAGACCACTGACTAATATCACTCGTATTCATCCTAAATGATTATCTACCATAACTTCCCTGGCCAAATATGGTAATACGGAGCTTTATCAATGTTTCTTCAATTTTATTCCATAGTTGCTTTAAAAACTCGGATGTTAACGTCTAAAAATTGTTAGTCACGTTAATTTTTATTCTCGTAATGGAACAACACACTGCAAATTATATCATTCATCCGATAAACGTTGTTTTGAAAAAATATGAACATATCATCATCATCATCGGCACTACAACCGGGAACCGGTGTTGGCATTATTTAACAAGTCCTGAGGCTTGTTAAATTTTCCATAATGATTTGTTTTTTTTTTTGCGGGCAGGGTCATTAGTCTTGCGCCAGAAGCTCCCCGACGGGGAATCGAACCCCGGTCTCCCGCGTGACAGGCGGGTATACTAACCAATATACTATTGAGGAACCCATGAACATATCACTGCAGCTAAAAATTGGATATGTAAAAAGTGGCTTTCCATTCCAAAGAAGGTCAACATAACGAAATTTAGTCAGAGTCAGACGCGGTTGTAACCGATTGAGATTGTAAAAGAGGTTCACATCGACAATATGTCCTTCTGGTCAACAGCCAAATGTACTAGTAGCAATCCTCTTCCTCTTTTTAGTGGCGGGTACCGGAACACTTTCTACAAAATTGGAAGAAAAAGTTAATTCTAAACACTTTTTATTAGTGATTAATCCGGTAAACTGACGTTACATCCCCTCGCCTTTCAATATTTTTTTTAATTTTTTTTTATTAGACTTCTCTCGGGAGAGGCAAACCTATAGCGTCGAGGGGGCGCTCCGAGAAGCCATCAAATAACTAGCAAGAACAAGGTTGGAGCCTGAGGCACCCCTGAATTAACAGGATACAAATCCGAACACTCGCCATCCACAACAACCCGGATCGATTGATTCTCGAGGAAGCTCCTCGTCCAGCCGCAAAGCTGTTAGGAAAGTCCATATGAACGAAGTTTGCTCAGCAATGCCCCTTGGCAGACGCGGTCAAAAGCCTTGGAGATATCCAATACGACCGCCCTTAACTCACCATGCCGTTCAATCGCAGATGTCCATATATAGGTTAAAAGTGTCAAAAGGTCTCCCGTGGACCGCCTGCCACGGAATCTCTATTGACGATCATTCCGAAGTCCGTTGCACTCCAAATACTTAACCAACTCCGTATTGATGATTTTTTCCATCACCTTAGATAAAATAGACAGTAATGCTATCGGATGGTAATTTTGTGGGAGACACTTTTTTCGCGTCTTTGGGATTGGCTGAACTCACGCGATTTTCCAGCCGGCAGGAAATGTCCTCCGCCAATAAGATAAGCGGAAGAGTCTGCTAAGAACCGGCGATAGTTCTGGAGCACAGTTCTTAAGGACTATTGCTGGTATTGCCTTCCTACAATCCAGTTCACGTAGAATGCGCTGAATAGTGCGCGGACGAAATCTCACATCCCGGATCGAAGACCATTCCGGCGGATCACAGGTGGCTCTGTGGCGACTCTAACAGATACATACACAATTCACAAGCAAAATAGTGAAGAGCAGCGAACGAAAAATCGAATAAGAAAAATACATCAGAACCGTATTGTGGCGATTCTAACAGATACACACATAATTCACAAGCAAAAATAGTGAAGAACACCGAACGAAAAATCGAATAAGAAAAATTCATCAGAACCGTATACCAAGCGATAACAAAAATAATTCACATCAGTGGAGTATAGTCGAGTTTAAAAGTCAAATTCTAAACACGGTCAGTAGCCTGATGGGTAACGCTTAGTTTCATTTTTTTTCGTGATTTAAGCTGTCATAGCGTCAGTTCGAATCACACGATCTTCTTCACTATTATTTCAAACGCTATAGCTCCAAAAAGCTGGGATCGAGGTTTGAATTCGCGGAAAATAAATCCGCGAACACATTAGCTTTATCCTGCGAATTCGTGACTAACGTCCCGCTGTCTGTCACCAATGGAAGGAAAGCGGAGGTTGTGAAGTTACTCCTGACAGCTTTTGCCATTGACCAGAAGGAGCGCGAACCAGTTGGGCACCGAAGGAGCTTTTTGATCACCCTGTCGTTGTGAGCATTCTTCGCGGTATCAATCGCCTGGTTGCACGCGTTTCTGATTTTAACAAAATTCGTTCTGTTATCATCGGTGGGATTGGAGCGCCGTTGCTTTAAAGCCCTATTTTTTCCGCTGTAATCAGCTCGCATTTTTTATCAAACCAAGGTTTATCAGACGAACTTCGTTTGATGGAATGTGGAATATACATCTCCATCCCCAGAAGAATAATCTCTGATACCGACTCCGCGCAAGCGTTGACATCAGAGTCTCCGAAGCAAACCTCGGACCATGGAAAGGATGCGAAGAAATCTCGCAAATCGTCCCAGTTAGCAGCCCCATACTTCCATACATGGCGAAGCTGCCTAGGCCGGTTATTCGCTTGATATGCAAGTGCTTGCGCGGCAGATACTAAGCAGTGATCAGAGTTTCCCAGTGGCGCAGAAACCTCTACGCTATAAATACTCGTTTGGGATGTCAAAAACATATCCAGGGTGTTCTCATAATCACCTCGGGCATCCGGCACTCGCGTTGGCTCCACCACGAGTTAAGTCAAGTTGTGGCTTACAGCAAACATCGCCGCGAGCCTCCCAGCCTCGTCGGTTCTGTTAGAATGTAACAACCAGCCGGAGTTGTGCACATTAAAATCGCCAAGGACAACAATTTCAGAAGCTGGGTGGTGATCTGTATCCAGTCGATGGTATGTGAAAGATGTTCGAAAAATGTCGCCGGTCGATCGTCATTCAGGGAGCGGTAAAGATAATAAAGAAATTTAATGGAATTCCTAAGCACGACCCTCAACCATATAATGTCCATATTATTGGGTTCCAACGCCTCCATCCTCTGGCAAGCCAGATCGGACCGCGCGAAGACGCAGACTCCGCTCCGCGGAATCTTGAATGTAAGTCGTATCCTGAGCAACGAAGATATGTCGAATCAGTTGACGAATCGACCTTGGTCTCAGTTAGGGCAAGGATATCCGGTTTCGTTCTTCGCAAATATTTGTGGACGGCGTTTACATTCTTATTGGTGAAACCGATGCCCCTGATGTGACAAAATGCCGTCACCAGTCGAGCGTGGGCAGAGCCTCGAGAGCGAGCCCGGTTATGCGATGACGGACCTCTTAAAGTTCCATTATTTATCATGATATCTGCATGATGTTCCCCCTGACATAGTCCCCTTCGGAGATCCGAATGGGAGACTAGTTTACCTCCGGAATTCTTTATATCAGAAGGTACCATCATGACTTATCTCCGTGTCAGTTCGGGCCATCAGCCACACATCCGAAACACCGTCGAAGATTTCTCTCGGCGATATCGCGGAATGTACAGCGTGACAATGCAACAAAACCGAAAGGAGATCGAAAATGTTACCTTCTCCCATAGCGAAAACTTTTAGACAACTATAACGAACATCAAAAACTCTCTCCTCCCATCCATTCCGTCACTTCTCCCATAGCGAAAACTTATAGACAACTAAAAAAACATCAAAAACCCTCTCGTCCCATCCATTCCGTCTCTTATAATTGACGTAAAACCAGTCGTTATCGCAATACAGAATGAAACGCAAATTTACCTACTGCGCATTTGTCATCCAACTCAGCGCTACCCGATACATCATTTGCTCCACCTAAAATGAGCACAAACAACAGACACCATGAGCCTGATTCATTTTTGAACTCGTATTGCATGCCCGAGTACTCGAAGAAGTGAACGTTAACAAATCCACCAGTTTAGATGGCATTCCCCCAATTCTTTTAATGAGATATTCTTTTCCACTCGTCACACCGCTGCGAAAACTTTTCTCTCTGTCCTGTTCAGCTGTCCAATACCTATGTAGATGGAAATCAGTAAACATTTAACAAATTCGGGTCAATTCTTTTTATCGACTGATAGCACCAATTATTTACGCTGTCGGAGATCATGGAGTCGTTGAGTAACCGTGAACTTTCGGAATACCTAGAAACAAATGACCTCCTTAATAACCACCAACATGGCTTTCGAAACAACAAGTCAACGGGATATCTGATAATGTAACTTACGGAATAATGGAGCCATTCCATCCACTACTTCGGTGAAAGGAAGGTTATTGTATTAGATATTTCACAAGTGTTTGACAGTTTGGCATTCAGCCGTGTTGTCGAAATTGCATTCTTATGGAATTGATGGAATACAGACTTGATGCATAATTCATTTCAAGTAACGTCAATTTCGGGATGTTGTGACATCTGCCTCTCATCAAACTAATGTAGGTGTTCTCGAGGGTTTTGTCTGTCCTCCATTCTTTTTCTCATTTTTAGTAACCGTCTCCTATCCATTATCCACAACTCTATTCACTTGCTTGCTCGTGATAACACATTGAAGTTAGCATGAAGCATTACTGCGTTATACATGTAATAGGTGTGTCAAGCTCTCAAGTTGGTTGCATTCAAAACATACTTCAAAGCTTCTAATTCATCATTGCTGTTTTTATGACTAAGTTTTAGTCATTAAAAGCTCAGTCACTCCGTGTATATCAGCATTCTATCGATCTTTTCATATTCGTTGTTCAACTGATCTCGCTGAATCTATTCCATCTCTTTAAACTTTTTTTCCCATCCCGCTATACACGTAATCAGAATGTGTCCATCGTTTCACGTAAATTCAACATCAGATGCACGAATATACACGGAAGTGGAATGCTGTATCTGATCACCTGTTTCACCATAGTTGTATTATCTAGGCATGCCGTGGAGTGCTCATAACACCCTGTGACTTCTATATCCACTTCATCTATGGTTGATTATTATCAGTCAAACTTATACTACCCCGCAAACAATTTATATTCTTTGTTTCTATATCTCGCCCTTCCAGCCCACCGAAGTATTCTTGGTCTCAACGGATTTGACTATAAATTTGAGTTGAGTGATTGCCAGGATGACGGTTCCGGAGATGCTAGAACCATGAGTTGTCCGCGATCTATCTCGAAGTTATGCAAGAAAAATCAAGATCGGTAGACTCCGGTGGGGGGGACACCTAGCTCGAATGAGGGTTTATCGCAAAAAACAAACACTTGGCTCCAGGCAAAGTATCTAAATCGAGATTTTACTGTGAATTCGATCTCTTCGAGATACAAAATCTCGATTTGGTTTCATTTATAAGGGTGACGAATTTCACATTCGAGAATCAGTCTCAATTGGCGCCCGAACTGTAAGGACGCCAATAATCTAAACTAAAATTAATTTAAAATTAATAAATAAATTTAAATTCAAATTGTATCATATATTGGTGCTGTCCTTTTATTGGAATATTTGGCCCGTATTCAACAATCAGCGGTCACTCTTCCCTCAGGTCTGGGGAAGCAGGGTGGCGACCGCAACGAGCCTTCTCAGGAGCGGTCTTGAGAGATCATCACCATCATCATTATCGGCACTACAACCGGGAACCGGTCTTGGCCTTATTTAGCAAGTACTGAGGCTTGTTAAATTTTCCATAATGATTTGTTTTTTTTTTTTTTTCGGGCAAGGTCATTAGTCTTGCGCCAGAGTAATTGTGGAGCTTTTAATTTTGCCCGTTGGTTCCGTTTGGTATTGTGTGCCGTGCTGCTATTTACGTTTATATAAATTTTCGTTGGTCTCTTCTCTCTGAATACACCATATCAAGGAAGAACGGTGGTACATCAGTTCTCACCACGGCGACTCCAGCACTATTCAGGTAAACGATTTCAACTCGCCTATCTATTGCTGGTCGCCACTTGCATCCTTTCCGAGGCGGTATTGGTTTTCTGTGCAGGGCCATTTCAATGGAGCTGACATTTGGCATTGATTTGTGTAACATTCGTGGCTTGAGATGCAATTTCTCTTCTGTGTCTGTCCACGTTTCCAACCAGAAACCAACTATACTTGCACTTAGCGAAACCCAAGTAATTACTAATACAGGTATTTCTGATTTTAATCTACCTGGACATAACTTAGAGCCTCTGTTCTTTCCACACCGTGATATAGCCACATACATACGAAATGATATTGCTTATCAGCTTCTGCAACAATATCGGCTCTGTTCCAACCCAAAATTTAATTCCTCTTGGCTAAAACTACACGCTCGTAAGCATACCATACATTACTGCTTTCTTTAAAGAAGCCAAAACTTGGATAGAAACACATCCTTTAACGCATTTGATGCTCCGTCTGATTCTATAGATAGAGTCCTGAGCCTATATCCGCACACTGAAATCGTTATTGCGGGTGATTCTAATCTGCATAACTGCCGGTGGCTTTGTAGCGGTTCCGTCAAACCCCACGGTCCACTTACCGGAAAAACCCCCGTAACTACTACCCAACTTCCTTAAGTTCGCTAATGCAACAGTATTAGTACCTGTAAATGCTTCACGCATTATATAGATCACCATCTATAATCTTAAAATCCCTATAAAGAAAACTTACCTTTTCATGCATCCCTTCGCATACAATTTTTCGTGAGATTTCTTTCTTTGCTTATCTGGTATTCTAAACCAATTCGGTACCAGACAAATTCCTGTAAACAAAATGATTCGGATTACATTCAATGTAACCGTCATGACAGGGACCATAAATAATGCGCCGTCAATTTTCCCAGCCGCGTCATGTACCTTTTCATACACATTAGCTGGCGACCTTTTTTTTCTCATCAATAAACAACCCAAGCAGCTGCTAATAATTAGCGCAATAGACGCTGAAACCAAATTCTCCAACATTTCCTAATACAAACATGAACCCGGTTTCTACTGCAGCCAGAGATGCCATAAACATCCAATTTGCTTTTAGCACCTTGTTTTTCCCAACGTCGATAATAGCGACGAGGCATCGCGTCAACAATGACCCACATTACCAACGGCCCATTTGGTCATTTCTCCCTTTTGTCTTATCCGCCTGTCTGCTTCGTTTACCCATTGACCTTGAGCATGTGTAAACCACACAGATCCGAACGATCGCACACATACCACCAAGAGAGACTTTACGTTTCTCTGGTGGTAGGTAAAAACGATATCCTTATTGGAGAGGATATCTACCTCGGCACAATAAACTCACCCCAAAAATGCGAATCATCGCTGCACGAGCGATAATCAATTGAGTCGTATTCCAATCACCAGACGAGCAGGTCCGACTCGCCTATCAACCTCCATATCGGTACACGGGGGGTGCACACCCCTGTGTGTGTTGCCATTAAAGTCGAGTTTCACCCCCGAACGGTTTACCCGGATCGCGTGAGTCGAGAGTCGCGTTCGTGTAACAACAAAATATATTCGGTGTTTCCCCTTTCAAATAACATTTAAACTACATATTAAAGTTACTTCAAATTGTGTATTTGTGTCGCCGTCATCAAACAGTGTAAAATAAATAAAAATGAAAGAACCATTTGAATCTGTAGCAGCGTGTTTTAATGTTTGTATTGTTCCCCTGGTGATCGTTGTTTGGATGTTCAGTGACTCTTGCGTTGTCCCTTTGACAATTTTCAGTTCATTAATCGGTGGAACATTTAGTGACGGTGGAGACGAGGTAGAACTCTCGCCCGTGCGGCGTCGTCATCTCCTTACCCACAGATTCGTCACTCCGGACCCACAACACCTGAAAGCCAATATGTCCAGCTTTTTGCTGATTCAAATAGTTTTACTCAACTTGTCAATGAGCCAACACAGGTACTAGACATATATGGTCATTTCGCCAACACACTGGACCTGTTTCTCCCCTCCCACCCGAACAATACACAATTGGAGTTTCTTCGCCCTTGGGCACTTCAGACCACTGTGTCGTGTCAGTTAACTTTGCGCTAACCAACAGTAACTTGAGAAAGCTCTCAAAAGAACACTATGGTTCTACGAGAAAGCCAACTGGGAAGGTTTGAACGACTTTTTTGGGTGATTAAATTGGTCGTTATTTGTCCTCAATAACGATATTGACTCTATAGCGGACACATTGACAGACACGATTTTAGTTGCCTCGCGAAACTTTATTCCACACAGAGTAAAGAGTATCGAACTCAAGAGAAATATGTTCGATTCCGCGTGCCGGTTCTATAAATCAAAAAATACTGAGGAAAACGGGAAAAGATTTAAGAGAGCTAGAAATGACTGCAATGCGTATATTCAAGGCGACAAGTTCCTGCATGACCAGAGAGTGAGACAAAAAATACTACACTCTCCCACAAGTAGTAGAAACTTCTGGGCATTCGTGAAAAAATCCAAAACTCAGTCTCTTCATCTATACCATCGCTTATAGTCGCTGACAGGCCAATCACCACTGCAATAGAGAAAGCGAATCTACTTGCTGCACATTTTGCAGTCAACACAACGCTGCCTGATAACACATCAGTTCCGGCTCAATTTGAGCATAAGCAGCACACCATGAGCCAGATTCACATCCGAACGCATACGGTTGCCCGCGCACTCAAAGAGCTAAACGTACACAAATCCGCTGGTCCACATGCCATTCTCTCAATCCCCTTGATGGTCCTCTTCACTCTCTAAACCACTGCGGAAACTCATCCATTTGCCTTATTCTACTGGCCATTTCCCAAATAGATGGAAGTCAGCGAACATTCAGCCAATTCTCAAAGAGGGTGCCAAATCATCCCTTTCTTCTTATCGACCCATAGTACTAACTTCTATTCTCTTCAAGGTAATATAATAAGTAATAAGTAATATCTGGAATCAAATGACCTCCTCAATGACCGCCAATATGGCTTTCGTAGTAACAGGTCCACAGGAGATCCTTACCTTACCGAAAAGTGGTCCAGAGGAGATCAGATGGCATACCTTACCGAAAATTGGAGTCATTCCATCCCCTACTTCGATGAAAACAAGGTAGTCGCAATGGATATTTTAAAAGCCCTCGATAGAGTTTGGCATCCAGCCCTTTTGTCAAAATTGCATTCATATGGAGTGGACAATTCCCTGATCCAATGGATAAGACACTATCTTTCTGGCCGTTCAGCCCAAGTGGTTCTTGATGGTGTCAAATCTGTTTCCCGTCAAATTAATGCAGGTGTTCCCCAGGCTTCTGTACTCTTATCCACTCTCTTCCTTATCTTTATAAATGATCTCTTGTCAAGTACTCACAACCCAATTCAGTCGTTTTCTGATGATAGCACCTTGAGTTTCTCATACTCATATGAACACTCCCGACCAAACTTTTCGAACGTTACTACCAACCAGAAACTTATGCTTGATAGATTGAATTCCGACCTCAACAAGATATATCAGTTGGGATGATATAACCGAGTAGAATTCAATGCATAAAGAACTCAGTGCTGCCTCTTGTCGTCAAAGGCGAGCTCCAAAGTAAATATACTGTCTATGAATGGCAGTTGTATCGACGAAGCCAAGGAGCTATCAATCCTCGGTACTCTTAATTGGAATGACCACATATTTGAAGCTGCGAAAAGTGCGGCCAAATGTATGCGGTTAATAGATGCAAAAGATACTTCCATTAACCTGGCCACTATGTACAAGAGGTATATTCGTCCAAAAATGGAATTCAACTCCCATATTTGGTCAGGCGCATCCAAAACTGCACTACACATGCTCGACAGGATGTAAACTGAGCAGTGAAACTTATTGGAGACTCAGCCTTAAGTCGACCAATTCCGTCGTTAGAACACAGGCCCAACGTATCATGCCTATTTCTGTTCTATATGTATTACCACGGTAGTTGCTCAACTGAACTTGCTGAATGTGTTCCGCCCCTTCAGACGTTTTCCCGTGATACTCGTCAATCTGTGAACGCGCATCAGTTCACGTTGAAAGTGAACTTAACCATCATCATCGGCACTACAACCGGGATCCGGTCTTGGCCTTATTTAACAAATCTCTCCACCCTTCCCGATTTCGAGCCGATGTCATCCAGTTTGGAAAGTGAACTTCAGGCGCACAAATAAACATAGAGAGTCATTCTTTAGTCGAACCACACGAATGTGGAATGTTCTGTCTGATCATGTGTTTCCTCACCGTTGTGATGTCCAGACATTCAAGACCAATGTACATCGACACCTCCTTTCCTTATCCACTTCCTCTCCATCCGCTCGCACTGTGCTCTGACATTTAAGTGTCCTTCAAAACCCCCTTTTGTGTGCACGTTAGTGTAAAAAAAAAAATTACACTCAAATAAGGATTCATTTTCTCTCACTGACTTACACTTACACGTCTCTTTTCTCCCGCTTGACCTGTGCTTTGACATTTAACTGTACCTCAAAAACCCATTTCGTTTGTACAAAAAAAAAAAAAATAGAAAACCAATTGCCGAAATAAGCAACCGTTTCAATAATTAAAAGCCCTAACTGCGCTTCCTCCTCTCAAATTTGAACTTCAAAGATGCCCATGACAGACTATCCACAACACATACCAGTAGGCGCAAATTATTGACGTACTGGGCTCGGAATATCCTTTTACATGTGTCATAATTCACATCTAGTTGATACATAGTGCGTGACAAATGTCTCAACGATGCATAGTTCCAATTTTGTAGCAGAATACAGTTTTCTATCGCCCGGAGAAAATTTTTTTATTATGAATATAAGGGTGTTATATATTACTGCACTAGGAAACACAGTTTATGAGACAGAGACGAAATGATTAAAAGTGGGGTAGACCGTTGGAGTGCATTAGCAGCAACTTCATACTAAAGGCAGAATTAAAAAAACGAACAACAAATTGGGAACATTCAAAGAAAATAAAAAGAGAGAAAGAGGTATTGCGAACATTTTAGTGGCCATTAAATTATGTGTTTGAATTCACCACTCCTTATTAATCGCGAATGACGTCAACGAATTATCACCAAGCTAGAGGTCTCCCACTCATGCCGCCCATTTGACTTACGCGTATTTAATGCATAATTATTATCTTTGAAGGAACACCGGTCACGAATAAAAATATTTAGGTAGTAAAGCATTCGTCTTATTTTATTTGAAGTTTACTTTATAAGTCCTAATTAAATCATGTTTTTTAGTAAACACCTAAGAGAATGTTGTATAATAAATCTGAGTTATAACTCTGTAGGTTATGAACTTGACTTAGACAGACGTCTTTAAAAACTATAATCATAAGTGTTTTACTAATTGTTAGTTAGATTTATATTTAGAACATGACCATATACATGAGTTGCATGTCAGCCTTACATAAAATATTTACTCATTCATCATCAAGTTTGTACAAAAGATTACAGATAAAATTATTACAGTCTATGTCACAAATTTATCAACCATGTTTGCAGCCGAGGAACACTTCACCCCATGCTGAGGCTGGCGCAGCCCAACCACATCATATGACTATATAAAACAAACTGTTTACTAGTCATAAATATGATACACACCGTCTAGTGGTCGGCTTAACGGGTGCGGTCCTATTATCCAATGATGCGCCTCTTTCAGACCTTATTACGAAGCTGATAAATAATGTTTCTACGTCGTGACTCATTGTCACTACAGTCCACCAATCACCATCAAGTGAGTGATAGTTCTGGAATAATAATCGGCAGAGGCAATCTCTCAGTATGAAATGTATCTTTCAATAATTGCCACCGCTTTCCGGAGTCCGATTTCCTGAGAAAAGACAACAGGATTGTGTTGGGATGTGATTTGAGCCCACTCTCATTAATATTTTCACCGTCGATAGACAACAATAAACAATATATTGGCTACGTTGGTTCTAATAATTTCGTATGCTAAACACGCGGTCGATTAACATTCCATTGGAGAGGGGTGTGTGAATATAATTTATTATTTCGGAAGCACTTGACATATTCATCTCTTTAGATTATCTGACACAAGTCAGAGTCGCATCTAACATGAATGATTGACAGAAATTGAACAACTATATATGAGACTTAACTCTGTACACTGTTAAATGATATTATAAGCCACAATTAATCTTGACGTAATCAGTTGTTTCAAATGCACAGGTTTGGACTAAACTTTCAAAGGAACTTGGAGCAAGGAATTATGCTAACGATAAATATTTCTATTAGAAAGATTAGTCTAAATACTAGGGTAGTCATAAAAGACATCATATTAAATCGGCAGAAACCAGCTAATGAACCTGAGTTCCTCTTCATAACAATTGTCCGTATACGCGATGCTTATTTTGTTTCAAAGACTATGTTTGGATTCTGGCAGTGTTTTTAAAGTTTAAAGTTGCAATGGACGCAACATGATCGTCATCATCATCGGCACTACAACCGAGATCCGGTCTTGATCTTATTTAGCAAGTCCCGAGGCTTGTTAAATTTCCCATAATAATTTCTTTTTCCGGGCAAGGTTATTAGGCTTGCGCCAATTGCACGCATACATAAGTCAAATAATTGAATCTGACTAAAGTAAACTGACCAGATCCATACTATATTAACAATTTTATTTTTCTATGACACATTTCTGAATAGTCCTTACAAATTTGGATCAACTTTTTATTAATCCATTTCGTATATATATTTATTTTCATATATCACATCAGACATACAGTGACTCCGGCGTATGTGAAAGGAATTTGTGGGAGGTAATAAGAAGTCAAGCGGTTTGGATAACATTTCGAACATCGTACTCAATCATATTCCCATTGAATTCATACGAGCGTACTGTATAATCTTCAATAATCTCTTATATACTTACTACTTCTCGAGTCATTGGAAAACAGCGAAGTTATATCCAATAAAAAAAAAAAACCTTCTGATCCTTCTAACTATAGGCCTATTAGTCTCTTGCCTAATATCGGGAAGATCTTTGAAGTAGTTATTAGTATCAATATTACACGAATGTAAACAAAAGGAGATTATACCCCAGAACCAGTTCGGGTTTAAAAGAAACCATTCCGCGGTCCATGCTGTCACGAAATAGGTCTCGGATATCAATTGGAATTTAAACGCAAAAAGAAGTACAGCGGTCTGTCTAGTAGATATCGAGAAAGCTGTCGAGATAGTTTGGATCGACGGAGTAGTATATATATTCTCATACAACATGAATTTCCCCCACATCTAATAAATATGGCTACTAAAATCATATACGACAAAAAAATCCTTCTAACTGATAAGAAATCTACAACGACAAGAGTTTTTAATGTCATAAATGGTCTCCTGCAGGGCACAGTAACTGCACCGTCCCTTTTTAATATATACACATCTGATGTGTTGAGTATTGGAAAGTTCAATAGCTTTTGCTGACGACGTTACGTTGTACGCAAGCGGTACAAAAGTCGAAGAAATTCAAAGAAAACTCCAGAACAAATTTGACAGCTTCCAAGAATTTTGTGCCGATTGGAAACTTAGCATCAACTATGCAAAATGTGAAATCACACTGTTCCGCACCCGAATAAGACACGGAAATTCGTACTTGAGACGTGATTGGAAAAAATTTAAAATAATGAATGCGAATGGCACGCGGATCGAGTCAAAGATTGTGGTTAAATATCTGGGTGTTCATCTGGACAAATTTTTGTACTACGGCGAGCACATAAATGAACTGTTGAAGAGAGCGAGAGCGGCATTTATGTCCCTCAAGAACTTTTTCTATTCGAACTATCTGAGATCCGATGTGAAGATCATTTGCCACCAAGCGTTTGTACGTCCAGTTTTGACCTATGCGAGTGCAGTATGGTGGAACATTAATCCATCGAATATGGGAAAGCTAAGAATATTCGAAAGAAAATGCCACAAGCGAACATTCCAACTTTCGTCACTACATTTCCAATAAGAGACTATATATATATATATATATATATATATATATATATATATATATATATATATATATATATATATATATATATATATATATTTATTTATTTATTCGACTTAATACAAGCTAATTACACTAAATATAATTCTTATAAACTAACTTAAAACTAATGTAGTAATTAAAAAAAAGAGAAAAATCAAATAGAAAATTATATAAGGTATATATATAATTCAAAAAAACATATAATTAAAAAAAAATTAAGAAAAAACAAAGACAAAAAAAAACAAGGAAGGAGAAGAGGACTTCGGGGTAGGGGAGGTAGGGGGCTGGAGAAGAGCGAATGTATGTGGGGGTGGCAAATGTGGCATTTGTGAGACAGCGAACAGTGAACCGCATATGCGTTGGTATAAGTACGGGTTGTGAGGGAATAGACCGTGGGCGGGGCAAGGTCAGGAGGGGAAATAGAGGAGACTGAGTTTGAGTGCAGTAGATGTGTAGGGCGAAGTCGTAGCACCGACATGGGCGCTGGGTTCCACTTCGTTCTCACAAAAAAAAAACAAGTTCCTTTCCATTCGTCAATTGTTCCGCCGCAGCAAACTGTTCACCAAGGAGATCCAAATGATTGGTAGAATCAAAACACACTTGTAATATATTTAATTCGTTTATTCAGGCCGCGGCATATTTCGAAATGAACTAGGTGCACTTCCTTGTAAAATAATTATACTCATACACGTATCTATTACATTGGGCAGATGTCAACACAATGCCTCGAAAAATAGAATAAAACACGATAGATATCAACGACGCACTCGACTAGGTTCGCGCTACCGTGCGCAGCGGTGAGCGGGAGATCGCCTGCGACCAGGCTGGTCAACGGATGGAAGACGACTCGGTAATCGTCATCTCATGCAGAAGTGATTTCGCTAAGAAAAAAAAAAGGAAGAGAGAGAAAAACTTTTCTCTTAAGGGTGTAACTAGTGGCGCAGTGGTATATGTGCGCGATCGAACAGATTCAATGTTGTTGCGTGTGTTCGAAAACAGGCAGGCGGCAAGGACAATAGGGAAAAATGACCACATGCGCCGCTGGTAATGCGGGTCATTGTTTACACGATGCCTCGTCGCTATTTTCGACGTTAGGAGAAAAAGGTGCTAAAAGCAAATTGGATGTTTATGGCATCTCTGGCTGCAATAGAAACCGGGTTCATATTTGCATTAGGAAATGCTGGTGAATTTGGTTTCGGCGTCTATTGCGCTAATTATATGCGGCTGCTTAGGTTGTTTATTGATAAGACAAACAAAAAAGGTTGCCAGGCAATGTGTATGAAAAGGTATATGACGCGGCTGGGAAAATAGACGGCGCAATATTTATGGTCCCTGTCATGACGGTTACATTGAATGCAATCCGAATTATTTTGTTTACAGGAATTCATCTAAGGGAATTTGACTGGCGACGTAGATGCCGAAATTGATTGGAAATTCCTGGTAAGTAAATAAAGAAATCTTAAGGAGCAATGGTATGCGAAGAGAATGCATGAAGGTAAGTTTTCTTTACAGGGACTTAAAGATCATAGATATGATCTCTTAAATGCGTGAAGCATTTTTAGGTACTAATACTGTTGCATTAGCAAAGTTAAAGGAGTTGGGTAGTAGTTATCGGGGGTTTTTGAGGTAAGTAGACCGTAGGGTTTGGTGGCACCGCTACAGATGTAAGGTGGAAATCGAAGGAGGTAGGGTAAGAGTTTGCCTACCTTAGCATTCGCGAAATGGGTTCGTTAGAGCCGTAAGAAGTGTGGTGGGTGGGCAGATGGAAGAGACGGGGGTTTCGCAGGTTACGGGGGTTAATGTGAAGTGGAATGATGGAGAGCAAACTTGGGCAGTTGATTGCAACTGAAAGGAGACGGTGGATGAAAAGGATATCGGCATGAGGTCTGCGCTCCTCAAGTGTGTTGAGGTTAATCAGATGGAACCGGCTTATGTATGCGGGAGAATCCGAGGATTCTCCCAGTTCAGTTCGCGAAGGGCAAAGCGCAGAAAACGACGTTGCACGCTTTCGATTCTACGGATATGGGACGAATAGTGTGGAGACCAGACCTGACTAGCGTATTCAAGAACCGCCCCCTTCTTGGCGGTTATGGCTATGTAGAGAGAACGGGAAACGTAAGGATTAGAGAATTCCTTATACCAGCATTTCCAAAACCCAAGGGCAGAGTTGACCTTAAGAATAATATCATCAATATGCGAGATGAAGCTAAGCTCCCTGTCAAATAAGATCCCGAGGTGACGTATCGAGGGCACAGATGATATCTGCTGGTTTAGCAGAAAGTAGTAATGGGGGTAGGAGGAGTACGTTTGCAGGAGAAGGTGATGGAGTGGCCTTTGACAACGTTGAGTTCAAGGCAGTTATTACGGCACCAAGTTGAGAAGCTGTCCGCTTGGAGAAGTGAGGAGACGAGAGGAGATATGATCGTTTTGTAGAGTTTGGCGTCATCCGCATAGAGGGAGATGGATAAGTATTTAATAATGGAGTCAACGTCATTGATGGTAAGGATAAATAGGAGGGCACCTAGATGACTGGATTACAACGGAAAGACAACGCGTTGTAAAGAATCCCTTTGAACAGTTTAGGGATTTGAAACAGTTTGGCGATGGCACGGTAGATGCCTATATCGTTTTTAGGTCCATTTTTATGTGTGGTGGTGACATAGGAGGATTTCCAGATACTAGGGAAGATCCCTTGTGAGAGGGATAGATTGAATATCTTTGATATAGGGAGAGAAAGAGAAGAGGAACATTTCTTTAAAAAAACAGCTGGGAATCCATCAGGTCCTGGGCTGAACTCGTCTTTGAGTAAGTTTAATTTCTCCTCAACTACGTGACGCTGAATAATTTGAGGGGTGAAGGTGCCGAGGGGGAATTCGGGAAAGACTTTGAAGTAAGACGGATAACGCTCGGAGGAGATGTCTGTGAAGGATTTATTGAAAAACGAAGCTGTGGGGTTTCTCTATATTACATGGAGAACCAGCCCACAATCTTAATCTTAACCGCTAATAGCGCGTCAACCCAATCCCAATTCCTACCGTCGGCCATTTCACCTGCAATAGATAAATCCCTAAAAGAAGACTGGCCGGAAATTATTGATCTATTCGGTTAATGCACAATTGCATTTAGTGTTTTCTTGCCATACGGCAACACTATGGCATTAACCCATGAGATTTCCACCGGAAATTTCAAAGTCATTTTGGTTAGCAACAACCAAGACCAGACCAAGCGAGGCGGTTATATAACCATGCATCGGCTGGGGAAATTCCAAATTCTTCGAATTTGGTTAACACGTTAATATTTCCCTAGCCGATTAAACGTCACTTATGACTTCCCCCAGACCATCTATTCGCTTGGGATCAACGATCTCATTTTACAGGTGAATAGCACCAGCTAAATTTTCCTCTCCTTCATAATTCTGTTTCAATATGGTTCAATGGTCGCTGAGTACACCACAGCCGTGACACTGGGGCAGTAGGCCATGCTCAGAAACAGCAGTTGATACCAACACACACAACCAAAGCTACCTCGAGATCACAGTACATCGTGTTTCTGTTCTCTCATTCGCCACGTTCGTCGTCACTTCGATGAGCGTGACGCTGAGAGAGCATAGGCGTGGTCTCTTCTGGTTGTCCTGTGTGTAAAATGAAATACAGAATTTCACCCCTAATTCCACAGTCACATCTCAACCATCACAGCGGGCACCCACGCCGACGGTCGGGCCCAAAAATTAATTTCGCGAAAGTTGAACAGTCGATTATTTATCACTGAAGTGTGTACACGTATCGCGAGTTGTTTTTCACTTAACGAGGTCGATCAACTTACATCTCGATGTCCAGAAAATAATAATTTTTATAGATGACACTGTTCTGTTAAAAGGAGAAGTTTGTGTAAATTCTTAATGTCGCAATTGTAACAAACTATATATCAGTGTCTTACATCCATTTGTGTAAAAAGTGTAATATCGGCATTTAAACGGTAATCTGATTTAACAATTAAAGCAAATTTTTAATTAGGTTTATTAATATCAATAACGAATAAAATGTTAACGTTGAAACTCTAACTGTAAATTGTGTTTTATTCCGTGAATAATTGTTGGGGAGTTAAGGAATACTTGCTGTACGTCGGCATCCATACTTCGAACCCCACAAAACGAACAGATTGGCAATACTTAGGGGGTCGGTTGATGTAGTCGCGTCATAAGAAAGAGAGTTAGGATAGGCGTCGGATTTACGTTTGTAATTTATGAAGTGGAAAAAAGATTTGGGGTCATTGATCAAATTAGATTGCGTTTTTGTGAGGTAGTTGGTGTAGAGGGGGTTGTAGAGCTCGAAAAATTTATAAAAGGAACCGAGATAGTTGGAGTAGTTTTGGAAGGAACGCGTTTTTAGGAAAATGTTCCACAAGTTATTTCTCTTGTTCCTAAGAGCGCGGAATGTGCGGTTGTACCATGGCGGCGATAAAACCGATGACCTGTGACTAGAATAGGGGACATATAGGGTGGTGGCATGGTAGATCTCGTTATAGAGAGTGGCAGTAGCTTCTTCTAGAGTGATTAAATAAAGATGTGAATAGTATTTTGAAAGACTCAATAGAAACAAATTATTGGTGGCTCGATTAGGCTGAGACCACCCGATAAACGTTCGGGAGCGGGTCCTCCTGTATGGAACCCGTTCGGCCGACCGGCAGTCAAAGGACTGGTGTTCGGCGAGGCGGAGGACGTTTTGGCAGGGAATTATACGTCCCTTCATGCAATTTTAGTCACGATGGAGCGCTTCAAAGGACAACAGCGTGCTTTTTGTGTAAAATAATTTTACAAAAACAACGATTCCTACTTTACTGCACGACGCCTAGGGGCCATTTGACCCATAGTAGTAGAAATACAATAGGTATATATTAAATGTCGATAGCTTTAGTGTTAATACGTTAATCTCCAGGAAATTACGAACGATATGCAATCCCATGATTTAGAAGAAAAATGTTCGTCGGTTAAAGTTTTTGTGCTATTGGTGAAGTTAGGTTCTTCCAATGCATGATTGGCGCCTAGTTAGTGGCCGGATCGCATATGAAAAGCAAGATTCCTCCTTCTTTCCAAGAAGTTCAAAGCGTCATTACTAATATTTTCACAATCTTCTTTTTGTTCGATTGTAAGAATTTTACGCATCAATATCTCCAACACTGTTTACCTGTAAAAATTGTTATGTAAAATTTACATATCCTCTAACATTTCTTACCGTTTCAATATTCGCACGACTGGCAAACTTTTAACAAGATTGAATCCGATTGGCAATTTTCAGTACATTTATTCTTTTTTAACCTGGAAGCACGACCGGTCGAGTATTATCTGTAAGGTTTTTTGCGATGCTAGGATATCTTAAACCTACTCAAAAAAATGGTACATGGAATGAATGTGCCATATACACGAGCCGTCTTCACCTAATTAACCTTAACACACTTGAAGAGCGCAGAATTCATGCCGAGAACCTCTTCATCCACCGTCTACTCTCAGGTTCAATCAACTGCCCAAGCCTGCTATCCTTCATCACATTAATCCCCGAAAACTGCGAAACCCTTGTGCGCTTCCATTGAACGCCACTATTTACCTTCCCATCAATTAGTAAGAAAGTGCTTCCTAGAGCACTTTAAATCTATCAAAACAAGTACTATGGCGGTTCCATTCGAACGCCATTGCTTACCTTGCAATAAAACATGCCTCACCACACTGCAACCGCCTGCAGGCGTTCTCCCTTTACAGGTTTTCCCCCATATAATATCCATTCAATGCATCTGCGAAACCTACCTGAAGGAGAAATCTATTTATGCACTTACGGCAGCATCGCAAGGCACCATTAATTTCCTAAAGCAATTCGGTTTCATCAATAAGAAACAGACATAAAACTAACCACCGCAGGGCGCCGTCAATATTCATTGATGGCAAGAAGCACATGAAACATCCATCTTCCATAAAGGCAATTTGGTTGCATCACCCAGCAACCAACACTGCCCGAACAATATCAATGAGATATACCCTTACGCGCCAGCCGCACACATGCAGGAGATGTTTTATCTGTTCCTTTTGCATACATGCCTACATCGATCGGTCATCCGATCGACAAATACATGATGGCATACGGCTGACCGACCAAGGAAGTCGAGTTTTCAAAATGGAAAATTACCATCGAGAATTCGACTACGTGGAGATGCCGCCAACATGTGCACGATCAGCATAAATGCTTTACGCAGTCGCTGAGCGTGTAAACACTTTATTCCCTATGCCGAGATATTTGCACCAGCTGCACCCATGCCAGCTAATGCTCCCCTTGTGGTAAATCCACGGTCCGCATACTTGTGGACACACACGATGAGCAGCAGAAGCGCCCTTGTGCTGGGACCGATGCAAGCAGAATCATCCCCTTGTGTCGACAAGCCAAAGAGGGAATTATCTTTCGAAATGAGTTAATCGCGATCTGGATTCCGTGGAGGCGCGTTGGGCCTCCACGTTAAATAAACCAATAGAGGAGTCAGGATTTAATCGTCATAGTGTACGGCCGCGCTATGAAAAGTGAGAGAGTAAAGAGTATCGGGTTGCGTCTCAGTAAGGTGCATTTATATTTAACCTTTAGTGTGCATCATTTTAATTTGTAAATATCCAACGTGTTACGGAACAGCGAACTAATTTATGTGTTATCTGTAAGCGAAGCTTACATTTTATTTAATAAAAAGTTGGATTGTGATTTATTTTACGACCGAATAAAGCTAAGAAGAAATCGAGTTGTTTTGTTTATTTATTTTATGAACGGCGTTCGGAGATCAACCTCAAATTTAAGTTCGGCGTCGTGCCCAGCGACTATTATTCCAGTAAGTTAGTGAACCGGTGTCCGCGTTGCACATAACTAGGTATCGGTAGTGGAAAGAAGACGAGAATTACCACACCCTCGTCCCTTCTATTTGCCCGCCAATCACACGTCTTACGGCTCTAATGAACTCATTTTGCGAATATCATCATCATCATCGGCACTACAACCGGGGACCGGTCTTGACCTTGTTTAGCAAGTCCTAAGGCTTGTTAAATTTTCCATAATGATTTATTTTTTCTGGGCAAGGTCATTAGTCTTGCGCCAGAGGCTCCCCGACGGGGAATCGAACCCCGGTCTCCCGAGTGACAGGCGGGTATACTAACCACTATACTATCGAGGAGCCCATTTCGCGAATATACGGGTAGGCAAACTCTCACCCCGCGTTCTTTGACTTCAATCTCACCTCTCCTGGTCTCAAACGTCGTCTCCTATCTTACCCCCCGACCCCCACGCCCCCCACATCTCCGACACTCTTCCGCACTCATACACACAATCTAGAATCCGGCTTATCCTCGCCCTTCCCTGTCCTACCACCTAGACTTTTATTCTATCCATCTTTGTTTAGTTCCCCATTCCATTTTTAAGTTACTTTAAAGTTAGTCCCTCACCACCAACCCCCTTTATTAGCTATTAAGGTAGTTCGTAAGTCTATTTATAGTTTATATGTTTATACGTCTTGTACTAAGCGAAATAAAATGAGGGTTCTGCCTTCTATTCATTCATTCATTCTTTCATTTATTGTTTTTCTTTAATAAAAGATAAGTTTCAGTACCGGTTTTTATAAGATTCACATTTTGTTGAAGTAAAAAAAAAAACCTTTTTAAACCCCACCGTTTCGATCGGTTGCCATAAAAAATTTAAAATTGAAACGAGTTTATTTCAAGACAGCAAGGTTTTAATTGTTTTACAGAAGCACAATATTTCAGAAATAGTCTCCCGAAATTTCGAGCCGGTTCGAAGAAAATTAAATGGGATGCAGCAGTTGTAAGGGTATAAAGGATCTGGTAGAGTCGCCATGTGATGTTGTTCCTATTGTGCGGCAGAAGAAAGGATCGCCATGTTAAATTGTTTTTTAGGATTGCCCTGAGATGGTATATAATGATGGCCTATAAAGGTAAATAACCTTCTTCTTACATTGACAATCTACAAAAGGACTTGTGGCATCTCTAACAGATACACACACAATTCACAAGCAAAATAGTGAAGACACCGAACGAAAATCGAATAAGAAAATACATCAGAGCCGTATACCATGGCGATAACATAACAATTCACATCAGTGGAGTATAGTCGAGTTTAAAAATCAAATTCTAAAATCGGCCAGTAGCCTGATGTGTTACGCTTTGGTTCAATTTTTGGTGATTGTAACTGTCATAGCGTCAGTTCGAATCCCACGTTCTTCTTCACTATCATTTCAAACGCTATAGTCTTCCCTGCAGTTGCCCTACGAGGCGCAACCCACTGAAAGTATATAGCGAAGTCGCCGCAGTTAACGCATCAATTACAAGGTATGTCTTTGATTGATTTATTAACAAAATTGTTGGGGTATTTATACTCCCAATCATTCCCTCAAATATTTACAAAATTCTTACTCACTCATTCAAAATACAATTTTGCTTATTGTGCTATTCTTACTTCTAGCTATTCTTAACAATGACACGAGTTGACCCAATTAATTATGAATCACTGCCAGCACCGAGCGACTGTCATGTGACACCTCAAACCATAACTGGAGCAATTCATTTCTGTGACTCAATGAAAAGTGTCGAACTTGAATTATTGCCGGCACCGAATGCAAGATACTTGATACTTGGAAATCGTGACTGGGGCAATTGATTTATTTGAATTATTTTTCATGAGCGGAGCGACAGCGTGCGCGTGAGGTATGAACTTTCGTAGCAGTAACGCGACGGCATAGCGGTCAACGCTGAGTCGTCAAACGTAAGACACAACCTCTTTATCTACTCAGCCATTGAGGCGGCAATTTCTCACTGTTACGTACAAAACCACCCACCCGAAAATTTATACCGGGCTAAACCCCATTAAATTTCGGATCACATAATATTAATCCCCTTCGGATTGATTAATGTTAAATTAATCAATCCACTAAGAAAAATTGATTAGAGGCATCGGTGAAGAATAAAAGATAAAGTCCAGACGACATCTAAGAACAAAACTCTATGGCGGCTCCGTTTCCTTTATCTTAGTTAAGGAAACATCTCCTAAACGGAACCAAGGAGGGCGTAAGAATAATTTTGCTGGACAACAATACCGTTAAAATATACAGAAATATCTTTGGCCCCGTTGTCCATTAAAATATAATTACCTAAAAACCCATGTTTTTACCAATCCTAAGCATCACTGAATATGCCAGCTAACGTTTAATGGTTTATGGTAATTGTCAATTCTGGATGAATTACCAAAGAATCAAACAAAAGATACGTTGGCGCACAATAAAGATTCGAATACAAAGGATTTTATGTCGGCGAAAAAAAGAAATAAGAGGTTGCCTGGTGAACACATGGAAAAAGTTTCCTTCGATCGAGCGATCGAAAAGAGTCGAGAGTCGAGTGTGAGTTATTGGCCGAGACGGTCATTGAGAGTGGAGTTTCGGCGTTGGGTTCGTGGTATCGAGTTAGAGTCTGTTATAAATAAAATATACTGAGTAAAAAGTTTGAAGTGAAAGAAACTATCATCATCATCATCGGCACTACAACCGGGATCCGGTCTTGGCCTCATTTAGCAAGTCCTGGGGTTCGTTAAATTTTCCATAATGATTTGTTTTTTCCGGGCAAGGTCATTAGTCTTGCACCAGAGAAAGAAAATAAAGAAAATGTTAAACTAAAAAGTTTCACATTTGTATATCTAAAGCTAAAAAAAATAAACATACATTAAAAGAACGAAAAACACGACCTTTTTCAATGAGTACGAAACGCTTGCAGTTTCCATTGGGAAATATATCAAACCGCCCGTTTTGGGATCAATAAAATTGAAATGCCAAGAATAAAATTAACATAGTAATTGCGTGACGCAAAAATACCGTCTTCCCTTGCTCGTGTGCTTCTGGATATACTTCACTCTCTGTTGCAAATCGCCTATGTGGAATTTGAAAGACTCGTTTTCGACAACGTTATATGTAGTGAAAATACATGACCAACAACAAGGGCGGGCCGCCCCACACCCTGCTGCAGGCAATATCCCAAAAAATAAATATAAAATATAGCTTTACAACACAACGCAGCAAAATCGCATTTTTAACCAGCGATTGTGCATCGAAATTAATATTGTCTTCTTTCAAACCCAAAAAGCAAGAGCGAAGTTTTAAACGCATTCAGAGATTTTAAAGCGTTTGCCGAAAAACAGAATGGAAGGAAGATGAAGAGTTTACAGTCTGACAACGGGACCGAGTACGTCAACAACGAATTCAATACCTTCTTAAGGAAAAACGGCATCCACCACAGGCTATCAGTGACTCACACACCTCAGCAAAACGGAGTAGCCGAAAGAAAAAACCGTACCCTGGTGGATATGGGTTGATGCCTCCTCATACAAGCAAATCTGGATACAAGATTTTGGGGAGAAGCAGTCAACACAGCAAACCACATCAGAAACAGATGTCCGACCAACACACGCAACGGAAGAACCCCATACGAAGTGTGGACTGGAAACGCTCCAAACGTAGGTCATTTTTGTGATTACATTTGGATCCGTTCTCTACTCGCTAGAACGAGGACCAAGGAAAGGTAAATTCAGCCCCAGGTCCAAAAAGGGGATCTTCGTCGGCTACGCTGACAAATCGAAAGCGTACACGATTTGGCTCCCCGACGAACGAAGAATCGAAACTGCGAGGGACGTGAAGTGAAAACATAACGACCGGAGTCCGGCCTCCAACGATTTTCGCCCAACAAACGACAAATCTGATACTGAAAGTGCCACGGTCGAATTCACCACACCGTATACAACACATAACGAAACCATGGCGAGAGATGAAGAACTCGAAGTAACAAGAAATGAAGCAACCGGGCAACCAACAACCCAGCAGATCTGACACAATCATCACAAGAAGAGGACCAAGAAGACCACGGATAGAAAGGACTGGACTCAGGGGAAGACCTCAAAAACTATTTCAAGAATGCGACATCACTTCGGAGACCGAGGGAGTAGCCGAAGTTCCTATAAAAGAAGCAACAAGCGGTCCAGACCCCCAGGAGTGGATAAGTGCCATGGCGCAAGAAATCGAGGCCATCATCAGAAACGATACTTGGACTCTAGTAGATCGGCCGAAACAAGGCAAAGTCATTGGCAGCCGTTTTGTCTTGCGGAACAAATCGAATCCCGATGGCACGCTAGAACGAAGAAAGGCACGCATCGTTGCACAAGGATTCTCCCAAGTACCCGGAATTGGCTACCACTAGACGTTCGCTCCAGTTGCAAGAATGAATTCCATTCGAATTACGGCCGCCCAAGCCGCTCAACACAACATGAGCATCCGCCACCTTGATGTTGCAACGGCCTATCTAAACGGCAATTTACATGGAGATCCCCAAACACACCGATGTTGCCCTGGAGAAATTAATTCAATCCGGAAAAGGCAGAGAAAACATTAAAGCAAAACAATTGCTAACGCAACTGCAAAAGGGGAATAAGGTATGCTTGCTAAACAGAGCTCTATATGGACTTCGCCAAGCAGGACGACAATGGCACACGAAGCTGAGCAGCCCAAACGCCTCGGTCTCAAGCAGTCCACCGCCGATCCTTGCATATTCTTTGAATGAAAAGGAAAGAACATAGCACTGGTCACCGTATACGTGGACGACATTTTAGTTTCCTCACAAAGCACAGCAAAGATCGAGGAACTATCGAAGCAGCTCTCAAAGTCGCCAAACGTGTCTTACGCTACCTGAAAGGCACGGCGAACACCGGGTTATCCTATAAAACGAGCGGAAAATGTCTCACTGGATACGCCGACGCGGACTTGGTCAACTGCCCGGACGACAGGAGATCGTACACTGGGTATGCTCTTAACGGCACACCTGTCTCATGGGAATCGCGTAAACAAAGAACCACCGCGCTATCATCCACAGAAACAGAGTATATGACCATATCCGATGCGGCGAAAGAGGCCATACATATACGAAGACTGATTAGTCAACTGGGATTCGCCTTACCAGACAAGCTGAAGTTATCCAACGACAACAACGCTACTCGGAAGCTGGCTGAGAACCCCGTATTCCACTCCCGGAGCAAACATATCGCCGTCCGACATCACTTCATCCGTGAAGCACTGGACGGCGGAACACTCTCGGTCAAATACATGCCCATGGAACAAATGCCCGCAGACATTCTCACTAAGGTCCTATCCAAACGTAACCACGAGAGGTGTCTCGACCTCTTAAACCTGAGGTAATTTTTTCGCACTGGTGCACTCATCGAGGGGAAGCGTTGGACATCAAATGTTCTACATTAGTGTACATCCGATGCGCACACCGGCGACAACGAAATTGGTTAAACTTGACGAACATCCACCATTTTGCATTTTGTCAAGTTGCAAAGGCTTCCTGATGATGTACACGCACATCATCACTCTCTTTCATCAACTAGCCGCCACAGCGCACGGACGTCCAACTACGTGTTATCCTCCCTTCATCTCCACTACTCTTCACCAAATACACAAATTGCTCGTGAAGTATCGTGTTTTTAATTAAGAAAAGGGTCTGTCTGATCATTGGTTTTTCTTCTTCTTCAATTATGAGAGGCACGACTTCTATAACACTGCGAATGGAAATGCTGGGTTTTCTAATTTTGTTGACCACTTTGCAATTTCTCACAATCACGTGAACGGAAATGCAAGTTGATATTTCTCTATTCATAATTACAATATTGAACACCTTGAACTGACTGTGACCGAAATCCATTGACTCCAAGGTAAAAGCCATAGGTAAAAAGAGAAAGCAAAATTAGCTTGTTTTTGGTAGTAAATATATCGAGTTGCGGCACTGGCATTAGAAGCACGTCTCGGTCGGTTGTTCTGTAATACACTGAAATTGTGTAAAGAAATATTTTAAAAGATCGAAAACTACCACGGTCGACAATTAAATTGGCCAGAACTGCAATGATTTGGATTGAAAAAAATATACAGGATAAAAAGAAGGAAGAAAAAGTTGAATAAAAGAAAAAAAATTACAATCGTAAGTTTTATGAAGAAAATTTTAATGTTAAAAACAAAAAATGTATATGAAACTACAATGATTTGAAACGAAAAAGTGTACAAGATAAAAGCAAGGGAACAACAATTGTTAGATAGCTTGATTAAAAATGGACAACCGGCATCGTCATAAAGATATGGAAGTATTAGATGGAAATTCGCTCATTTCTAAGTATTGTGACGCATATGACAATCTAGAATATTCTAGAAAGTCCAAAACAAAGTACTAGATTATTCTAGAAAGTACTGGAAAACTGGAAACTATGAACAGTAGAAAATTCGAGGTAATGGAACGGACGGAAACGAAACACCGAATCAGAATGAGGAAACGTTATAAGTACGTCGCACGCAGATCGAGTAGGAAGAAGTAAGAAGTAAGCAGTAAAAGACGATAAGTACGGAAGCGATAAGTCAAGAAATCGTTAAGTGTACGGTAAAAGTAACGGTTGTTATTAACGGACTAATAAAGTGTTACATTAATTCAAAATTGATTTAACGGCCCTTATTTATTAAAATAATTAATCCAGTGAACCCTAAGCTCGGGACAATTGGTGTCAGAAGTGGGATTAATTATTGGTGAAGTGAATACGTCTGTGAAAGTGTGTTGTGACGATGTCAGATCGACATTTGGAGGATCTTCGCGTTCCTGAGTTGAAGAAGGAACTTGAGGACCGGAATCTGGATAGCAGAGGACAGAAGCAAATTCTTCGACAGCGTCTGCAAGCAGCAATGGAGGAAGAGAGTATTGATGTCGACACATATGTTTTCACGATTGGGCCAGACTGTGCGGATGGAGAAGAAACAGCGAGTCAAGATGGTGCCAATGTAACGGAGAAGAGTTCGCCACAGTTGGACATTTCGGAGATGTTCCGGATGATGATGACAAAATTGGAAGCGCAAGCTACAGATATTAATACAAAATTGGACGCGCAAGCTGCAGATGTTAATGCAAAGTTGGATGCCCAAAATTCGAAATTCGACGCACAAGCTACAGATCTGAATGTAAAATTGGATGCCCAAACGCAGTGGATGAAATGTAATTTTCAACACTTTAATGAAGAAATAAATCTAAAAAACGAAGCTGAATTTAAGAAAGTTATCGATGAAATAACTCGAATCGAGAAGAGACTTGAGAGTTGAGAGAAATAAGACATCGCCTAGCAATCAACATGACTACAAAGATACAAGGATGCTACCGCAAGCCTTAGATGGAATGGGACCCTTCTCCGTATTTATACGTCAGTCTGACGCTGCGGGGAACTATAATAAGTGGTCGGATGAGCAGAAGTCAACATCACTAATCTTGTTGTGGTGAGGAAGTAAGGTGCCTAACACGGACACTCTGTTCACTTCCTCATCCATCATAAAACTTCACGGTCCGATCAAGGTTTCGTCAAACCGAGTCCTCACTTCACTAGAAGAAATCTGTTCACCAATGGTTCTCAAGCCCTGGAGTAAAACTTCGCCACAAGACACACCAGAAAGGAAGGTAAATGAAATGCGCTGTTTTAATATTACTAATCGGTCTATTTATTGGTTTTTAAACGAAGTGACTAAAATTTATTAAACATGAAGTGTACACTTGCGATTGCACGATGGGCTACAATCTGTTTTCCAGTTGACATGATTTTATTTTACTGTTCAAATTTTATTGTTCACCTTTGTTGAAATTAGTTCGACGATCAACGTTAAATCCGCACACCAAACAATCGAACACACAAGAACAGAAAGATAACGCTTGAGGTGAAAAGCGAATAAATATGGCACTTAGCACGAGAAAACTATTGATACGCGACTCCGGATATATTCGGGTATGGAAGTGTTTACGCTCCTCCGCTGCCGGCGGAGAGCGGGAGCGAAACGTGACCCTTCTGGTCCGCGGATGTAAAAGGACTCAGCGATCGTCATCTCAAGCAGAGATGATTTCGCTAAGAAAAAAGGAAGAGAGAGAAAAACTCTTCTCTTAAGGGTGTGAATATATCCTTGCCAAGGATATGTTTTATCTCCCACAAGTGTAACGTAGAGTCTCTCTTGTGGGAACAAGAAAACCAGATCTCGTAATAAAGGTGATGGTGGTATGTGTGGGATCGTTCCGATAGATGCGATTCACACGTGCAGTGGAACGACGAAACAGGCAGGCGGCAAAGACAATAGGGAAAAATGACCAAATGCGCCGTTGGTAATGCGGGTCATTGTTTACACGATGCCTCGTCGCTATTTTCGACGTCAGGAGAAAAAGGTGCTAAAGCAAATTGGATTTTTATGGCATCTCTCGCTGCAGTAGAAACCGGGTTCATATTTGCATTAGGAAATGCTGGAGAATTTGGTTTCGGCGTCTATTGCGCTAATTAATATGCAGCTGCTTGGGTTGTTTATTGATAAGACAAACCAAAAAGGTTGCCAGGCAATGTGTATGCAAAGGTATATGACGCGGCTGAGAAAATAGACGGCGCGATATTTATGGTCCCTGTCATGACGGTTACATTGAATGCAATCCGAATTATTTTGTTTACAGGAATTCATCTGAGGGAATTTGACTGGCGACGTAGATGCCGAAATTGATTGGAAATTCCTGGTAAGTTAATAAAGAAATCTTAAGGAGCAATGGTGTGCGAAGAGAATGCATGAAGGTAAGTTTTCTTTACAGGGACTTAAAGATCATAGATTTGATCTCTTAAATGCGTGCAGCATTTTTAGGTACTAATACTGTTGCATTAGCAAAGTTAAAGGAGTTGGGTTGTAGTTATCGGGGGTTTTCAGGTAAGTAGACCGTAGGGTTTGGCGGAACCGCTACATTGTCACTCCGCGGGGCGGCTGCAGAATTGCTACAAGCCATACCAGCAGAGAAGCAAACAGATTTCCAAGGGGTAAGAGACGGCCTTTAAGCTAGGTATGGAGACAACCACATGCAGCAGGTCTGCCGCATGCAACTGCGGAGCAGAACGCAGAAACCTGGAGAAAATCTTCAACAGTTGCAGGCAGACATTGAGCGATTGGCAAACTTGTCTTATTCAAATATGACTAAGGAATTTCTGAACGAGGTAACAATGGATGCATTTATAAATGCCCTCCAAGATCGGGACTTGCGACAAACTTGTGGCATCTCTAACAGATACACACACAATTCACAAGCAAAATAGTGAAGAACACGAACGAAAAATCGAATAAGAAAAATACATCAGAGCCGTATACCATAGCGATAACATAACAATTCACATCAGTGGAGTATAGTCGAGTTTTAAAATCAGATTCTAAAATCGGCCAGTAGCCTGATGGGTAACGCTTAGGTTCAATTTTTTTGGTGATCCAAACTGTCATAGCGTCAGTTCGAATCACACGTTCTTCTTCACTATTATTTCAAACACTATAAACCGTTCGTTTGGCAGGAAAGAAGACGACTAATGAAATACTGGCGTTCGCATTGGCATATGAATCTGCTAAACTGGCTACCAGGAGTACATATAGAGTCCGAGAAATGTTCGTCCAGGAATGTTCCTGCCAAAGAATCGGACGTGTACAACGGAGAACCCCGAGACCTGATATGAAGTGTTGGTCATGCGGCGAAGTCGGCCACATCTCTGTTGACTGTAGAAAACGTCGACGAATGAATGAAACATCCATTGAGAATTGGTGTTCATGCGCTAATCGCAAGAGAAGCCTTCAGCGCGATTCACACTTAGAAAGCACCACGACCGAATGTAAATCCTTGTATCAACAGATAATTGCTCTTAAGACCAGCCGAGAAAAGGTAATTGAGGATAACAATCGCTTATCAACTAATCTAGCAGAGATGCAAGCTGAAATTTTGACCCTAAAGCGTCGCCTTCAGGATTCGGAAGTAGAAATTGATCGTTTAAAACAAGAGACGTAAGGCCTCCAAAAGGTACAAGTAGAAGTACTAGATGGGCGGACGAGTGATGCTATACGCGCAGCTCAACTTCGGGATGAAGATATGCCGCTAATTCTGGAACACAAAGAAAAGAACGAGCGGCCAACTTGGAACAATATTTCCGACAGAGGTGGAACATTTAAAGCATATTGGGCACGATGGATATCCTGCTGGTGGAAGATGGAATTCTAAAGCGTAAGTGAGAAGCCGCGGACGGAAAATCCCATCGAATGCAGATTCTAGTCCCACCATGAAAAGTGAAGGATGTACCAGCAGAAATACACGACGGGGCCTCCGCTGGACATCTGGGAATTAATAAGACACTTTCAAAATTACGATCTCGATTTTACTGGCTTCACATGAGAGGTGAAGTCGAGTCTTGGTGTAGGAAGTGCACAACTTGCACTGCGACCAAAGGACCAACAGCAAAACCAAGGAGCGCTATGGGGCAGTACAACGTGGGTGCCCCTTTCGAGCGAATTGCGATTGATATCTCAGGACCATTTCCAAAAACCAACGACAACAACAAGTACATGTTGGTCATCATGGATTACTTCAGCAAGTGAGTGGAAGTCCTTCCAATTCCAAACCAAGAAGCAACAACCATCATTGAGTATCTTATCAATAATTGGATCAGCAGTTATGGAGTTCCCTGTGAGCTTCATTCCGATCAAGGCCGAAACTTCGAATCACAGATATTTCAAGGCATCTGGGTGGCACTGGGCGTAAGGAAAACCATGACCACACCCTTACATCCGCAGTCAGGCGGAATGGTCGAAAGGTTCAACCGAACAGTAAAAGAGCATTTATCGAAGGTCGTTAGTGATCACCAACGAGATTGGGACAAATATGTACAAACCTTTCTCATGAGTTATAGATCGGCTAATCACGATACGACAGGCCATTCTCCAGCAAGAATTATATTTGGACGAGAGATACGATTACCAGCCGATCTGCGATTCGGAATACCTCCAGACGTCATAGATAAGACGGAAGACTACGTAGCCGAATGGAGAAATCACCTCGACGAGATTCATTATTTGGTTCGAAAGCAAATCAAGGTATCAAGTAACAGGATGAAAACAAGGTACGACGTTCGAGCCAACGAATCCGGATTTAATGCAGGCGATAACGTGTGGCTTTATAACCCTCATCGGCAAAGAGGAAGATCCCCGAACATTGGGAAGGACCGTATAAGGTTCTCACAAGAATTAACGACGTTGTCTATAGGATTCAGCGAAGACCGAACGCCAAGATGAAAGTGGTACATCGAGACCGACTGGCGACTTTTGTTGACTCAGAAGACCAGTGAACTTAGTTCGTGGCGAACTAATCTAGGCGGAGGGTAGTGTGACGCATATAACAATACGTACTAGAATATTCTAGAAAGTCGATAACAAAGTAATGGAATATTCTAGAAAGTACTGGAAAACTGGAGACTATGAACAGTAGAAAATTCGAGGTTATGGAATGGACGGAAACGAAACACCGAATCAGAATGAGGAAACGTTATAAATACGTCGCACGCAGATCGAGTAGGAAGAAGTAAGAAGTAAGCAGTAAAACACGCGATAAGTCAAGAAATCGTTAAGTGTACGGTAAAAGTAACGGTTGTTATTAACGGACTAATAAAGTGTTACATTAATTTAAAATTGATTAAACGGCTCTTATTTATTATAAATAATTAATCCAGCGAACCCTAAGCTCGCTACAGTATATAACATTGCAGAAACTTATCGAATGGAATGAACAAAAAGCTTCTACAAAAAATTAATGGTTGGAAAATTAACACTTTCAAAGCAAAAATCTTAACCACGCCAAATTTTAGATTATAACTGAATATATTTTATATCTTTATGATATAGTGTGGTCAATCGAACGTTTTTTTTTTTTTTAATGAATGAGTTGTGGGCATTAGAGAAAAGTCGATGGCAGGTTTCTGCACTTACGGCTAAGATAATTATTAAGGTTAATATACAAAAATCTTGCCGATAGTTTAACTCATTTTTAAAATAGACACTTCCAACATTAAAACAAATTTGCACAGAGAAATTAAAAATATTCAATTTTATATCTCTAGCAAACGTTATTTTACATTACCCTTAAATAAAATACAACTATTAATATATGCTGGCGCAAGACTAATGACCTTGCCCGGAAAAAACAAATCATAATGGAAAATTTAACAAGCCTCAGGACTTGCTAAATAAGGCCAAGACCGGTTCCCGCTTGTAGCACCGGTGATGATGATGATGATTAATATATGGCTTTTATTGCTTGTGCCCAAACCGAGGAAGACAAGTTCGTGTTCCGTCAAAAAATATGATCAGTTTATGCATCCACCTTATAGTTTGGGTCTAGCACCAATAAATTACCATCTTTTTTGTCATTACAAAATGTATTTAGTGATAAAAGATTGATATCAAGAGAAGTTTGAAAAATTGTCTAGTCGAACTTTCGCAAATAGGAACCAGGCCTTCTATGAGACATATACGAAGATACCTTCCAAATAATAGAACAAAATGGACTGAATTTGACCCAAATCGGACAATCCGAATAAAGTCTTAAAATAAACGAGAAATAGTGGATTTCTTTTTCTTCAAACTAATATATGGCAGATTCTATAATATATAAAATGTTTGGGATGCGATGTCGCCTGTGACCAAATGCAGTACAAAAGCAAATGACCAGATTACATGATCTCTATTTCTGCCATAAATCGTAACTGTATATCAAAACTTGTAGTTGATCCAAACATCAATAGAGAAGTTCCAGACTCGTTTTTTTCGTCTTGGACGACTTGGATACTAGTAGGTCTTTTAATTTCGTGCGATTTCCGACATTATTCTTACGTAAACCTCATAGCCAACTGGCTGGTTGGTTGTTTAACAAGTTTTCTTTTTGCTTGCAACGCAGTGTGCGCTTACATCGGTGACGGTTAATATTTTAACGACTTATTGCGTTATTACAACTACTACCAATGTAGTTACTCTTCTCTAATTTGTTTAATCATCTCAATCAACAGTAGTAGCGGATACCAATTCATGTTTCGCATGTTACAAGTTAATCAAATCTCAGTTCTATAAGTATGTTTTCTGTATCTAGGTAGATGTTGATGTGTGGTAAAACTAAATAATTTCAATTGCGTTGTTTTAGATTAAAGCGAATGCTTCTGACTATGTCTGGGCACCGAGAAGTGCCGATGCATGCAAACCTATAAAAGCAACAATTTATGGTCCAAGGCCTACTATCCCAGCTCTTATGTTTTTGTGAAATCAATACAAATAGAGATACACTAGAAAACAATTATAAACATACTTTTTATTAGTTTGTTGGCCAACTGCGAGTTACAAATAGGTGATACGCTAGGCTATACGATCAGCTATTAATAATGTAAGTCGCAAGTACAACCAAGCTAATAGCGGTGGTGAAATGAAATTTAAAGGAAGGAAAACCAACAAAACAATAATCAAAGAATACAAAATTCCACTGCAGTTGCAAAATAATTTGTTTTGACTTCGAAATGTAAGAGCCGTGCGCGATTTGTACATTTTTCGCCGTCTGCCTATTTGAAAGTAACATGTGAGCTTTCTTAATTCAGTGTGTTACAGCAACGTGTTACGTTTACTCTACATTCTGGCGGTAGAATGGATCACAAAATGAGTTCGATTCTTCAACCATCACCGATCCGATGATCGGTTCAGTGAATTTCAAAAATTTCAAGTGGATAACACAGTAAAATTGTGCATAGGTTCGACTCACAAACTTGCGTCCTCGAGAGTTGGCGACGTAACATATGAGGCCGAGGACGCCACACACACGATGGAATTCGAATTATCACGTTCGCAGGGTCCAAAGCCCTGGCAGTGAAAAGCACGATGTTCAAGCACAAGAAATTTCATAAAGCCACATGGATTTCATTCGACGGCGTAACGCGTAACTAAATAGACCACTTCCTCATAGACAAAAGACACCACTCGAATATCCTGGACGTTGGTGATGTGCGAGTTCTTTAAAAACTTGTCTAAGAACCACCCATTTCCTACCAGATTACCGTCTCCTAATTACCTGCAAATGAGCAGGATAAGCCGCTTAACCTAGAAACATAGGTCCACGGCAAGACTATCAGCCGTGACATCAGACTTTCACCTCGGGGCATGCGCGCATCCAACGCATCTGTCCCCGAAAGCTATTTCGGCTACCCCATCAGGTAACGAGCAATAATGCGTCCACATTCCAATGCTCTATGCGAAGAAGTATTTTCCCTTACATGTGCATCACATCCTCATTCTCACCACCAAGTCGTCGGTCGATTGTATAAACGACAACCTATAGCGCAGCTATTGCTGGCCGCCTATAGAAATTTCCAGTGTTGTTTTAACAGAAACAACACACCCGACACACCGACCAATGGGACGTTGGCAATCTGCGTACAACCTAATTGATGCTGTACGCAATGGCCAATGAATAAACATGCATTCCTCCCATCCCTTAAGGTTCGCTACAGTTGCGACCAATTTCCTGTTATCGGCATTAAACCGAGCATGGGATTCGGGCATGGATATGGTCGTTGTTTACCCATGTTCATGCCCTATGATGACCCATCACCAAATCCAAACAAATAGCCATACGGCCACCGTCGCTGAGGCTTCTGTTGGCTTAACGTCCATGAACAAGTTTCCCACATGTGCTACAGAGCCATTCGGCTAAAGCAAACAATAACCCAAATCTCGGGTTGGACTATCATCAGCAGTAGATATCGCCTACAACGGCATTTCCCTTGAACTCATAGATAAACACGATGACAATCCCACGCAACATCGGCAGACCATGAACGTTGTACATCTCATCATTTGACCCTTGAAATATCGTTTTTATTTACTTTGAGGCAAAGACCTATTTCGTTCTCAGACGTGGATCATCGATGATTTATGACCACATTGCCTGCAGCCCCTGGTGCTCGTACATTTGTTTGATCAGGTGTCGGCCGATCGTTGTCTATATTGCAGGCAAAGGGGGCATTGTACCCGTCCCTATGTAGCGTTTGGGAAATAATCCCATTGAACCCTTTCCTCGATCACCATTGGCCGCTGCCAAGTTGATCCGATTCGCTCTCCCACCTCGGTGTGATCCACCACCGTTGCATCTGATGGGATGTGGATTGCATCGGAAAGTCCGATTTCTTTTCCCGAAGTGCGCACACGCACCACGCGTCGGGAGTAAAAATCCAAACACCGAGGCGTCCTGGAGTTCCTAAAGTAGAGCCAAGCGCGTGGATGTTAACCAAAGTCGAGGTTCCAACGTGTGCAGTTTGGCTACCCTGTTTACCCTGATTCAAGTGCGTAATTATTCAATTAGTCAATGTGCATACTGTGTGTACTATAATCAAAGAGACTTGCAGAAGTGATGTGAACCGTGACACTTAATATACATATTTATCAAAAAAGGGAATCGCACACCACCGGTGCGCAGAACATAACTAAAATAAATATTATAACATAAGAGTGCCATTGTAGTATCACCTTCGGCAATTGTAAATTTGCGTGCGTTTTATTTCTTGTAACTACCATCTGTGTATTTTGGAACTTTCTCTTGGTGAACTTTTTGCTGCGGTGTTCGGTGTGTGACCATTGGATGCTTGTGAACAACTTTCGGGAGAAGACAGTGGTGTTTTGCTCAACCTGCATCCGTGCCGACGCCCCTGGCAAAACCTACCCGAAGGCTGAATATCAAGAGGAACTAACGAATAGATTTATCCTAGAGAATGGGAGTAGTGAGAAAGAGGAAACCAATAACCCGGGCACTAAATGGGCATCGATCAGAGACACAATCAAACAAACAGCCCAAAAGGTATTAGGATTTGAGAAAACAATTAAGTCCAAACCTTGGTTTGACGATGAGTGCAGGGCAAAGATCGAACAACGCAAACGCCTCAGACTGATCCATCTAAAAAGATATGATGAAGTCAACGCAGAAAGACACGGGCCAATTCGGAAAGAGACAAGGAGACTTTTCAAGCGCAAAAAAACACGAATCGCAAAAGACTCGGATCGAAAAAATATTAAAAAATTCTAGAGCAAAGAACATCAGAGGTATGTATGCCGGCATAAATTCAATTAGAAATGGCTACCGAGGGAGAGTCAAAATAATTCGAGACGCAAACGGCTGTCTGGTCACAGAAACAAACAATATCGTGACAAGTTGTAAGCAGTACTTTGAAAACCTGCTCAATGTGGGCACCCATCAACGACAAATAAACGCACCAGACGTACATACAGCAGAGCCTCAGGTCCCAGAGCCCTCTTTAGATGAAGTTGTAGATGCAATAAACCGATTGAAAAACAACAAGGCTCCCGGGGTCGACTGCATACCGGCAGAGCTTGTGACGCATGGAGGACAGGCAACCGCTCGAAAGATCCACCAACTGATTAAAACAATATGGAATAAGGAAGTTGTGGCGGTTCCGCCAAACCCCACTGACTACTTACCTAAAGAACCCCCATCCCTACAACCCAGTCTTGCATAAGCTTTCGCTAATGCAATAGCATTAGTATCTTAAATGCTTCACGCATTAAAGAGAACAAATTTGTAATGGAAAAAGCCCCTGGAAAAGAGAATTTTTACCTGCATGCATAACTTCGCATTTAAAATCGCCTATAATTGGCTGGCGACCTACACCCAAGGGACTAAAACAAATACACGCATCTTTTGGCACCAATTAAAACCTATAAGCAAATGCAAATAGGAATTCAATACTTACCCTTACCAGTGATGCCATAAACACCATTTCCCGGTAATCAAGCTAAAACCCATTAACACCATTTCTTCGATGCGTCGCGTCTATTTATTTAGCCGCGACGCACATCTCAAACAAAGATCCAATTAGCATCCGACGAGTTTCGGTTTTGTTTGCTTTACCGGACGCGCATCCCATGAATGCACATTTTCCCTTCCTTTGTTTAGATTTTTTCCCATGGCTTTGATCCATAAAAGAACCAATGTACACACATACATGTGTACTGTGGTGATCTTCTGTATAGGATCTGTTTGGTTACCCCAAAGAGAGACCTTACGTCTCTCTTGGAACAGGTAGTGTTTCACTGGCTGAATTTCTTTCGACAACGATTGAATATCGTTGAGTCGTTTTCCATCCGTTGACCACGCTGGTCACATGCCGCTCCCACTGTTCGTAGCACTGCGGACATGCGATAATACCCGGAGTGGCGGGAGGTATTTTGAACTTGTCGGTTTCCAATTGTTGGGCGAGTTTGTGCCGCAGTTCGTTCGAGATAGTGAAAAAGAATTTATAAGTGAGAAAAATAACTTTATTTTAAAACAACGAACTCTAAATTGGTGTTGCTCGGCGCACTCTTTGCACTCGTCGCCATCGTCGTTGCTGATGTCTCCACAAATGTAATCCTGAAAGTGTTTTCCTCAGTGTCTTGGTGATCGTGCTTTTGAACAGTTTTGCTTCTCTCCGTGCGGTGTCCAACGAACAGATAATTATGGTGGAAGACGAGGTAGAACTCTCGCCCATGGTGGCGTCGCGATCTCGTACCCCACAGAGTTATTCCGGAAGAATGGAAAACCTCAATAGTTTGTAGTGCCGATGATGATGATGACGATCATTGCTCCCAACCACATACAAAATATTAACAAATGTCATACTGGCGAGAATCACACCGTACGCAGAAGACATATTGGGAGACTACCAATGCGGATTCCGTAGGAACCGGTCAACGAGTTGCCAAATGTTCACAATAAGGCAACTGCTGGAAAAGAAGTGGGAATACGGAGAGACGGTTCACCAACCGTTCGTTGACTTCAAAAAACCATACGACTCAGTCGGAAGGCAAAGACTCTACCATATTGTAGTTGAGCTGGGAGTCCCGAAAAAATATGCCACCCACATTCAAATTTGCATGAACGAAAACAAAGGGCGAGTTAGAATAGAAAACCACCATTCAGAACCATTTGAAATCCGGGTCGGACTAAAACAGGGCAACGGCCTCTCACCATGTCTCTTTAACCTTGTCCTCGAGTATGTCATCAGTAAGGTACAAGACGACAACATGGCTGGATCATCCCTGAACGGGGTCATACAAGTGCTCGCATATGCGGATGACATCGCCGTTTTGGGCGATCATCTCGAAACTGTAAGTAAAAAGAGTCAAATCATCATGCAAGCGATAGAAGAGGTGGGCCTAGAAGTAAATGAAGACAAAACGAAATACATGATTATCGCGAGATCAGGTGGACCTCAGAGAACACACATAAACATCAGGGGCAAGATATCTGAAAATGTCAAAGCTCCGTGTCTATAGCACCATAATCATGCCGATTTTCTATACGGATGCGAAACATGGGGCTCACAAAAGGGGAAGTAAACAAATTCCGCGTATTCGAGAATAAAGTCCTAAGGGGTATCTTTGGCGGCAAATATGACGAGGAGGCAGGACAATGGAGGAAACTCCATAATCACGAATTGGAAGAGCTATACCGCAAACCTACAGTAGTGAAAGTAATCAAGTCGCGAAGATTAAGATGGGCCGGACACGTGGCGCGAATGGGTAACGATAGGACCGCACATAGAATTCTTGACGGTAAGCCAACGGGAAAGAGACCGACAGAGCGGCCGCGACGGAGATGGGTAGACAATGTTAGGTTGGATCTCGAAGAGATCAGATCGGATGGACGAACGTGGAAGGAGAGCGCACGGGACAGGGAATAATGGCGGAGCCGAGTCGGTGAGGTCATGAACTATCGAGTTCCTACAGGCCAATAAATGGTAATCACGTTGGAAGAATGTCATAGATGCCAATGGATGTTATTTTGATTGAATGAAAATTTACTGAAAAATGATATTGGCTTTTAAATTTTTACTATAAAATCAGACATTTCATGTGGTATATAATACTAATTATTGCGGTAGGGAAAACACATTGAAAGAAGTCAGGAAATGCCTGTATTTCCGTGGAATAGTTATTGTTTACGCATCGTTATATATTATCCGTGATAAGTATTCCTTAGCGTTCGGTCCATAAAACGTTGGCAGGGCCTGGATATCCATACGTTGTTCCTCTGAAACTGGAAGGCTCTCATTATCGGATTGTTCTGGCATTAAAAAATTATGAGAGTCATTACGGGATTTGAACTTGTTTTTATGTGGTGTGAGAATAGATACAAGGCGTATATTCGTCCAAAAATGGAGTTCGACTCCCATATTTGGTCAGGCGCATCCAAAACTTCACTACACGTGCTCGACAGGATGTTAAAACGAGCAGTGAAACTTATTGGAGACTCAACCGTAAGTCGATCAATTTCGTCGCTAGAACACAGGCACAACGTAGCATGCCTATCTTCTTTCTATAGCTATTACTGTGGAGAGGAAGTATTGTGCCAGACACGGGCACTCGGTTCACTTCCATCCCCATGGTCTATTGTTCACGCGGACACTGCTCACAACGCAAGGAGGAAGAAAACGATGGTTGACCTTCGCAACCGAGCTGACACAACACAGAAACAGAACACTCAGGTTTGATTAATGTTATTTCTTTATTTGTTAAGTTTTATTCTCTAAATAAAGACCACTTTGTTCTCAACCATTATCAAATATATTAGTGTTTTTGTACTTCACTTAAACTTATTATTAATATTAAATTGATTTTTTTATGAATTTTAAACAGAATGAAACACTTCCTTTCACGACCCGACTTCTGCATATATACGCTTCTCCGCCGCCCGACGGAGAGCGGGAGATCGCGCGACCAGCGTGGTCGGCGGATGTAATAAGACTCAACGATATTCATTTGTCAAAAGAAATTCGGCCAGTGAAACTGGCTCTCTTAATTAAGGGGTGCATTTTCCTATTCCAAGAGAGACGTAAAGTCTCTCTTTGGGGTAACCAAACAGATATTATAGAGAAGATCGTTACGGTACACATGTATGTGTGTCCTTTGATTCTTTTATGGATCAAAGCCATGGGAACGAATCTAAAACAAAGAAAGGGAAAATGTGCATCAATGAGATGTGAATTCGGCTAAGCAAACAAGCAGAATCTCATTGGGTGCTAATTTGGTTTGTGTTTGCTTATGTGAGAAGGTCACTGGTAAACGGATCCAGGAATATGTAGGACAAAGGGAATTTATGATCTGAGAGTTCAACTGAGTAAACAAGTTGTAACTCATTAGATGGGAGATGCATTTGGGATACTTCAAACGATATAAATTGTTTATCGTATCGCCAGAATGCCTGCAGAAAAACAGAGTTTTTTTGTTTGCACATGGGGCGAGTTAGGGAAATTGGCTTCAGCGTCGATTGCGCTAATTATATGCAGCTGCTTGGGTTGTTTATTGTTAGGAGAAAAGGCCGCCAGCCAATATGTATGAAAAGGGATTTGTTGTACACATGTTGAGGCTGGGATTAGCCAACTCAAGGGTAAGATTCCCTGATTATGCGGTTGTATTATATGTAAACCGCTGAATTTTCTTTCAGGGAAGTTATGATAAGTTAGGAAGCAATTCTTATAGGGAATTTGTATGCGAAGAGATGCATGAAAGGTAAGAATTCTCTTCCAGGCGCTTTTAGATTGTAAATTGTTCTATTTAATGCGTAAAGCGGTTAACGTGCTAATGTGATTGCATTAGCGAATTTCAAGGAAGTTGGATATCAGTTATGGGGGTTTTTCAGGTAAGTCGGCCGTGGAGTTTGGCGGAACCGCCACAATTTAGAATTTATGATAAGCTTGGAGAGAATTCTTATATGGGATTTTAAATGCGAAGTTATGCATGCAGGTAAGAATTCTCTTTCGGGGGCTTTAAGCTAAGTGAACTTGATCAATTTGATGCGTGAAGCATTTAAGGTGCTTATGCGATTGCTTTAGCGTAAGCTTATGCAGACTGGGTTGTAGAGATGGGCGTTCTTTAGGTAAGTAGTCAGTGGGGTTCGGCGGAACCGCCGCTTTACCACGGTCGTCGCTCAACTGAACTTGCTGAACGTTGTCCGCCCCTTCAGACATTTTCCCGCGATATACGTTAATCTGTGAATGTGCACCAGTCACTCTTTAGCCGAACCACACGAATGTGGAATGTTCATGTTTGATCATGTGTTTCCTGGTCTTTGTGATGTCCAGACATTCAAGATCAATATACATCGACCCCTCCTTTCCTTATCAATTTCCTCTCCATCCGCTCGCACTGTGCTCTGACATTTATGGTTTCTTCCAAATCCCCTTTTGTGTGCGCCACAAGGGGAATTGTAATGTTCTGTGGGAAAAATTAATCTGGGGTGATCCTTTTCAACTCTTATTCCTTTAGTGGGTCGAAATAAAAAAAGGACGTCTTCTTACACATTGGTGACAGAAAGGTTGTCCATTTTCTGACAAGCGGTTGGTCGAATTCAATCACATGAAAACGGCATGGCTTTTATCTAGCCTCACGAATCACTTTTACCCACTCATTATGCGTTTCACAAGGCGACTTCTGGTTTACGCAACCTATATTTTTGTCACATTCCAAATATCCATAAGTCTCACTCTGTAGGCGGAATTTGATATATGTAACTCTGCTTCAGACTCTTATTTTCTAGGTCGTCTTCTTTGATTTTCCGATACACTGATTCGAGCCCATAAATAAGGCTTTTGCTCATCCCTAAATGGCCCAAAATTGAAATATTTCCGAATTCTTGCCCTCTGATCTTCATTTATAGCTTCAAAACACTTATATCTCTTGCAATTACTATTTGGACCAGTTTCATGATTTTGAAGTATAATTTTCTTATTTTCGTCCTACAGTCGACCGTAAAGTTTAAATTTCTTGGTAGGTTGGTTCAAATTAATCATGTTGACATTTTCTAAAAATATTATGTATTTTACCGAAACTATCCTTGTGGATACACGCTGCACAACATAACAGACAAACGCAACCTCAAAAAGAAGATGTTGTTTTAAAGCAAACTCAAACTGACAACCATGGACAATGCTTATTTTTCTCCTGTACGAGTTTGACATTGCTTGTTATTGTGCTCTCTCAATATTTTTTTATGAAGATTACTCCGTGATACTGCGTGTTACTGCAAGTGCAAGGTTAATAACCTTGCCCGGGAAAACAAATTATTATTGAAAATTTAACAAGCCTCAGACTTGTTAAATAAGGCCAAGACCGGTTCCCGGTTGTACTATACAATGGTATTGCCAGTCCAAAAAACATAAAAATATAATCTTGCATGTTTGCCCCGGTGCCCTTTATATTTTAATCGCCTTTTATAACAAAGTCGAACAAACTAAATGAGCTCTGTACAAATATTCACACTACATCCTTACAACTGACTCCCATGTTAATAACCTTCACATTACAATCTAAACCTTGGCCAAAGTCTACAAAACAATTTTCTTCTCGTAAAATCCATAAACTGATTTCTGTGTGTTTGCAAATATAATAGAGCAGCAATTAATTACATTAACCCCTTTAAGGACATCGCCTCTGTCGAGGTGTAATACATCATTGTTATAACAATTACCCGTCATAATTTCCTCAGTCTATTGATTATTGGCCAATTAAAACGTGTACCTCGCAAGAAACCATTGCCATAGACACTCGGGTCAAGCAAACTAGATTAAATCAAGGAAATTTAATAATTTAACAATATACTTACGTAATCAACATTTTAAAGTTCTAGCAGAGTTTTCTTTTGTTTTAATTTTAAACCGAAGCTGTGTTGAGTCCTTGAGTTTCCTGTTACTGCCTTTAATTCGACTACCAATAAGCTGTGTTACTGGTGTTTTTGTCGTTGTGAAAGTAAAAAACTAAATAAGGTTATAAGAAAAAGACGAAAGGAAAAAAAAATTAATAAATTAATATCACGGCGATAACAAAAGGTCTAAGGTGAATCTCAGATTCATCTGCGCACGGGGATGTGGAATGCTGCTTTAGTTATCCATATACATATACAATTATTGTAGTTTTTTATTTTCAGTATCTGCATACATTGTGTTACCCTATTGTTTGTTTTGTGACTTAATTTGTGGATTAAGAATGTTACTTTGATGAAATACTTATTACATCAGCTAGGGGTTCCTACCCAACTTAAACACTTATCACAGGTAATACAGGATAGTCCAACCTAGACGACTGCTTTTACAATGCTATGTCACAGAAGCAAATTCTTGTCAGTCTCGCAATTTAAAGGAGATGTAATCATTTTCCAGAGCAAATTAGCAAATAGTTTTTGGTGGAAAGAGCTTACGGGGATGTTTTAATTTTTTTTTTTGTTCACCGTAAAATAAAATAAAAGTGAATTTTGTGTTCAGTGTTTCAAGGGGAATCATACGGTTATTAGAGCTTAGCACAAGTCACGAGCTCAACAATAAACATGCTGTCGGACATGTTGTGAGTCGCGTCGTCAAACATCTTGTGGGACATGTTTGGGATATGTCTAGATACGAGGGTTGCCTCTTATGTTTCGGGATTTGGCAACCCTAGTGTTGCAATCCGGCAATTGACAGCTCTGTCGTAGAACGTTTTGACATACGAGCGCTATTTGTGTAGTTTACAGTAACTTAAAAGATTCATCTCGGCCCAAAAATGGAATTAAATCGTCAACCTTTTCGTGCGATTATTTTTTACAACTTTCGGCGTGGATTAACTCAGCAACAGTGCATGGATGAACTTAATTCAATTTTCGGCGATGAAGCTCCATCAAGGACCAGTGATTATCGATGGTATAGTGAATTCAATAGTGGTCGTAGTTCACTCCAAGATGAATTTCGTGAAGGTCGTCCAAAATCGGTTGTTGTTCCGAAAACCATTGATGCTGTGCGCGAACTGATATTGGAAGAACCTCATGTGACCTATCGTGAGATTGAGACAACCTTAGGCGTTAGTGGGACCAGCATACATTCAATATTGCATAAACATTTGACTGTCAAAAAAATTTATTCGCGCTGGGTCCCACACAATTTGTCAATCGCCCAAAAAAAGGCTCGTGTCAATTGGTCGAAAGAAATGCTCAAAAAATACGGTCGCGGTGCTTCGAAACACGTCTATGACATCGTGACAGGTGATGAATCGTGGATTTACGCGTATGAGCCAGAAAGTAAACAGCAGTCGACTGTCTGGGTGTTTCAAGATGAGCCAAATCCAACAAAAGTTGTTCGCGCACGAAGCACTTCCAAGCAAATGGTCGCCTGTTTTTTCGGAAAAACTGGACATGTCGCAACCGTACCATTAGAACAACGCAGAACAGTCAATTCTGAGTGGTACACAACCATTTGTTTGCCAGTTGTCTTCCAAGAAATCAGGAAAACCAACCGCCGAAGACGGATCACTCTTCACCACGACAATGCGAGCTCTCACGCATCGGCTGCGACAACTGCATTTTTGAGCACCCAAAACACCGACTTGATGGGTCATCCGCCGTATAGTCCTGACTTGGCACCGAATGACTTCTTTTTATTCCCGTACGTAAAAAACAAACTGAGAGGTCAACGTTTTTCGACACCTGAAGAAGCGGTTGCTGCATTCAGAATGCATGCGTTGGAGATACCTCAATCAGAGTGGCAAAAGTGCTTCGACAATTGGTTCAAACGCATGCAAAAGTGTATAAATCTTCATGGGGAATATTTTGAAAAACAATAAAGTGATTTTCGATGATCATTATTTGTTTTTGGTCTCTAATCCCGAAATATAAAAGGCAACCCTCGTACCTTTGGAGCACTTGGGAAACCATTGAGATGGCTTTGGGACACGTCTGGGACATCTTCAGGAGACCATTGGGATATTTTTGGTACATTCGCTGGACATCATCGGGCGACATTTTATCTAAAATAATTTATTGGGTCCACAAATAAGTTTTGAGGATTCTACAAAAGATGACGTTGTGGGGCTTTTCAGGGCCCGAAGAGCCATGCATCACTCGATCCCCACCATTACCAGCTAATACATCTTACCTTAAAGTTGATGTTCGGCACGATTACACAATCTATGGCATTAACTGCCAACCAATTTGCTGGAATCAATTCGGTTATCCCCACGGATAACCGACATAAATACCCCATAGGCAGCTTACCTTTTTAAGGGCTGTCCAAGCCCTATTCGAGCGGTCACACCTAGAAACATAATTCATGACAAGATTATCATCTCGCCATGACATCAATCCAGCATCAACCGAGCTTCCGCGACCGAACAATGCATGGCACATATCCACCAACACACGCTAATCTTTCCGTGTGTTATCTTTGTACCCATCCATTGTCCTAGAAGTCATTTCGGGTTGCTGGTACATCTGCAAGCCACATTTTCAACGGCATGTTCTATCAACTATCTTTCTCAAAGAAGAGAAGATCAAATTAAACATTGGCCTTTCAGGCGGGCTAATTTGCTTGGTTGTCAGCATGACCGATTTTACGATCAGTTGCCGTATCCAGGAACGATCACCAGCATCGGTCATGTCTAGGAATATTTACTTAAGCAACGAGTAGCCACGATTCTCACGCTGGCTATCGAAGCTGCTTTCGTTTACACAAAGTAAACGCCCAAGCGGATGCTTCGCCTGATGGTACCACCAACGGGAGTAATATACCCTAAAACAACATGCACCCATGCATCGAATTGATCATGACCGAAATATGCTTATTTTAAAGGAACTAGCAACGGTCACACCCAATGCTTGGTTCATTATCCCAAAATAGATTCCGGCCTTCGGCAAGAGTTTTATTGACTCACGTCAATCAAAGAATCTATCCCTTGCGGATGGCGGCAGTTTATCTTGCCCATACATGTAGCAGCAGATTTGACCTGCAACATGAGTTTTTCGTGTTTCCCTTTTTTTTATGACCTTCACCATTGGCTACCCTTCCGCGGCGAATCCTTTAGGTTCGGTTTTGTTGGATGTCTGTAGGGAGACATGATAGAGGCAGTCAAGATACTTCAAACTACACGTTTGCTTGAAGAGTCAGAGTAAAACTTCGTTGGCGTACACACGTTTTTCATCGTGCGAGTTTTCGAAAGGAGCTCGAGTATCTAGTTTTCGAAAGGAGTTCGAGTATTTAGTTTTCGAGAGGAGTTCGGTTGCCTTTCTCCAATATTTAAAAATCAGACTAATTTAATTTGACTCGCGTACGAGAAATCAGATTTAATGAAGCGCAAATTATGCTTACGTTTATATAGTTTAAGGACCACTAAATCAATAAGTCTAAATTGTCAAACTAATATATGCGCCGGAACTAGTGTAAAATAAAACGAAAGAGATCAATTAAACAATAAAGTATAACCAGAAAACAATTCAAGCGTTTCATTTCACGGGAGTTGGTGATTGTGCATCTCATTAATGAACAATAAGTGAGTTTCCGGATACGTTTTCACGGTGTTTGATCTTCGTGTTTTGTGGTGAGCAGTCCGAATAGAACAATTACGTCGGAACAACGTCGGGGTGTTTAGCCAACTCAGTGTCATACATTGACAGCCCCTAGTTAAACACTACCACAACGTAACAAACACTAAATCGTATCGGACCATTTCTAACTATATTCATGTTACAATGACATTGTGGTGGTTCCGCCAAACCCCACTACCTACTTACCTGAAGAACCCCCATAACTTTGATCCAACCTTATAAGTTTCGCTAATGCAATCGCTGATGCTTTACGCATCTAGGTTATCTAAGGTATTGTGGGAGTAAGAAGTCGGGACGCCGCACGGGCGAGAGTTCTACCTCGTCCCCACAAACACTCCGTTATTTCGCCATACACAAAAGGAAAAGCACAAACAGGACTTCACGATGCAACGTCCACAACAGGAAAAGGAAGTAAAACGCACGCAGTTCTTAATTAATTTTTATTTTATTACCTCATGATCGAACACCGGACAGGAAATGATAAATTAAATACAAGTTCATATCTTTGGATTTATGAGTTTTATATAATTCTTATGAAATCGTTTGGTTCAAATAAAAACAAATCGACAAAACACCGGTCGACTTAATCTATGGCGAATAAAATCCACTACGCCAATGACTCTGTATAACTGCGCCTCTCCGCCGCGGGCGGAGAGCGAGAGTGACGCGTGGCCGTTCTGGTCTGCTGATGTTAAAAGACTCCTTGTCAAAATAATCTTTGGATGCATCTCCTTTATTTGTAGTGATAACCGGATCTCATTAGAGGAGATCGTCATGGCACACATGTCGGTTCTTTTCAAGGATCAAAACCATTAGACGAACGTGGAACATAAAGAAGAGGCATAATGGGCATCAAAGAGATGTGTGTAAACAAATCGAATCTCGTCGGATGCTAATTGGTTTGCTTATGCATCGTCCGGATGTGGGTCAGCTAAATAAATAGCAGCCGCTCATTAAATGAAAAAAATGTTTTTTCGGATACCACAAACGATATAAATTGTTTATGGTATCGCAGGAAACCTATGTAGGAACAGCGTTCTTCTGTTTGCACATGGTACGAGTTAGAGAATTTTATTGCTGGGAGAAAGAGGTCGCCGGCCAATTTGTACGCTAAGAGATTTGTCATATACATGGCGAGGCTGAAAAATAGACAGCGCAATGTTTATGGCCCCTGGTGAAGTTTACATTGTATGTAATTCAAATCCTTTTGTTTTCAGGAATTCATCTAGGGAGATTTGCTTGGCAAGGTAGATGCCGAAATTGGTATGGAATTCCTGATAAGCTAATAAAAAAATCTTACCGAGAATTGGTATGCGAAGAGAATGCATGAAAGGTAAGTTTTCTGTACAGGGACTTCAAGATGATAGATTTGATCTATATAATTCGTGAAGCATTAGTGCTTAACAGGTGCTTAATGCGATTGCATTAGCAAAACTTATGGGACTTGGGATGAGGTTATGGGGGTTTTTAGGTAAGTGTACCGTGGGGTGTGGCGGTACCGCCACAGTATAGCCTAAAAGTCCCTTAAAAGAATTCTTACCTTTCATGCATCTCTTCGCATACAAATTCCCTACTAGAATTCTTTCCATGATATAGGAGCATAAAACCAAAACCTATTCGGTACCTTCGGTTGCCAGGCAAATTTCAACCTTCCCACACCTGCACCGCAATCTCCCCACAGCAAAAACATTTCCTTCCCAAGGATAATTAATGCTTTCAACGCATTACCTGGAAATGCCTGCAAAGAATTCTTCCTAGGCATCTCTGCATTAGCGACCAAGAACCGAATTCCCAATTAGTGTAGATATTCACACTAGAGTTCGATCCTGGCGTCGCCTTAGATGCCATGCATAATTGACACAGATGGTATACACAACCGTCATTGTGTAAACATCTAAATTACTTTCCAAAGACTTGCAACTATTGATTCAGCTGCAAGCACTTCTCTCGGAAATACTTCTTTGTTTGAAACTTCAAACAATCACCGACGTCGCGCTTAGCCGCCGGATTGGATTCAATAGCATAATCATATGCAAACAAAAGAATCCGATTCTCCCAGTCGGCAGAGATAGGATATCAGATCTCCATTATCTCAATCCCTTTTAGCATCTAATGAGTGGCTGCTATTTACTCAGCTGACCCTCATTACCGGACGGCGCCTTAGGTCGTTTCTTCCTTTGTTCTGCCACCCCTGTCTAGGTTTCGTTTCGCTTTGACCTGATTTCAACGATCGACTTCATGCACACCACTACAGGACCTCACCAGTGAGATCCTCTTTACTCGTTTTCACCACGAGAGGAACACTCTCGGGAAAACTCACCCAATTAGCGAGTCGGCTCCGTATGAGCCGAATATCGCTGAGTCCTTTATCATCAGCCGACCGAGCCGGTCGACCTGCCCCCCGCTCTCCGTCCCGCGGCGGCGAAGCGTAAATATCCTGAAGTCGACTTTGCATACAGTTTTAGAACTGCGAAAGTTGATCGTATACAGTGGAGTATTGTAACCACAATTGTAAGTCTGTCGATATTTGTAGTTCGGGACAATCGCTTGCAAGTACTTCAAGTACTAAAATACTCTAAAATAAACTTCAAGTTTAAAACTCAAGTGTATTTCGTTATGCTGATTCAAAATTCTGAATCTCAAGTCGTTGTTTGTTGGTGAAGTTAAACTTTTGGTGTGGCAGTGCATCCTTCTGATGACGAATCGCATACAATATCTGATAGTCAAGTATATATAAATAACAGTTTAAATAAAGAGCTCTTTTTGAACAACATACAATAGTGTTTTCTTTCCCGGCTGCAGCTTCCTGAGTGTTGGTATGTACTTCCTTTTTGTCGACGAACAGTTTATTTTACGGTGGACCTTTGAGAACTCGTGGGGGCGAGGTAGAACTCTATGTCCATGTCGGCACAACGACGACGCCCCCCACAACATCATTTCCCTCCACTGTGCATGTGTCGTTCTGCTGAAGTATAAACAACATTCTTATCTTGCGCTTTAACCATGTCATTTTTTGTGCCAATAAATACAGTTTGCGCGAAGCGCTGCCTTTTTTATTTTTTTTGTTTGGAAGAAAAGTACAGCTGATAGGCATCGATTGCTATGTGAAGCATATGGTGAGCATGCTACCTCAATAACCTGTGAATACTGGTTCCTCCGTATTAAAAGTGGTGTCTTTGACACCAGCGATAAAGAACGGGAGGGGAGGGCAGTAAAATCTGAAAACGCTGAGCTGGAGACGTTGTCAGAGCAAGACTCGTGCCAAACTTAAGAAGATCTCACTGAAACCTTCGGAGTGCATCAAGCGATTTCAATCCGTCCGTTTTGAATCAAGATTAATTCCGAACTCAAGACGATCTCGCTGAAACCTTGGGAATGGCTCAACAACCGATTTCAAAGGCCATGGATATGGTGCAAAAGCAAGAAAATTAGGTTCCGTATATAACGGAACGTGTTCTGATGCAGGGATGCGCGCCGTTGGGAGACTAACCCAAAAATGGTGCGATTGTCTTGTAGAGCGTATATAAACCGAATCGGGCGGAACAATACCACGAATCTCTTAAGAACAGTACCGGTGATAATATCTGTAAAACAGACAGAGGTCGGCTACGCGCCTTCGATGTGGTAGTGACTGTAGTCCCGACATCACGGCCGTGTCGCTGATCGGGCTGATCGCTTGTCTCTGTGTGCCCTCAATCTGGTGGAGGGTATGTTTAGGAACAGAGCTCCAAACATGAGAGCAATATTCGAGCGGGGGTCTATACAGGAGAAGAAGTTGAGCCGGAGTAAAATATATCTTGGCTCTAAAAAGATAACTCAGTTTTCCTGAGGCGAGCCTGGCGATGTTCGACACGTGGTTATGCCACGATGTAGTTCTCTGAAAACCTCTACCGTCTCCTTCCCCCACATATACATCCAAATCCCATTCATATCCCCAAATTAACATTGAATTCAATGTCAAGCAAATTGAACCACACGTTCAATTGTCGAACATTGAATTCAATTCCAATAATGTGAACATCACAATCCACATTTTTCACATGCAATGTATGTACAATCAAACGCGAATCCAAATAAGCCACACCCATGGCAAATCGCACCAGATGTTCAATTTGTTTCCATTTAAAAGGAACATGCATCGTGATCTCCGGGCCCAGTAGATTGATGTTGATTGTCCCTGGGGGAAGTACCCCAGGGAACCGATTAAAAAAATTAAGTCAAAGGAAAAAGAAACCCTAACAATTCAGTTTTATTTAGACTGGTGAGTAGAGCTGTTGGACGCCCTTTTTACAGATTATCGCTGCTGTTGAGCATCACTTGCCCCACGGAAGCCAGCAGAGGCCGCTGGCTGTTGCCCTGGGAAGTTTGCGGCACTAGCTTCCACTACAATCGGTCGCTACTCTTCCCCCAGGTTTGAGGAAGCACGGCGGCGAGCGCAACGGGCTCCCTCAGGAGCGGTCTAAAGAGATCCCTTATCCTTTTATGAACAAAGAGACACGCTACGTGGGAGCGAGGCGAACAGTATTACACCAACGACTCATTCCCGTAGATCGTGACGCCGAGCAATTTCAAGCTTTCCTCAGATTCGAGAGCCTGATCATTCATCATTAGCTGGGGAGCAGATGATCCACTTTTCTTTGGGAATGTTGTATATTGTATGTTGGCTGCATTGAAGTCGGCGAGATTGGTGTTTCCCCCCTGCAGGACCTTATCCAGATCTCGATTCTCAGCTGATGCGACAAAGTAAAGTTGATGACACCAAGCGAATGGGTGAACCAAAAAGGGATGATCGAGGTGGGCATTTGTCCAGGAAAAACGACCCGTTGAAAGTGATTTTAAATTGTGACGCTTAAGTGGCGTTGTGGCGACTCTAACAGATACACACACAATTCACAAGCAAAATAGTGAAGAGCATCGCACGAAAAATCGAATAAGAAAATACATCAGGGCCGTATACCAAGCGATAACATAACAATTCACATCAGCGGAGTATAGTCGAGTTTAAAAATCAAATTCTAAAAAACACGGCGAGTAGCCTGATGGGTAACGCTTAGGTACAATTTTTGGTGATTCAAACTGTCATAGCGTCAGTTCGAATCACACGTTCTTCTTCACTATTATTTCAAACGCTATAGCGCCCCTTTTTTGTCACCTGTGTGTTGTCAGCTGGCGGGTGACAGTTGGTAAGTGGCAGGCATACGTGAACGTACTAGATTTCTCCAGTACATTTGTTTGTGCATCTGCAACAGAAGCACTAATCGTCCGATTACTAAAAAAGGGGAAACAAGCGTACCATCATCCGCAAAACTGAACACTTTGCTATTCTTCTACTCCAACAAATCATTTATGTGAAGCAAGAACAAGGTTGAAGCCAAAATAAAACCTTGAGGCATCCAGGAATTAACAGAACATACATCCGAACACTCGCCGACTATAACAACCCAGATCGATCGATTTTCAGGGAAGCTCTTCGTCTAGTTGCAAGGCTGCTGGAAAAGTTCGTATAAACGAAGCGATGGCTCGTGCTAGACGCGGTCAAAAGCCTTAGCCCATATCCCTCAATCGCAGGTGTCCAAATGTCGGGTATAAGGGTCAAAAGGTCTCCCCTGGTCGGCCTGCCACGGAATCCGTATTGACGATCATTCAAAGTACATTGCACTCCAAATATTTAATCAACTCGGGATTGGTGACTTTTTCATCACATTAGACCGGTAATTTTGTGGGAGATACTTTTCCCCCTCCTTTGGGATTGGCTGAACTGGAGCCACCTTCGAGCAGGTAAGAAATATCCTCCGTGCATACGATAAACACAAAAGCCTGATACAATTGAGCCGAATATTGAAGCTCAAGCTCCCCCAGTATGCCAAAGGACATTTTGGCGGATTTTTTGTCTATGTCTCTGGCTGAAGTGTTTCGCCGAACACTGTCCGCAAACCAAACACGGAGCGAATACAGTCACAAATGGAACACAGAGAAATGTCTTCTTTTATAATTTTGTTTTATTTTAATTTTGTGTTATTTTAATTTTTTTTTGCTTTCAAATTGTTATAAAACTCAGGGATTTAATATACTTGAACACCCGTTGCTATTCTATAAGAACTATTTCAATGTCAACCACTTAAAAACACCATTCAAACCAAAATTCCAAACGAGCGTTTTCGAGTTCTGATGGCACGGTACCACCCAGGAAACTTCTGCAAACTAATGCTTTTTTTACTTTTTGTTTACACTTTCGACTCACTTCGATAAACCATAAGTTCGTTCGTCACTGGATGTTACTTTTAAAGCGACACCAAACAAATTCGCAACGGCACTATAAACAACGTAAGCCTCCCGGAAACTCGGTCTTAACACCACTGTACATAAAACCAACTTTTCCGTCCGGATTCTCAATGTAGACCAGATTACAATTTCCTTCTGGGGATGATTCTACTCACCCCATCGTTCTCTTTCCTTTTTATCTTTTCTGCTGATTCTCTCTTAATTGAGGATCTCACCACCAGGGAAGATCGCACTCTTTTTTGGTCCTGCGGTTTCCGCTTCGTCGCAGGCCAGATGTGTGGATGCACTCACACACGGAGAGAGACGCGGAGGTTGCAGTCTATGTGGCCGTAGATCTTCCTGGAATCGACAGAAATTTCACACCTTCTGTTGCCTTGCTTCTGTATATATTGGGTGTGTGGTTTATTCTTCTTGGGGATCTTGGGATCGTGGTAATTATCGGTGGTTGTGATAATCGTATATGCTTTGCCCTATGGGAACAGCGTTTTAGTATATTGCTGTTTCTCTGCAATGGCCTTTGTTTAGGCGAAGTGCATTGCGGTAGGGTCAAACGTTTAGCCGACGGATTGTTTTATAGCAATTTTCTTATCGCCGGGCATTTGATGTTTGTCGACATCTGGCGCAGCTTATGGATCGGTACACAATTTCCATACTAGATCGTGTCCTTCGATCGGCGTGCAGGCGTAGAGAAATTGTTCGGGACTTGGGGCCCACGTGTCTGTCACATCCATACACCGGTATGGATGTCACATTTGGTCAGGTGAAAAGGTGGACTTTGGGGGCACATGTCTGTGAGCATGTGAAGTTTAGTTATAGGTGAGTATGTTTCTTGGTGGAACGAAGGTGTCTCAGCCTATGGTGATTTGTGCGATTCCTGGAACCGCCACAACCTGACAGAGTAATCTTTCAGCACGAAAACGCTCGGCCATATGTTGCAAAAGTCGCCAAGGAAACTTTTGAGGCGTTTTGATTTTATCTAGTATCTAGTCTCTAGTATTCAGTATCTAGTGTCTAGTATCTGGTATCTAGTATCTGGTATCTAGTATCTAGTATCTAGTATCTAGTATCTAGTATCTAGTATCTAGTATCTAGTATCTAGTATCTAGTATCTAGTATCTCATCATTATCATCATCGGCACTACAACCGGGATCCGGTCTTGGCCTTATTTAGCAAGTCTCGAGGCTTGTTAAATTTCCCATAATAATTTGTTTTTCTGGGCAAGGTTATTAGCCTTGCGCCAATCTAGTATCTAGTATCTAGTATCTAGTATCTAGTATCTAGTGTCTAGTATGTAGTATCTAGTATCTGATATCTAGTATCTAGTATCTTGTACCTTGATTCTAGTATCTAGTATCCAGGTCCTCGTATTTCGTACCTCGTATGTCGTATCTCATATATCGTATATCGTATGTTATATGCCACATGCCGTGTATCCTATGTCATGTATAATTAGTTTAGTTTTAGTTTAGTGAGGGCAAAACCCTCATATATTCAGCTTAGTACAAGCGATAAAACTTAACAACTATCTTAAAACCATTCTTATATATATAGACTATGATTAAAAAGAAAAAAAAGAGGGGGGCTATGTTTGGCGAGTTGGGTACTGGGTTTCTCCATCAATTATCACTCATTCATTCACCTCGCTTAGTACTGGATGTAAGAGTGTAGACGGAGAGTGGGCGAGGTCAGGGGGGGAAAGAAAGGAGATGAAGTTTGAGAGCAGTAGAGGTAAAGTTGAAATCGAAGGAGGTAGGGTAGGAGTTTGCCCGCCGCAGCATTCGCAAAATGGGTTCATTAGAGCCGTAAGAAGTGTGGTGGGTGGGCTGATAGAAGAGATGACGGTTTCGCGTGTTACGGGGGTTAGTGTGAAGTGGAATGATGGAGAGCAAACTTGGGCAGTTGATTGCACCTGAAAGGAGACGGTGGACGAAAAGGATATCGACATGAGTTCTGCGTTCCTCAAGTGTGTTGAAGTTGATCAGATGGAGCCGGCTTGTGTATGGGAGGGAATCCGAGGATTGATTCGCCCAGTTCAGTCCGCGGAGGGCAAAACGCAGAAAACGACGTTGGACGCTTTCGATTCTGCCTACCTGGCACGAGTAGTGTGGAGACCAGACCCGACTGGCGTATTCAAGAAGGGGGCAGACGAAGGCTATGTAGAGAAAACGGGAAACGTAAGGATTAGAGAATTCTTTAGACCAGCGTTTCACAAACCCAAGGACAGAGTTGGCCTTAAGAATAATATCATAAATATGCGGGATGAAGTTAAGCTCCCCGTCAAATAAGATCCCAAGGTGGCGTATCGAGGGTACAGATGATATCTTCTGGTTTAGCGGGAAGTAGGAACGGGGGGGGGGGGGGGGGCGTTTGAGGAAGAAGGTGATGGAGTGACATTCGACAACGTTGAGTTCAAGGCAGTTATTACGGCACCAAGTTGAGAAGCTGTCGAGGTCTGTTTGGAGAAGTGAGGAGTCGAGAGGAGAGATGATCGTTTCGTAGAGTTTGGCGTCGTCCGTATAGAGGGAGATGGATGAGTATTTAATAATGGAGTCAACATCATTGATGGTAAGGATAAATAGGGTGGGGGGGGGGGGGGGGCTAGATGGCTGCATTGCGGAACCCCTGACGTGGGGGGAAAAGGATTGGACAGCGAGGAGTTGAATTTGACACGTTAGGATCAATCTTTCAGATAAGAAGATAACCACTTGATCAATAGGGGTTCGAAACCTAGGGAGGACAGCTTGAAAAGGATGAGATTATGGGAGATTTTGTCAAAGGCCCTGCTGAAATCGGTGGTGATTACATCGACTTCGTTGCACGGAGAGTATGGGATGAGAACTCGATCAGGATTTACAACGGAAAGATAACGCGTTGTAAAGAATTACTTCGAACAGTTTAGGGATTTGAAACAGTTTGGCGATGGGACGGTAGTTGCTTATATCGTTTTTAGGTCCCTTTTTATGTATGGGGGTGACGTAGGAGGATATCCAAATACTAGGGAAGATCCATTGTGATAGGGATAGATTGAATATCATTGATATCGGGAGGGAAAGAGAAGTGGAACATTTCTTTAAAAATACAGCCAGGAGTCCATCAGGCCCAGGGTTGAACTCGTCTTTGCGTAAGTTTAATTTCTCCTCAACTACGTGACGCTGAATAATTTGAGGGGTGAAGAGGCCGAGGGAGAATTCGGGCAATTCTTTGAAGTTAGACGGATTGGGTTCGAAGGAGATGTCTGTGAAGGATTTATTGAAAAACGAACCGAATAGATTGGCAGTAGTTAGGGGGTCGCCTGAAGTAGTCGCGCCATAAGAAAGGGAGTTAGGATAGGCGTCGGATTTACGTTTGTAGTTTATGAAGTGGAAAAACGAGTTGGGGTCATTGATCATATTAGATTGTGTTTTTGTGAGGTAGTTGGTGTAGAGGGAGTTGTAGAGCTCGGAAAATTTATAAAAGGAACCGAGATAGTTGGAGTCGTTTTTTGAAGGAACGCGTTTTGAGGAAAATGGTCCACAAGTTATTTCTCTTGTTCCTAAGAGCGCGGAGTGTGCGGCTGTAGATGATATATAATCAGTCGGGGTATGAGCGTCGGTAAAAGCTGATGATCAAGAAACAGTACTCACTTACTGATCTTTATTCGAAATAAGAGGAGAACAAAGGAGCGTAGAAGATTGAGATTCGACCACACTAGACAGGGAAATAGAAAAGTAAAACAACGACAAGGAGCATTCATTTAAATTTCACAAATTGGATAAAGGAAGAACTGGAGAGATATCTATTTAACAGTTGTAAAAGATAGCTATTAGAAGAATAAAATAGAAGATAATTATTCGAATTTTGCAATTAAAATGAATGCGGTAATAGAATAAAGAGAAAAGTGTTAATCAACCGAGTGTTCCTTCCATTTTCGAATGTTAATTCGCATTACTGTTCAATGCCAAAGAGTTGTCAGGATTTGGTGCATCCCGCCTCAATCGACCAATAAAGTCAGATACTTAATAATAAAATACAAATTTGTAACTTTGGCTTCCTCAGTGGCGTTTAGCAATCAAGGGATTTCGAAACAAAACCGAATCAAATCAGATATTGTAGGTTCATAATTCATCGGCACCCATTCGTCTGCCGCGTTTAGCAATCCAGATATTGTCTGACTCATAAATCAACGACATGCCACGGGTTGTTGGCAAAGCACTGCAATAATGACAATAATAGAAACGGAGCCCTAGCAACAATCCACACAGTGTGCCTTTGAGACAATCGGCTTTGTTCGAGTGGTCACCCAATCAGCATCTGGGAGGCGAACAACCGGCCACAACACAACACATGCGAAAAGCATTTGGTTTTTCGAGATGCTCAACACTGGAGGTGATATCAACACCGGAGATAATATCATTTCAACGTCGACTCTCAAACTCACATTAGGAGCCATGCAACAGAAAACTGCAGCTGATACAAGATCGCAGTAAGTCAGTTTTGTTTTATAAATGTCATAGTGAATTATTAAGTGCGTTACTAAGTTTGTCAATAAATGGCTCCAGCAATAAATGTTGGTCGATTTCGACATATCCAAAACGTCATAAGCCAAGCTTAGACATATGGTAAACAAACCGCTTTGACACAGTAGTGATTTTGTTTTGGCGTCATATACTTTTGGTTGTGTGACGAGTTCTGATTTTGTGTTAAATAATCGTCATTTGCGGGAAGTGTTGATTTTCTTCTTTCATTCGAAGAAAACGGCGACTGAAGCGCATCGAGTCCTCCACAAAGTTTAGGGAGATGTTGCTCTAAGTGAAACAATGTGCCGTGATTAGTTCCGTCTCTTCAAAGACGGTGATTTCGATGTTGACGACCGTCCGCGTGAAGGAAGGCCAAATATCTTGGAAGTCGCTGAATTGGAGTCATTGCTCGATGAGGATCTATGCCAAACGCAACAAGAGCTTTTATCAGAATTAGTAGTTCCCGCCAAGCCATTTCCAAGCGATTGCATGGGTTGGGTTTCTTTTGATTTGAACACAAGGGACGTTGCGCTTCGTTTTTTCGCCCGTGAACAGCTGCTCCAGCGGCAAAAAACGCATTTTTTAGATTAGGGAACAAAAAGAAATCGCTTGGGGGTAGATCTGGTGAGTGAGGCGGGTGATCAAGCAGTTCAAACCGTAATTCGTGGATTTTCGCCATGGCAACCGCTAAGGTGTGAAACGGCGCGATGTCTTGGTGAAACAGGATTTTCTTTTTCTGCAAATGTGGCCGCTTTTCCCCAATTTTTGCCTTCAGTTGGTCAAGTAATGATGCGTAGCATGCTCCTGTAATGTTTTTCCTTTTTGAAAATAATCGAGTCTTCTTACTCTATGACTATCCCATAAAATAGTCGCCATCACTTTCCCAGCCGAAAAAAACAGTTTTTGCTTTTTTTGGAGCCGAATCCCCCTTTGCAGTCCACTGTTTTGACTGCATTTTTGTTTCGGGAGTATAATGGTGTATACAAATTTCAGCGACAGTAATTAATCGGCGCAAAAACTCGAATTTATTGCGCTTAAACTGCGCCAACAGAGCGTTGGAAACGTTCGTTCGAACACGTTTTTGGTCTAACGTGAACAAACGCGGCAACCAACGCGCGGACAGCTTCCCCATGCCTAAGTCTTGATTTAATATATGACAAATACCTTCTTTGGGCATTTGGACGTAGCCTCTGCTATCTCTCTCACTTTAATCCGGCGGCCGTCTAGAACAATTTGGTGAACTTTCGCGATGTTATCGTCAGTTGTTGCAGTTTTTGGACGTCCCGAACGTTTGTCGTATTCCAAGCTCTCACGGCCACGTTTAAATTCACTTGCCCAAAACTTCACTGTGGTAAATGATGGTGCAGAGTCCCCATACACAGAGTCCAACTCATCTTTGATTTGCGTAAGCGTATTGCCTTTCAAAACCAAAAATTTAATGACAGCTTGATACTCAATTTTGTCCATTTTTACAAAAACACCCACATCGACTCACTCAAACGACTGTCAAATTAAAACTACGGCTCCAAAATTGCTGAAATTTTAGTGAGTAACTGTCAAAAGATGCACAACTACATTCACTAGCTTTTATTGACGAGTGCTACTATCTTCACGTTGGCGTCGGAAACTTTTCAGTGCACCCTCTATGTCAGCCAGGGCCCTACACTCCTCAAGACTTCTGAGATTAATTAATTTGAGGCGGTTAATGTACGAAGTCAGGATTAAAGGGTTTTCCAATTCTAGCCCTCGGAGAGCGAACCGAAGGAAGCGACGTTTAATAATTTCGATTCTACGGATATGGGTTTTGTGATAAGGAGATCATACCCGGCTTGCATATTCTAGTAGTGGACGTCCGGAGTTTCTAACAGATACACACCCAATATGCAAGCAAATAGTGATGAACACCGAGAGGAAATACGAATAAGCAAAAAAAAAAAAAACATCAGAGCCGTATACCATAGCGATAACATAACAATCCCACATCAGTTGAGTGTACTTGAGTTTAGAAATCGAATTCGTACACGCGGCAGTGGCCTGATATGTTGCGCATTAGTTCCATTTTTTTGTGATTCTAACTGTCATAGCGTCAGTTAGAATCAACGTTCTTCACTATCATCGCAAACGCTATACTTGGTGACCCCGACGTGTTATCTGTGTACACACAACACACACTTTCGAATCGAATAAGAAAAATGATCAGAGCCGTATACCATAGCGATAACATAACAATTCCACATCAGTTGAGTGTACTTGAGTTTAAAAATCGAATTCATACACGCGGCAGTGGCCTGATGTGTTGAGCAATTTTTTAGTGATCGTAACTGTCATCGCGTCAGTTCGAATCACACGTTCTTCACTATCATCGCAAACGCTATAGACGGGCGAAGGTAAGATAAAGGGATAGCATTTCGTAGGGGCCGGAGAATTTCTTAGACCATCGTTTTATGGGCTCGAGGCCAGAGTTGGCTTTCCGGATCGTATCGTTAAGTTTTTTAAGTTTAGTGGGGCTACCAACCCCATTTATTTGCTTCATTCAAGCAACATAATTACCTACATCTAAGTACATATAAGTTACAAACTAGAGAGCTTAAGAACTATCTTAACTAAGCTTAACCGAAGGCAACAAATTAAGAAGGCAGGAGAACGGGCAAGAAGTGATGACAGGTTATAGTAAAGTGTAGAGGCGGCGCTTAAGATTGGTGGTCAGAATGGTTTAGGAGGCGGTGTTTGCGAGTATGGGTAGAGAGGTCGAAGTCGAACAAGGTGGAATTTCAGTTGACATTTCTCAGCATCCGCGAAAGGGGTTCGTTGAGACCATAATAGGTCCGGTGAGGGGGAATGTAAAGAAGGTGGGCATTACACGTATTTCGAGAGTTTGTGTTCAGAGGAATTGAGTTAAGGAGGTAGGAGCAGTCGACCGACCAGGAGAGGACTCGATGAATGAACATTATGTCAGCTACGACCCTGCGCTCCTCAAGGGTTCTGAGGTTGATTAATTTGAGGCGGTAAATGTACGGGGAAAGGATTAATTGGGTTCTCCCATTCTAGCCCTCGGAGAGCGAACGGAAGAAACCGACGTTGCATACTTTCGATTCTACAGGTATGAATTTTGTGATAAGGAGACCATACCTGGCTAATACATGCGTTATTAAAGAAGAAACCCATAAATGTCTGATCATCGTAGAGTAGTGCAGTTATTTAACTCAACTCAACTCTATAATTAGTCTTAGGCGATTACTCCACTCATCACAACACATAAAATAAATACTCCGACTGGAAATTTAACCCTACACGACACAACTTACACCTGATAATTTCGACGGGAGATTTAACCCAATACAAACTAACAAACAATATATACTCTCGGACTGGACCTACTCAACTCAAAATATAATAAATATTCTCGGCTGGGTATTCAACTCCACATAATACGACATACAAAAGATATTTACTGTCCAGAACAGTACACGAAGTAGATGACCTCGGTACGAATCTCTATCCAATGAACACACAACCCAGCAAGAAGTAAATATTTCGACTGCACACTGAACCCTATACAGCGCAACACAAGAAACCTTCACAGCCGGAATCGAATTACTTCGCACTGGATGAGTCATCATTCAGCTACACTATCCCCAATGTCAAGTGAGATGGACACTCAGCTGGACTCAGCGTCTACAAGGATCATAGTCGATCGCCAAGGCCTGAGTAAGTACTCGTAGCAGCAGTTTCTTCCTTAATACTACCATACAATGAGTTAACTTCTCAAGGACCTACTAAAGCAAATTAGTAGAGACCAAACAAATCTCCGGGAGGCAAACAAGGAGCGGCAATTGATGAAGATGGATTGGTCTCAGTACAAGCCAGTTTGAGTTCGGTGCTGAACAATTTTTACGAGATCTAAATGAATTGGACGTCGTATTGCTATCTTCATTTTAATTCATCCTTGGAACTAATTGAATTAGTGTATTTAATATGCTCAGCATTTTTGCAACACCATTCTCCAGAGATCATTTTCTTGATGGTGTCGAGATCCCCAACATAAGTCCAGAATTCGACCGGACACCACACAGCACATGCGCCAAACACAGTATCTAACTATTTCAAGTCTCTATGAGATAACTGAGCCTTCTTCACAGTATACACTAAAATTTGTACTCAATTGAGAACTATTGAACAAATAGGATGGTTAACTGAATGACAATTCGAACATTTGTGCACTAAGAGAGTTTATTCATTTTACTTTTGCTTCGTTTGATTTTTTTTTTCTTTTTTGTTTTTTGGAACACAGTTCATTTAATCCCTTTTTCTTTTTCTTTTGATTTTTGTTTTCTTTATTCTTTATCTTTTAAGTTTTCCTTTGTACGTAGTTGTTTTTGTACAACTTGAGTACGATATTTAGTGTATGGGCTGGCGGCGAGGGATATTGTATATTTAATTTACTAGATATGCAATTTTTGAGCTTTGGCGGCAGTGTTAAATTTATTTTTTCTATCAGATTGCGTTTAATAAGGCCTGGTCGGACAATTTGCTTTTTTTTCGAAAGTCCTTTCTCTTTTTTCTTGTTTTTTACCGCTTTCATTTCTACGATTTGTGGGTGGCACAACACTGAAGAGAATGGAGTAAGTACATGTATAGGGGACATGAATAGATGTTATAATTATTGCAATTTTTACATGTTACTGTAGTTGGTAACGAGGGTTCATATTTAATAAGTAACTACCGAATTAAATGGTGACAAAATGCAGAAGTAAGGATGTGAATCCTAAACAGAGGAGTAAACGTTCCGTAATCTCTCTTAATTAATTGGAATCAAAAGTTGAGTTTAAAGTTGTAAAAATTGAATAGGAGTTTGGGGGTATTCAAATTTAGATAATAATTATAAAAAAATATAATAGAATTGTGTTATAAAGATATATGGTAGTAAATAAATAAATTAAGATAAAATAAAATAAATAAAGGAATAAGTAACGATGCTGAAGTAAACAACTGTATCGCATCGAATTTCATTCGATTCAATATAATACCTTTATTAACTTGGCCTCAATGCTTTTTTTACTTAAAATTGTATGGATTAAAATAAACCCTGAATCGGATATTCGTGTAAATTGCCTTTGAGATCTTCCCATAATTATTGTCCGTTTCCTTTCGTGAAAACAAGTTCGGATTTCACCTATATCCAGCATATTGGTAAGCGGTTAAATTTAGGTGTACATTTGCTTTTAATCTATGTTGCGGATTCACTGGATGCAACCAGCGAAGTCGCAATGGAATGCTGCCCTTGGCAACAGTATAACAAATGTCAGCAACTAGCTGGCATAATCCAATTTGCTTGTCAAGGAAACGACATAAACAAACTTTTGCTGACACTTTTTCGTTACACCTTCATTGAATCGACACATTGTTTTTATCTGTAAAATCTAAATCATTGGAAAGTTCATCTGTAAAAATCTGAAACATCAATTAAACTTAAACCTATCGTTGGGTACCAATTCACACGAATTGTTTTATTGTTGTGTGACGGATAATTCTTTAGTTTGCAACAGGATTCTCGTCAGGAGTGCGGCAGCAATTTACAGGTATTCGGTTTGGTTTCAGGCACCATTGTGATTGACCCCATTGGGGTGGATAAACAAGTCTGGAGATTACCCAACCACGTAATCAACGTGGACGTCAGGAGACCGAATTATTCCTGACGCCAGCCCACAACACAACAAGAACCCGGTGTTAGTGGAAGGTGTGTTCCACGCTTGTTGTTCACACAATGTAATTTCCATCGATGCTCTTGATATGTTATATGTCAGCATCGTGTCCATTTAAATATTTTTTTAACGCTCGCATAGACTAAACAACGCGTTTCTTGATATATCTTCAATGTCAAACCGCCCAAAAGACGGTGGCCTTTCAACATACGTTTGTGAATTAATGTGTTGCAACACAAACCGCATCACAATGTTAATTGGACAACAATCACTTTGCCATTTTAACAAGTGTTGTAAAAAGAGAAGAATAATTAGGGATCAATAGCGAAACACGACACAATACTCACAACCACTCGCACTGAACGATTACTAGAACGTGGTAGGCGATAAGGCATGAAGGTAGCGTTGGGGAAATTGCTCATTGTAATAGGGATTATCGTGGCTAGTTTGTGATAATGAATTGTTACGGGTTTATAAATCTTATCACTATTTTATAGGAATGGGAAGAGTACATAGAGAAAAGGAGGATAACTCAACACAACTTTCCATTCTGATGCAGTTCGGCTGACGAGCGACGCCTTGAGTTCCTTCAATCTTCTGAAATAAGCTTTAATTCCAATCAAATGAATACTCTCTCTCACAGGATTGAACGGAAAGCGGAATGCAGATGCACACTTTTTTTTTAATTGAATATTGTACTGGCATTAGTAATCAACCTAGATTTCGTCATCATGTGTAGGGATTCAACTGCTCAGGAGTTTGAGGATTGTCTGCGTGAAGACGATCTATCGTGTACGCTCCTTCCTTCACGGTTGCTATAGAACAGTTAAAATATTTCAGATCTTTGTGCAGTTAGAAGGGGAGGATGCAATTAGTTATTCGAGAAAACAATGTAGGCGATACTGTTCCCATCATTTTGCCAGCCGACTTCACTGTCTTCTGTTTCTGAGAGGCACGTTTGTCTTCAAAACCCACTATTTTCACTGTTTCTTTGTCACTGGACTGAGTGATTCGTCTACACTTATGTCTTGAGGCAGAAATGTCAAAACAGCTTCAGAGTCGACCAGACGATTGCACTTACACTTCATTGAGAGTAAACTCGGCATCCATCTTATCGAGATTTTGTTCACATCCAACTTTTCGTATAGCTGTCTTATACGTAATGAAACTTCTAAAAATAAACCATTTACGATACTGGGAGCGCCGTCTCTTGGATGTTTTAAGGACTTATTGAACGGCCCTCGTACATGCATGTATATGGCGGTGGGATACAGTGTGTTGTTTTCTTCTGTACCAGTGATAAAGGAACCCTTCTCCTTGAATTATTTGTAGTTTTCGTGTAGATATCTCATATTCCCTCGCATATAGGTAGGAAAATAGATAAAAAATGGAGGCAACGAAGGAGAATATACCGGTCTTTGTCTCTACACACAGGGTCCACTTTTGTAAACATCAACCACTGACAACATCCATTGCGGTAACTATAACAATTGTCTTCTATTGCCGTTTTCTAACTACTCAGAATAGCTACCATCGGCCTAATATGTCTCTAAAATAACTTTTGCACATATTTTTGAACAGTTGTAACATAGGTTGTAGCGCTCGGAAATACCCGTATCGGGGGGGAGTGCTACGATTTTCCTGTTGTTTCCCTAAACAAGTTTTGGTACAGATATATACGTGGCGTTGAAAGATAAATCGTAAATTGGTGGAAGCTATCGAATTATCCTGTAGGGCTCCAATAAACCGACTTTCCTGGAATCTCCAAGGAATAGCCCCGTCACAATATTTGTAAAACAGACAAAGGTAACCCACGCGCCTTCAATGTTATATTGAGCATAATCTGGATGTCAGTGCTGCGTTTTTGAACAGGTGAATCGTTTGTTTCTGGATTTCTTCGATCCGGAGGCTATCGGAATCGTGCGCGGTTATTTTGACTCGACTATCAATGTACAAGAGGTGAACAGTGCGAGTGACAATGAATTGTGAAAGTTAATCGACGTATTGTGACCGTTGTTATTTTCTATCACAGCTACGTCGTTAATAAAGACTGCCTCCATATTTTTCCCCCGTACAACCGGAACGTATTAAGGGGACATTCCGATTTGTTCGGTTCAAAAAATCAATTTTTTTTTTGCTTAATCGATAGTTTTATACGTCAAAAATAATATGTTGAAATTTGGAAACGAAATCGTAGGCGGTTCCCAAGTTATAGGTCCCGCGGATACAAATTCGTTTCATAGGTGGCAACTACCGTGTATTAAGAAAGATCCAGACTATCCATTTATGGGCATTAATTTGCTTAGCTGTTGGGTTGGGTCAACTGCCACTTCTTTGAATATGTCGCAAAGAAATTTGGGCAACATACTACCACAAAATATCAACTGATGAAAATCCGCAACATCAAAACTATCCAGAGGGCCCGGAGTCATGGTGCAAATGGAAACGCGCGGAAGCTGCGAATGAGCTGTCAAAGTTCCACCACGACAAACCTTCCTTGGATCCTAAAGTACGAACAGCTATTTACCCAGTTTACGTAAAACTGACAGATGCCGATTTGTTTAAAAAAATGCGAGGGAGGTTTCACGCAAAATAACAATGAAAGTTTCAATGCTACTATCTGGCAAATGGCGCCAAAACACACATACAGTGGTAAGAAAATCATTGAAGTTGCGGCTCTTACCGCAGCTTGTATGTTTAATGAGGGGTTTTTACCCGTATTGCTAATAATGCAAGTCATGGGCATCAAAATTGGGTACGCTGCGAGAACGTTTGCGAACGAGAGGGACAGAGATCGGCTGCAAGACGCTGACCGCAACCTAGTATACAACTCGCACGAGGCACGAACAGCGAGGAAAAAGGCGAAAATGCAACTGGAGGACCAATTCGAAGTCATGGAAGGAATTGTTTATGGTCCAGGAATAGATGTCTAGCTGTTATAAAAAATACCCATGATTCATGAAAAAAATCACTTTTATCTTGTGTCTAATTTATCTCCAAACTTTGAATGCGTTTTTATCGAAACGAGTTTTTTGAGTGCGGTTTAAGCAATAATATGAAAACGGTGTATGCGATTCTTATGAAAGTTCGTACACATATTTTTAACAAGCACCCGCAAATTGTGAGTGAATTACTTTTTTATTAATTTTTTGTTTAGTTATAACTAAAAAATACAGCAAAAAAGGGCCGAAAAATCATTTTTTTTTCAATAGTCCGCCATTTTGTTGTTTTTTATCAATTTAAATTTTTTTTTCACTCACATTGGGCTAAATGTATTTAAGTTCAATAAACTTTTTGCATTCTTCGTAGTTTTTCACCGGGAACGAAAATAACCCGTACGAGGAGAACGGATGGGTAACTTTGAACACCTGGAGGGGGGGTTTCCGGTTCCGGAGTGACTCGACAAAATTTACAAACGAAAGATGAATAAAATGTGTTTAAAAAAAAATTGTTGTTATATCTTTAATACTTTCTCTTTCAAAAAATCATGAAAATAACCTATTTTTTGACCCGATAAACCGGAATGTCCCCTTAAATTTGTCCTTATTGCCTACTAATAACATTTAACTTGAACGTATTCACTTCTATTAAATTTGTCCTTATTGACTAATTTAATTCAACCTTCACGAACTCTCGATCCGTTCCGTACACTATCTCACCATCAGCAACTGACTGTTGTTACGGCCACAACCACCCATCCCATAATACTTACCCCTTTGGAGTCAATCTCCACCACTAATTGAGATACACGACAATAACATCCACTTAAAGGATGAGACACTCCCCGAGCCATAGCATTACCGCATGCATCAAATGGTCCCACATTAATGCAATACCAAACAAAATGAACTAAACGTTCAATTTGCTCTAATCAATTCAATTTCAAACAAATTGAACTAAACGCTCAATTTGCTCACGTTGAAAACTTAGATAGGATAATCAAACCAGAGGTTCGCCAGAAAAATCCCCTAGGATCCAAATGTGCGGACCAGATGTCTTTCTCCAAACAAAATCATTGAGAATCATAAAATGCGCCTCAGCAATTTTATGATCATGTAGAAATATGGTTACCCAAAACCATTAACACAATCAGCGTCGTTTTCTGTTTTAACCAAACCAAGTATAAACAAACAACTCGCACCATAAAACGAACTACATGTACGTTTATTGCCGACCGACACAAAGGATCGTAAATGCTCTTCGGCAAGATCCTTTGTTGATTGTTCTTTTGTGTTTCCTTTTTCGATCCCAAATTTGGGAAAGACAAAGAAAGGAAAATCATTTATCCGATGAAAAAACGAAAATTGATGGAGTGGGTTAAAAATCTTAAAGTGAGTTGATTGGGAACTAGTAACCGATACGGTCAAAACAAAAAAATAAATGAATAAAATTGTACAGTGCACAATTCGTATTTGCTTCCATTAATGATACTTACTACTATCTCGAATCGACTCTATCCTTTTTTCCTTAGTCTCCCCGAACGAAGACTTTTTCTTTCATCCTGCAGATCGAAGGATATGTCCTTTTGTCTGCATGGCCCTTTTTGCCAGCCGCCATTTCCTTTCTTTATCTTTCCCGGCTTAGGATCAAAAGAGGAAACACAAAGGAAAAATCAACACAGGATCTTGCTATTGCACATTTACGATCCTCTATGTCGGAGCGCGATAAAACGAACGTTCGGTTCGTTTTATGGCGCAAGTTGTTTGTTTTAGAAGAACGGTTGCCTGTGGGAAATGATTTGGGTAAAGAAACCTTTAAAGGATCATAAAATTGCAGACGCGCATTTTATGGGTCTCAACAACTTTACTTGAAAGTTGATCATCTGGTTCGCATATTTGGGTCCAGGGTATTTTGCGTGTTGAACATATAGTTCATTTATCACGTCTTAGGTTTAAGTTCAATTCAATATGAGCAAATTGAACGTGTAGTTCAATTTGTTTGATATTGAATTGATATCGCGATATTTAATATATGCGCGATTAATGGTGGAGACTAGCTCCAAAGAGGTACAGTCGAATGTGTTATCCATATATTCATCACATCAAATACAACCAAGCATTGTGATAGTGCAAGATATTATCAATTGAGAATTATCTGGAACTTTGAACAAAATCGTGATCCACACATAATCTCGCTGAATGAAGGAAAGAGAGAACCCTTGGAAGCGAGCGGATTCCAGAGAAAAATTAAGGGAAAGAATGAGAGAGAAAAATTAAGGGAAAACAACAAAGAATTGAAATTCTTCCAATGGGAAAACATTATTCATTATTCATTATTCAAAATTAAACATCCAACGAGTTCCTTCAGATCTAGTTCGGGAGGTTACAGCATCAAGAAAACTCAATACGGTTGAGTGTGTTGCACGTTAAGAAAAGAAATTCGAGTTGGTCGTAAAAAAAAAAGAAGACAAAAACAAAAAAATAATTATAAATAAATATAATATAAAAAAGTTAGTCCTTTTAATTCTCATTGTGTTAGATGGAAACACATCCAAAACAGCCAAATAGTTATTATGGTGGCTTAAGAAGGAGTTATTGTTTTTTTGATGTTTCCCCACACAAAAACATCGCCGAAAATGAAAACAAGATTTGTAATGTTTTTTTTTTTCTTTTAGTTGTCCATCAATTTTTATTTAGTGTAGAGTTATAAATTATTTTTAACATACACTGTTGTGGATTCACTGGATGCAACCAGCGAAGTCGCAATGGAATGCTGCGCTTGGCAACACTATAACAAATGTCAGCAACTAGCTGACATAATCGAATTTGGTTGTCAAGCAATCAATAACAAACACTTTTTCGTAAACCTTGAGGCGACCCAGTTCGCAGTAATTCAATCAATATAAATCAAAGCCATCATCCATATAAAGACGATTTTAATTATTTCAAACAACCCCAAATTGTTAGTCTTATTTTTGGATGAGGATTATTTGAGGAGAATTGCTGCTCCAATTGAGGATTGGCGTGGAATTGCTGCAGGTATTGTTTTCATTTCATTTCTTCACTTTTCTCAGTGCTTCAGAACACAACGCTTCCCCGACGACATTCCTCGGTCGGTGGAACCTCAAAGATCTTCTCCGACGACATTCCTCGGTCGACAGAGATCAAACATACACACCTTGTCAGATTAATACACATATATTCTATAAACTTTTAGTTGTCCTTCAATCTCTTATCTAGTTTAGAATCACAAATAATTTCTAACATACACACTTTGTCTGTTTAACATATGTATTATACTCTATAAACTTTTAGTTATAGGTTTTTCCTTTTCTTTTTTATTTCACTTCACCCTTATTCTACCTACAAGTAATGCACAAACTTTCTCGTCTAAGACAAACATGCACTACGCATTCTTGATAGCGATTCACTATTCTCGCTTCACTGTTTTCTGATAGGATTAACTACTATTTAATTTTAAAATTCAATGAGCGACTCTCGGACTGCAATACGGATTTTCTTTTTATTCTGCACACCTCCCGTCCACTCTTACAATTATCGACTAATTCGCATTTTTCTTTTACCCCTTCTTGTTACCTTGGGGTCAACACCTCCCGATGACGACAATGCAAATTCGCTCCCCATCGACCGATTTTAATTTGCAATTGCGTTGAAATGCCAAGTCAGCCGATATACCTCCATCGGTTTACGTCACAGTTCAACGTCCGCGATAGCAAAGTGACCCAATAAATTTTAATGTGCAATTACACAATTTCCTCTTCAATGGTTATGGCGAAATGTGGTACGATTAATTGCATTATCAATTGACCGCGGGTCATGTGGGTTTAAAATCGGTTGGCGCTTTTTGGTTTAAGTGCATCAATGACAATGTGGTCCACATCTTTATTTAGGTCGTCATTGATGTACTTAACACGCGATTAATGGCGGCGACTAGCTCCAAAGAGGTAGGTATTAAGGGGGGAGGGTTTTGTGCGTAACAACTGTGTCTATGACAAAAACGACAAATAATATATTAAGAGTGTTTATTTAATAGGTTCAACCTACGTTATCGTACACGTTTAATAAATATGTTACGACAATTTGTATTTGGAAATCCGCGTGATATATTCCCCCTTGATTTTGTTTACACAAGCAAGTAATTAAAGAACTATAAGCAGTTCGAATAAGCACAGTATCCAAGCCGTATACCATAGCAAAAAGCATAACAGCTGTTTTTCAGTTGAGTGTATTTGAGAATAACGATCGAATTCGTACAGGCGGTCTTTAGTCTGATGTTTCAATGCTTCGTTTCTCGCCTGTTTCATTGTATGTTCAATTCACCTACTTTACTCTTCTTGCTTGTGTATTGTGTGTATTTGTTAGAAACACCGCAGGTGTGCAAGTAGCAACTCGGCTCTGAATTTGGTTACATTAAAAACATACTTGGACGCATCCAATTCGCTCGCCATGTTGTATATAGGTAGTTTAGTCATTGCTGTTTTTATGACTAAGTTTTAGTCATTTACAAGCTGTCATTCCGTGTGCATCTGTTGTATAGAGATTGATGTCGATAAGCAACATTTGCGCCATTCACTCTATTCTGCTTTTACATGGAAAAAAAATGCTGCTCAAGCCATAGAATTGATTAAGTTGTTTGGATGAATATGCTGTGAGTCATTCAACAGTAAAAAAGTGGTTTGCAAGACTTCGTTAAGGAAATTTTAGTCTTGAGGACACTCCACGTCCAGGTGCAGTAACAAACGTTGACGACGAAGAAATTCGAGTTTTACTAGATGAAAACCCAAGAAGAAGAACTCACAGAACAGTTATGAGTTTCTTACCAAACAATATCACTTTGATATGGCCTTCCAGAGCGTGGTGCATCTTTGGCATCAAAATTACCGGAACAGAATCGACGAGACCAAAATTACGCGTGACTGGCTGATACAATATCAGGGCCATAAACCCCGTTCACATTTTCAGGCACCTGGCTTGCGTTTTCGCCTTTATCTAAGAAAAATTGAAAAATTTTGTGTATTTGCTCTTGTCTGGTGTCCATATTTGTAGCGCGCTTAAACAAAACTGATTTGGGCAATCACAAAACTGTCTGAACATTTTTTTTAGTACCAAATCTTCTCTTTCTAATGCCATATGGAGTAATTCAGCCGCACTTTTACAACGCGAGATACATATTACTAAAGCCCTCTATTAGAAAAACAATGGATTTCTTTTTACAAGAGCTTATATGACTTTATAATGTTTACTTTTTCACAATTTCTAACAGTCTTCACTCCACTTACAAGCCACCTCGCGTAGTAGCCAATAAAAACTAACCCGCGCTCAAGAACGATAAAGGCTATGCACCCACGATCAGGACCAGTGTTTACAACGTCTAAAGGCTGTTGAAAACGGCGAACAGCGAACTGCATTATAAGTTATAAATGAAGCAGATCGATGTAGGACGTCGGTCTTAAACAATGCCAATGATCTTGTGGCGTTTCTAATATATACACACACAATACACAAGCAAATAGTGAAGAACAATATAAGAAAGAAAATCGAATAATCAAAAAGCATCAGCCGTATACCAAGCAATAATATAGAAATTCCACATCAGTTGACTGTACTTGAGTTTAGAAATCGAATTCGTACACGGGACAGTGGCCTGATGTGTTGAGCATTGGTTAATTTTTAGTCATTCTAACCCTCATAGCGTCGGTTCGAATCACACGCTCTGCACTTTCCTCGCAAACGCTATAATTTTCTCCACCCAATAATCCTAATAAAGTAGGATATCCTAGAGCAGCAGGTGACACCGGAAATACAACCTAAGAACATAGCAATAAAAGTCAAAATTTCAGCGCCCAGCTAGCTGAGGAACTTGTTGTTCGTTCAAATCTTCATAAATATGAGAATATGGTAAACTGTATCCCAAGATGAATCCCCATCAATTAGGGAACATGCAAAATGCAGAGCACTCCATCATTACATAAAACCGATGTTTGCAAACATCTCCTAGAAGCTTTTCCAGGAACTTACTAATCAATGCGTTCATCGACTGACAGCAGTCACTTATATATTGATGGGGTGCTAATCCTTGCTCCTCAGTCTATCCTTCTTGTTTTGCTGGACAATAGTCTGTTTCAGTATCAAGTGCCAGAGATAAAACGAAGCTGACGATTCATTAAATTAATGAACATTACATAGTGGGCCTTCCGCCTGAGAAAATGAGTAAGCAACTCCGCCGAGATCGCACAAATGCGACATCAACATAAAAGGTTTACCGAGTATCTCCAACAGCTCTAAATCAATAACGCACAGGAAAAGCCAGTTGCGTACATCACTGATGGGACGTTATCACCTATATATACTAAATTTTCCCATGAATTAGTCAAGTAGGTCGGTGCTACGGCCTTGAGAGGGGTACGGCTACTATGAATACTTTAGCAAAGATTATTCTCAATTGATCCACCTGACGAAGATTTGTCAGGTTCATGACCAATAAACGTCGCAAATTACTATTAAATATTATGACACTGTGGTTATAATTAGTCGGCGAGCCCAAAATAACAAGATGAGTTAGAAAATAAGTACAAGAACGCAGTGCACGTAGTACATAGTAGCAACCGTATACGCGTCTCAATGTTAGAGAGAAATTCGCTGCGAGGATCAGTGAAGGCGGGCGGGATGTTCGAAGAAAAATCGACCTCGAAGTACCCACGCATCTTTTTTATTTATTTTTATTACATTAAAAATTAGTAGCAACACAAAGAGTCGACAATAACAATCGCTTGTGCTTATTTTGAAATGTGAAGATCCAAACAACCAACAAGCCATACATACCAAAGGTTCGATCGGGTAAGGCAAACATCGATACTAAAACGCACATGGATTGTGGTGAAATGTACATAGATAAATAAATCTAGGATGATCGGGCTATTGCGCTCTACTATCACGCCCCACAAGATCTCAGAGAAAAAAGATCTTGACTATAGGAACGAGGTCAGATGGGCACTCGGCCGCCTCGTGCACATCGTTGCTGAGGCGAGTCACTTTTCAAAGTCAGACGAGGACACATTTATTGGGCGTTAAACATAGGCTTCGTTTTGTACGACAAACCAATATTTTGAATAAAAAAAAATCATTTCCCTAGAAAATTACGTATTTTTTTACCAAAGAACCCGGAAACAACTTATGCATACACCTGATGTATCCCGACTAAGGCTAATGACCTTACCCGTAAAAATAAATTATTATGGAAAATTTAACAAGCCCCGAGACTTGCTACATAAGGCCAAGACCGGATCCCGGTTATAGTGCCGATGATTATGATGATAGGTCTAGTGTATATTGATGGAGTTCAATCTCGGAGAGACATTAAACATGTCTGGTCAATCAATTGCTCACCTTTCAGAGCAATTATGGTACAGAAAAGGTTTGAGTTCCTAACTAACCGTGCATAGAATTCTTGACGGTAAACTAACGGGAAAGAGACCGACAGGACGGCCGCGACGGAGATGGGAGGACAATGTTAAATTGGACCTCGAGGAGATCGGATCGGATGGCCGAACGTGGAAGGAGAGCGCACAGGACAGGGAACAATGGCTGAGCCGAGTCGATCAGGTCATGAACTTCCGGGTTCCTACAGGCCAATAAATAATAAAAATAATAACTAATTGTTTAAGATTTGACGACCGAGAAGCAAGAGATCGAGAAGACAGATCGTTTGTACAATACAATATTATTTTTGTTTAAAAACTGGATACATTTAAACATATAAATAAATCATTCAAATATATTAAAAAATACATTAATGGCAGCGATACCAGCACTTTGGTAAAGCTTCATTTCCATTGTGCGAACTAGTGGTAGAACTCTGCACATGACTTTTTTAATTTGAAACAAACATTGTTTTTATACCATAGTTTGAAGAAAAGTAAATTCAACAAATGAGATGCAGATTGAACATTTTTTTTATTTATTTGCACTAATTTTTTATTTTTTTTATTACACTTCTCTTGGGAGAGGCGAACCTATAGCACCGAGTGGGCGACCCGAGATGCCACCAAACAACCGTTGCAGTTCTTTTTGAATAGTTGCAGGTTGAAACGCTCCGGGAACACTCTCGAGGGAAGGGAGTTGCACAGCTACCCCGCTCGATAACGGAACGAGTTCTGATGAAGGGATGCTCGCGCCGCCGAGAGATCAGCCGCAAAGGGTGGGACCCGTCGGATTGTCTTGATTGTCCCGACGTCAGCGCAGATTGTTTAAATCCAGGCGGATCGCTCGTCTCTGAATGCTCTCAAGCAGGTCGAGGGTATGTTTAAGACCCGAGCTCCAAACATGAGAGCAATATTCGAGCCTGGGTCTAATTTGGGATTTATACAGGAGAAGAAGTTGGGCCGGAGTAAAATATTTCATGGCTCTAAAAAGACAGCTCAGTTTTCCTGAGGCTGACCTAGCGATGCTCGACACGTGTTTATGCCACGATACATTCCCACAGACCGTGACGCCGAGTAATTTCAAACTTTCCCCAGATTCGAGGGCCTGGCCATTCATCATCAGCTGTGGAGCAAAGTCGACGAGATTGACCCTTCCCCGCTATCTGTCTATATGTCAGCTGGCGCGACGTAGATACACCAATCGGCCGAACACTCAAAAAGGAGGAAACAAGCGTACTATCATCCACAAAACTGAACACTTTGTTCTCCGTTGTCTCCAACAAATCATTCATGTGAAGCAAAAATAAGGTTGGAGTCAAAATAGAACCTCGAGGCATCCCCGAATTAACAGGATACAGATCCGAACACTCGCCGTCTACAACAACCCGGATCGATCGATTTTCGAAAAAGCTCTTCGTCCAGTAGCAAAGCTGGGGGAAAGTCCATATGAACGAAATTTGCTCAGCAATGCCCCGTGCCAGACGCGGTCGAAAGTCTTGGAGATATCCAATGCGACTGCCCTTGACTGACCATGCCGCTCAATTGCATTTTCTATCCCAAGAGAAACGTGAAGTCTCTCTTTGGGGGTAGGTAATCAGATCTCGTAGAGAAGATCAAAGTGATACACATGTATGTGTGAACCTTGGTTCTTTCATGGGACAAAGCCATGTGAACGAATCTGAAAACAAAGAAAGGGAATAATGTGCATCCATGAGATGTGAGTTCGGCTAACTAAACAAGCCGTATCTCATTGGTTACTAGTGGGTTTCTGTTTCCTCGTGCCGCGAGGTCATAAGAAGCGGATCCAGGAATATGGGAAGACAAAAGGATCGCGTAGATCATTGTCTATGATGTGCATTGCAGCTGTACTGATAGCTGTAATGCATCATAAACATGGTGCTAATTGGTTTTAGCATATTCACAGGGAATTGGTGTTTATGGCATCGCTGCCAAGGGTAAATACATAATTCCTACTTGTATTTGCCTATGCTATAGGTTTTGGTTTCAGCGTTCTTTGCGCTAATTGTGTGCAGCTGTTTTGGATTGTTTATCGAATGGAGAAAAGGTCGCCAGCCAATGTGTATGTAAAGGGATTTGCTGTACACATGGTGAGGCGAGAGAATAGGCGACGCAATGTTTATTATCCCTGGTTATGATGGTTACATTATATGTAAACCAAATTGTTTCGTTTTTAGGAATTCGCCTAGGAAAATGCTTATGGTAAGATTGGGATTTGGATTTATGATCCGATTAGATATATAGAATTCTTGTAGGGAATTTAAAATGCGAATTAATGCATAAAGGTAAGAATTCTCTTCCAGGAGCTTTTAGGTGAATCATCATCATCTTCATCATCATCGCCACTACAACCAGGAACCGGTCTTGGCCTTATTTAGCAAGTCCTGAGGCTTGTTAAATTTTCCATAATGATTTGTTTTTTCCGGGCAAGGTCATTAGTCTTGCGCCAGAGGCTCCCCGACGGAGAATCGAACCTCGGTCTTCCGCGTGACAGGCGGGTATACTAACCATTATACTATCGAGGAGGTTTTAGGCGAATACATTTGATAAACTTGATGCGTAAAGCATTTACAGGTGTTGATGCGATTGCATTAGCAGAAAACTATGGAAGTTGGGGTATTGCTGTGGGGGTTCTCCGGGTAAGTAGTCAATGGGGTTTGGCGGAACCGCCACAAGATCCCAATCTTCAATCTCGGATCTCACAAATTTTGCAGCATCCTTACAACCCGGAACTTTTAGGAGAACGTTTCTGGAAGCCGTTCTGCCACTCGATGAACTTTCTTAAAAAACCCTATAGCGTTTGCGATGATAGTGAAGAACTGACGCAATGACAGTTAGAATCACTAAAAATTGAACGAATGCTTAACACATCGGGCTACTGGCCGCGTGTCAGAATTCGATTTCTAAACTCAAGTGCACTCAACTGATGTCGAATTGTTATTTCGTCGCTATGGTATGCGGCTCTGATGGATTTTTCTTATTTGATTTTCGTTCGGTGTTCTTCAGTATTTGCTTGTGTATTGTGTGTGTATGTGTTAGAAACGCCACACTACTCCCCCCTCAGTAACTTTGTTACGATCAGCTTCGTGTGCGAACGACGGAGCGAGGAACGAGCGAGCGAGAGAACGTCGGAGCAGGCGAGTGTGCCGGTGCTCTATGCGGAAGCCGTGATCGAGTAGCAAAGTTCAGTTTACTATGGGAAAGTGTGTGCTGTGTGTACACAGATCACGTCGGGGTTTGTTGCGTTAAGCAAGGATAGTGAAGAAGGCGAATTGAACACACGATGAAACGGGTGAGAAGTGAAGCATTGAAGTATCCGACTACTGGCCGCGTGTACGAATTCGATTTCTAAACTTAAGTACACTCAACTGATGTCGAATTGTTATGTTATCGCTATGGTATACGGCTCTGGTGCATTTTTCTTATTCAATTTTCGTTCGGTGTTCTTCACTATTTGCTTGTGTATTGTGTGTGTATCTGTTAAAAACGCCACAGGCCCGCCGTGATGTTTTTTTTTTTTTTTTTGGTTTCCTCGTCTTCACAATCAGATTCATTTTTCATGTCAATTTTCTTCATCATCCTCGATAGCATTTTCAAAAAGTACTTGTATAAGGTCACTTTCGTAATCAGACATTTTGCTGCGGCTTTTCGACTCTATTAAATATTTTCAATATTTTACTTTCTATAACTTAAAAAAAACAGAATTTATACACACAGTTGGGAGCTGAACACTGGTCAAGTAAACCCCTACACGTTTAACGTAATTAAACTGAATTAAGTACAATTTAAACCTAGTATTAAACTAAATTCTTAAGATTGCACTATTCATATCATTCATAAAAAAATGTATACACGGCTAAACCACCAAATTAATTTTTACAAAAACCTTTCGCTTAAAAAAAAAACGGCCGCAAACCTATTTGAGGCACGTGGACACCCCAATTAACGAGTTATCCACGTAATGGGGAGAGAAAACTAACTAAATTTCTTTGGGTCATACAGAAACAATAAAAAACAATAAAAGTCATGCCAGTCCGTTATAATTACGTCTCTTACAAAAAAAGAAATATAGGGAATATAAATTGGCGTTCCTACACACCGTGTATGGGTTCTAGGATTAAGAGGGGGTTTGAAGAAGCTTACTTCCTCATCCTTCCTTGTTTAGAAGCACACAGGCGGTTAATGTTCAAAATCTGTAACCATAAATCGATGGTGTGCAACACCGTTTGTTGAATTGAATTGGGCCAAGTGGTTAGAAATAAATACCTATATTAAGGATGTATGGTAGATTAAGTTAATATGTTTAATTTACTTCTCGCATCTTTTGCTTTTTGATCGAACAATTCACTGCCAATCCGATCAAACTCGATACTGACTGAGGAATAGATCATAAAAAATGTAACTTAAAAATTAAACATCTCCAAGCTTTCAATTTTCCACGAAGAAGCTGTCACATCACATCATTAAAGCTAAACCCTAGCTTTATGGCAGTCATAACAAACGTTCAATTGTTCAGTATCACTGGTGAAATAAATTACAGATAGTCAACTGTTTCGTCAGCTGTTCCACATATAAACATTACGGCGACCACAGCCTCAAGTCCCATCTACTCACGATCAAAATCCCCTTCGCATACATCCCACTGACCTACTTTCGACATGCAGATGTCATTTTCATTTTACGTCGCCGTCATCGAATATTCAGTCTGTTTCACTAAATCTCATGAGTTTCCCAATAAATGCAAGAAAGACAGGAAACCGAGAAGAAAACGAATACCTCCACTCATTAGATGAGTCATGCTCCCAAGAAATGAGCAAAACTAAACTTTTTGCAGTTTTTCAATCACTCAGCGGACCAAATTGAAAGCCAGATAAAAAAGACCGGTTCTTCAGCATAACCCCCCACTCTTCCATCAGGGATCAGACCAAAGTATTTTCATACCCCGAAAAAAAGTAGTTGAAAGCAAAGCGTCAATTCAGCTTATTGGGTATTACTTGACGCTAGTGTTTGCTTCCCGAAACGTCAACAAACTAAGCGACCTTGTGCCCTCTCCCCCACCGATGGCGCCATCGCAACATGTTGCCAACACATGGTAGTAAGCTATACAAACTTGTTTATACTTTCGGCCAGCTATCCCCCTCGTATTGCTGCGATCAGGTTTACGTTACACTGTCTTACATGCTAGTACGGCAGGCCAGCTAGCCGTTATTCAATCTATCTTTTTATCTGGTGTTTGGCAACGGCGGCACAAGCGATGGCTCGATTTTTCGCGTACTACACTGGATTCGTTCCAAGTTTGTAGTTGTATCTAGATGATGATTTTTCCAATGAACATCACGGCGTGGCATTCCAGGGCTTGGCGGAAAACGAAAGTTGTCAAACTAGACGGACGGACAGTTTTTTCTGCGGAGTCAGTTTTGAATCAGTTTGAATTGGCTTCCAGATGGCAAGTGTTGATGACGCTCACGAATGGAAAGAATGTTACCCAACCATGCAACAAGGCAGCTTAGTTTATGTTGCGGTAAAAACAGCAGGCCATGACGACGGCGGTGAATTGGTCAAAAGACTTACCCCAATGTTTATTTGTAAATTTATGACGAAATTTACATCGAAGAGGCAAACAACGGCTGAACCCGTAGCGCTGGACAAAGAAAACCTTGAATCAGTTGAGCAACAATCCGACTTAACTGACCATTAAGTGCTTCACTGAATACAAAGTGAGGATGGGCATGTCTGCGTGAGCATATGTGTGTCGGACATGTGATAAATTTGCGGAATGACTGTATCTTAAAGAGTCGACATAAATTCGTATCGTTATCGTTGAATACTTGCTGGTACACAATAGATTAAAATTGTTATTACAAACCAATCGGGATTTTCCGGACAATGAAGCGCGGCTTTTCTAAAAATGTAAATGAGAAATTTTGGAAATTTTTATAATGACAATTTCTTAAGGTATTTTTAAATACCCTGATGGGTTTGCCTTGTTTACCGTTTTCACTTTTCTGTGTCACCTCTTTCTTTTTCACAAGGAGAAATACAGAAAGTTGTTGAAGTTTATTGAACGTTTTGAAGATTATTAAGGATTCGAACTGTAACTTGAATTAAGCTAATAAATGAAGCCTTCAACAGAAGCAGTTGTGAGGGAAGCAGTAGATGAAACAAGAATACCATTATATTCTTTCCAAGTACCTTAATTTTAAAATTGACAGGGTCTTGCTTAGTTTTTAGGTAAAAACACATTAGCTGCCACTTAAGCAACGCTTTCTAACGATCGCCAACGATTAACTTTTACATAGAACGGTCGCAATACAGTTTAGATATCAATATGTAAATTACTGTTTCATAGAAAATCAAGTTACAAAAAATGCTTCAACTACAGGGTGGCGCAAAATTAATCACCCCATCGGAAGATTATATAATTTTTGCAAATGGCGTTGTACGTCAATAATATTTGACATTTGTCAACTGGACAGCTGCAGTATACAAACAGACAAGTAATGGAGCGCTATACTCCGCAAGAGCCTGGAATAATTGTGTCGAGAACGAAGAGGACGATTTTGTGTCTAAAATCATTATGAGCGATGAGGCGCATTTCTACTTAAGCGGTTACGTCAGTGAGCAAAATCTTCATTTCTGGGGCACTGAAAATCCGTGTGTGTTGCACGAAGAGCCATTATATCCACTCCAAGCCAAAGGGAGGAGTGAGTGGGCCGTATTTTTTTGTGGACGCCATCGGCAATTCAGTCACTGCTACTGGCGAAAGCTACAGGGCCATGATAAACCACTTCTTACTGCCGGAATTGGATGAGCGGGGCTTGGTGAAGATGTGGCTTCAACAAGACGGTGCAACCGCACACACAGTACGAGCCACAAATGATATTGTCAGTATTAAGTGAGACGCGATCGTGTATTCATGGCTACTAATAAAGTGTATTTACGTCCCTCCAATGCGTGTATCTCTGAACTAAATAAGTACTAAATTAAAAGCTGAATAAAAATTCATTGACCCTAAGAGATATTGTGTAAATAGAACAACAAGAACGAAGCCACGAAATAGAAAAACAGTGACGTGACGTGTTGTGACAACTAAAACAAAGTGCAACAACAACAAACAAAAAAATGTTAAAAGTGACAATAAACGTGCTTACAAAATAACTTCAGTAAGGTGCAAAACAACGTAAGACAATTTAAATATATTACCTCGGTCGTAAAAGTGAAAACTAAAACAGACAATATATTGCTAGTTACGCACACAGTTTTCAAAGCATCATTTGGCGCGAGTGCAAGTTCACTGACTCTTAGCCGACGGTAGCCGAGTTCGAGTCGGCCTACGGAAGAAATCGACTTCGTGGTTCGTATTGCAGGTCGCCTTTGTTTTTTTTTTTTAATGAAAACAAACTGGAAAGAACCAGCATGAACACGGAGGAAGACAAAAACGTGACAAACAAACGAAAAGGTACACCGAAAATCTCCATTGTGAGGCGAAGTAAAACCGCGAAATTAACGATGGAGAGAAAAGGTCAGCAAATGGAGGAGGACAGTGAGCGTCCCTCTCCCTACAATTTTAATATGTATGGGGCAAACAATTCGTTCGCTTCTCTTGCATCCTCAGAGTCTGAGGATGAAGAAGAGGAAATTACTGAATTGGAGGCGAAACTTGCGATGGCAAGAGCCCGTCTAGAAGAGAGACGCCGAAAGAAAAAAATAGCGGCACCCGAAAAAGAAAAAGACACCGAACAACAACAAAAGCCGAAGCCAAAAGTCGGCCAACAGCAACAGCAACAGCAACAGCAACATCAACATCAACATCAACAGCAACAATCAACACAAAATCGACCACAGCAAGCAACACAACAGCAGCAAAACAACAATATCAGCGGAAAAATAAAGATGCCACCAATCAACACCATAGATGTTGACTGTAAAGAATTGGTAAGTCTTTGTAAGCTAGCCATAGGTAACAATTTTGCAGTTAAAAGACTGACGGTTAACAGGCACGCCATTCAAACATATACGGTGACAGACCACGACAAAATTAAAGAGGTATTAAAAAGAGCCACCGCGGAATTTTACTCGTTCACGCCGAAACAAACGAAGAGCGTAACGGTTCTATTAAAGGGTGTCGACCCTGAAACGGAACCGGAGGCTCTGCTCGAAATGCTTCAAAACCTGAAGCACGAAGATCTCGAGTTTACCGCGGTAAAACCATTCACCACACCCAAGGCAAGAAGGGAAAACCGCAAGCTACCCTTCTTTTTGGTGCAACTAACACCCAGCAGTAGAATTGGTGGTCTAGGAAAAATTACAGTCTTGGATCATCAAATGGTCACATGGGACAAATTAAAAAAAGGCAGAGACATCCTGCAATGTGTCCGTTGCCAAAGGTTTGGTCACGCGGCGGCTAACTGTGAAATGCAGCACCGTTGCGTAAAATGCGGAAAGGACCATAAGGCAGAAGAATGCCCTCTGGGAAAAGAAAGGGTACAAGACAAAGCCCTTCTAAAGTGCGCAGTGTGTCGGAATGAGGGACACCCCGCTAGCTATCGAGGATGTGCTAAATTCCGAGAAATAATGGCAAGAAGTGTGACCCGGCAAAAAAACACAGAGCCAGCTCGTACTACAACAATGCCCGTAACATCGCAGCGGTCGTACGCACAAGTTGCTTCGGGTGGGAGAACACCAAATCGGGGTACATCACAGGTAGCCACAAATACTCCCACACGGACGGAAACAACACCGCAAGCAGACGTGGTCACGGTTCTGCTTAATCTGCAGAGACACAGCTGCAAAATCAAATAAACGAGATCTACTCGTACTTGCCCAATCTAAACAAAAAGTCAATATAAACCCTCTAACCACAACATCAATAAAAGCTCTTGTCGTGAATGTAAACTCACTAATAAGAACTGAGAGAAGAGCCAATCTTTTTAACCTGTTGCAAGAGGAACAACCTGATGTACTTCTGGCGGGGGAAACAAAGTTAAACCAGAGACATAAGATAGGACATAAAAACTACGATATTATACGAAGAGATCGACCTAACTCCTCTCAAGGGGGGGGTGTCGCAATCTTTATTAGAAAAGGGATCAATCATAAAGTAATATATAGTGGAGAAGTGCGCAGGTTCCGGGTGCTGGAAGCCTGTATCGTCCGCATACCCCTTCAGCTAGGAAGGGGTTTGTATGCGATTGCGGTCTATGCACCTGAGGAGCACCAACAAAACCTATTTATAGCGGAGCTCGAGACACTCTTTCGATGCTTACAATTGCACCTGGGCAAAAACTACTTTATCCTAGGGGGAGATATGAACGCCCAGCATAGAAATTGGGGAAATTATATATCTAATGCCAAAGGAAATCAGTTGGCTGGTTGGTTAGATCAGTATCATATTGAATATAGAACTGACCTGCTAGCTACGAAATATCCATCGTTCCCCAGAGGTAGATTGTTCTTAGATATCTTGCTAATCGACTCACGACTGAGATTACTTAACACCAACAGACGAAACACAAACTGTTTACGGACAATTGAATACGACAGTGACCACTGTGCATTCACGGCAGTAATAGAGCTTCCGAACGAGCTCGCAGATCTGGAGGAATTCGTGATCCCGCAACCCTATAACTACGGGGCAATGCGATGGCCGCGGTTCACCAGATCATTAACAAGAGAACTTTGTTCGAATGACTTTAATCTGCCAGTAAACAGAAACCTGACAAATGACGAAATCGACAAATACATTCAACAAATGGACGAAACCGTAAAACGAACAATGGACAAAACAATTCCCAAAACAACAGATACAGATCACATTAACATGTACAGAAACGCAACAATAAACGCACTCCACAAGAAAAAGAGCAGACTGCTATCGAAATTAAAACAATTACACAGACAGTTTACAGACAGACAAGACCAGGAGATAATATCACTGAAATCTCAATTAAAAAACCTCCAACAATTACTTAAAGCTAATTATAGATTAGCAACAAATTTGTATTGGAACAACAGAATTCGAGCTATAAAAACTAATAACCCGAATATGTTCCCACAAATAAATAAAATATTCAGGAGGAATAATCAAAACGAGATTCAGTGTCTCCAAATTCCACGTACTGAGGTAAACAAGCAGCTGCTAACCAACATTGGCATAGATACAGAGAACGCTATCTTCAATAGTGAGCTCTTCGTGATCGAAGATCCTTTGGAGAAGGCGAACGCTGTGGGAGCTGTCTTTCAGGAAATGTACAAGGTGAATGAAAGCATTCACCGAAACCATGACCTGGAGGACAGAATTCGACTGAATCACCTGCACCTCCGGAATGAAATTTCACATTGGCAATCGGAGAATCCGGGTTTTACGGAATTCAGTGACGATAATCTGTCAATTGGCATTAATGCCAATGGTGGAGCTAATAGCCTTTTAATCACAAGGGAAGGAATCCAGAGTATCTTCGACTCATTAAGAAGCAAAAAGTCAGCGGGAATAGATGGAGTACCTAACATCGTACTCAAGAACCTGCCTCCAAAGGCAATAGATATATACACGGTCCTGTTTAACAACGCGTTGAATAATGCATATTATCCCGCGCGTTGGAAAACGGCTATCATTCAGCCCATCGCAAAAAAGGGCAAAGACTGTACAAACCCAATGAACATGCGTTCGATAAGTTTACTCCCAATCATCAGTAAAGTATTTGAAAAAATCATTAACAAAGCTCTGCTAAAATGGGTAGACGACAATAGCATTATTCCAAATAACCAGTTTGGCTTTAGAGCGGGTCATGAAACCACACATGCCGCAGCTAAACTGGTCTCCGAACCAATGCACAGGTGCCTGTCTGATCGACTTGGAAAAAGCCTTTGATACCGTCTGGATCGAAGGGCTGTATTACAAACTGGTCAGTCATGGCATACATAAGCCCTTACTATATGTACTTTACGATATGTCAAAGGACAGGAGGTTCGTGGTCAAAAGTGGTAATGTGACCTCTAATAAAACGTATAGTATCAAGAATGGCTTGCAACAGGGTGCGGTACTCTCTCCGATTCTTTTTAACATTTACATTAGCGACTTATTAGATGCACTCCCGCAGGCTATTGCGTACGCAGACGATCTCATAATTTACAGAACAGCTCCGAAAGTTGAGATCATAAATAGTTTAATACAGCGAGATTTCAACAACGTGCAGCGCTATTGCGACAACTGGAAACTTAAGATCAACTTCCAGAAATGTGAAGGCATCCTATTTAGAACCCCATTATATAAAGCCACGAACGACACACGGAAAAACTGGCGAAAGCTAGTTATCGTGGGACCGCATGGAGATAAACTGGAAACCAAGAGTTTAGTTAAATACCTGGGCATCTGGCTAGACCAATATCTGTATTTCAACAGACATGTAGAGGCTGCTCTGGTCAAGGCTAGAAAAACGTTTGCTATGTCAAGGAGGCTATTTCACAGTAGCCAACTTGACAGCAGGGTAAAGGTCATATGCTACATGACGCTAATCAGGCCAATGCTCATATATGGCTGTCCAGTATGGTTTAACATAGGTCCAAATTTGATGGAAAAGATTCGGGTGTTCGAAAGGAAGTGTCTGAGAACCTATCGAACACCGGAATCGGAATACAAAAAGTACTACTCAAATGAGACTTTATATAATGAAGCCGGCATAAATAGGGTGGATAATTTTATGATTAAATTAATCAGAGGACATATTGCGAGAGCAATAAACTCGTCCAATGACCTAATTTTCGGGGCCTATTATCCAAACACTCTGTACTATGAGAACGTGCGTCGCAACGGTTTTGTTCCACCAGAGGCGTTCCTTGATTTGGACATGAAAGGGCTTATACAGGATAGATCCGGAATTCCGCTGATCTATCATGTAAGTAGATCATCCGTAGACGGGCGATTGTGCTACGACCGGGAAGTAACGCGCACCGAAGAAGAGCTCCTGCGCTTCAGTAGGGCCATCTCTCACAGAGACCGGGACGATAGTATTAGACAGCGTCAACAGTTCTGGTGGTTGAATGGCATATAAAGACCTGGATACCAAAGTCGGTATAGAATCACACTATCATCAGCTAGCTTACATAGACTTAGCTGTTCTAGAATTAGGGTAGTATAAGATTTAAGTTAAGTTAAGGTAAGTGATTTTACATAAAATAAAAAATACAAAAAAAAAAAAAAAAAAAAAAAGATAGGTAAGTAAGTAAGTTAAATTTTAAGAAAAAAAAAAAAAACAAAAAAATTGACAAAGTTTTTCAAATTTTTCTTTGTCTTTCAAATAATTATAAGCATTGCCACAAAGTTTTGTCGCCGAAAGGCAAATTTTACAAATATTAAGTAATGTTTAGCTTAGAGCGTCTGCGAAGGACCAGTAAGTTATTATATAAGATATTTAAGCTAGAATTTAAGCATTTTTTGTCTAGCCTTTAATTTAGAAACTAAGAATATAGAAAGAAAATAAAAAAATGTTTAAAAATAATAAAACAAATGATATTGTGCAGGAAACGTTTCCTGGTCGCGTAATCTCCCGTTTTGGTGATTTGGCATGGCCAGCAAGATCGCCCGATTTAACCATCCCAGACTTCTTTGGCGGATTTGAATGTCGTTTCCAAATTTTTGATGCTGGAGTGTTCCGCCGAACACTGTCCACTAGAAGAAAACGCCACGGAGCGAACACAACAAAAGAATTGAGACACAAACATGTTTTTCTGTATAAATCTGTTTTTATTTTAACTTTGCTTTTGTTTTACTGCACGAATTATTTCTGGTTGACAAAACGATTACAATACTAATGTTTAAGTTCTGTATATAAAAGAAACAAAGAGCTTGCACACACTTCACGAATTGTTCTTGCACTCCCGGGTTATGTATATACTGGATAATACGACACGACTCTGTTCTATCGATTCCTCTGGTTACACTTTACTTTTCCAACGCTCGCGCTACCTTCGATGATTAGTCTTCATACGTCAAACCTCCTCCTTCTGAATCTCTAAATCGACTGTGTCAGGACAGAGGTTTTTATCTCCTCTTCTGTGAAAAAAAATTTCTCATATCAATTTTGTGTTCCCATTATCTTATCTGTATCCTATCTCTTCAAGAGAAAATTTACATTTTGGTTTTCAATTCCAACTTCTTATCGGAATCTTGTTTCGAAGGATCAAGCGTACCGCTACTTCTTTCTCGATCCGATCATGGGCTTTGTTTGCGTTACCCATCTGGCTTACGACAACAAGAGTTTTTGCGTGCTTCAGATGGATAACGTGGGATTTGGTCTATAGATCGCATTTCCCAGTTATAAACATCTAGCGTGGGATAGGCGTTACAATGTTTATGATTTCAAGAATTGTTGGTCGGCGGGCGACTCGCTAGGCCTTTGTTTGCGCACGTGCGCTTGTCGGTTTGGGATCTTGTGAGAAATTTAGGGTGCTAATTGCTATTAGCTATATGAGGAGATTATTCTGTTTGTTCAGGTTAGTTGGATTTGATTTTTAATAAAAGGGGAGTAACTGTTATGTAGTTTTCATCTAAGCTTTATTAGGCATAATAATAAACAAGGATGTTGGGTAAATGTTTTCCTAAGTGATTATGAGGGATGGTCGTAAGTGTGTGTCTGGAGGGGGCATTTTTTAGTATTTGTTCTATTCTTAAGGCTGCCTAAAATGACATCTAACGAAAATTGAAGCGCGTACTGAATTTGTAATATGGGACTTGCATAGAAGATTGGCTTCCGATTCCGATTAGCTTTTCTACAAAACGAAAACCACTTTGTATTTTAGGAGCGGCGTAATTCACAGGATATTTTCATTACTAGCTGATGTTGATGATCTTCCTGAAAGAGTTCTTCGTCAGTTACTTCACCAAATGGTTTGTTCAATCTATAAGTTTATGATCTTGATAAACAGTCATCGTCATAATATTTTCGAACTTTAGTGATTCCAATATACGAAGGTTGCCTTTTATATTTCGGGATTAGAGAACAAAAACAAATATTGATCATCGAAAATCACTTTATTGTTTTTCAAAATATTCCCCATGAAGATCTATACACTTATGCATGCGTTTGAACCAATTGTCGAAGCACTTTTGCCACTCTGATTGAGGTATTTCCAACACATGCATTCTGAATGCAGCAACCGCTTCTTCAGGTGTCGAAAAACGTTGACCTCTCAGTTTGTTTTTTACGTACGGGAATAAAAAGAAGTCATTCGGTGCCAAGTCAGGACTATACGGCGGATGACCCATCAAATCGATGTTTTGGGTGCTCAAAAATGCAGTGTCGCAGCCGATGTGTGAGAGCTCGCATTGTCGTGATGAAGAGTGATCCGTCTTCGGCGGTTGGTTTTCCTGATTTCTCGGAAGACAACTGGCAAACAAATGGTTGTGTACCACGCAGAATTGACTGTTCTGCGTTGCTCTAGTGGTACGGTTGCGACATGTCCACCTTTTCCGAAAAAACAGGCGACCATTTGCTTGGAAGTGCTTCGTGCGCGAACAACTTTTATTGGATTTGGCTCATCTTGAAACACCCAGACAGTCGACTGCTGTTTACTTTCGCGCTCATACGCGTAAATCCACAATTCATCACCTGTCACGATGTCATAGACGTGTTTCGAATCACCGCGACCGTCTTTTTTGAGCATTTCTTTCGACCAATTGACACGAGCCTTTTTTTGGGCGATTGACAAATTGTGTGGGATCCAACGCGAACAAATTTTTTTGACAGTCAAATGTTTATGCAATATTGAATGTATGCTGGTCCCACTAACGCCTAAGGTTGTCTCAATCTCACGATAGGTAACATGACGATTTTCCAATATCAGTTCGCGCACAGCATCAATGGTTTTCGGAACAACAACTGATTTTGGACGACCTTCACGAAATTCATCTTGGAGTGAACTACGACCACGATTGAATTCACCATACCATCGATAAACACTGGTCCTTGATGGAGCTTCATCGCCAAAAATTGAATTAAGTTCATCCATGCACTGTTGCTGAGTTAATTCACGCCGAAAGTTGTAAAAAATAATCGCACGAAAATGTTGACGATTTAATTCCATTTTTGGGCCGAGATGAATCTTTTAAGTTACTGTAAACTACACAAATAGCGCTCGTATGTCAAAACGTTCTGAGTGCGTATAACCTCAAAAATGTCCAACTTTACGACAGAGCTGTCAATTGCCGGATTGCAACGCCAGGGTTGCCAAATCCCGAAACATAAGAGGCAACCCTCGTATTTCCACAAAGTGACAGAATAGTGTGTATTTAGTTTAGAATAGTATTCATCTCTAAAGAAGCACTGTAAGCAAGTTAAAAAATCAATGTATGTCGCTTCACCGCAGCGTCAATAACTTTTCTTCACAGTGTTAAAAATGTCTAGTTTCATGCTAACAAAAAATATTTGCGCCAATTTTATTACACTATTTTTTCTCGGCTGCGCCATCGGTGAATCCATAAACTTCCGGGTCCGTATAGGCTAATAAATAATAATATAAATATTTAAATTTCTAGTAACATTTTTAATTCATCAAAATAAGAAATTTCATTTCTTATTTTGATGAATATGAATATGACAAATTATTGATGCGAATTATTTGTTCCACAAATCTAGTGTGATAAACAATAAAAATAATTTATCCGATCACCCCTGAGTTTTGCCTTTTGTTTGACGAAAACGGATTTTCTTTTTAGATTTGAGTCTTAAGACACATATATACGTTAATATTATGCATATTAGCGACTCATATAAGGAGATCCCAACAATTTAATGTCTTTTGGTAAAATCCAAACTCCTCATAACATGTTAGGAAATTTGAAATATTATTTGGCTCCATTTATGGTCCCTGTTCATTCGGTCAGCATGCCATCTCTAAAATAAATAGCGTTAAATTAATTTTAATGCGGACTACAAAAAATCTTCCAACTAAATTTCAACACCGTTGGCAAGACAATTTTTTCATTGGGTGCGACCTTATATAGCCATATGACAAGCTAAATTTCCCATTATAAATCAACTATTGCTAAAGTTAAATTAACCAAAGGTAGAATCGCGCAACTGTTCTTTATTAATAATACTCTGGTGATCTACTGTGAGAAAAGGTTAGTTTTGGAAATATTTTAGGCAGTGGAAAGGTATTCGTTACACAGGCTTAGTTGCTCGCTTTGAAAATAGTTCATAAACTACGTGAGGTTTATGTATGTGCCTGTCTACAGATGTATAATGAACTCTTCTTCCCCCTTAAGTACACTGCATGAGAAGTGGAAAAAAATCCTATAGGAAGAATGTGATTAACATTGATATATGGTTTATGAAATAATTCAATAGATTCTTTTCCATCGCAATGAGTTGCCGATTAACATTGTTACGTGGTAACTTCCACCCGCCGCCCTTATCACGGCGAGAAATGCATGAAAATCAACAGACATACTCGTACATAAACGTTAAACAATTGTAGACTGAATATAATAAATAAAAATATTTACAGAACAAATTAAACATATTCACTTAAACACTTTTAAATATACATAAAATGTATTAAACTTGGTGTAAACAATTATAACCAATAAACATAGCAGGTGTATAAGCCCAGCTACATTCCCACTCTGATCGTCTTAGTGTGTAGACGCGTTTTGCCACTGCCACTGCTTGACAGAAAGAAAAAAAAAAAAACAATACAAAACAAAAAAAAAAAACGTGTGCGCGTGTGAACCATAAATGTGGTACCGTCATTAAGAACGGTCTGTGACAGAACATTGTTCTTTCTATTACAAAATTGGTAAACCGAAACAAAAAATAAACGACCGTATCCGGATTTTGCGTTCGCAGATGCCGGGCAACGGCCCCGTGCTGCCCAAAGATTAACTATAAAACGAAAAAAAAGAACCATCCACAGTAGCTTAAACGCCCCGAAGAAAATCGCTACAATGACTACTCAACCAACCATCGACTACCAGAAGAAGTACAATGACGCCATGGAACAAATAAGGCTGCTTACAGCCCAAATGAACCAACTGCACGACAAAATACGCTCTCTTCAATCACCGACCAAAACCTATGACGATGTCTGCATGAAGGAAGTACATCCCCAAAGATCAGGCACCTTAACAACCAACATCAAACCATCGTCATCACATAAACCGTCAACGTCCCAATATACCAACAAAATAGATGACCAGTGGCAAACAGTTGGACACAAAATTACAAATAAGGTGAGGCCACCAGCAATTTACATCAAAAATGCAACTAGCATCAAGGAAGTAATCAAGATGCTCGAGAATGCCCCAGGACATCGAAACTTTACCACAAATTCCAAAGGCTCCTCGATCTCGATCATGACAACAACTTTGACGGACCACGACACGGCAGTAAAAAAACTCACAGAGAAAAAACATGAGTTCTTCACTTTTCAACATGCCCAGAGTAAACCAAAGACATTCATCATAAGGCACATTGACCCAGCATGGACGAATGAGGAACTCCTACTCGAAATATCGAGGATCTGCCCGGAACTGAGTATACACAGATTGGACTACTTCCAAACTCCTCATATGAGAGAAAACAATATTCGGAGTTTACGAATCGTACAGATTCCACCGAACGAAGATGTTAGCCGGCTTAAACAAATAAAATATTTGTTTACGCATAAAATTGCGATTGAGGAACCACACAAACAGGACGTTCTCCATTGCAAAAGATGTCAAGGTTCAGGTCACTTAGCAGCTGCGTGCCATTTAAGTGCACGATGCGGGAAATGTACCGAACAGCATACACCTGGAGAATGCAAGGTAAGCCCGCCTGGTACTGAACTAACAACAATTCAAAAAACAAACGCTGATGGATCAACAAGCACAAATAAAATCACAGTAACGTGCTGTAACTGCGGAGGCCCACATCCAGCGAACTTTTCCCAATGTCCCGAAAAGCTGCGAATCCTCGAGAGACGATCGGCACACACGACAACAAATAAACCAGCACCAACCAAAGGAACTGCAACTAAACCCTCATCACCTCAATCATCTCATCTCGCGGGATCAGGAATATCCTATGCAGAAGTTACGAAAGATTCCCGAAACTGGACTAAACCTCATCAACCCAATTCCAACGTTCTCAACCTGGACATCATGGGTTATATTAGAAGCCTGAATACGCTGCTACCCACCCTGAAACACAGCTCGGAAATAGAAAAAAAAGGTCAGATCTTAGATTTAATAACTTCCAACATTCTTTCCCTGAATGAATAGTTTAACCCTAGTCTCCCTCAACACAGAATCCATATATTCCCACACTCGTAGACAACACCTCCGTTTGTTTGTTGAAAAGTTCTCCCCAGATGTTCTTCTTCTCTCAGAAACTTGGCTTAAATCTAACTCTCGAGTATACATTCCTAATTACACATTTGTGTCCAACCCGCGAACCACTGGCCCTCATGGTGGTACTGGAATTCGAATACACAAGAAATTCCAATTTACTGAAATCAGGTTCATTAACATAACTAATGTCGAATACACGGCAGTTAAACTCTTCTGCAGAAGTAATAAAGTACTGGTTTTGTCGTCTATATACATTCACCCTTCTCGTGAACCTAACTTCCCTAGTGCAGACATTTCTCAAATAATCCAACAGTCTCTGCCGGCACCTTTCATCATAGGGGGAGACTGGAATGCTCGACATACATCATTTAATGACATCAAGTGCAACAAATATGGCTACCAACTCCTAGATCTCCTCCCACTTCACCCATATGTTTACGCAGACTGCCCATTGCAACCTACTCGAATTTGTAGTACAACCAAATCAACAATCGATTTCTTTCTAAAATCCACAGATATCTATTCATCTAATCCCCCTACAGTGTCCTTTACATTCCCATCCGATCATGGGCCCGTTCACTCCACGGTTCAAATCCCTTCGCTCGAACCACTCTACACAGTGAATCCTATTCCAAATTTTTCCAAAACAAACCGGAAAAAAGTCAATAACGATATTGCTGCCAGTTTTTCAAATTATTCTTTACCGGAATCTTCAAACCTATTCCCTACTGAAATTGACCAGGCAGCTGTAAAAATAGAGCAAATACTGGGAAATGCTCTCTTCAGCCATACCCCTACGATCGTCCCTCATAACCACTTAGGAAAACCATTACCCAACCTCCTCACAAAATTATTGCGCATAAAAAAACAACTCCGACGTAAATTGCAAATTAGCTACTCACCCTTTATTAAGCAACAGATACAGCTTTTGACCACCCTGATAAATGGACAACTTTAAAAATTTCACCGATCAGACCTACACGTCTACTCTAAACAGTATCAAACCAAACCGTGACCTATTCAAAAATATAAATCGACTAACTGGTCGTAAATTCAAGCCTCGAATAAACTATCTCATCCAACCAACTAACAGTAACATCGCCCAATCGGACACTGATATAGCAAACTGTCTCGCTGAACACTTCTGTAAAACTCATAAACAAAACGATTCACTCCCAGTCACTAATTTCCACGACACCGTGAATGAATTCATCTCAGGCACACTGGAGCCACCCTTCCCACCATTCATTACCGAATTCAACGAAACCAATAAAGCGTCACATCCCATGGGAACCGACACATTCCTAAGCTTTACAGAATTATCTGAATTGATTACTTCGGGTAACAATAAAAAATCTACAGGCTTGGATAGAATCCCGAACCTTCTATTTAAAAGGCTTCACCCAGAAAACTTACTCCCCATGTTGGAAAACAGCGGTGATAGTCCCTATTAGTAAATCCGGTTCTTCCAACAACCCGGCTAACTTCCGTTCCATATCACAGCTAAATTCGCTTAGTAAGGTTTTGGAATGTAAGATATACAAAAATCTTCTCTCATTTGCTAGAGACAACTCCCTTATCCCGAATTCTCAATTTGGCTTTCGTCCACAACACTCAACTTGTCATGCTCTGCTAAAACTGACACATGATGTGACAATGAATCTCCAAAATCAATCCCCTACAATATGCGTCTCTCTCGACATAGCAAAAGCATTCGATTGCGTTTGGATTGCAGGACTGCTCTATAAGCTACATTCAATGTTCGGATTAAACACCCACAGCATAAAACTTCTCGCTTCCTACCTTTCTGATAGAAAGTTCATGGTGAAAATAAATTCAACTCTTTCGACACCATACAGTATAACCGCGGGTGTTCCTCAAGGTTCCATTCTCGGACCATTATTATACCTCCTTTATACTTCAGACACCCCGCAGCCACTGTCACCTAATACAGTAATGCTGAATTATGCCGATGACACTTTAATTTATTCAAGCAACAAGTTTGTCAAGGAGGCAAGAAACTGTATTAACAGCTATCTCCCGAATCTCTCTGCATATTTTACTAAGTGGAAAATCCGACTCAACCCAGCCAAAACTCAACTAATAGTGTTTAAAGGCAGAAATGCGAACTGTACTAACAACACCATACGCTGCCATAACAAAATCAGAATCAAGTTAAATAACAATGTAATTAAACCCTCCAAAACCTTAAAGTACCTGGGAATAACCTTCACCAACAATCTGTCCTTCTCCGCCCACACCAAAACCTCGATTCGCAAAGCCGCAATTCAACTTAATCTCTGCAGAAAAGTGATGTACAAGCCGAATGGTCTCTCTACCAAAGTTAAATCACTTATCTACAAACAGATAATCAGACCCAGTCTCACATATGCATGCCCGATATGGTACCATATCACACCCGCCCAAATGGAGAAGCTACGCATCTTCGAAAGGAAATGCTTCAGACTGATCACTGGCCTCAACCGACATCCCAACTCCCACAAATATTACAACAGTAGTTCGCTCTACTATGCCACTAATATTGAACGTATAGATCGACGCTTCCTCGAACTGTCCATCGAATTTATCGAAAATCTTCCCAATAATCCCAACCCGATAATAAATGCGCTCACATCGACTCCGTCAGATAACCGAACTGCCTACCCGAACTGTCTCCACATCAGAACGTTCTTCACCTCTGGCAGATTGGTTAATAACTCTAATGAGATTGTATACCACAATACAGAGCTTTCACCTCACCAATTTAAATATAGTAATATTCAACCCTTCTCCAATATTTTGCGTTTCAACGAACAAACGGAAACTAGTTCCCCAACCCACATCCCTGACTGAAAATATCCTCACTAACCCATTGATCACTATGCTACCCCCTTCCACACCACACTAACTTATTTCAATAATAATTAGGTAACTAGACTAAGTTAAGATAAGTTAAGTTAAGTTAAGCAATTTAGCATAGGTTAAGTAAATAACTATATCCTGGTTTTCTGACCTTTTCCAGGAAGCTCTACCCACTAAAATCTTTATCCATAACCAATATATAACTTTTATCATATTGTTTGAAAAATGTACTAGTAAGTATATGTAAACAATTATAGCTAAGGTATCATAAGTTATCTGTATTGCTTATTGTAAAAATTATTTATGGTCAATAAATACAGAAATGTAAAAAAAAAAAAAAAAAAAAAATAAGCCCAGCTCTATTCGGCAACGACGGCTTCGAGCAGCTTCGCAAAAAAAGAGTTTGAATAAGAAAATCGTTCGTGAATGATCGTCAAAGAGTTTGAATTAGAAAATGATCGTCATAGAGCTTGAGTAAGTTAATCATTCGTAAATGTTCGTCAAAGAGTTTGAATAAGTAAATCGTTCGTAAATGATCGTAAAAAAAAAGAGTTTGAATAAGTCAATCGTTCGTAAATGATTGTCAAACAGTTTTGAATAAGTCAATCGTTCGTAAATGATCGTCAAAGAGTTTTGGAATAAGTTAATCGTTCAAAATAGTTGCTTGTACAAGTTGAGACGAGAGCTCCCCTGGATTTTGATTTTCTTTACGACTTCTCCAACAGTTATGTCATTCTTTGAACCTGACGATGATTTAGACATACCCGAAGTTCTATTGAAGCGCAAGGCTAATAACCTTGCCCGGAAAAACAAATTATTATGGAAAATTTAACAAGCCCCAGACTTGTTAAACAAGGCCAAGACCGGATCCCGCTTGTAGTGCCAATGACGACGACGGATCGTTCGTAAATGATCGTCAATAAAAGAGTTTGAATAAGTCAATCGTTCGTGAATGATCTTCAAAGAGTTTGAATAAGAAAATCGTGCGTAAATGATCGTCAAAAAGTTTGAATAAGTAAATCGCTCGTAAATGATCGTCAAGGAGTTTGAAAAAGTTCATCGATCGTAAATGATCGTCGAAGAGTTTGAATAAGTTAATCGTTCGTAAATAATCGTCAACAAAGTTTTGAATTAGTCGTTTGTGAGTCATCGCCAACAAAGAATTGAAGTTAATCGTTTGTCAGTTATCGACAGAGCAAAGAATTTAAGCTAATCGTTCGGGAGTCATTGACCAAAAACTATCTAAGCGAGTCGAGTTTTGGACTGTCGTGTGTTAACCACAGAGGGGAGAGAAAGGTTATGGTTTTCGGTCTCCATTCCCAGTTTGTTTTCGGTTAAGTTATCATTTAAACTAGATGCATTTAATAATTGTAATAAATAAAGAAATCAAAATATACTAACTGATCCTGTTGTACTGCGAATTGGTGTTTAATGTAAAACGATATAAATTGATTTACGGCGTTGGCGCTAGGTGGTGGTCGACCACCCTGCAAGCGAAAGAAACTGCTTGGGATTCATCGAACCAGATAAATTACAATTTCATTACAAATGAATTAACCATTATGATTCGTAAGTTTTAAACAAATCATTACACTTGGCCGCATTATTAAAGACTGCATAATAGCACTTTTAAATGTTACAACTCCACAATGAACCATTCAATACCACAAATAGCCTTTTTTAAATACAATATTGGCATCGTACAACCTGTAACAACAATATTAAATATAACAAGTAGGGCAACCTTCTTAAACATTACATCCGTAAGCATTTAATTACTACAATAAACCTTTTCTTGTAACATTACAATTGGCACATCTGAGACATTACAATCATCACATTACTAACATTTTGAAACACAACACTGGCGCAGCCTTAACATTCATCTTAAACATCTAACACCAAAATAAAATGCAACGTTTGGCGCAGCCAATTATTCATTACTAGTCGTAACCAATATCTTTTTAATCATCCCCTTCGCAACATTTTAAAAATCTGTAACAACATCATCCGAGAGCAATGTTAAGTATCACCAATACTTACTGCTGGAGAAATAATTATCTATTTAATCTCATTATCTAATTATCTATTGATAAACAGTGGGAACTTAGTTGTGCACGTAAAATGTAACTCTTCAAATGAAGGAGGGGACAAAGTAAATGTTGATGATTAATTGATTACTATTATTTTTATCGACTCAGTTTCGGTTATATTTTAACAAAATATAATATAATATATATATTATAATAAAATATAGCAGGTATGGTATATGGTTGACATCTGTTTTTAACTTTGTCCAAAACTGGAAGTGATGAACGCTTACAACACAATTGCTGAAATTCTCATTTTATTAAAAACCCAAATGAAATTCACTCCCATTATTCCTTCGCGGGGTTAAATATTTGGGGCTCATTAGGCTCCAAAACTTATGTTAGTCGCAGTCTAAAGAGCTATCGTTCGGTTGAGGGACCGAGGACAGTGTTGTATTACACTTGTCGCGAAAAGGAAATTTTCCGACTACAAATATTTGTTTAGACTCGCATCTGTGCGATATATATGCTTTGAGTTCTAGTTTTTTATTACATCCGCCGACCACCACGGTCGTGCTACCTCCCGCTCTCCGCCACGCGGCGGAGAAGCGTAGATATATCGCAGTCGTGTCGAAAAGGAAGTGTTTCATTCCGTTTATAATTTATAAAAATCAATTTAATATTAAATATAAGTTCTAAGTGAAGTATAAAAACACTAACATGTTTAATAATGGCTGAGAACAAAGTGGTTTTTACAAATGGAATAAAACGGAATTAACTAAATCAGTGTGTTTCCTTTTCCTGTTGTGGAGTTTCGCTTGTTTTACTCTCCTGTGCTGCAGTTTCCGGGATGTTGTAGTTATCCTTCCGCGTTTGATGAACAGTTTCCTTTCAATGTTTGGCGGAACAGTTTTTGGAACCTTAGTGACAGTCGGATGGTGATAGGAGTGAACCGAGTGTCCGTGTTTGGCACAATACTCCTAATCCCCACAAACGTACCTAAGCGTTATACATTATTTATTTCCAAATTGAAGATTTTTCTTTATGTAATAAATAAAGAGATGGAATTGAAAAATATTAATACATGCAATCAATCTTAAAATATATACATGGGTGGATTGAAAAGTTTCCGACCTCAACGTGAAGATAGCAGCACTCCTCAATGAAAGCTAGTGAATGTAGCTGTGCTTCATTTGACAATTACTCACTAAAATTTCAGCCATTTTGGAGGCGTAGTTTTTATTTGAAAGTCGTTTGAGTGAGTCGATTTGAGTGTTTTTATGAAAATGGACTAAATTGAGTATCGATTTTTTGTTTTTGAAAGGCAATCATCATCATCGGCACTACAACCGGGAACTGGTCTTGGCCTTATTTAGCAAGTCCTGAGGCTTGTTAAATTTTCCATAATGATTTGTTTTTTTTCCGGGCAAGATCATTAGTCTTGCGCCGGAGGCTCCCCGACGAGGAATCGCACCCCGGTCTCCCGTGTGACAGGCGGGTATACTAACCATTATACTACCGTGGAGCGATAGACAATCATCATCATCATCATCGGCACTACAACCGGGAACCGGTCTTGGCCTTATTTAGCAAGTCCTGAGGCTTGTTAAATTTTCCATAATGATTTGTTTTTTTCTTTTCCGGGCAAGATCATTAGTCTTGCGCCGGAGGTTCCCCGACGGGGAATCGAACTCCGGTCTCCCGTGTGACAGGCGGGTATACTAACCACTATACTACCGTGGAGCGATAGACAATACGCCTACGCAAATCAAAGATGAGTTGGACTCTGTGTATGGGGACTCTGCACCATCATTTACCACAGTGAACATTTTAGGTAGCTGAATTTAAATGTGGCCGTGAGAGCTTGGGAGATGATGAACGTTCGGGACGTCCAAAAACTGCAACAACTGACAAAAACATCGCGAAAGTTCATCAAATGGTGCTAGACGACCGCCGAATTAAAATAAGAGAGATAGCAGGGGCTATGAAAATGCCCAAAGAACGTGTTTGTCACATATTAAATCAAGATTTAGACCTGAGAAAGTTGTCCGCGCGTTGGGTGCCGTGTTTGCTCACTTTAGACTAAAAACGTGTTCGAATGCACGCACTGTTGGCGCAGTTTAGGCGCAATAAATCCGAGTTTGTCGCCGATTAATTACTGTCGATGAAATTTGGATACACCATTATACGCCCGAAAAAAAAAAATACTGTCAAATGAGTGGATTGCAAAGGCGTGTGGGGAAGAAGTATGTACCTGACAAGGGCACGAGATTCCCTTCTTATACCATCAACGAAATCTGCCGAAATTCACTAGGAAAAATAAAAACACAAAAGAGGACTCCACAACACTATGTCCACACATGTAACACACTCAGGAACTGCAGCATGGAATATTAAAACACTATTGAATGTTGTTCGCCATTAATTGTTTAATTTTATACTTCACGATCAATTGACAGTCAATTTATTTAATTATTAAAGGAAAGTTCGCTTGTAGTTTATTAATTCCGTAGCACTTCACACACGGCTCGCTATAAACGCATCTCCGCAGAAGGCGGTGACCGGGAGTGAACCAACCGTCGAGAACGGTGGTTGTAATAGGACTCAACGATATTCAATCGTTGATCAAGGGAAATTTGGCCAGTGAAACAGGCTCTCTTAATTTAGGGGTGCGTTCTCCTATACCAAGAGAGACGTAAAGTCTCTCTTTGGAGTAACCAAAACGATCTCATAGAGGAGATCTTCACAATACACAAGTGTGTGATTTGAAGATCATAGATTTGATCTCTTAAATGCGTGCAGCATTTTTAGGTGCCGAATGCGAATGCATTGGCGAAGACTTATACGTCTTGGGTGATGATTATGGGGGCTTTTAAGGTAAGTGTACCGTGGGGTTTAGCGGAACCGCTACAGGGGAAATCGGTTCCAAAAAAAAAAAATCAAAAACTGTTTTTTCGGGTGGGAAAGTGATGGCGACTGTTTTTTGGGACAGTCCTGAAGTTATCTTAATCGATTATCTTAAAAAAAGGAAAAACCATTACAGCAGTGTACTACGCATCATTACTTGACCAACTGAAGGCAGAAATTGCAGAAAAACGGTCACATTTGCAGAAAAAGACAATCCTGTTTCACTAAGACAACGTGCCGTCTCACACCTCAGCGGTTGCCATAGCGAAAATCTACGAATTATGGTTTGAAATGCCTGACCATCCGCCTTACTCACCAGATCTAGACCCAAACAACTTATTTTAATTCCTTAATCTAAAAGCTGCGTTCGGAGGACAGCGATTTACGTCAAATGAGGAGGCAGTCGCCTTCGTGAACAGTTATTTTGCAGAGAAAAACGCCGAGTACTATTTGGACGGGTTAGAGAGATGGCGGCATCCCTGGGAGAAGAGCATAGAGTTGTAGACACAAGGAGACTATGTAGAATAATAAAAATAAATTTTAAGAAAAAATGTCTTGTATCTTCTTTAGGTCGGAAACTTTTCAGGCCACTCTCGTAATTTTAAAAACAGGGGTCTTTTGACCCCTAGTGGTAGAAATAGGTTTATATGAAACGTCGGTAGCTTTGGTGTTAAATATAAAATAGAGATTTTTGAAAATAGACGTTAGACCAAGAACCGGTTATATGAAATGTAAGCGCTAATTAAACTTATGTCTCAATCTCTTCAGCTTTGGATACTACCGCGAATGTAGCTTAGATATAATAAAACTAAAAATGAGGATTGATTTAAGTTACTACCTGTGAATCACTTGACACGTTATCCAGACACCTTCGTTCACATCATAACTATTTTACAAACTACGCCACAGATAGGGAACTAGAGAAAAATAAATTCTGGACATAGTAAAATTTCCTAACTGTTCTGTTGTGGATCCGCCCTAAGCTGCGTGCTCTATGCGATTGTAGCGCCGGACCGGGCGTTACGAGTAAAGGGCAAATGAATTCACGCCTTAATGCGCTCACTCTACATCTGACAGTTACACCAGACCGAGTGCGCTTTTTGCTACAACAAGTCTTAATGAGAATGTAATTTTGTATTCGTTGTATAAATAATACCTTCGTACGAGGAGTCGCCCGTTCGCTTCATTTCCTCCTACAACAGGTTATGGGCCCAGGCTTAAACATCGTCTGGACATTCGAAATTGGAAATCGAAAAGACGAGAAGACAACTTGGAAAACACACGCGGAAATATAACCTCACTGCAAACAAAATGGACGGTCAAGCTACGAACGTCATCCGCATACAAATGCTAGCCAGTGAAAATTCCGATACCTGGAGACGAAGAATGCGGGCACTCATGACTAAAAACAAAACGTGGACTCACGCAAGCGGTGAAAGACCGAAACCAGAAGCAGCCGAGCGCAAGCGTGGAAAGACGAGGACGAAAAGGCGAAATCCGATTTGTATCTCGCTGTGGGCGACGCCGAACTCAGGCAAATTAGATACTGCGAAGCACCCCGAGAAATTTGGTTGAAACTGGAAGCAATTTTCGAATCGAAAGACCGGTGAAAAAGGCATCATTGTGGAAACGGCTAATTAATCATCGACTCAACGAAGGCGGAGATGTACAACGACACGTCGACGAATTCTCCGATATGGTCGACAAAATGTCCGAATTATCCGTACAAGTCAGCATTGAATTACAATCGATCATGCTTTTACATAGTCTGCCGGAGAGCTGCCAGAATTTTAGATGCGCCATCGAGTCAAGAGACGAGCTACCTTCGCCGGAACTTCTGAAAATTAAAATCCTCGACGAAAGCGCGACGAGAAGACAACGCAGCCAAGCCGCGAGAAAAGGAACGCCGAATTGGAAAAGGACTACGAACAAAGCGCCGAACAAGCCCGTCGATAAATTGGATGGTCGACGTACCGGCGGACCATTCAAATACAAATGCCATAGATGTCGCCAAATCGGTCACCAGGCCATGAATTGTCCGGAGAGGGCCAAACGAAACGCGACACATCCCGAAAACAAAGATAAAGCCGCCATAGGCGAAGACTTTTCCTTCCTAACCTCCCACACAGACGCAGATTCTTGCTTTGCAGGGAACGTTCAGAAAAACCATACGTGGTGTCTCGATAGTGGATGCACATCACACCTATGCCACGACAAGGACGTATTCGAACAAATCGCAAGTGCCGGAAATTTAAAGATTAATCTGGCAAATCATGGCTCCGCCGATGTAAAAGCGAAAGGAACCGTAAAAATCGCGGCATCTGACGGAGACACAACTCGGATCATGCGTCTGGAAAACGCACTGCACGTGCCCGATCTGCGTAACAATCTCGTCTCGGTTGCGAAGATCACGAACGCCGGAAACAGCGTGACGTTCACGCGCGAAGGAGCTATAATCAAAAGCAACCACCGATCTACGATCGCAGTAGCAGATCGGAAAGGAGATCTCTATTTTCTCCGCGAATCCGGAAAAGAATCGATCTGTGCCGTGTCGACGGGAACGCGCAAGCCTTTAATAACCGTTTGGCGCGAGAGATTCGGCCTCCTTAACTGGCGCGATCTCTTGGAGATGAGCAAAAGGGGGATAGTGTCCGGACTTGACCTAGAAGACGACGGAACCATAAATACGTGCGAGATTTGCTCGGAGGCGAAGATTACCGCGCTACCCTTTGGAAATAAATCGCACCGAAGCGAAAAATTATTGGATATCGTCCATGCCGTCGTATCCGGACCGACGAGAGACAAGGCGTTAACCGACGACTACTCTCGTTGGACAGAAGTAAGGTTTCTGCAAAAGAAAGGCGACGTCTTGAAGTTTTTCAAGGAATTCAAGGCTCTCGTCGAAAATAAACCAGGACGAAGAATTAAATGTATGCAATCCGACAACGGACGAGAGTTCTGTAACGAAGAATTCGACAGATTCTTGAAGGGAGAGAAAATTGCGCGAAAACTCACGACGCCATACAACCCCCAGTTAAATGGAGTATCGGAAAGGAAAAACCACACGCTCTTGGAAATGGCGCGTTGCATGTTGACGCAATCGAAGCTCTCAACTTCGTTTTGGGCAGAAGCGATCGCCACGGCAAACTTCGTAAGAAATCGATGCATTACAAAGACGCTAGGAGATAAAACCCCTTACGCATTATGGCACCGAAAACGTCCTAACGTGAAGAACATGCGAACTTTCGGAGAGACAGCATATATGTTGGATAAAACTCCCGGAAAAGGGAAGGCGGAACCGCGAGGTATGTAATGCGTTTTCCTCGGATACGACGAACCGACTCAAGGTTATCGAGTACGGGTATCAAACGAAGGATAACCACGACCAAGAGCCTCGCGGATCGAGGAGGGATGAGATCGACCGAACTCTCGACGACGAGGAGTCGTACATCTCGGACGGCCTGGAGGCAAATTTAGCCAGTCTTCACTCGGAGGTCTCGTATCGGCAAGCATTGAACGGGCCGGACAAAGAAGAGTGGTTGGACGCCATCGTCGAAGAAATCAAATGCTTAATCAAGAACGACACATGGCTGATCGTGATTCAACCCAAGAATCGCAACGTGGTCGGATGTCGAATGGTTCTCAGGAACAAGTACGACTCGGGCGGCGAGGTCGAGAGAAGGAAGGCACGACTCGTGGCGAGGGGGTTCGCGCAGCGACCCGGGATCGATTTTCACAATAACTACGCTCCGGTCGCTCGCCTGGGATCCATGCGTATGCTACTTGCACTGGCGGTCAAACACGACCTTAAGGTGCATCAGATGGACATCACGACCGCCTACCTGAACGGTACGATCGAAGAGGAAACGTATATGGAATTACCCGATTTACTCGCAGCATGATTTAAGAAAATCGTCGCAACATAAGGCAAATCCGACGTCGAGAGCCGCGCCAAGGAAATGCTGAAACAGCTTCAGGGTGCCGAAACGGTTTGTCGTTTGAAAAGGGCTTTGTACGGCCTTAAACAGGCCGGTCGGCAATGGGATAAGAAACTGAATGGGAAACTCGAAGAGTTAAATATGACACAGACGAGCGCGGATCCGTGCGTTTATCGCCTCAAACGAGGGGGAGAACCGTTGATAATACTGGTCTTCGTTGACGACATTTTGATATTCTATCGAGACCAGAAGGATCTTGATTTCGTCCGAAAAGGTTTGTCGCAGGATTTCGAGGCGAGAGATCTGGGAACAGCTTGCTATTGTTTGGGGATCGAAATCGCCAGAGGCAGAAATCAGATTATCATTTCTCAACCAAATAACGTTCGGGAACTACTCTCTCGATTTCGAATGGAGGACTGTAATATCGTCAGTACTCCCGTTGAATCGGGTTCGAGGCTCGAAAAGGACGTTGAAGAAGAAGGATCACCAGGAGGAAATCGGCCCTATCACGAGCTTGTCGGATTGCGATTGCCATAATTCAACTCTCGTCACGGCGAGGCACACTGGAAGGCGACGAAACGCGTCCTAAGATATCTGAAGGGGACCGCTGACTTCGGAATCACGTACACGAAGGGCATGAAAACCTTGGAAGGGTTTGTTAACGCTGATTGGGCTGGGTAGATCGAAGGTCGTATACCGGATACGTCTTTAACCTGAGCGGCGTCGCCATCAGCTGGGAGTCGAGGAAACAGCGCACCGTCGCGCTTTCGTCCACTGAGGCGGAGTACATGGTATTAACTGAAGCCGCGAGAGAAGCCCTATACATACAGGGATTCTTGTCGGAGCTCAAGCTGTCCGAGTGTGAAAGAGTTCTGGTGATGAACGACAACCGAGGGGCACAACTACTGACCCAGAATCACACGTTTCACGCGAGATCGAAGCACATCGACATCAGGCACCATTTCGTCAGAGATGTGTTGCGCGAAGGTCGACTGGACATCAAGCACCTTCCTTCGGATAAGACGCCGGCGGATTTTCTCACGAAGGGATTGACCAAAGAAAAACATCGGAAGTGTCGGGATTTGATCGGCGTCGGGGGTTCTTCAGAGGATCGACCTAGCACTACAATCGAGGGGGAGTGTTGTGGATCCGCCCTAAGCTGCGTGCTCTGTGCGATTGTCGCGTCGGACCGGGCGTTACGAGTAAAGGGCAAATGAATTCACGCCTTAATGCGCTCACTCTACATCTGACAGTTACACCAGATCGAGTGCGCTTTTTGCTACAACAAGTCTTAATAAGAATGTAATTTTGTATTCGTTGAATAAACACATAATAAGAGTGTAATTTTGTATTCGTTGAATAAATAATAATCTTCGTACGAGGAGTCGCCCGTTCGTTTCATTTTCTGCTACAACATGTTCTTATATAGACATTAATTATTTCTTTTTCAAAACTCCAAAACCATGTCCCAGTTGAGAGGCGTATAGTTAGGTAAATACATGTTTTTATTTTGATTTGATTTTCAGCTTAGTCCTGTACTCAAATGCATCTAAATGCTAAAGGACATATCGTAAGAGTTGAACGTTTTTCTTTATTATGTGGAACGAAATATGCTTAAAACGTGCTTTATTTAAGATTATGTGTTATTGGCTATTCTATAATAACCCGATTCGAACGTAATAATGGCGTTGCCACCTTAATCCAAATTACATTTTTCATTCTTGAAAGTTTTAGCCCAAAAATGATAAATCCCTCGCACGTACATTAACCATATCGCTACGTATCAGTATCTCATCCTACCTCGTCACCAATCCCTAAATTATTGTAATGTGGAGACATCAACAGAGGCGGCGGCAACATCTTTTGAATACCAACTACGCTGAACAATTTTGGACTACATTTTGCCTAATCCGAATTCTGCACACACAGCTTTGACCACGTGGTTCCATCTACAGTTTCGGGCTGCGATTCGGTTCATTATTTTCACTTAAGCTTCCTGTATATACCTTCGGATAATCGTCTATCCAACTGGTGGAGTACCCAATACAATAAGACAAAAGTAAAAGTTCTGTAATTTCCGAACGAACAAAAAACAGAAAATCGCTTCCCCGTGGCATCGGAGTCACACAGTGACTTTCGCAGCGATCTTGTCGGTTTCTTTCCGTTTACTGCTCTTTGAGCTCTTTGCCACCTTTACCTGCCGATTTTCGTATTACCTGTTGCATTTCAGTGATGACATAATTTTCACAAGCACATGGCCGTCGAGGATGTTGATGAAAACCCCGTTTCCCGGGTGTCGTGCAATTGAATTTTCACACAGATAACTTTTACACGGTGTTAGGTAATTTATCCACCAACAATATGCAGGAGATAATGAAGGAAAAAATAGTAGAGTATCAATCAAATCTGAATGCGTTTCCCAGACGCGTTGCAGGTTCATTTACCTGTGTATCTTTGCAGCGATGACTGTGCTAACTCTTTTCTGCTTGTATCGACTTCGCAATCAAGGAGAAGTTAGTTTTTATGTGTTCCCGGTTGTGACTAGCTGCGACTAAAAGGCTTAGATGAATAATTAGTGCTGAGGCACACGATCGTCAGTCGTAAAAATCACAAGTAGCGAATAAGCCAACCGAAAACGACTTGTTTGGTAAAACCACGGCTTTGTTTGTGACCGATTTCATGGTCGCAATCGACTTTATAGCTGAAGTAATTGCCGAAACTCTATCACAAACAGGGAAAGGAAGTCAGGAAGGGTAGGGTAATTAAGAGTAAATTTAATTGTGTAGTTGGTTCATAAGGAAAGAAAGGAAAAAAATCCAACCAATGCCCTTTGATAAGTGTTGTCGTATACATGCAAACGCTTAAGATCCGAATGACTCTCAAATTAGACAAATTACTAGACTTGACGTTTATAAAATCCATCACATATTTGGATCTGCAATTACGATTGATTGCAAGCCGGAACTTAATGCGATTGTAATAGGTAGTCGACGACTATTTGGAGGTTTTCCCGTTTAAATAAAATATTATGTGACATACTGGGTCTTATGTCATTGACTTAGAATTTTGAGGATAAAAATGGAAAGGAAATTCACATGCATGCGACCATGAGGAGCTCACCTAGAATTTGTAATAAATTATGAATGTGGTGTCGAAGTTAAAATGTTTACAATGCCATGGGGAGATTCCCATAGACTTCAGTGTTAAAAGTGGAGGATACTTTATATGTGATAGAAATTAATTTCACTTTCTTTGATCAAATATGGGAAAGTAACAACTGACACAACAATAACAACGTTTGGGAACTGTCGGAAGAAGAAGGTAATGATCGAAGCAGATCATTCACCCTCGTCTTGGTTTGTCTTAAGTAAGCGTACCTCGGAATAACGTGATATATGTGGCTTTGCAGTCACAAAAATGAAAGCCACTTTGAAAATATGATACATACTATCCTAAGGTGTTTTTTAAACACTTTTTACGATACTTAACTATTTTGTGGGAATTGTTTTGCCAGTTTCTATTATTTGTCACTATAAATTGGTTTTTGTTTTCTTAATACATAGAATTTTTTATCAGTTCACCCGGAGCTTTCGACTGCGTTTGACGTGTTCATCTCGGTCGCGAGTTCTCATTACAACCATTCCCAAACGCGATAGATCGCCTGATACCGGGGACAATTGCTTGTCCTCGGATAAAAAACTTCGTTCCACTATGCATCCAACAAGTGGGCTTGGTAAAAACCCCTACCGTAATAAATTCACTCCCCTACAATGCCATCCAGATACAGATAATTCTGAAATGGACGAAACTGATTTGCCAATAATCAGAAAAGTGTATGTGCCACCAATCAAAGTGCTGCAAAAATCACCAGAATATGTGCATAGCCTCATGAAAAAGCTTAAAATATCCAGTTATTCAATAAAAAAATTAACAATTGGTATAAAAATAATGTTCGGAACTATTGAATCATATAATATTGTGTTAGAAAAACTAAAAGAGGATAACTGTCAATATTTTTCTCATGATATTAAAAGTGCTAAAACTTTCAAAGTTATTTTGTATGGACTGGATGATATAAAAACTAATGAACTCAAAGCTGAACTGATTTCGCTTGGCTTAAAATGTTCTGATGTTAAAAAAATTGAAAAAAAACATGATAAATTTACTGACTTTTTTTATCTCATTCACTTTGAAAATGGAACAATTAAATTAAGTGAACTTAAAAAAAATTATCGCTCAATTTTTCATACCCAAGTGAGCTGGAACTTCCAAAGGAAAATCAAAGGTAAGGTGACACAATGCTTTAATTGTCAAATGTTTGGACATGGTGAGAGAAATTGTCACATAAAAACATATTGTGCTACTTGCGCTGGTTCACACAAAACAAGCGAATGTAATAACGCTTCGGTAAATAAATGTGCCAACTGCAACGGCAATCATAAAGCTACTGACGTCACATGCACCAGTAGATCTAAATACTTAGAAATAAAAGAAAGATCATCCGGAAGATCCAAGATCCATCCAAGAACTCATTTCGCTGCATCAACTCAAATTTCAAATCATCAAGCTTGCCAAAAACCGATTTCGTTTGCCTCTTTGAGTGATTTTCCTACGCTTCCACAGCCACAGCGACGACTGGGACTAACCAATGCTCCGAGCAAAAGCTTTCCAAATTCAAGCCCGCAAATTCAAAGTTTACCACCAACAATTAATGCATGGGAAAATGATTCACGCGGCGCTTCTTCATCAAACAATAACAATAATTTACCCAACAACAATTCAGCACTCTTCACAATCGAGGAACTAAATTCCTTGTGCATGGAAATGATCTCAAATTTATCAGTTTGTAAAACGAAAATAGAACAATTTAATGTGATCGCGCATTTAGCCACTAAGTTTTTATACACTAATAATGTTAAGTAAAATGGCAGATACACATATAAAAATAATTACTTGGAATGCTAAAGGCATACGTAATAAATTTCATGAATTTTTAAACTTTTTAAATAGCTATAAAGTTGATGTTGCTCTAGTAACAGAAACTTGGCTTAATTTTGATATAAGACTCCCATCATCTGACTTTAACTGCTATCGCATTGATAGAGTAGACCAAAGGGGTGGGGGAGTGGCGATTCTTATCAGGAAGTCAACATTCGCTTTTACCTGTAATTCCAACTAGGCTTGTGGAGAATGTAGGTGTAATGATTAAGTTAAGAAACCATAAGACAGTAAAAATCTATTCTGTTTATTTCCCTGGTGGATCTTCGTCGGATATTAAAAGAAAATGGCTCAAGCAGGATTTAAAAAAGTTATTCACAATGAATGGTGAATTTCTATTAGGTGGTGATTTTAACTGCCGGCATAGAGATTGGGGGTGTGTAAGAGCAAATGCTTGGGGCAATATATTGGCTGCCCTTCCATTGGCACTACCAATTAATATTTTTTATCCACCTTGTCCAACTTATTTTCCCGCAGGTTCTCGTGGCATCCCCTCTGTCCTTGACTTGTTTGTGTCAAATGTCCCTGGTCTTATAACAGAACCCGTTTCGTTAAGTGCTCTCAGTTCAGATCATAATCCTGTTTTTTGTAACCTTTCTTGGTTGGGTGAAAGAAAGATTCAATATTTCCTGGACATGAAGAATGCTAATTGGAATTCATTCAAATCAAAGATTAAAATGAGCCTTCAAAATAGTACTACAAATCTTGAAAGAGTGTCTTGTAAAGATGATGTTGACCTTATTGTACAAAACTTTACACAAGCTATAATTTCTTCGGTTGATGAAAGTATTCCCAAAAGAGTAAAAAAAGATGTTTTTAAAAAACTTCCAATCCATATCTTAGAGCTTATTAAAGTGAGAAACATTCATCGAAGAAACTGGCAGAATTACCGTCAGCCCTTTTCTCGATCAATGGTTTCCCATTTTAATGAGCGCATTACTGACCAGATACAAATCCATCGTAATAGAGAATGGAACAAAAAACTGAGCGCTATGGATAAAAATGCTAAACCGTTCTGGAATGTGGTGAAGTTAATCAAGAATAAAAACCGTAAAATACCATTTCTGAAGGATTCTTCTACTACTTTTTTTACAGGTTTTGAACAAGCAAACCTATTTGGAACAAGTTTTTCAAAAAATCACTTGGTCTCTCAGCATTTGGGTGAATTTGAAACTAATGAACTTGTCGGTAACAGAATCGAAAGATTCGACACCACAAACGAATTAACTCCTCTAAATGCATTTGTAGAAGAAGAAAACGTAAGAAATGTAATCAAGTGCTTGCAAACACGAAAAATAGGAGGACTAGACAAAGTTAAGAATGCCTATCTAAAACAATTGCCTCATATTGGAATTAAATACTTAACATTTATAATCAATGCATGCCTTAAATGTCAATACTTTCCTCAATGTTGGAAAAAAGCAATGGTTGTACCTATCCTTAAGGCTGGAAAAGCCCCAGATAAACCTGAAAGTTACAGGCCAATTAGTTTACTTAGCAACATAAGTAAAGTTTTTGAAAAAATCCTGAAACAACATATTTTAAAAGTTGTTTCAGATAAAGATATTTTCCCCGATATCCAATTTGGATTTCGACGCTTTCACAGCACCTCGCACCAGGTTAAACGAATTTGCAGCCATGTTCTAGACCATCGTTCACGTGGTCAATCAACGGGCATGATATTGTTAGACATTGAAAAAGCTTTTGATTCCGTATGGCACAATGGGATAATATATAAAATGATACAGTTCGACTTTCCTTTGTATTTGTGTAAGGTCGTCCAGAGTTTCTTATCCAATAGATGTTTTCAGGTTCATGTCAATTGTGATGTTTCTAGATTGATATTTTTTGATTGTGGCGTCCCCCAAGGCTCAGTACTTGGTCCAGCTTTGTACAATATCTACACTTCGGATTTTCCAAATCTACCGCAGTGTGAATCAGCTATCTTCGCTGACGACACTGCAGTATTTGCGTCGCATGAATTTTCTCTCAACGTTGAGACAAATCTAAAGCATGCGATCGAGATACTTGAAAAATATTATATGAAATGGAAAATCAAGCTAAATGTTGGGAAGACACAAGCCATCTTTTTTACCAGAAAGAGAAAAGTTTGCTATCTTCCCAGCAGTCAGCTGCAAATAAATGGTACCACGATTGCATGGGAGCAATCCGTAAAGTATCTCGGAGTTCATCTCGATACAAGACTCACATTTAAACAACATATTCAAAGTACTCTTAATAAAATGAGTATTGCTATTAAGATGCTTTACCCTTTTATTAATCGCAAGTCTTTACTCACAAATGAAAATAAGATTATTATTCATAAAGTTATTTTCCAAGCTATACTGTTATATGGGTGTCCAGTATGGGGTAACGCTGCAAGGTGCCATTTAAAGAAGTTACAGGTATCACAAAACAAAGTTTTGAAAATGATGCTAGACCTCCCTTGGCACTATTCAACCTTAAGTCTCCACGGAAGGGCGGATGTTGAATTGATTTCTGAAAGAATTCGTAAACTAGTATATAACTTTAACATCAGCTGTGAAAGTTCTGAAAATCCTCTCATAACCCAGCTTCTTGCTTAATTTGTCATAATTTCATGTAAATATTTACATTTTATATTATTTATTATTGGTTTTATTTTTTTTTTATTATTTTTTTATTTATTTATTTTTTTTTTTTTAAATGAAGGTTTTTCTTTTTCGTATTTTCCTTCGATTTATTCTTTTAATTATTAATTATACATATTTTTCTTTTCTTTATCCAAGATAATGTTTCAGTTGTAAGATATAACTTATCAAATCTCTGAATTGTAAAATGTGCGGTCACAGACTTTTTTTTTTGAAAATATTATTACGAAATAAAAGATCTCCCTCTCAGAATTTTTTATGTTACAGCCCGATGTTGTGTTTCCTAATACATTTTAAATGGAATATAATTTGCAAGACCTTGCACTTTGCAATATTCAATTCCTAATATTAAAACACTTGGCGCAAGGCTAATAACCTTGCCCGAAAAAACAAATTATTATGGAAAATTTAACAAGCCTCAGGACTTGCTAAATGCTAAACACCCAAATTGAGGATATTGGCTAGAAGGTTGGCTATGTTGTCGTCCGGCGCCGTGCTTCCTCGGTTGAGGGAAGAGCGGTGACCTTTTGTTTTTCTTTTAGTTATTATTCCTTTTATTTTTCCTTTTATTTATTATTCCGCTCCGATGGAAAGTACGTTTGAGCGGAAATTTGTTGCAATTGATAATTAATTAATTAAGAAAAAAACTAATTCCTTAATATTATTTATTTTGTGTATCATCTTCTTCACTCAAGGAAAACTTATTCTCAACTCAAAACATAAATTTACTTGAGACTGTAAGCAATTCGACTAACTCTGTTCTCTAACTCAACTCCAAACTCAAACTGAACTGAACTGAACTCCAAACTCAAACTATTCCTTGATTACTGACTTTACAATATAAATTTCTCTATACTTATAGAACATTGTGTTCTAATTTACTGGAAATTATAACATGAACAAAACAACTTTTAACAAGGTCTGTGTGACTTTTAACATGAATAAAATTTGGACCAAAATCAAAGTTACTATGTTTTGAATGAATAAAAAGGTGCAGCTTATTAAATGTGCTGTAACTGGCAATATTGTGAATGTTTATGAATGGTATGTATTAAGTGAGAATGTAATATATGTTAAGGGAAGTTTTTAAGGATGTGTAAGGAGATTCAGTGTTAAATTTAATAAAGGGTAGTATTCTGGAATACAACAGATAGATCAACATCACATTGAATATAAGGCTGACCTGCTAGCTACAGAATATCCGTCTTTCCCCAGAGGGGATCGTTCCTCGATATTATGCTTATTGACACACGACTTAAACATACACATACTAACAGACAAAATATAAACTGCCTACGCACAATTGAGTAAGACAGCGACCATCGTGCATTATCAATCGTGATAAAAACACCAAGCGAAGTTGTGGAACTCGGTGAATGTATGATACCGCAACCTTATAACTATGGGGGTATGCGATGGACGCGTTTCACGAGAACATTAACAAGAGAAATTCGCTTAAAAGATGTTAACCCTCCTACCAACAGAAACATATCGAACGATGACATCGACAAATACATACAAAAAATGGACGAAACTATAAAACAAACTATGGACAAAACAATACCAAAAACCACACCTACGGACAACATGAACATGTACCGAAACGCCACAATCAACGCACTACACAGAAAAAAAAGTAGACTTCTGTCTCAACTAAAACTACGGTACAGACGATTTATTGATAGGCACGACCAGGAGATAATATCACTGAAGTCCAGATTAAAAAATCTCCAACAGCTGATAAAAACCAACTATAGGCTATCAGCAAATTTGTATTGGAACAACAAAGTTCGGGCGGTAAAATCCAACAACCCTAGTATGTTCCCGCAAATTAATAAAATATTTAGACGGAGTAATGAAAACGAGATTCAGTGTCTCCAAATACCACGAACTGACGAAAACCAACGAATGCTGACAAATATAGGCATAGACACAAACAACGCCATCCTAAATGACGAAGTTTTTGTGTTTGAAGATCCCTTGGAAAAAGTGAATGTTGTAGGGGCCGTCTTTCAAGAACTGTACAAGGCAAATGAAGTAATTCGCCGCAACCAAGACTTGGAGGATAGAGTTCTACTGAATTATCGTTATCTTCGAAATGAGATTTCACAGTGGCGATCAGAAAACCATGGTTTTATCGGATTCAGTAATGAAAATACGACAAACGCCGAGATGACTGTCGAAAGCGCCAACAGCCTTTTGATCACTAGTGAAGACATCCATGGCGTCTTTGCATCATTAAGGAACGAAAAATCAGTTTATTTATTTATTTAGGCCTAATCCAAGCAACTTAAGCTAATATAATATAACAACTTACAGACTAACTTAAAAACTAAAGTAGTACGAGTAGTATATATATATATATATATATATATATATATATATATATATATATATATATATATATATATATAATTAAAAACAAACAAAAGAAGAAAAAAAAAGAAAACCTGGAAGGAGAAGAGAGCTTGAGGTGTGACAGTGAGGGGTACGTCTACACAGTGGTAAGGGGCGGTGCTGGAGAGCTGGGGGAGAGATTTGAAATTGAGGTGGGTGGGGTTAGGACGGGTTTATTCTGAGACGTCGTTTGAGGGCAGGAGTGGGGAGGTTGAAATCAAAGGAGGTGGGGAAAGAGTTGGCATGTCGTAGCATACGCGAGATGGGCTCGTTAACGCCGTAAGACGTGTGATGAGTGGGCACGTAAAACAGACGAGGGTTCCCCACATTACGGGGGTTTGTATAAAATGATAAAGAGGAGAGCAAGCATGGGCAATTGATTGAACCTGACAGAAGGCGATGGATAAAGATGATGTCAGCATGGATTCTGCGCTCTTCAAGCGTGTTAAGATTGATTAGAAGGAGCCGGTCTGTGTATGGTGGGAGAATGAGTGGGTTTTCCCAGTTCAGTCCACGGAGGTCGAAGCGCAAATCGATGGAGTACCCAATATCGTACTAAAACATCTTCCTCCAATTGCAATGGACATATATGCAGTCTTGTTTAACAACGCTCTGAACAACGCACACTATCCAGTACGTTGGAAAACGGCCATCATCCAACCGTTACCAAAAAGAGGGAAAGACAGAACAAACCCAAAAAATCTGCGATCGATCAGTTTGTTACCGAGTATCAGTAAAGTATTCGAAAAGGTTCTAAGCAAGGCTCTACTTAAATGGGTTGAGGACAATAATATTATTCCAAATAACCAGTTTGGTTTTAAATCTGGTCATGAAACCACACATGCCGCATCTAAACTGGTTTCAGACATTCAGTGGCATAAAAATCTGAAACAGTGCACAGGTGCCTATTTGATTGACTTGGAGAGGGCCTTCGACACCGTTTGGCTAGAAGGGTTATACTTCAAGCTAATGAGACTACGCATTCATAAACCACTACTGTATGTACTATACGACATGTTGAATGAAAGCAAATTCGTCGTCAAAAGTGGCAATGTGACCTCCAGCATTACTTACCAAATAAAAAACGGTCTGCAACAGGGAGCGGTGTTATCTCCGATCCTTTTTAATATTTACACTAGCGACCTGATAAGGTCTCTTCATCAGGCTATTGCGTATGCAGACGATTTGATAATATATAGAACAGCTCCAAAAATTGAAATCATTAACGGATTATTACATGGGGATTTCAATGATGTTCAGCGATACGGTGACAACTGGAAACTCAAAATCAATATCCAGAAGTGTGAAACCATCCTCTTTAGAACACCACTGGCTGAAGCTACCAGGGACACCAGGAAAAACTGGCGAAAGCTAGCTATTATGGACCGCACCAACAAACACTGGAAACCAAAAATGTAGTCAAATACTTAGGCATCTGGCTGCGCTGGCCAGGGCAAAGAAAGCTTATGCTATGACAAAAAGACTGTTTAATACTAGTCAACTTGACAGCAGAGTTAAAGTTATATGCTACATGGCTCTCATCAGACCGATGATCATATATAGATGTCCAGTGTGGTTTAATGTGTGACCTAGCTTAATGGAAAAGATTCGGATTTTTGAGAGACAATGCCTCAGGACGTGTCTCAACTTACATCGGACTCCTGAATCCGATCACAAAAAATACTATCCCAATGAAGCGTTGTACAATGGGGCCAATATAAACAGAGTGGATAACTTTATGATTAAGCTGATCTGAGGGCATATTGTGAGATCAATGAGCTCACAGAACGATTTGATTTTTGATGCATATTACCCAAACAATATGTATTATGAGGGGGTACGTCGCAATGGCTTTATTCCACCAGAAGTATTCCTTAGTCTTGACATGAAGGGCCTTATACAAAATGAATCCGCTATAGCGTTGATTTATCACCTGCGTCGGTCGGGTATAGATAAACGAATATGTTATAATTGAGAGGTTGCGCACACAGATGGAGAGCGCCTGCAGTTCATTAGGGCAGTAGCACAGAAAGACCGAAACAACACGAATAAGCAACACCAGAGATTTTGGTTGCTGAGTGGCAATTAAAAACCTGTACCCTTATAAAACTGTCAAAAAATAATAATAATAATAATATAAAAAAAACCCAACAAACAACGGAAAGCTTACATATATTTAGCATTTCGAAGTCTTGATATTAGGTTTAGGATAGAGTTAAGGTTAAAAAAAAAAAAAAAAAAAGAAAAAAAAAAAAAAAAAAAAAATTAGTTTAGTATTTAAGTTAGATATAAGGTAAAAAAAAAACAAAAACAAAGTTTTTTCTGTTCTTCATTTTCTTTGTATCCTATTAAGTTCCATAAAAATTCATGTAAACAAAATAATCATAATGTCGAAAGACAAATGTTCATGCTTTAAGCGTATGCATGTAACTTAGAGAGTCCGCAAAGGACCAGTAAGCTAAGAAATAAGATAACATAAGCTAGAGTTTAATCATTTTTGTCTAGCGAGTAAGTAAATTATAATAATAGGAAGAAATAAAAAATGATATTAAAAAAAAAAAAAAACTGTTGACGCTGTCCAATACTATCGTCCCGGTCTCTGTGGGAGATAGCCCTACTGAAGCGCAAGAGCTTGTGGGGTTCGGAGTATGGATGCCGACGTACGGCAAGTATTCCCTTAACTCCCCCAACGATGATCCGCAGAAAGAAACTTGTTCATCCGAGAAGAATGTAAAATAAATGAAAACGCCCTTAAGGTTCTTTTATAGATAATGTTTTTTTTTTATTATATTTTAACCGGAATCTCCTTTAATTAGGTTTGGTGGTGATACCTGTCTATTTTTGTTACAAGTGAATTTATTTTTATAGTGCACAATTTAATAGGAAACTTTACTGATCACTTAATTACTTTATGACGAAAATACCGGACAGAACTAATTCCTAGCAGAGACTCGTGCGGCAGCGTGTCTGACCGGGATGGAGATTGGATAGTGACTGATTGGAATTAGGGTGGAAATTGGGATTTCTGCTTTTACACATCGATCCGCCAATGGTAATCATGCTCTCTTGTGCATTCCTCAATTCCCCACGCTCATCGAGGTAGAAACGTACTTGTGTATTCGTTGGACGTCGATGGGCGTAGCAAGGATGAAGAAATCAAAAGGAAAGCTCAATAACCCAGGGTTGATCTGGCTTAGTGTGTGTGTATTAATTCCGGGTATGCAACTGGTCCAGTGACTTAGTGATGATTATGGTGATCTCATAGGTCATCGAACTATGGAAAGACAGAATTGTAGAGGAGAGGAAAATTTAGCTGGTGCTATTCACCTGCAAAAACAGATCATTGATCCCAAGCGAATGGATAATCTGATGAAAATCGATAGAACGCTACATCGGCTAGGGAAAAGGCACCGTGGGAGAAACCCTAAGGAATGTTGGCAATTACCCAAGCCAATGGATGATGATGCAACCGCGTCGTTTGATTCGACTTGGTTGTTGCTAACCAACACGAATGGAATTTCCGGTGGAAATCTCATGGCTAGAGGAATAGTATTGCCATATGGCGAAAATTATAGCTAAACTCAATTATGCATTATCTGCATAGAATAATGAGTTTAGCTATGCGTCCTTGGGGAAAACATGTTATTTCAGGTGAATAGCATATAAGAGGAATGGGAGGCTGGCGGATATGTTTGCTGTAAGCCACAACTTGACTCAACTCGTGGGGGAGCCAACGCGAGTGCCGGATGCCCGAGGCGATTATGCGAACACCCTGGATCTGTTTTTGACATCTGAACCGAGTATTTATACCGTAGAGGTTTCTGCGCCACTGGGAAACTCTGATCACTGCTTGGTATCTGCCGCGCAACCACTTGCATACCAAGCGAATAACCGGCCTAGGCAGCTTCGCCATGTATGGAAGTATGGGGCTGCTAACTGGGACGATTTGCGAGATTTCTTCGCAACCTTTCCATGGTCCGAGGTTTGCTTCGGACACTCTGATGTTAACGCTTGCGCAGAGTCGGTATCAGAGATTATTCTTCTGGGGGTGAAGATGTATATTCCACATTCCATCAAACGAAGTTCGTCTGATAAACCTTGGTTTGATAAAAAATGCGAGCTGATTACAGCGGCAAAAAATAGAGCTTTTAAGCAATGGTGCTCCAATCCCACCGATGAATGCGTCTGGTACGGGGCATTGCTGAGCAAACTTCGTTCATATGGACTTTCCCAACAGCTTTGCGACTAGATGAGGAGCTTCCTCGAGAATCGATCGATCCGGGTTGTTGTGGACGGCGAGTGTTCGGATCTGTATCCTGTTAATTCGGGGGTGCAACAGGGTTCTATTTTGGCTCCAACCTTGTTTTTGCTTCACATAAATGATTTGTTGGAGACAACGGACAACAAGGTTTTCAGTTTTGCGGGTGATAGTACGCTTGTTTCCTCCTTTTCGAGTGTTCGGCCGAATGGTGTATCTACGTCGCATCAGCAGAGATGTAGACAGATTGACTCTCTGAATCGGGATCTAGATAAGGTCCTGCAGTGGGGAAGGGCCAATCTCGTCGACTTCAATGCAGCGAAGACACAATATACAACATTCACAAAGAAAACTGGATCATCGGTTCCACAGCTGATGATGAATGGCCGGGCCCTCAAGGCTGGGCAAAGTTTGAGATTGCTCGGCGTCACGGTCTGTGGGAATGTATCATGGTATAAACACGTGTCGAGTATCGCCAGGTCAGCCTCAGGAAAACTGAGCTATCTTTTTAGAGCCAAGAAATATTTTACACCGATCCAACTTCTTCTCCTCTATAAATCCCAAATTAGACCCGGGCTCGAATATTGCTCTCATGTTTGGAGCTCGGCTCCTAAACATACCCTCGACTTACTTGAGAGCATACAGAGACGAGCGATCCGCCTGATCGGGGACTCGGCGCTGACGTCGGGACTACAGTCGCTATCACATCGAAGGCGCGTAGCCGACCTGTGGCTGTTTTACAGATATTATCACGGGTGCTGTTCTTCGGAGATTCTTGGTATTGTTCCACACAATTCGGCTTATATGCGCTCCACAAGACAATCCGACGGTTTGTGGTTCATCTCACGACGGCGCGAACATCCCTGCATTAGAACTCGTTCCGTTACAGAGCGGGGAAGCTGTGGAACTCCCTTCCCACGCGAGTGTTCCCGGAGCGTTACAACCTGCAACTGTTCAAAAAGAACTGCAACAGTTATTTGATGGTATCTCGGGAGCCCACTCGGCGCTATAAGTTCGCCTCTCCCGAGAGAAGTTTAATAAAATAAAAAATAAAAAAAGACCCAGGATATCCTGACCAAACGACCAGGGAGGAGAAAGCCGACATGGGACCGATCAGTGAACTTAGCTCTTGATAGAAACATACGAATCAGTGGCGTGACCTGACAAACAGTCATATGGGTATGTGGAAGACATGGCTTTCAAAACATCAGTGATCCACAGAGAGACGAAGAACGTGTGATACGAACAGATGGTATGACGGTTAGAATCACAAAAAATTGTTCCAATGCTCAACACACCAGACCACTGCCGCATGTACGAATTCGATTTCTAAACTTAAGTACATTCGATGATGTGGAAACGCTATGGTATTGCTATGGTATAGGGCTGATGCATTTTCTTATTCGATTTTCTTTCTGGGGTTCTTCACCATTTGCTTGTATATTGTGTGTGTATCTGCTAGAAACGCCACAAGACTTCATAGGAGCTAAAGTTAATGGAGTCAACTTCAACGGCTCTAATGCGCAGCCCACAAACGAATACCAAACTATGCTAGACAACTTTATGGAAGCTTCAAGAGGCAGAAACTCCCTCGTCATAGCCAGTAACTCTAATGCATCGACGACCGAGTAGATCAGCAAGTGTACCAACACGAGGTGACGCCGTCTGTTAGAAACATTTTTAATGTTAGAAGTCACCGTCGCAAGCACTGGCAAGAAGAATACGAATCGCATAGCAGGAAGATAATCAGTAATAGATATCACACTCATCTGCTACCGAATCATAAGGGCAGCCAAACGCCAGCTCAGTGTAAAATATACACATAGTAACCATCAATACATGATAGTGGAATGCGGCGGAAGTAATGATAGCCACCTTAAATCATCATCATCATCATCATCGACACTACAACCGGGATCTGCTCTTGGCCTTATTTAGCATGTCTCTCCACCGGTATCCGGTCCTTATCCGAGACATGTTAAATTGTTCATAATAATTTGTTTTTTTCGAGCAAGGTTATTAGCCTTGCGCCAAACCTTAAAATAGAAACATGCACTAAATGGAAGGATTGTGTGGTCGATGACTGTCATTCGAAGTCGTTGTGAGATCCCGACACACGACAATCGAAGGAAGTGCAACGTAAAGCAGTTAATTAAGATGATGAACAAACCGACTGACGTAGCAATGCATAGACGGATACTCACGGATGGACGAAAACCATGCTCCTGGTGGACGAAGGCAAAAGAGCTTACAGTTATGCCATAGCATGCAGAGATAAAAAAAAGCTGACTTCCAGGAATACCGTGATAACTTAAAAAAAGTCAAAGCGGGACCTAAAGATGCTCATTAAAATAGCAAGGAGAAATGCTTCAGAAACACTTGCGTGAAGACGGACATAAACCTAGGGGCACCAACTACAGAATTGTTATGGCACGACTTAAGAACACTACACATGACTTGCCCCAACATGCTGCGCTCAATAGTAGAGCATCTCCTTCCCCAGCAAGGAGTGAAATGTTGTAATAAACTCTCCGACCGAGGCCATACCAGCTCTGTCAACATAATAAATTCAAAGAGCATGCAAAAGAACATGCGACAAAGGAGTTCCTGGGCCTGATAGGATTCTAAACACATCTCTCATAGCGGCACTTAAAATGAGACCAGATGTATTTCAACTCGCGATGTAGATAAGTCTCGAAGAAGGCGCACGACGTGTAGAAAATTTTAAGGCTAGTACTCTTGTCAAATGGAAAGAATAATTCACCCAGTCATCCTTTCGCCCAATACGCTTCCTGAATACAATGGGGAAAATCCTGGAGGAGATTATTGATGGCAGATTACTCACTATAGCCGAAAATAACGGAGCACTACCGGATCGTCAATACGGGTTCACGAATTCGCGATCGCCCATCGATGCCATCAAAACAGTGATCAATATGGCAGCCGAAGGAATAAAAGGTGAAAGATGGAAAGGAGGCAGAAATACTATGTCGTGGTACCGTTGGCCATATAAACGCCTTTAATTCGGCCAACTACTTGTCCATCAGAACATTGTGGGTATTATAAGTTTGTTCTAGTAGTAAGGCGCCACAGGGGCACAGGTTCACTTAGATTGCCCAACTCGTCTGTCACTGTTCTGAACTCCAATAAGTAAAACGCCGCAGTTCGTCTAATATTTCTCATTTATTACTTGTCCAAATAAAAAGTAAGAGTTTAACGTAACACAACAGATACAAAAAAAAGGAAACCACAGTATCGTTTGATGATTAATCTTCTACGATGAAACTGCTCTTGGCAAATAAAAGAGCATTTAGCACTATGTATATGAACAGGATACAAAATGGTTTGAGATCTTTAAATTTGACGATAAAAGAGCACTTAGCACTATGTATATAAACTGGATACAAAATGGTTTGAAGTCTTTAAATTTTACAATGAAAAAGCACTATGTATATGAACAGGATACAGAATGGTTTTAATGTCTTTATATTTACAATAAAAGAGCACTCAACACTATGTATATGAACATGATACAAAATAGTTTGAAGTTTATAAATTTTACAATAATAGAGCACTTAGCACTATGTATATAAACAGGATACTGAATGGTTTAAAGTCTTCAAATTTTACAATAAAGGAAACACTATTCTGCCCACTGACCACCAGTTGATACTCGACTAATTTCTCGACGTTTTACGTGGAGGGTGTGACTTGCCTCCACGGAATCCAAATTGCGATTGGATTATGCTGGAAATTAAATTTCATTCTGTTCGTCGACCAATAGGGGATGATCCGCCACATTGGTCCCAGCAAAGGGTGTACACACACACAGATGTGGTCACTTCGCACGCTCATGCTTTGTGTCCATGAGCATGCGAACCGTGGATATACGAATTCCATAAAAGGAAATGTTAAACGAGCTGCTTGCAGCTGGGCACGCTATCATGACAGGGAACATGGGATGTTTACCCGGTCAGCAACTGCGTGCAGTCTTTACGCTGATCGTGTACATATCGCTGGCGTCTTCAAAGGGTCGATTTGTCATGTGCGCATTTACATTATGCAACACTCGATTCCCTTCGGTAGCCAATGGTGTGGTATGCTGGGCATTGTCGTTTGAAAGATCGACCGATGGGTCTGTGGATGTGACTTGCCATGCACGTGTGTGGAAAAAATTCTTTCTTATTTGTGTGCATGGACAAGTTCGTGGATTTTGGGTGGTTACGTAGTGTCATAACGGAATTGAATTTCAGGAGCATGCTTATTGGTGCCAATGCATTTGCTTGTCGATTGGTTTGGCGACCGATATGGTCGCAGCAAAGAAGTAAAGCAAGAATATCTCCTGCTTGTGTGCAGCAGGATTCGACAAGAGATATGGGCGCCGATATGATTTGAGTTTATATCGGTTGCTTAGTGCTACTGCTATTAATTTAGCGAAAATTATAGGTGTAGATGGTTAAGAGAAATTTTATGTAGACAATTGAAAGGTAAGTTAATGTTTTCCAGGATTTTTGGTGCTCCAGGAAGCAGTTTTTCACTAATTGATGGGAAGGTAAGTAGTGGCGTTCGATTCAACTGCCACAATACTTGTTTTTCAGGGTTTTCGGATGCTCCAGGGGGACGTCTTTGTGTCGTACCCGGAAAAGGCAAGCAGTGGCGTTAATGGGAAACGCCACAACATCCCTTGGTAGAGTGGATAGTCCGCCCTACCTTTTAAAAATCGCCATAAGCTACTTCACCATTAGAAAGCTGATGCACGATACGGAGGGAGGCAAACAAAATCGATGATATCTTGGCAGGTCTTCCTCAAAGATCAACTAAGCCCACTCTTGTGGAATATTTTGAACGATGGAGTTTTACAAATAAAAATACAACAAATAGTGGAAATTATTGGTTTCGTTACGGTTGTAACGATCGCTAAACATATAAATGAAGTAGAAGTGGCCACTAATGAGGCAATCCAATTAATTAAATACAGACTACAATCGAACGTACTGAAAAATAGTCAACTGCAAAATGGAAGCAAGTAGTAATCACTAGTCGAAAGTGTGTGAATATGCTAATGTAGTGCTCTAAAATGCCCTACCACCTTTTTCTCCCATTCCTACATTCTGTTATCTGTCCGGCGCCGTGCTTCCTCGTTAGAGGGAAGAGCGTGGACCTTTTATTTTTCCTTTTATTTTATTATTATTTTATTTGTTGAAAATGTTGAAAAACGAAAGTTAGTTTTGACAAACAGTCGAGAATTAAAAGCACCGCAATAGTCAAAGAAAAAACGATTCTTTGTCTTTAATATTAGTTAGTTATTATTTTAAACTCCTTCTAAACTGATAACACAAGAAAACTTTACTTAAATTTACTTTACTGCTAACTCAAAACTTATAACTCGCTTTTATAAACTCAAACACAACTGAAACTCAACTAACTCAAAAGTGAATTTACAATACAATTTTTCCTCTTCTTATAGAACATTGTGTTCTAATTGGTTGGAAATTATAATGTGAACAAAACTAATTTTATCAAAGTATTCCTTTAGTCTCTGTGACTTTTTAATTGAATAAACATGAACAAAATCAAAGTATTCCTTTTAGTCTCTGTGACTTTTAAACTTTGAATAAACTTTGAACGAAAATCAAAGTGCTATGTTTTGAATGAAAAAAAGGTGCATGTTATGAAATGTGCGGTAACAGGCTGGATATAGAATATTGTGAAAGTTTATTACTGTTATGTATTAAGTGAGAATTAGATATGAACAGAGGTAGTTTTAACGGTGTGTTAGAAAAGTAATGAGATTCAGTGTAAAAATCTAATAATGGTAGTATTCTGGAATACAACAATTCAAATCCCAGCTATATTATGTGGTGTATTTTTTGTGCCACAGAAAAATCTAATATAAATGTAATTTGGTTACCTGGTTATTATTTTCGACTAGTTCAGCAATCCTGTCCGGCCCAGGTCCGTGCAGCAGCCTTCCCTCCGGCTGCGGTTACCAATCCCTCGGGTACTTCCACCTTCTGCCTCGTCTGATTCAATTTATTTTATTCACTCTGGACAGGGATCTCCACTTCCTTGGATTGCATTCTGCCTATAAACCTGATTCTTCAAAGACCCATGAGCAACCAAAAACGGGAAAACTCTTTCTTTCGCTTTTTCAATAACTTTCCAACTTTTATTTTTCCTTTTTCTCCTTTACAATTTAAACTTTTTGTTCACAACTATTCTCCAAAAAAAGCAAAAAAAGAACAAATGAATACGGGGAAACTTTTTCCTTTTTTCCCTTCTTTTTAATTTTCAAACTTAACTTTTTCACTTTTAAAACAAGGAACGGGGCTTTTCTTTCTTCTTTTCGGCTGCAACTCAATTCTCGAAATCTTCCAACTGTATTTCTAAAAGCAGTCAACAAAATGGAATCAAAATTAACTGAATCGAAGATTCCTCTTGCTCTCTCTTTCTCACTCCCCCTCAACGTCCACTCCGAAAACAGAATTCGAACTCGCCCACGATCCACACTCGAACTGGGGCGGGTTCGAACACTCACATGTGGATCGTGCGCTCTTTCCACCACCTCACTATCAAATTATATTAAAATCAAATTATATTAAAAACAACTAAATGATGGGGGTGGCGGAAGCCGCACGTAACAATTACCCTAAAACCCAAAATCCTATCAAAATCCGAAAAAAACCCAAACATGATCCAAAATTCGCAATAAACGATTCAACCATTCGTTTATCGTTTCACGTTTGCCCCACGGCATCATCATATCCAAAATTCAGAGATCTTTATCTCTATCTGAAAAATTCCATTAAACTATAATAAACAAATAGAAAACCAAATCCAGATACATATCCACATCTGCGAAATAGTTTCGTAAGAATTCAAGAAATTGAATTCCTATCTTTTGTATGAAATTGTGTATTTTCGAGATACAAATCTCGATTTGTTTCTCTTTATAAGGGTGATGAAATTCGTATTCGAGGATCAGTCTCTTGGTTGGCGTCCGACGTTTAAGGACATCAAATATATATATATGTATATATATATATATATATATATATATATATATATATATATATATATATATATATATACATATATGTACATATATATACATATATATATATAACGATATAAAAACAAAAATAAAAGTATTCTTATTGGATTCGGCCGAATCTCAGGTCTCTTTTGCAGCAATCGGTTGGCACTCTTCCCGGGGGCCCCGGAAGCACGGTGGCGACTGCAACGGGTCGCCTCAGGAGCGGTCTTAAAGAGATCCCTCGTCCTTTTCAGCACAAGACACGCTCCCTGAGAGAAGGACCATAACACTTATTTCTAGATCGGAAATGAAAACAAGCGATCAAAGGAACGTGTCAAGTACTTGGGAGTCATGCTCGACAATAGATGAAGACTTAAGTCTCACGTACTCGTAGAATATGCTAGTAAGAAAGCCGCTGGCATGCAGACAGCCACTTTTCGGTATATTGCCAAACACCGGTATACCAGGATATAGTAGGGGAATTACCCTGTCAATACTGTTTTGTGCCGCACCAGTGTGGGTAGAAGTTCTACAAACAAAACAACTGAAAACAATGAGACCAACACACAGGCTTTGTGTATTAAGGACGATCTCAAATAACGCACCATTTGTGATAGCTGGACCCATAGACATCCTAGCTGAAGAAATGCTTCGAATCTTTAAAAAGTGAACCACGAGGGCTAAAGTGTCTAGCTGAATGGCGGTGATAAGGCCAGAAGACAAAGAAGCTAGACGCAACAGGAGCCGAAAAGGCAGATGGACCTTTAAATTCATCCCTTCCGTAAAAGTTTGGAAAAAAGCGCCGATACGGAAATTGCAACTGCCATCTTACGCAGTTCTTGTCGAAGCACGGTGGGTATCGAAAATACCTAAAACGTTTTGCACACAACAGTTCACCACTCTGCCTAGAATGTAAAGAGCGAGAACATGTAATTTTGTATGCAACTTCTTGGAGTCAAGGCACCTCGTTGACAATATTGTGTGGTCCGACTAGTGTTGGACTGTAATCTGTACTCTAGTAACCCTAGTACAGAATAAGCTGCACGCACTCTAAGACCAAGACGAGAACCCGCAGAAAACAATAGAAGAGTAGCCTAAAGAGTTGACCAGCTTCGAGACTGAAAATGCAAGGTTTATCCCACGGGGAGGAGAAGTATTATGCCGGACAAGGGCACACGGTTCACTTCACTCCACATCACTAATCGAAAGTCCCGCCGAACACCGAAAGAAATTTCTTCACCAAAATTGTTCTCAAACAGAATCAGCAAAACTCCGCCACTAACCGTTTACGTAAAGAAAGGAAACACCAGGAAGTTGTTTGTGGAAGTCGCTTTTATTGTTTCTCTTAATGTTAATTTATTTTAATGGTGCAGCAAAAATAAACAAGAGTTATCATTTAACACAATTGACAATTAAGATGGTTTTAGGCTCGAACTTGTGATGCGGTCTGATGCACATTATTTGTTTTTTTATTCAATTGTTATATACGTAACACCCGATTGACACTGAATATATTTATTGTTATAAATTGTTCGTTTCTACATTTGACGGAGACTCCACGGCATTTACGCATCCCCGGCGATACGGGGAGCGGAAGGCGAACCGTCCGGATCGGCGGTTGAAATACGACTCAACGATAATCATCTCGTGCAGAGATGATTCGCTTATGGGGTGAGTTTGTGGTGTCGTGGTAGATATCCTCTCCACTAAGGATATGTTTTACCTACCACAAGAGAGAACCAGTTCTCGTAATGCAGATCATGGTGGTATGTGTGTGATCGTACCCATCACCGTGTTTATCGTTGCATTTAGCAAAGGATAAACGAACCCTGAAACGATTAAAAATGGAACAAAGAGGGAAGCGACCAAATGCTTCGTCCGGTAATGAGGGTCATGTTTACGCTGCGTATCGTCGCTATAATAGACGTTGTGAAGAAAAAATGTGCTAATGGGATTGGTGGCAGAAACGAATCCCTTGCCTGCATTTGTATATGCAGGGAAATTAGTTTGTGGCGACGTACGCAATTGATGATTGTTTGTCTATTGATGGTGAATCGCCGGTCGGCTGGCTGCAGCTGTAAAAACAAGCCGCCCGACGTTGCATTTCATTTGATAACAATGGGTGCCGAATGTTTTGTATTTATGGTGCATATGCATATTAACGAGCTATTTTTAGGAATTTTATGTAACGCGTTGTATGCATTAAATGTCCTTGAAGAAGGAAATGTTTTAGGTATGCTGGCTGGAGATTGCGGTGCAGGTATGGGAAATTGAAATTTACCTGGGACTCTTGAAAAGTTGGAAAGAAATTCTTATAGGAAATTATATGCGAAGAGATGCATGAAGGTAAGTTTTCTTTCACAGGAACTTTTTAGATTATAGATTTGATCTAAATAATGCGTGAAGCATTTAAGATGCTAATGCGATTCCATTAGCGAAAGCTTATACAGACTGGGTTGTGATTATGGGGGTTTTTAAGGTAAGTGTACCGTGGGGCTTGGCGGAACCGTCACAAGAGTAGTAAGACATGCCAGGGTATGATTTAGAGGTACATAGGCTCAGTGTTGTAAGATTCTGTAAAACTTCTGTGAATCGTGTATGCCAAACACTCGTGCGCGCCTTATCTTTAGAAAAAATACACATCCGAAACGAAAGACTTGCAACTTGACTTAACCTTCCTCAATCTCCGTAACAATAGAGAATATAGAAAAATATATTTTAAGTATTTATTCTCATTACTAAGACAATTCTGTAAAAAGAACGAAGTTTACCGCACAGGACGAGCGGTCAAAGTAAATTCGAGGAATTAAAAGCAATATGGTTGAGATGCCTGGCGAAATTTGTGAATGATTGAAATCACGAAGACTTATGATAGCACCACCAAAACCACCAAGACTTATGATAGAATCCTGTTCCTAGCCTTCTTTGGATTTGCGCACTCTGAATAAGAAATCAGGAACGAAACCCTTACTGTTGTTCACATTTGGAGAGAACGAGACGCTGCTTTTTGGGTTAACTTTACTGTGATGCTGTCACTAAGTGAATCAATGAAAAAGTTCGTAGCACACTTGGTTAATGGACGATGGCAGAAAATAAACCTGTTAAGAATAGATGCAAAGTAAAAATATCTTTATTCTAGTTCGAAAAAAAAATTATTTGAGCATTTTTATCCAGTCTTCTTGTCAATATGAGCGTCGGCACTTGGTTGAACGTCTATTCATTGGGAGCCTGTAGGAGCGAAGTCGTGGCACCGACATGGGCGCTGGGTTCCACTTCGTTCTCACAAAAAAAAAAAAAACAAGTTCCGCCGCAGCAAACTGTGCACAAGAAAACAACAACAGAATGAAACAAACAAACACTCAGGATTAAGTTTAGTTGAACTGGTTTTTATTGATAACTATGCTGGGGTATATATATAAATCACTAGTCACATAACACACTGAATTATACTGTTTATTTGATTAAAGGCTACAGAACACTGTGAGGAGTTCAATCCAGCGACGGACAACGATACAATATTACCGAGTGCGACGATAAAAATGGCGTGTGTAAATCACCGTACCGTGTGCACGGTACGGTGGAGATGGAGGCGACCCTACTAACTCCTGGGATGGTTGTAACACCACTCCGCGATTATAACTCATTATCGCTTCCCTGTGAGCACCAGGGTAGCGATAGGAGACACGACCTGCTCGGGTCGAAGGATGGAATACGACTCAGCGATGCAGAGATGATTTCGCTAAGGAAAAAAGGAAGAGAGAGAAAAACTTTTCTCTTAAGGGTGTGACCACTAAGAAAATGCGATCTTATTGGTGCAGTGGTATATGTGCGCGATCGTTCAGATCGATGCTATCCACACGTGCAGTGGAACAACGAAACAGGCAGGCGGCAAAGACAATAGGGAAAAATGACCAAATGCGCCGTTGGTAATGCGGGTCATTGTTTACACGATGCCTCGTCGCTATTTTCGACGTTGGAAGAAAAAGGTGCTAAAACCAAATTAGATGTTTATGGCATCTCTGGCTGCAGTAGAAACCGGGTTCATATTTGCATTAGGAAATGCTGGAGAATTTGGTTTCAGCGTCTATTGCGCTAATTATATGCAGCTGCTACCTTTTAAAAATCGCCATAAGCTACTTCACCATTAGAAAGCTGATGCACGATACGGAGGGAGGCAAACAAAATCGATGATATCTTGGCAGGTCTTCCTCAAAGATCAACTAAGCCCACTCTTGTGGAATATTTTGAACGATGGAGTTTTACAAATAAAAATACAACAAATAGTGGAAATTATTGGTTTCGTTACGGTTGTAACGATCGCTAAACATATAAATGAAGTAGAAGTGGCCACTAATGAGGCAATCCAATTAATTAAATACAGACTACAATCGAACGTACTGAAAAATAGTCAACTGCAAAATGGAAGCAAGTAGTAATCACTAGTCGAAAGTGTGTGAATATGCTAATGTAGTGCTCTAAAATGCCCTACCACCTTTTTCTCCCATTCCTACATTCTGTTATCTGTCCGGCGCCGTGCTTCCTCGTTAGAGGGAAGAGCGTGGACCTTTTATTTTTCCTTTTATTTTATTATTATTTTATTTGTTGAAAATGTTGAAAAACGAAAGTTAGTTTTGACAAACAGTCGAGAATTAAAAGCACCGCAATAGTCAAAGAAAAAACGATTCTTTGTCTTTAATATTAGTTAGTTATTATTTTAAACTCCTTCTAAACTGATAACACAAGAAAACTTTACTTAAATTTACTTTACTGCTAACTCAAAACTTATAACTCGCTTTTATAAACTCAAACACAACTGAAACTCAACTAACTCAAAAGTGAATTTACAATACAATTTTTCCTCTTCTTATAGAACATTGTGTTCTAATTGGTTGGAAATTATAATGTGAACAAAACTAATTTTATCAAAGTATTCCTTTAGTCTCTGTGACTTTTTAATTGAATAAACATGAACAAAATCAAAGTATTCCTTTTAGTCTCTGTGACTTTTAAACTTTGAATAAACTTTGAACGAAAATCAAAGTGCTATGTTTTGAATGAAAAAAAGGTGCATGTTATGAAATGTGCGGTAACAGGCTGGATATAGAATATTGTGAAAGTTTATTACTGTTATGTATTAAGTGAGAATTAGATATGAACAGAGGTAGTTTTAACGGTGTGTTAGAAAAGTAATGAGATTCAGTGTAAAAATCTAATAATGGTAGTATTCTGGAATACAACAATTCAAATCCCAGCTATATTATGTGGTGTATTTTTTGTGCCACAGAAAAATCTAATATAAATGTAATTTGGTTACCTGGTTATTATTTTCGACTAGTTCAGCAATCCTGTCCGGCCCAGGTCCGTGCAGCAGCCTTCCCTCCGGCTGCGGTTACCAATCCCTCGGGTACTTCCACCTTCTGCCTCGTCTGATTCAATTTATTTTATTCACTCTGGACAGGGATCTCCACTTCCTTGGATTGCATTCTGCCTATAAACCTGATTCTTCAAAGACCCATGAGCAACCAAAAACGGGAAAACTCTTTCTTTCGCTTTTTCAATAACTTTCCAACTTTTATTTTTCCTTTTTCTCCTTTACAATTTAAACTTTTTGTTCACAACTATTCTCCAAAAAAAGCAAAAAAAGAACAAATGAATACGGGGAAACTTTTTCCTTTTTTCCCTTCTTTTTAATTTTCAAACTTAACTTTTTCACTTTTAAAACAAGGAACGGGGCTTTTCTTTCTTCTTTTCGGCTGCAACTCAATTCTCGAAATCTTCCAACTGTATTTCTAAAAACAGTCAACAAAATGGAATCAAAATTAACTGAATCGAAGATTCCTCTTGCTCTCTCTTTCTCACTCCCCCTCAACGTCCACTCCGAAAACAGAATTCGAACTCGCCCACGATCCACACTCGAACTGGGGCGGGTTCGAACACTCACATGTGGATCGTGCGCTCTTTCCACCACCTCACTATCAAATTATATTAAAATCAAATTATATTAAAAACAACTAAATGATGGGGGTGGCGGAAGCCGCACGTAACAATTACCCTAAAACCCAAAATCCTATCAAAATCCGAAAAAAACCCAAACATGATCCAAAATTCGCAATAAACGATTCAACCATTCGTTTATCGTTTCACGTTTGCCCCACGGCATCATCATATCCAAAATTCAGAGATCTTTATCTCTATCTGAAAAATTTCATTAAACTATAATAAACAAATAGAAAACCAAATCCAGATACATATCCACATCTGCGAAATAGTTTCGTAAGAATTCAAGAAATTGAATTCCTATCTTTTGTATGAAATTGTGTATTTTCGAGATACAAATCTCGATTTGTTTCTCTTTATAAGGGTGATGAAATTCGTATTCGAGGATCAGTCTCTTGGTTGGCGTCCGACGTTTAAGGACATCAAATATATATATATGTATATATATATATATATATATATATATATATATATATATATATACATATATGTACATATATATACATATATATATATAACGATATAAAAACAAAAATAAAAGTATTCTTATTGGATTCGGCCGAATCTCAGGTCTCTTTTGCAGCAATCGGTTGGCACTCTTCCCGGGGGCCCCGGAAGCACGGTGGCGACTGCAACGGGTCGCCTCAGGAGCGGTCTTAAAGAGATCCCTCGTCCTTTTCAGCACAAGACACGCTCCCTGAGAGAAGGACCATAACACTTATTTCTAGATCGGAAATGAAAACAAGCGATCAAAGGAACGTGTCAAGTACTTGGGAGTCATGCTCGACAATAGATGAAGACTTAAGTCTCACGTACTCGTAGAATATGCTAGTAAGAAAGCCGCTGGCATGCAGACAGCCACTTTTCGGTATATTGCCAAACACCGGTATACCAGGATATAGTAGGGGAATTACCCTGTCAATACTGTTTTGTGCCGCACCAGTGTGGGTAGAAGTTCTACAAACAAAACAACTGAAAACAATGAGACCAACACACAGGCTTTGTGTATTAAGGACGATCTCAAATAACGCACCATTTGTGATAGCTGGACCCATAGACATCCTAGCTGAAGAAATGCTTCGAATCTTTAAAAAGTGAACCACGAGGGCTAAAGTGTCTAGCTGAATGGCGGTGATAAGGCCAGAAGACAAAGAAGCTAGACGCAACAGGAGCCGAAAAGGCAGATGGACCTTTAAATTCATCCCTTCCGTAAAAGTTTGGAAAAAAGCGCCGATACGGAAATTGCAACTGCCATCTTACGCAGTTCTTGTCGAAGCACGGTGGGTATCGAAAATACCTAAAACGTTTTGCACACAACAGTTCACCACTCTGCCTAGAATGTAAAGAGCGAGAACATGTAATTTTGTATGCAACTTCTTGGAGTCAAGGCACCTCGTTGACAATATTGTGTGGTCCGACTAGTGTTGGACTGTAATCTGTACTCTAGTAACCCTAGTACAGAATAAGCTGCACGCACTCTAAGACCAAGACGAGAACCCGCAGAAAACAATAGAAGAGTAGCCTAAAGAGTTGACCAGCTTCGAGACTGAAAATGCAAGGTTTATCCCACGGGGAGGAGAAGTATTATGCCGGACAAGGGCACACGGTTCACTTCACTCCACATCACTAATCGAAAGTCCCGCCGAACACCGAAAGAAATTTCTTCACCAGAATTGTTCTCAAACAGAATCAGCAAAACTCCGCCACTAACCGTTTACGTAAAGAAAGGAAACACCAGGAAGTTGTTTGTGGAAGTCGCTTTTATTGTTTCTCTTAATGTTAATTTATTTTAATGGTGCAGCAAAAATAAACAAGAGTTATCATTTAACACAATTGACAATTAAGATGGTTTTAGGCTCGAACTTGTGATGCGGTCTGATGCACATTATTTGTTTTTTTATTCAATTGTTATATACGTAACACCCGATTGACACTGAATATATTTATTGTTATAAATTGTTCGTTTCTACATTTGACGGAGACTCCACGGCATTTACGCATCCCCGGCGATACGGGGAGCGGAAGGCGAACCGTCCGGATCGGCGGTTGAAATACGACTCAACGATAATCATCTCGTGCAGAGATGATTCGCTTATGGGGTGAGTTTGTGGTGTCGTGGTAGATATCCTCTCCACTAAGGATATGTTTTACCTACCACAAGAGAGAACCAGTTCTCGTAATGCAGATCATGGTGGTATGTGTGTGATCGTACCCATCACCGTGTTTATCGTTGCATTTAGCAAAGGATAAACGAACCCTGAAACGATTAAAAATGGAACAAAGAGGGAAGCGACCAAATGCTTCGTCCGGTAATGAGGGTCATGTTTACGCTGCGTATCGTCGCTATAATAGACGTTGTGAAGAAAAAATGTGCTAATGGGATTGGTGGCAGAAACGAATCCCTTGTCTGCATTTGTATATGCAGGGAAATTAGTTTGTGGCGACGTACGCAATTGATGATTGTTTGTCTATTGATGGTGAATCGCCGGTCGGCTGGCTGCAGCTGTAAAAACAAGCCGCCCGACGTTGCATTTCATTTGATAACAATGGGTGCCGAATGTTTTGTATTTATGGTGCATATGCATATTAACGAGCTATTTTTAGGAATTTTATGTAACGCGTTGTATGCATTAAATGTCCTTGAAGAAGGAAATGTTTTAGGTATGCTGGCTGGAGATTGCGGTGCAGGTATGGGAAATTGAAATTTACCTGGGACTCTTGAAAAGTTGGAAAGAAATTCTTATAGGAAATTATATGCGAAGAGATGCATGAAGGTAAGTTTTCTTTCACAGGAACTTTTTAGATTATAGATTTGATCTAAATAATGCGTGAAGCATTTAAGATGCTAATGCGATTCCATTAGCGAAAGCTTATACAGACTGGGTTGTGATTATGGGGGTTTTTAAGGTAAGTGTACCGTGGGGTTTGGCGGAACCGTCACAAGAGTAGTAAGACATGCCAGGGTATGATTTAGAGGTACATAGGCTCAGTGTTGTAAGATTCTGTAAAACTTCTGTGAATCGTGTATGCCAAACACTCGTGCGCGCCTTATCTTTAGAAAAAATACACATCCGAAACGAAAGACTTGCAACTTGACTTAACCTTCCTCAATCTCCGTAACAATAGAGAATATAGAAAAATATATTTTAAGTATTTATTCTCATTACTAAGACAATTCTGTAAAAAGAACGAAGTTTACCGCACAGGACGAGCGGTCAAAGTAAATTCGAGGAATTAAAAGCAATATGGTTGAGATGCCTGGCGAAATTTGTGAATGATTGAAATCACGAAGACTTATGATAGCACCACCAAAACCACCAAGACTTATGATAGAATCCTGTTCCTAGCCTTCTTTGGATTTGCGCACTCTGAATAAGAAATCAGGAACGAAACCCTTACTGTTGTTCACATTTGGAGAGAACGAGACGCTGCTTTTTGGGTTAACTTTACTGTGATGCTGTCACTAAGTGAATCAATGAAAAAGTTCGTAGCACACTTGGTTAATGGACGATGGCAGAAAATAAACCTGTTAAGAATAGATGCAAAGTAAAAATATCTTTATTCTAGTTCGAAAAAAAAATTATTTGAGCATTTTTATCCAGTCTTCTTGTCAATATGAGCGTCGGCACTTGGTTGAACGTCTATTCATTGGGAGCCTGTAGGAGCGAAGTCGTGGCACCGACATGGGCGCTGGGTTCCACTTCGTTCTCACAAAAAAAAAAAAAAAACAAGTTCCGCCGCAGCAAACTGTGCACAAGAAAACAACAACAGAATGAAACAAACAAACACTCAGGATTAAGTTTAGTTGAACTGGTTTTTATTGATAACTATGATGGGGTATATATATAAATCACTAGTCACATAACACACTGAATTATACTGTTTATTTGATTAAAGGCTACAGAACACTGTGAGGAGTTCAATCCAGCGACGGACAACGATACAATATTACCGAGTGCGACGATAAAAATGGCGTGTGTAAATCACCGTACCGTGTGCACGGTACGGTGGAGATGGAGGCGACCCTACTAACTCCTGGGATGGTTGTAACACCACTCCGCGATTATAACTCATTATCGCTTCCCTGTGAGCACCAGGGTAGCGATAGGAGACACGACCTGCTCGGGTCGAAGGATGGAATACGACTCAGCGATGCAGAGATGATTTCGCTAAGGAAAAAAGGAAGAGAGAGAAAAACTTTTCTCTTAAGGGTGTGACCACTAAGAAAATGCGATCTTTTTGGTGCAGTGGTATATGTGCGCGATCGTTCAGATCGATGCTATCCACACGTGCAGTGGAACAACGAAACAGGCAGGCGGCAAAGACAATAGGGAAAAATGACCAAATGCGCCGTTGGTAATGCGGGTCATTGTTTACACGATGCCTCGTCGCTATTTTCGACGTTGGAAGAAAAAGGTGCTAAAACCAAATTAGATGTTTATGGCATCTCTGGCTGCAGTAGAAACCGGGTTCATATTTGCATTAGGAAATGCTGGAGAATTTGGTTTCAGCGTCTATTGCGCTAATTATATGCAGCTGCTTGGGTTGTTTATTGATAAGACAAACAAAAAAGATTGCCAGGCAATGTGTATGAAAAGGTACATGACGCGGCTGGGAAAATAGACGGCGCAATATTTATGGTCCCTGTCATGACGGTTACAAATGTATGTAAATCTAATTATTTGTTTACCGGAATTCATCTAAGGAAATTTGACTGGCGACGTAGATGCCGAAATTGATTGGAAATTCCTGGTAAGTTAATAAAGAAATCTTAAGGAGCAATGGTATGCGAAGAGAATGCATGAAGGTAAGTTTTCTTTACAGGGACTTAAAGATCATGGATTTGATCTCTTAAATGCGTGCAGCAGTTTTAGGTACTAATACTGTTGCATTAGCAAACTAAAGGGAGTTGGGTAGTAGTTTGGGGGGTTTTTCAGGTAAGTAGACCGTATGGTTTGGCGGAACCGCTACAAGCCTACCTATGATAATGTGTAAGTCTGTGTTTTTAGTCAGTTCATTCTGAGCTATAAGTTCCGCACTTAACATTCAGTTGATTTAAAAAAAATATTGTAGCAACTTTATATTCCGCATTTGAAATGACATGCAACCAGTGTCACTTTACCAGATGCATTACATTATATCAATCAATGATGCATCACTGTGGCAAAAATATAGCTATATTAATAAAAAATGTCACGGGCGTATGGCAGGTGATAGCTAACCTTTAAAAATTATGAATTTTCGCTTCAAAATATCCAGAGTGAATATATGAGAATCACGCCATCTTGAGACGATACTTCACAACTGAGGGGATTTTTCGTGCCGACAGCGCGTTCGGTCGCAAATTGAATTGTGTTATCGCATTGCACAATAACTATCGAAGAAATCAAATAAAATGATTTATAAATTGTAAATATTGTTCTGTGTGGGTTCTCTACACCACATGGAAAACCAGCCCACAATTCCAACCAACCTTGGCCGCAAACAGCGCGTCACCTTAATCCAACTCCCCATTCAAAACCTGCAATACACACATTCGCAACCATCCAAAATCTGCAAGCGCACCCATCCCGAACTTGCAAGAATCCGTCTCCCAATCTGCAATGAAAGCATTTCCCAAAACTTACAACAGAATACAATTCAATAGAACACATTCTAAATCATCTCCCTCAATTACATCACCCGACATATAATTTTGCCCAAAACCGCTTCTGTCAATTCTTTACTTAAGTCATATTCCTTCCTTGCGACCAAGCAATCTTAATTTCCCCGGAAATTCATATACTGTAATAACCTTAGATAACCTTACAGAGTTAAGCACCGCAATAGACGATATCGTCGTTCTTGGCGATTTTAACCTCCCCCACCTACAATGGACATCGGCTGACGAACAAGCCTTCTACATCTCTAACCCCACTAGTTCTAATGAACGTATTTTTATTAACGGCCTCACCGACTCATGCCTCCATCAAATTAGCAATGTCCCAAATCATATGGGGAGACAGCTGGACCTCGTGTTCACAACCGACCCTCTCATGTCCTCAGTTGCCCCTAGCCCACACACCCTCTCTACCATTGACAATTATCATCATCATCATCGGCACTACAACCTGGAACCGGTCTTGGCCTTATTTAGCAAGTCCTGAGGCTTGTCAAACTTTCCATAATGATCTGTTTTTTCCGGGCAAGGTCATTAGTCTTGCGCCAGAGGCTCCCCGACGGGATTGACAATTATCACCCCCCACTTATATGTCAACCACGAAACCCAGCCCCCTCTACCTCCTGACTGCTTTTCTTACAACTTCCATAAGGCTAATTTCCGCCTCCTAAATGAACATCTTAGCACCACAGCGTTTCGCTTTGATCATTTGGGTGTTGAAGAAGCCACGGTCACTATCTATAAGGAGATTTATTATGCCGTCGCCTTATATGTCCCGTATTCTCGCCGCAGGTCATCGGTTTCTTCGCCGCCATGGTACAATCGCAATCTCCGCAATCTCCGCAATCTTCGGAACAAAAGGAATAACTTATGGAACATTTTCCTCAAAATGCGATCCATTGAAAACTACTCCAACTATCTCGGGGCCTTTTATAAATTTTCCGAACTCTACTACTCCCTCTACTCCAAATACCTTATTAAAACACAATCCAATTTGATCAGCGATCCCAAATCCTTTTTCCACTTTATAAATTATAAACGTAAATCCGACGCCTATCTTAACTCCCTCTCTTATGGCGCGACTACGTCAAACGACCATCTAACTATTGCCAACCTGTTCGCGTCGTTTTTCAATAAATCCTTCACAGACATCTCCTTCGAACCCAATCCGTCGTATTTCAAGAATTGCCTGAATTCTCCCTTGGTCCTTTCACTCCTCAACTTATTCAGCATCACGTAGTTGAGGAGAAACTAAACTTACTCAAAGATGAGTTCAGCCCCGGACCTGATGGACTTCCGTCTGTATTCTTAAAGAACTGTTCCACTTCTCTTTCTCTCCCGATATCAAAGATTTTCAACCTATCCCTTTCTCAAGGGACCTTCTCTAGTATCTGGAAATCCTCCTATGTCACCCCCATACATAAAAAGGGACCTAAAAATGATATCAGCAACTACAGACCCATCGCCAAACTGTCTCATATCCCCAAACTGTTCGAAGCGCTTCTTTACAATGCGTTATCTTTTAGTTGTAAATCCATCATCTCACCCAACCAGCATGGTTTCCTTCCGGGTACGTCGACCACAACCATTCTGATCGAGTTCTCATCCCATACTCTCCGTGCCTTAGAGAATGGCAACGAAGTCGATGTTATCACCACCGATTTCAGCAAGGCATTTGACAAAATCTCCCATAATCTCATCATTTTCAAGCTGTCCTCCCGAGGTTTCGAACCCCTATTGATCAAATGGTTATCTTCTTATCTGAAAGACCGATCCTACCGCGTCAAATTCAGATCCTCCCTTTCCGATCCTTTTTTTCCCACGTCAGGGGTTCAGCTAGGAAATCACCTAGGCCCCTCCTTTTTATCCTTACCATCAATGATGTCGACTCTGTTATTAAACACTCATCCATATCCATCTATGCGGACGACGCCAAACTTTACAAAACAATCATCTCTCCTCTCGACTCCTCACTTCTCCTGGAACTCAATGTTGCCAAATGTCACTCCATTACATTCTCCCACAAACGTCTACACCCACCTCCTCGCTCCTACTTCCTGCTTAACCAGCAGATTTCATACGCATCCTCACTACGTGACCTCGGAATCTTATTTGACAGGGGGCTCAGCTTCATCCCACATATTGATGATATTCTTAAGACCAACTCTGCCGTAGGGTTTGTGAAACGCTGGTCTAAGGAATTCTCTAATCCTTACGTTTCCCGCACCCTCTACATAGCCTTCGTCCGCCCCCTTCTTTAATACACCAGTCAGGTCTGGTCTCCATACTGCTCGTCCCATATCCGCAGAATCGAGAGCGTGCAACGTCGTTTTCTGCGTTTTACCCTCCGTGGACTGAACTGGGAGAATCCTCGGATTCTTCCCCCATACACAAGCCGGCTCCATTTGATCAAACTCAATACACTTGAGGAGCGCAGAACTCTTGCCGATATCCTCTTTACCCACCGTCTCCTCTCCGGCACAATCAACTGCCCTAGCTTGCTTCCCGCCATCGCACTCAATACCAACCCCCGTAACCAACGAAACCCTCGTCTCTTCTGTCTGGCCTCCCACCACACTTCCTACGGCTGTAATGAACCAATTTCACGAATGCTAAGGCGGGCAAACTCTTACCCTACCTCCTTCGATTTCTACCTCACCTCTATTGCACTCAAACGTCGTCTTCTCTCTTTGCCCCCCCCCCCCCCCCCCCGACCTTGCCCCACCCACCATCTACACTGTTACTACCCGTACACATTCCTATCATCCCACCCCTTTATCCTACTACCCGGTCTTCGCCACCCCATCACGTGCACCGCCACCTTCCCACTTTATTACCTTCTTATTTATTCTAAATTAATTTTTGTAATCCCTAGTTCTTAAGTTAGTTCGTAAGTTTTTTACTTTTAATTTCTTTTTTTTAAAGCTTGTACTAAGTGAAATAAACGAAGGTTTTGCTCTCACTAAATTAAATTAAAATTAAATTAAAACGCATATTCAAACCTACAACGGAATATTAATGATCACCATCAACTATACCGAACCGCATACATTTTTCCTAAAAACCACCTCGGTTAACTTCCTATTTAAATCATATCCCCGCTTGCAACCAAGCAATCCCAATTTTTCCCGAAAATCATTTTGGCTCCTATTCTACCTAAAAGATATAAAATCACATCAATTCCCTACAACCAAACCGCATGCATTTTCCACAAAAACCACTTCGGTTCATTTCCTCCTTAAACCATACTTCTCGCTTGCAACCAAGCGGCAGCTAATTTTCCACGAAACGATCGCAATGATCAAGACACTTGACCATACTTGGCTATGCCGCCGAAACCAATTTCCCGGTACACACAACCAACGAACCCAACTCAGCTTATACGGCGATGATTCTCCGGAACTAAATCCACTATGCAAGCATAGCGACCCCTTCCAAGTTCGTAGAAAATGGCAGTGAGTTGATTTGTCTACGACACCACTGCCACGACGCGACGAACTTTTCCCCGCTAGCAATTAGTCAGTCGAGATCCAACCGCCACCAGGGCCACACCGCTGCCTGCAAGCATTTTGTTTAGTTTCAAATGTTTCCATTCGATCCACTCAGTCGGTGTTGACGTAGTGCATTTTGCCCACCTTATGTTTGGCAATAACGCGTATCAACAGCCTTTTGTAATATAGTGTGGCGCAACTCGGGTCACTGTAGGAACATGCGGATTTACCGGACCACCAGATGCCGAAAGTCGTGAAGTGTCTCGAGACGCTATTTTCGAAAGTCCTCATTCGTTGTTAATTGAATTCAATTTGCGAAATTTTGCTTCGGGAATCAAACCAAAATTAAGTGCCTTCGGAACCGTGGTTAAATGAAATACGATACCAAAATAATCTTAGGTAAAGGGGGAAATTAATCAATAAACAGATATTTAAGAGAAAATCAAAAGAAATTTGTATACGATACGTTCCTAACAATATGTATAGACAATCTTCATTCATTTGAAACGTGACAATTTAAGTGAAGACAAAATAAAGAAAAAAAAAACATTAACAGGCGAACCAAACAACAAGCCAGTGCGTTTTATTCCTTTTTTCTTCCCCGTTAGTGAACGTTAGCAGTTTTATTTGCCCAGTGACGTGTTGGGGGTACGGTGAAACCGCGCCCGTGCTGGCGCCCCTACTTAAGCCCCCACAGTTCTAAGTACGAATAACAAACTTGAATACTAAATGAAAGGTTGCAAATCACCTTTATAAACATTTCAATAGCACATGTATTTCTAGAACATGTTACGAATAGTATTGGTGGGATAAATGTGCAAGAATTTTTAAGTTGAACGTATTGACCTAAAACCACTTATAAGATATCTGGTTGGGCAATTAACGCAATTCAAAACTTAGCTACATAGCGATTAAGTAATGGTATCTCCGCATAAGCGATACTAATAACTGGTTATCAACTATTCAGTCGCTAATGGCTAACAACTTGTAACGTTCTATGTGCTCCAATCACGGATAAACAAATTAAAAGCGAGTACCAATACTTTCATCCATAACTAGTGCCATACGTAACACGGTTTTATAACTGGCAACATTGTTGAACCTATTAACTGAACCTTTAGGTACTGATAAGCCTTTGTATATAACTTGTGTATACCTTGATAAACCTTTTATAAGCCCTGATCTGGTCTCCATTCTGTATCTAAGTTTTGTAAACATCATTGACCTTTAGCGTGGAATATACGTTACATTTACCTCCCTTGCAATTAAATCCATTCATAGAAAAATCGTTATGAATTAAAACGTGCTCTAGCTACCATCACTTGTACTGACATTAGCATTATTAGTAGTACTACCTATAGAAGGACATTCTGATCAATTTTCTTGTCACTGGTACTTGACAGTTTATTTAATTTTTAATTGAATTGAAATAATTTTTAGTTTGATTTAATTTATCTGAATAAGCTGTTTCATTGCACTACACACGCGTTCAAATAATGACCTCAATAAGGTGTTACGATTATTAATTGTAAACGGGGACTTGACAGCTTTGAATTTAATTTGTGAACGTACCCTTTCACTAATCATCAAACTGTCACTGTCAATTTATTCAGTAAACTCAACATTTTCATCATGGTTAAGTACACGAACGAACAACGTCTGCAAATTATAAAAATTTACTACCGAAAATAAGTTGTCAAGTGCCTCTTGGAGAACCCTATTGTACTACCCTAGGGATTTCCAATATGTAAAGTCACTAAAATTTATTTGATTGGAATATATAATGTTGCTAATCAAGTAATAAACGCATTCCACTTGCTGGTTTAAGGCAACATCCACTGTTTCCTAACTCAAACTGAATACTGGAAATATCTAAGGGTAACAATTTCAATCTATCCATCATTTGTTGCCGAAAAAAGGTGATTACTCAAATAGAATTCAATAATTTCATTTTCTGTTTACATTTGCTCAGCCTTTGATTGTTTTTATCTGTAAATACAGTCGGATGTGTTAAGAGTACTTAATGCAGAACTCATTTTCAGTCGGACTTTATTTAACCGAAATATTGATTGTTATTTTAGAGAACATCGAAACAGAAAAAGAAATTATATTATGAGCATCTTATTCATGGTCTATTATTAAATCGCGTACTTGAAGTTTGAAGAATGTCTGGTTCATTCTGAATACCGAGTAGAAAATATTCCTTTGGCCGAAACAACACCACTTTCAATTAAGTGTATAAGTTAATATACTTTGCTACAGAACATAACAGCATTTTCTACCATCCGAAAAAAATGTGACCGAAACAGAAGCCATGAGAAGTTTACACCCAAAACACCAACTAACTAGATCACGGCTGCATGTGCAAAGGGGTGTATTAACTCCCTACATAAAATGTAATACCTAAGCTAATGCTTTGGTGTATGGATCCAATGATAATTTTTTCGATTCTCTTTTGGTTCAATGTCTCCTGATATGGTTGTGTGTGTGTGTGATTTATTGGATGAATCACCTCAACATGACATCTCTACATTTTGCCCCACCACCCAGTGTCTAGAAAGGAAGGCAGTGGTCGTCAGATCATCATCATCGTCATCGGCACTACAATCGGGATCCGGCCTTGGCTTTATTTAGCAAGTCTGTCCATCGGTATCCGATCCATATCCGAGACTTGTTAAATTGTTCATAATCATTTGTTTTTCCGGGCAAAGTTTAGTTTTGCGCCACGTAGTCATCAATATAGTGTAATAAATCAGGGTGATGAACGAAGTTTGTGGCAGAAATATGTTCTGTCAGTAGGCCGTCACAGGTAGATCGACAAGTTGTAAAGGCGACTAAAGCCTCCGTGGTAGGTTGAGTCTTAAAGCCCGGCCGCCTAGTGAAATAACACTCTTTATAAAACGATCTTCAAATAATAAGTCTCAATATTTTATGCCAAATGAATCGACTTCTATGAACCGAATTCAGCAACTCAATATTTGTTTTTCTTCACTCACCAAGATCGAGAATCGTCCCATTTTGGACCGGATTTTGGCTTGCGACGAAAAGCGGCTTGTATTGCAACAGAAAATGTTCGTACCAATGGCTTTGTGTGGTGGACTACTGGTGGGATTCTGGATTGTAAGGTTTTTGGGAAGCAGTAAAACCATAACTAAGGAGGTTTACTCAGCACAATTGAACAGATTAACCAAAGAACTTACAAAAACACCTGTGGGGAGGAAATGTATTGTGTCAGGCAAGGGTACTCATTTCCAATTCCTCCTCTATTATAAAACCTTCGCCACTAAAACACCGAACGAAAACAGCACGTCACCGGTTATCAAGAAAACAAATTCGAAACACCCAGGCACTGCAACCGGAATACTAAAACACTGGTGACGTTGTTGAAGTAAATGTTCTTTTTATTGGTTTGGATGTATCCAAGTGTTTTGAAGCATTTATTTTGTTATATTCGTCATTATCTTTAAAATTGTGGAGGATAATTTGTAATTTACGGGTTGAAGTCGTAAATTAATCTAATTAGACAATGAAATCACGCGTACACGTCCGATGTAATGAACCGACGACTTTGTATGACACAACTGTTACTCACGCGACTCCCGGTTGACTTTCGCGTCCCCGTGCGCACCGGGGAGCGGGAGCGGCACGACCGTGGTGGTCGGCGGATGTAATTGGATTCTGCGATATTCATTCGCTATTAAAAGAAATTCGGCCAGTAAAACTGGTTCTCTTAATTAAGGGGTGCATTTTCTTATTCCAAGAGAGACGTAAAGTCTCTCTTTGGGGTAACCAAACAGATATCATAGAGAAGATCGTCACATGTATGTGTGTACATTGGCTCTTTTGTGGATCAAAGCCATGGGAACGAATCTAAAACAAAGAAAGGGAAAATGTGCATCCATGAGATGTGAGTTCGGCTAAGCAAACAAGCCGAATCTCATCGGATGCTAACTGGGTTTGTGTTTGCTTATGTGAGAAGGTCAATGGTAAACGGATCCAGGAATATGTAAGACAAAGGGACCGGTGATGATCGTTGTCTACAATATGCATAGTAGCTGTATTGACAGCCGCAGTGCATCATGAACATTGTGCTAATTGGTTTTAGCTTGTTTACCGCGAAATTGAGTTTATGGCTTCGCTGGTAAGGGTAGGTATTGAATTCCTATTTGCATTTGCTTATGCTGTAGGATTTAATTGGTGTCAAGAGATGCGAGATGCGTATATTTGTTTTGGTCCCCTGGGTGTAGGTCGCCAACCAATGTGTATGTATGGTGATTTATGATACACTTGGTGAGGACGGGAAATAGGCGACGCAATGTTTATGGTCCCTGTTATGATGGTTACATTGTATGTAAACCAAATCATTTTGTTTTCAGGAATTCTTCTAGGGGGATTTGCCTGGCACCGAAGGTGCCGAATTGGTTTTGGGATCCCTGATAAGTTAGGAAAGAATTCTTACAGGGAATTTGTATGATAAGATATGCATGAAAGGTAAGGATTCTTTTACAGGGACCCTTAGATTACAAATATGATCAATTTGATGCGTGAATCATTTAAGGTGCTAATGCGATGGTATTAGCGAAAACTTCTGCAGATTGGGATGAAGTTACGGAGGTTTTTCAGGCAAGTGGGCCGTGGGGTTTCAATAGGAAGGGTGTGGAGGGAACCAAATATTATTAGTCAGGCCTGGAGCTCATTGAGTAATGTGTTACTATAGGCTCCATAAAAGAATGGTTGGAGCGTGTGATACTGCGATCCTAAAATGATGTACCAACCCGTCGCACTGACCGTTACACGATGTGGTCGGAAGAAGTCTTTCGGAGACTGGGCTGATGTCCCGGACTGAGGTTGAAACACTAACATAATGGTAACCTATGAGACGGAAAATTCCAGAAGTAAACTAATTTCATATACAAGGTGGTGAAAAATTAATCACCCTATCGGAAGATGTTATAATTTTTGCAAATGGCGTCATACGTCAGTCATATTTGACATTTGCGAACTAGACGTCATATTTGACATTTGTGAACTAGTAAAAATTGTAAAGGTTCAAATATACGTTTCCATCACTCAAAATCATTTTTTTTTTTTATTTAGTAAAAAAGTAATTCAAAAACAAAAAACAAAGAGGGATACCATTACAATCTATCTACAAAGTAACATCATGTGATCGTTTTATAAGAGACTACTCTTATCCGTAAAATCAGATCCTCACTATTCTAACTAATTTTGCAGTATCAGAAGCGTCGGTTTCATTAATACGACTGTATACACCGTCCACTAATATTTATAAACAGTAAAATTCCATTGTTAGGCAGCCCAGGCTTGTTAACCGATTACAGGTGCGGAGATGAGCCTTCTTAAGCTGTAGGCACTCCAAAATGGAACAGCACTGGATACCAAAAACGCCACTACTCTACAAACGCTTTTTGGAAAGGGAAAGCCTAGAGGCTTTTGTAAGGGAATATTCAAACTGCCGCAACCAATCTCCTGTAACTTTCAGGTAATAGACTCCCTACCGGGATTGTCAGCGGATGGGTTGTTAGGGAACGACTTCCTGTCTAGGAATTGTAAGGTCAACGGACACGGGAATTGTTTGGAATTCTCCCAAACCAATGTAAATCCGGTAAGCTTTTCCGTTGAATTCATAAGCGAAAGGAAGAGGGTGTCCAGACATAAGGAAGCCAGTCGGGAACCCGTGCCTAGGGAATCCACAGAGGTCCAGACCGCGGTCGGAAGTACACCGGATACCCTACCCAAACAGGGGAAAGGTGACGAAAACTTATCAGGCTCCAAGCGTACCAACCCCATATTGATAGCGGACAAACCAAAGAAAGCTAACAAAGAAGTAACAGTGGTGGAACACTCACTACCAAACGCTTCGTAGGTAGAAATTGTTCTGAACAAATCGGCGATAATACCGGCACGTTCACGAAAAATGCTGAGACTTCCCATAGAAATTCGGGAAGAGGTAATTCTAGTACCTAAACCAATTTTCATATCCAATTGTATTGTAGGGAAAACGAAGAATGCCCAAGTAGATGTACTCAATATCGCAAGCTACCTCCAAACCATAGACCGAATCATGGTGGAGTTACATCCAATGAAGGAATTTTCCACCTTTTCGCTGGAAAATGAGGACAACCGTTCTACGGGATACAATGCGGATAAAAAGCCTTCGGAGGGAGAAAACCTCCAGTATATCCGACATCTATTCCCAGAGGAGGAATTACCAAAAGATCCGAGGTTAACACTATAGCGTTTGGGGTTGATAGTGAAGAACGTGTGATTCGAACTGACGCTATGACAGTTAGAATCACCAAAAATTGAACCAATGCGTAACACATCAGGCTACTGGCCGTGCTTACAATTCGATTCTTAAACTCAAGTATATTCCACTGATGTGAATTATTATGTTATCGCTATGGTATACGGCTCTGATGCATTTTCTTATTCGATTTTCGTTCGATTTTCTTCACTATTTACTTGTGTATTGTGTGTGTATCTGTTAGAGACGCTACAACACAATTACACGAGGAACTCCACTAGGGAAAAACCCGACATACCTTCAATGCCCTCAATACGACGACTTACATGTGAGAGTACATTTTAAGGGGAGTCTGTGTAGTCACTCGATCCGATTTGGATTGCCAAGGGAAGAAGCATTTGAACCTAGATATCATTCGAATGAAATCGCAGTGAACGGCTCCGTCAAATTTCGTTGTTGTCTCTATCGCTACCTTATTGACGATCGATCAACGATACTCTTCAAACATATTTCATACAACGTCGGATGGGTGTAGATTGCCCACCCTGCCTCGGATATTGTTGCTTTTTGTGATTTTAGTGTACATAACTCCACGACATTCTAACAAAATGAGAACTATTGGGCGCAATTTGATTGAACTAGGGGAAAAGTTTACGTGAAAGTGAGAAACCAGCGCCATTCTGCGAATATCTTGGATATGTTTCTGTGATCCAAATCAAGCAATTATTCCACATGAACGACTCATTCGGAAATATGAACGATTGTTTGATATATGTTCTGCAGTCACTAATGTATCAACTTAACTACTAACCAACCTACACAGCCTCGTATGAAAATACGGATCTACCGTCTGGGATGGTTTGCAACTTTGCTTGGTCAAAAGTTTGTTTTTGAAACTCTGATGTCAGTGTCTGCGCAGAGTTACTCATAACATTTACTGACGGCTTTTCCTATTGTGGCAGTTCGGCATAATTACTCAGCGGTGGGTTGGGTCGTAATGCCCACCATTCGGGTAAAATACTACGATACTCCTTTAATCTATAGTCTCCATGAAATAATTGGAAGAAATTCTTAACCAACTTTTAGAGCTCGAATCAAGGACCCGGTCGAGTAAAAAAAATATCTCAAGACGCTGATTCAAGGCTATAGGTTTGTCTTTCCTGAGAAAAGTAGAAAATGAAAAAAGGATAGTTCTTTCAAACCGGAACTGTCGTGGGTTCCTAACAAGCATTTTCCCAAGGCTTATCCCATATTGGCGGTCATTTAACAGTCCGCTACATTCCACATATGTAATTGACTAATCAATTTTTTCATCACCTTGGACATAATGGTCTGTAAAGCTATTGGCGGTAGACACTTTTTCTCTTTCTTTGGGATTAGTTGAATACCAGTGGTTTCTCCAACAGGCTGGAAGGGCTTTTCTGCGAACCAAACATTGATTTTTTTCTTCTGGTAACTAAGGTGGAAGCAATGTGGCGTGGTACTACTTATCGGACTCGTTATTTGCGTTCCTCGTTTTCAGTTCTTTGCAAAATGTATGTATGAACAGCTTTCATACACCAGCGACAAACATATACTTGTCTTCTACCGAAGTTCTCTAAGTCTGTTTTTACTCTTTTACACACGCTAACTGACGCTCGTGATTGTCTATCAGTACAATAAAATCAACAAGTGAAATATATGTAACATGTTGTCAGTAATGACACAGCCATTCTAACTTTCTATCATTACCCCCAAAGAATTGAAAAAATATCAATTCCTGCTATCTAAGGGATTTAGACTCTGTATTGGCAAACATTATGCCCAGAGCCTCAACTTGCCTCAACAGCAACGTGGTATTTAAAGGTAGCAAATAGTCGTTTTTATGTTTGGGTTGCCAGTACGAAAAAGCCTTGCCTTTACGAAAAAGCTTCGTCTGTTCAGCTACGACAGTTCAAGCTACGTCTTTTCAACCTACGTCTGTTCAAGCTACGTCTGCAAGCAAGCAGCTACTGCCCGATATACAGACCTCTAGGATCCCAATGTAGGAAGTATCAAGTGATTCGTTTGGGCGTATTCTTTTTTAGTAGGGATTTTATGACTGATCAAATTTTCTAACTGTCAAACTATCAAACTGTCGATCACTAAAACTCTCAAACTACTGAATTGTCAAACCGTCATTACACTTTGTTCAGTATTGTTACACATTTCTTTAAGGAAAGACATAGCTCGTTACAATATCTACAAATTACTCCGGTGTATTATGAAAGCTCCTCGATAGTATAGTTGTTATATACCCGCCTGTCACGCGGGAGACCGGGGTTCCATTCCCCGTCGGGGAGCCTCTGGCACAAGACTAATGATCTTGCCCGGAAAAAAAAATCATTATGGAAAATTTAACAAGCCTCAGGACTTGCTAAATAAGGCCAAGACCGGTTCCCGGTTGTAGTGCCGATGATGATGATGATGATACCATGAGCGAACGAGAGATACATACGTTTGTTGCGCGACAGAATATTATAAAAATGTTAACGAATGAAGGTCTTAAACACTCGAAAAATGTTTCTCGATTGAAGGCACAGTTTGGTGATGATACACTGCCTGGAAACTGCCAAGCAAGGTGTGGCGAAGGAAAGATGAAGGCTACCGAGTGAAGATCAAAACTCGTCTCTCAACAGGAAAAGTTCTTGCGACGATTTTTTTCGACTGAAAGGGAGTTTTAGTAATTGAATTTCTTCACGAACAACGAACAGTAAGTCAATTGTTACAGTCGGCAAAGCCGCTTATCGAAATAAAAGACGAGGTGTGCCCATACGAGATGTCCTCCTTCTTCAAAACAACGCCAGGCCTCACACCGCGTCCTTGACAAGGGCTACATTGGAAGAAATGGACAGTGAAACACTCGAATATCCTCCTTATAGCCCAGACTTGTCTTGCTGTGACTATTTTTTGTTCCCATCCTTGAAGGTATCACTTGGAGGAAAAAAGTTCAAAAGTAATGAAGGAGTCGAGTAGCACATACGCAATTGGTTAACAACTCGCCCTAAATTTTTCTACGATCAAGGGGTATTAAAGCTTTCAAATTTGTGGCAAAAGTGTGTAGATCACGCAGGAGACTGTATTGAAAAATGTTGATAGTATAGTTAGTGTGTAATATTTTCAATAATATATAAAAGGAAACGTACATATTTGATTCACCCTCGTAGTAATACTAAATATAGGTATAACTATGTAATGATAACAGTAAATATCGTTATTTCAAAACTATAACAATAATAACAATAACTTTACTATTTTAAGACCATATTAGTTATAGCACTCTAATAATGGTAATAAGTAACTTTATTTTAAGTCCATAATAAAATTAACACTGTAATAATAATAATGATAAATATCGTTATTTTAAAACCATAACAGTAATAACTTCATAATAATAATCAGAATAAACAATGTGATTTTAAGACCACAATAGTAATCATTCCATAATAATAATAATAAATATCCTTATTTTATCACACTTTAAAATGTGTCCCGTCAATTTCAATAATCTCCTTTTTTTTTGGTTAATTAATTGAAATATAAGACAGATACACCCACCTTAAGTCATTTACATGAACCACGTTTGTATGCATTGGTTACTTAACAAGTTGTGCGAATTCGGTTATTTTCGAAATAAAGTCAACAGATGCGCCAAATCTCTAATTAACTGGTCAATAATGTTGTCTCTTCTACTCTTACTACCCATCCTTCCCATTAGTAGTAATAAATTCAAACTGCCAGTACATTTAGCAATTATTTTTACTAAGGTCAACCACTATATTTACAACTCAGTTTTCTTCACAATGAAAATATAACTATTAATTAATTATAATCAAAACACAACCACCCCGTGCGCAGTCTGATTGGAAATTTGAGATTTATAATTCGCAGAAAATAAAACGTTTTATTTTTTTAAGTTTCCACTTACATTTAAATTCGTATCTGGAACAACGTTGCCTTTGCAGAAGGGAATACAATTTATTTCTTCACACTAGTTGTTTATCCACAAAAAACACACTTTTCTTTTGGCCTAACAAACACAACTTTTGTTCACAATTACTGACCCTGGTCTTGTTTGGCAATGGACACGACCCTATTTTCTCTGATTATTCCGAAACTGGTCAAAGCAGAAAACTTAGCGTCATCGAACGCATTTGCAGCGAACCGACTTTGTGGATAGTTAATAAACGAAACTCTTCCGTTGGACGGTTGCACGCACAATTCAAAATGACTGTTTTAAATAAATAAATACTAAAACATACAAAGAATTCGAAAATGAAAGCGAAATGAAAAGGAAAATGCAAACCACGACGACAGATGTTGGTTAATGGGAATTTTTTGAACTATATTATTTCGAAAATTCCGTCTTGGACATGCTAAGCGTTCAATAGTCCAAGATGTACTAATCCGACCGACATACAGCGGCCTCCTATCCCTAAATGGCTATTGGTGGCTAGTTGTTGGCCTGACTATTGGTTTCGTGTAAATTATAAGTCGGCTAAAAAAGCTACTGGCAGAAACGAGCTACGAAAAAAGGAACCGAGGTAGGAGTACACGGCGTAAACGTCTCTCTTATGTTACGTGTTGCGTCTTTATGGCCAAAGAGCCCCAGTTGAATAAGCACCCGAGGTATTCGACAATGACGACAACAGCGACAACTACGTTTACGTTTAGTCGAATGGATTGCGGTGGAAATGAAAACAAAAAAAAACCTATTCGGAGCGCGCAATACATTCATTCGATCCACTGGTTAGTATCTGAGGTGGCATTATGAATGATTTGTGCGTTGGTATGGTTCTGATATCAAAACGACATTATCCGTGGAAGGTGAACAACACCGACAGGTGGTTTCTGTGTATCAGTGTACTGCAACTAACTACGTTGCGTTGTATCTAATAAATACAAGCTACAAACTAGACTCTCATAACTAGATTCAAAGATTTCTCAATCAATATACCTTAATCGAACTTCTATACTCTGATTACAGTTTTATTTGATTGATGTGTGGGTATAGGTGTTTTTCCTCCATCTTACCTGTGCGTATACAAATTGTCTATAGATTGCTCATTATTGAATGTTGCACTTTGATTTACAAACATTTGCCTGTAGCAGAAGCTCCTATAATAAAGTTTCGAGGTGGTACTTTGCATATCCATCATTAATTGTTTTGCAGTTTGGCACATAGATATGTGCTATTTAGTAGTTTTCAAATCAATACTAATTTTATTTGTTATAGTGTGGGTTTCGTAAACATTAGGGTAGACACATAAAAACCTTTGCGGGGGTGTACAGTGACAATATTTTTAACATCTTTTTAAACTTGTGAATGTTCATTAATATAATGAATCGCAAAACTTAACATATGTAATATGTCATTATATTGAAAATTAATCTTAGGTTTTATAACGAGTTATGATAATGACTTACTTAATTAAAGTTAATTACTTAAGTAAGACAACTCCTTTTTTATAGAAGGTCAATAGATTTCTTATATTTGTACATTTTTATTTAAAACCTTGGTTATCAGTTGATCATGGTTAATTGAGATAAGTTCGCCTGCACACATGTTCAACTGATGATGGCGATGTTGTACGGATTTTGCAATACATCTACTAGTTGTTCCTGTAAAATTGTGGAACAAGTTTTATTATTCCATCACTGGAAACTTCCTTAGACATTTTTCGAATCCGGAAGTTGACAGCGGTTGTCACCACGCCGTCCAAGGTGTAATGAGTACTTTTGGGGTCTCCCTTGAATAGAGGAATAAAATAAAAATCGCATGGGGCGAGATCAGGGGAATAAAGTGAAACAGAAGTCGGTTAGCGCTTAAGGTTTCACGACTCGTCCCCTGTTTTGATTTATAGAGGAAAGGCCTCTTTTGACCTTCCTCTGTTTAATGTTGATATCTAAAGTTGAGAAGGCGTCAGGGCACATAAACCCGTGACGTGATGAGTTGAGAATTCGCCAGGGTACATAAGCCCGTGATGTGATTTTTAATTGGCGCCTAGGCTCTTTTACCTATGCGTCCTGAAAAAGATCAGTTGGTGATCCAACAACAATCAATATACAAAAGTTGTGGTTGTTGCTGAAAAAGATTGATTGATGATCCAACGACAAAAAATTGTGTTGATGTTCACTTGTCGAGCATTGAAGGTAGAATCATGTTTATTTCCAAATTGTTTTGCCTTGTATACCAGATCATAATCTAACAAGCTCTCGCTACTGTTTCTACAAACACAAAGTCTCGCTATTTTTTGTACAAAATAATGTCTCGTTATTTTTTGTACAAAAACAAAGTCTCGTTATTTTTTGTACAAAAAACCAAGTTTCGTTAATTTTGTAAAAAATTCCTCCCTACAGTAAAACTATAATACTATTTCGAAGACCATATGGTGACGGGCCTGATCCTTACAATAGGCATAACATTTTCTTAATTACTAAGAGACTTGCCGTAGACAAGAGGACAGTCATAAATAATAGTATCTCGTGAAGTACTACTCAATATCTCATAAATACAATTTTATTATCGCGTAATGGTGTGCGCTGTTTGTATTGATACACGAAACGAACTTATCCTTTAACTGAGTACAAATATGCTGAAAATACTTAAATTAACATCCCCCTTAGATATAATTATTTAGAGGCTTACACACTTTCTCTCCTTTTCTTTTTGTTTTTATTTCTGTAGTTCTTTTTTGCACTTTTGGCTCCTTTTACTTACGTCAATTCTTTTAATTTTAATTTTAATTTAAAATATAGTTAAATATATATATATGTATATTCATCATCATCATCATCGGCACTACAACCGGGAACCGGTCTTGGCCTTATTTAGCAAGTCCTGAGGCTTGTTAAATTTTCCATAATGATTTGTTTTTTCCGGGCAAGGTATATATGTATATTAGGTGTCCAAATAACCATCTATTTACCAAATATATATATATATATATATATCATATATATATATATATATATATATCATATATATATATATATATATGTATAAATATATATATATATATATATATATATATATATATATATATATATATGATATATATATATATATATATATACATATCATCATCATCATCGGCACTACAAGCGGGAGCCGGTCTTGGCCTTATTTAGCAACTCCTGACGCTTTTCCATGATAATTTGTTTTTCCGGGCAGGGTCATTAGTCTTGCGCCAGAGGCTCCCCGACGGGGAATCGAACCGCGGTCTCCCGCGTGATAGGCGGGGATACTAACCACTATACTATCGAGGAACCCATATTTATATATATATATATCTATATATATATATATATATATATATATATATATATATATATATATATATATATATATATATATATATATATATATATATATATATGGTAAAAAAAAACCTTTACAGAATGTATATATAATATATTAGAAAAACAGTATATATATATATCGAGTACCTGGCTGACTTTCAAACAGACAACTTGTCTTACAGTTTTGCTCGTGCTATTTATATTAATCAACCGTTATTTTCACAATAATTATCACAATTTAATTATCATTATCTTGTTTTCTTTGCCTCGTTTTTCGCATACAAAAATTTGAACAAGTGTTAAAACCGTTAAGTTATCGCCCCTGGGCCACGTGTGTTAAACAAAATTAAGCGCAACGTTACGACCCCGTTATTGGAGGCCAAACTCCTCCCGATAAACTTTCAAAAGTGAACAATAAAGTGCTAGAAACATCTAAAATGTGTTCACACACTAACTTTTTTCAACCACTTCAAAGTCTGATGGAAGATTCTCCTGAAATGGATCCGACCAATTACGAAGAGTGCGCAGAACTTCCTAAAGAAATCGTTCCGCCAATTGTGGTGTTAAAAACAACTAGTGCTAAAGTGCGTGATATTTTGAGCATCATTAAGATAGACAAATACTTAATTAAAAACATATCGCTTGGACAAAAAATATGTGCCCCAACAATGGACATATATAACAAAATCAGAATCGAACTCTTACGGTTAAAATGTGAGTTTTTTACCCACTCGCGTAAGGAACATCGTCCTTTAAAGGTAGTGTTATCAGGATTAGACTTGATTAGCAGCGATATAGTGAAAAATGAACTAATTGCACTCGGGATTAAGTGCCTAGATGTTAAAACCATCACATTAAATTCGTCAACAAAAGCCCTGTACAAACACTACTTGTACATCGTTTACATTCAACGCGGTACTGTTAAATTAAACGAACTAAAACGGAACTACTCTACTTTGTTCAAAACCATCGTTCGCTGGGACTTTAAAAAACGTCAACCAGGTAAGGTCACAATTGCCAGCTTTACGGCCACAGCTCGATGCATTGTCACATAAATAGCTTCTGTGCAATCTGTTCGGGAAACCATAAAACGTGCGACTGCAAAACGAATGAGGTCATCAAGTGTGCAAATTGTAGTCGGCCACATAAATCCACCGATCCAGAATGCATAAGCCGAAAGCAGTACATAGACATTCGCCGCAAATTATCCCCACGTGGACGTGGTACAGGAAATACAACGTTCCTACAGCCTCCGAGTGACAAACAGCAGCCACTGTCCGACCGATTATCCATTGATCATTTTCCTCCACTACCCTGACCTGTGCGTCAACCTTCACATCCTTCATCTACTGTTACGTACGTCGGCCACCACCATCCTTTGATAATTTGTGTTTAACATAATTTTGTTTTAAAATAGTACGATGGTAAGGTGGTGGAAGAATTGTACGATCCTGAAGTGAGTTTTTGAACCCACCCTGATTCGGGTGTGGATCGTGCAGTTCTTCGAGTTCGAATTTGTTTTTCGAAGTGGACGTGAGTGGAGAGCGAAATGAGAGAGACAGGAGGTTGTAAAAGTTCGGTTTTGTTATGGTTCCGTTGGTGACGGTTGTTAACGGAAAGAACGAGAAAAGAACAAAGAAAAAAGCATTGTCCCGTCTTTTTTTTATTGGTTTTCCGTGGAGTTGATCTCTTTTTTGAAGAAATTATTTTCTGGAAAGGAGGAGAAAAAGGGAAAAGCCCGTGCCTTTGTTTTTGTTGAAAAGGAGAAAAAAGTAAGATCAAAAGGCTAAAAGTTGTGAAAATAAAGTTTGGAAAGAAAAAAGACCCGAAATACTAAAGGCCCGTGTTTTGATCCGTCGAAGACGGAAGCAGGAGGGGAACATTCCATCGTTTGTGGTGCAATTGGGCACGCAGGAAAACATTGGCTTCTCCACAGAATCACCATTAGGCGGTGGCAGACCTGGTAGAGCAAAGGGGAAGAGCCGCAAATTCAGAGGACGAACCAGAGGAAGAGCCGGACTCCACGCTGCACTAACCAGGTAACCTATTTTAACTACCTAAATTTGTGTGACAAATTACGTCACAACTGGCGCTGCGGACAAACACACCGGGGAAACCTCAGCAGGCATAGAGATACGTTGCAATTAAGGAGGGAGATTTCTGGAAGGTGTTCGGCAGGATAGCAATCGGCGGAGCGAAGACTGGAGGCGGTGCGCTGTTGATGGAGCTTGTTATCGGCAGGAGAGCGGCGAAAGTATTTTATTTTTTTTTATTTTTTTATTTTTTTTTGTGGTTCAAAAATCTATTGTCGATAATTGTGGAATTGTTTTGCCGAGAGTTTTGGTTGGAGTTAATTGTTGTTTAGGAATATTTATTGTAATTGCATGTTTTGATTTTATGTAATTTTTATTGTAACTGAGGACTATTGAGTTTCCTCAGATCTTCGTCCGGACTGTTTTTTTTTTTTCTTTTCATATTAATTTATTGAGGCAAACAATTTTTTTTTACTATTAAGCTTTTTCAGCATTCCATTCAGAATTTTGGTGCACTTTCAGTTTTTCTTTTCCTTTCAGAAAATTTCGTTTATTGTAGTGTTAATGTAATTTGGGACTGTCCAGTTTTCGGAATTATCTTCAAACGTTGGTTTGGTCTCGTGTCGTGGAACTTTTGTTGCGATTTCGTTTGGATTTGCGTTTAATTAACCGAGCTTTGCTCGATTCTCTCTCTCCATTTCTCGCCCACTGAGGACGGCGATTGTTAGTTAAATTGTGGTTTTTCGTTTTGACTGACGGGTGCGGTGTGTATTTTTCCCTCATTTTTCCTTCTCTTCCCCTTTGAGAGTATTTGTTTAGTGCTTTTGTGATTGTGTGGATCCGTTGGCAGCCCATCCTGTGTTCCCGCTGAATGTTGGTGAATTGTGTTCTTGGGGTTTTCGACTGTCGTTTTGTTTTCGAACTGTTGTTTGCGGGCTGATCTTCTCTGTTGTTCCGGGTCTCCTTGTTGTGTATTAGGCCCATTTAGTATTTGCGAGAGGGGAAGGCTCGTCGGACGGTGTCCTGTTGTATATTGGGAGCGTGCTTGTTTTTGTTTTTCGCACCCTTTCTGTTGGTGGATACTGTCGGCGACGAGGTTGTTTTTTCTTTTCTCCGCGGGGTATCCGGGATTGACTTTGGTGTAGGTGACCTTGAGATTTAGTTAGACGGCCGGCAGATGCAGACAAGGCAACGTCAAAGAGATGTCCGAGAGGGCACTCCTGCCCGGGCACGACCCGAGGCATTTCCCGAGCCGCCGGTTGACGAGGTGGATCCGGAGGCATTCCACGATTCGAGGGACGAGTTTGTGGAGGACCGATCGCCGGCGCGCCCCCCTCCCACCGTCGGCAAACAGCCTGTCGGGAGCATGGAGGACACGCCGATGCCCTCGTATTTTAAACTGGGCCCACAACCATGTCCTGTACGGACCATGTTGGGCACAGATAGGGTTTTCGACCTTGTGTCGAAGGCAGTCCCCATGTTTTCGGGACAGGAGGGACCGGATACGGCCGAGAGACTCTCTTCGTTTCTCAAAGGCTGTAGAAGGACCTTGGATGGGCTGGCGGTGGAGGAGGAACATACCTTCCTCCGGTGGCTGCCCTCCAGGCTGAGCGGCGAGGCCTATCGAATGTTCGAGGAGAGACCACCCACGACATTCCTTGAAGCGGAACAGCGTCTTAGAGAGGCCTACGAACCCCGGGTGTCGTATGAGGAGTTGTGCGCACAACTTTCCAAAATGCGACAACTTCCTTCCGAGGATGCCACAGGTTTCGTTTCCCGGGTGAAGCGGGCCGTGGTACGGTGCGAGGAGGCAGCTGAGCGCTTTTATGGTCGCCAGGGTAGGTCCGTCTTCGGCAGCCAGCTTGAGGGCATGGCCAAACCGGTGTTGGTGAGGGGTCTGAGGGAGGAAGGACTAAAACACTTCCTCCTCACGTTGGGTAATGTCCCTTTTCGTAGCCTGGTGGACCACCTAACCGGATTCGAGCGAGCTCGAAGGGAAATGCTGAGGCAGGACGACCTGTTTGTGGATGTGCGGCACGGAATCGCCGAACGAGCGTCGGAAACATTAGAGTCAGGACCGGGAAGTTGCTCGCCCCTTTTGGAAAATTCATCCTCCGGTTTTAGGGATTACACCGCGGCGCCGGCGCCGGTTTTATCGAACTTAAATCCCCGGGCGGTGTCATTTGTGTTGCCGGCCGAAGAGCCTGATAGTCGTCGACGGGGGGAGGATGGTTTCGTTCGGGAGCAGTCGTGCGGGCCTCTCAATTATAGACGGGATGCTGGTGCCTATGCTCCGGCCTCCTCTGGCGAGGGAGCGTGGTCAAATACCGTGCCTTCCTCGAGTCGGAGTGAAGGGTCGCAGGGTTTGGCTCGAGGGGCGTATGTGCCGGGAGATCGATCGGGTCGGGACAATCCGGTCCGGGATTCGGTTGGTCGATAGGCTCGCCCCCTGGAATCCCAGACAACATGCAGTTTCTGCAAAGTGAGGGGTCACGTGTACGACGAGTGCCTGAGGAGAAGGAACACTCCTTTCTGTCGCGAGTGCTGGCGGTATGGCCACGACATAGTGGACTGCCCGGATCGACCGAGACAGACGCGCCAATCCCAGGCTCCATACAGGGGTGGTGGTCAGCAGAGCGGAACCGCGCGGCATGGGCCACAACATCAGCGGCCGCAGGCTCAGCGGAGAGCCCTACCAGAGCCGCAGCCCCCGTCTACGGGCGGTGGGCCGGCAACATCAGGCCCAAGAGTATTCAGCGTCCGGTGCTGTTGCGAGTTTTGTGGCCGACAAGGTCATAGCTTGCGCGGGTGCGAATACAGGCAAATGTGGGAACAACAACAGGGTTCCCAGGGTTCTCCCCACAAGCGGCACGCCGGAACAGCACCTGCTGCGAGTCAAGAGCAGGACACCCGTGTGGAGAGTAGGGCAGGCGCGAGTAATAGACGCAGACTGCGTCGGCGAAATCGGAAGGCCGGTAATAGTCGCGCGGAGAGTGTGGTTTACCGGAAAGTGCATGGAGTTGATGGGCGACGATCGCCCGCGTCGGTCGATGACGAGAGACGAGCCGACTCCGTGGACTCGGAGTCCTCAGAAGCGGGTGCGAGGCGTGGCACCTCACCAAGGGATAAAAGAAATAGGAGGGAGCGACCTCAGCACCGTGGGCCCAGGTTGGGCCAAGGCCAGTCTAGTCCCGCTGGTTCGGAGTCTATTGAGACTTCCAAGCGGGATAGTCCTGAACGGAAGGACAAGGCACGGTGCGAATCTTGCAGCCGACGCACTTATGCGGCGACGGTGCGTCGGCGGGAGACATCTAATCAGAGGTCGGAAAACTCCCGGAGGTCGGGTCGGGAGACCGTAACCCGACCGCACTGAACACGTTGTTTGGCCAATACTGTCCTCAGCTTTTGCCAGTAGAGGTCCCCATGGTCCAGCTTCCTTTGGACATTGGCCGTAGGAAAACTACGCGTCTCATGGTGGACACTGGCGCTGAGGTCAGTCTTTTGAAGCGAAGGGCCCTTCACCGGGGCCAGGCGGTGGACGTTCGGCAATCCACACCATTGCAAACCATATTTGGCAACGGCAAGTCGAGTGGGTCCTGCCATGGGACTCTCAAGTTGCACCATGAGATTCCCTGCAGTTTCCACGTAGTAGACTCCATGCCGGGGTTGGAAGCAGATGGCTTGTTGGGTAATGACTTCCTGTCCAGACATTGCAACATCAACGGACCGGGTGGATGTTTGGAATTTCCCCGAACAACCATAAACCCCGAATTCTTCTCCGTTGGTTTTGTTAATGGTGGGACAAAGGGGCTGAAGCATAAGGTAACCAACCGGGGAGTTGGGACACGGGGACCTGTCAGGGTCGATACCGAGGTCCACACTTCACCGGAGACCCCACCCACACGGGGAAGGGATACGAAAAAATGCTCAGCCAGGTCACCCCAGCGAGAGGAAACATCGTGGTTGGATGAACGTGAGTCGCCGAGGATCGAAGTAGCCCTGAGTAGGCCGGTGGAAGTGCCGGCACGCTCCCAAATGGAGGTGGCTATTCCCATTGACATCCGGGAAAAGGCCATTCTGGTGCCGCAAGACGCGCGAGGGAAGATTTTATTCTCGCACTGCGTTACTGGTAGGGCAAGGAGTGCCAGGTTATTGGCACTTAATACCCAGAGTGGTCCTCAAAGGATCGATCAGCTTACGGTGAAGGTATACCCTACCAAGGACTATAACACCATCCCCTTGGTCAAGCGTAAAGAAACGTCGCCGGTAACCGACTCTGACGACGAGTCAAGCGGACCCGTGCCCGAGAACCAATCTTCGGAGGGACGATCCCTTCACCTCATTCGACACCTGTTCTCGGATGGTCAGTCGCCTGATGAACCCGATTTGAGCTCCAGGTTGGCACAATTGCACGGGGAACTTCGTTTAGGGGATACCCTGAACACACCCGAGTGCCAATCGATAACGGAGTTATGTCGCGAGTTCAACGACATATTTCATTTACAGGGCGACTACCTGACGTACACCAGTGCAATCTCGCACGAAATACCTTTGGTACGGGATCAGGCACCCATTAACCAAAGAATGTACCGATTGCCCGAAAGCAAAAGGCAGGTTATAAACGAGCAAATTCGGGAAATGTTGGATAACGACATTATCCAACCAAGCAAAAGCCCGTGGAATTCCCCCCTTCTAGTGGTTCCCAAGAAAGCGGGCCCCGACGGAGAAGCCCGATGGAGAGTTGTGGTGGACTTTCGCAAACTAAACGAAAAAACCATCGGGGACGCGTATCATATTCCCCGTATAGAGGACATTTTAGACCAGCTCGGTCGCTCGCGTTACTTCTCCACGCTCGATTTGGCCAGTGGCTATCACCAAGTTTTGGTAGATCTAAACGATCGGAATAAAACCGCCTTTAGCACCAACTATGGGCATTATGAGTTTCGACGTATGCCGTTCGGGTTAAAAGGAGCCCCGGCTACGTTTCAGAGACTAATGAACCATGTCCTTACTGGTCTGCAAGGGGTCGAATGCTTTGTGTATCTGGATGACATCGTCATATATGGTAAGAACCTGGCTGACCATAATGACAAGCTCCGGAGGGTGTTCGACCGGTTGAGATACCACAACCTCAAACTTCAGCCGGAAAAGTGTAGATTCCTGCAAAGGGAAGTGGTCTACCTGGGACATGTTTGTTCAGAAAAAGGGGCTTCGCCAAATCCTGACACGACAGCTAGTGTCAGAGATTTCCCCATTCCGAAGACGGTACGTCACGTCCAGTCATTCATAGGGTTGGCGAACTATTACCGGAAATTTGTGCCAAATTTTTCCCGGATAGTGCGCCCCTTAACGAACTTATTAAGGAAGGACGTGAAGTTCACGTGGTCGTCCAAATGTCAACAGGCGTTTGAAGAGATAAAGGGGAAGTTAATTTCGCCACCACTATTGGTTTACCCCGACTTCGCTAAACCCTTTAATCTAACCACGGATGCGAGTAATGAGGCACTTGGAGCGGTGTTATCCCAAGGTGAGATAGGCAAAGACCAGCCTATTGCTTATGCCAGCCGCACCCTGAATGGGGCCGAGCGTAGATATAGCACAATCGAGAAGGAGTTGTTGGCCATTGTATGGGCGGCGACGAATTTTCGGTGCTATTTGTTGGGTAGACGTTTCACCGTGTACACGGACCACAAACCGTTGAAGGGAGTGTTCGGCGTGAAAGAACCCACCTCACGCCTTACCAGATTTCGTCATAAACTATCGGAGTTTGACTACTCAATCGAGTACAAACCCGGTAAATACAACACCAATGCGGATGCGCTAAGCCGTATTCCCCATTCTGTAGACGAAACCCCTTCACCACCGCGATGCAATGTAGTGACTCGCGCCCAGGCAAAGACCCAACGGGACAGCGAGGGATCCCCGGGACGTCCAAGTGACGAAGAGTCACCTTCTGAAGAGGACGCCATTCCTTCCTGCACGGAAAAAGGAATGGAAATAACTAATCCCGAGGAGATCCAACACTTATTACGGGATTACCATGATCACCCTTTAGGTGGGCACCAAGGGGTGATCAAGACGTATAAGAAGATACGCAGGCACTACTGGTGGAAGAATATGATGCGCGATATCAAGCAATATATTAAAGTATGCAAGATTTGTCAGCGCATGAAGTCTTCCCCAAATTTACGAATGCCGATGGTAATCACCGACATTGCCAAGAGGCCTTTCGAAAAGGTTTATTTAGATATCGTGGGCCCCCTGGACCGTACTCCTGAAGGCAATCTATATATACTTACGTTCCAAGATAATTTATCGAAGTATATAGATTGCTATGCCCTGCCCAATGCAGAGGCTGAGACAGTGGCTTCGGTCTTTTTCGACCAAATAGTTGCAAGGTATGGTGTACCTACACAACTGGTCACCGATCAGGGCAGCAATTTCCTGAGCAGCCTGTTTAAAAGCGTGTGCAGGCTGCTCCGCATCAAAAAACTGCAAACCTCAGCGTACCACCCACAATCGAATGGTGCCTTGGAACGAGCCCATCGACCGCTGGTAGAATACCTACGCAGCATTGTGGGCACAAATCCCCAAACCTGGGATCAGTACCTGAGGGCGGCCACTTTCGTGTACAACACCAGCGTGCACGAGAGTACCCGATTGACGCCGATGGACTGTCTCTTTGGTTTTACTCCGGAGGTTCCCTCGAACATCAAATTACCTCCGGAACCGGGTTACAACCACGAGAGCTTCCATAAGCTATTGAAGTACAAGCTTCAGAAAACGTACGACATAGCTAGGCGCAATCTGTTGATCTCGAAAAAGAGGTCCAAAGGGTACCATGACCGCCAGTTACGCCAGTTCACGTTCCATGTGGGCGATAAAGTCTTGATGCGGGAAGAAAACAAAAAAGGAAAATTGGCGCCCCTATGGAGAGGTCCTTATGACGTGGTGGAGGTGAAAAGTGCGGTCAACAGCGCGGTGAGGCAAGGCAAGAGGACGGTGGTTGTGCACAACAACCGTCTGAAGCCCTACTGGGAGTAGGGGAGTCGTGAGCTCGAGGATTAGATTAAATATATAAGAGCGGGACGTTTTCGCCGGCCGGGTGACATTTTGGAGTGGTTGAACGAGAGGGGATCAACTCGCCTTGGCGGGGGAGTCCTAACCGGATCGTGTGGGCGGTCGAGCTTTTGGTCGAACCATCGGATTGAGTGTCGGACCCGCCGCGGTCGTTTGTGTTGTCATTGGTTTTGTGGAGCGCTAGTCTGTTGTTCCCCCCTCTTATATTAATAACTACGTGTTAGTTAATTTATTTATTTATTTATTTATTTGTACTAACCCTCATATAAAAGTAGTATAATCCCTACTAACATTAGCACTTAAGCATATAGACTAGTTAATTTATTTATTTATTTATTTATTTGTACTAACCCTCATATAAAAGTAGTATAATCCCTACTAACATTAGCACTTAAGCATATAGACTAGTTAATTTATTTATTTATTTATTTATTTGTACTAACCCCCATATAAAAGTAGTATAATCCCTACTAACATTAGCACTTAAGCATATAGACTAGTTAATTTATTTATTTATTTATTTATTTGTACTAACCCCCATATAAAAGTAGTATAATCCCTACTAACATTAGCACTTAAGCATGTAGACTAGTTAATTTATTTATTTATTTATTTATTTATTTATTTGTTGATTGGTCTGCTGATTGTTTATTTGTTTGCTCTCCGCCGTCCACTCTCCGGCGTGACATTCCTCTCCCAAGAATGCCACGCAGTCTTGTGGAGGGGGGAGGTGTGTTACGTACGTCGGCCACCACCATCCTTTGATAATTTGTGTTTAACATAATTTTGTTTTAAAATAGTACGATGGTAAGGTGGTGGAAGAATTGTACGATCCTGAAGTGAGTTTTTGAACCCACCCTGATTCGGGTGTGGATCGTGCAGTTCTTCGAGTTCGAATTTGTTTTTCGAAGTGGACGTGAGTGGAGAGCGAAATGAGAGAGACAGGAGGTTGTAAAAGTTCGGTTTTGTTATGGTTCCGTTGGTGACGGTTGTTAACGGAAAGAACGAGAAAAGAACAAAGAAAAAAGCATTGTCCCGTCTTTTTTTTATTGGTTTTCCGTGGAGTTGATCTCTTTTTTGAAGAAATTATTTTCTGGAAAGGAGGAGAAAAAGGGAAAAGCCCGTGCCTTTGTTTTTGTTGAAAAGGAGAAAAAAGTAAGATCAAAAGGCTAAAAGTTGTGAAAATAAAGTTTGGAAAGAAAAAAGACCCGAAATACTAAAGGCCCGTGTTTTGATCCGTCGAAGACGGAAGCAGGAGGGGAACATTCCATCGTTTGTGGTGCAATTGGGCACGCAGGAAAACATTGGCTTCTCCACAGAATCACCATTAGGCGGTGGCAGACCTGGTAGAGCAAAGGGGAAGAGCCGCAAATTCAGAGGACGAACCAGAGGAAGAGCCGGACTCCACGCTGCACTAACCAGGTAACCTATTTTAACTACCTAAATTTGTGTGACAAATTACGTCACACTACCTGGGCTTCTGGCCTCCATCAAACCCAGCGACCTTCCAACAGTGATACGACACACACGAAGAAAAATCCGTCTGAAACTATAACTAATGATAACTTGTTCTCATTTAGCGAGATAAACTCTCTTCTTAATGAAGTTGTAACCAAGCTTAGTGCTTGTCAAACTAAAGCTGACCAATTTAACGTCATTACCACATTAGCTATTAAGTACATATACTCGGAAAAAACATGTTAAGAAACTCTCTTAACATCATAACTTGGAATGCGAAAAGCATCAAAAACAAAAAGCATGCATTTTTTAGTTTCTCGATAAATTTTAATATTGACATTGCACTTGTTTCAGAAACCTGTCTCAAACAAGACATTTCTTTCTCACATCAAAATTACATATGTTATCGCCTAGACAGGGTACATGCTAGTGGTGGAGGTGTCGCCATTGTTGTGAAAAAATGTATAGAACATTCCTTGCGTCCTTCATTGCTCCTTAAGTTAATTGAGGAAATTAGTATAGATGTAACATTAAGTGATAACTCCAAGGTGAGTCTTTTTTCGTTCTATTTCCCTGGTGGAAATGGAAACATTGAGAAATCTACTTACTTTAAGCGGGATCTGCAAAAATTGTATAGAGTCAACACTCGAAACAAGGTAATTATTGGTGGTGATTTAAACTGTAGACATCAGTCGTGGAATTGTCTTACCGCGAACTGCTGGGGTAACATTTTATTAGATGTTACTGAATCCAGCCCAAGTTTTTCCATACTTTATCCACTTCTCCCCACCTATATCCCAGCGAGTGCTAACAAGACTACTCTTGATCTATATATCATTAATATTCCAAATTTTTGCACAGTACCATTAACTCTAAATGCGTTAAGTTCAGACCACCTTCCGATCAGCCTCACAGTGAATCATACAGTAGTTGTAATTCGTACCAGTTTATACCACAACTATTCCGCCGCCAACTGGAATTGTTATAAATCATATATAAACACGAACTTGGTTCTAGGTGATACCAGCCTAAATTCTATAAACTGCAGCGAGCACATTGATATCCTATGCAACAATTTTGTTTCTGTTATCAATAGAGCGGCCGATCTTGCGATACCTAAATGTTCCACTGCTCCTCTTGATAAGGCACCGCTTCCTGAAAATATCTTACATCTGATTAGGCTACGAAACTCTGAAGGAGAAAATGGCTGCGTTATAGAATCGATTGTTTTCTAGTTAATGTTAAAGTCTTAAATAATATCATTAAAAACGAAATCTCAACATATAGGAACAAGTGTTGGAATAAACACCTTTCCTCTCTTGACAAAGCTAGCAAACCGTTTTGGAAAATATCAAAAATTATGAAAAAGAGAGGGTCAAGTATTCCTCCGCTTAAAGTTCACGACAAGTTGTTTATTTCTTCAGTGGAGAAATCGAACCTACTTGCTAACACGTTTAGTAAGAACCACTCCATATCTATGCATCTAAGCGACGCGTATACTGAATCTGAAGTTGCTAACACTATCCATGTACTTTCTCAAACACCAGCTAAAAGTACTTACGCAACTAACATCATCAAAGTTAAAGAATTGATAAAAAAAACGAAATCAAAAAAGGCTGCGGGTCTCGATAATATTAACAACAAATTAATCAAAGCACTTCCACCTGCTGCAAGTAACTATTTAACGTTCATTTTCAACGCTTGTATTAAGAATTGTTATTTTCCGGACTGTTGGAAAACAGCAAAAGTAATACCTATCTCGAAACCCGGCAAACCGAAGAACAGCCCCGAAAGCTACAGACCTATTAGTCTACTTAGCTGTCTAAGTAAGCTCTTAGAAAAAATCATTAAGGAAAGGATTGATCGCTTTGTGGAAGACAATAACATCTTACCAAACTTTCAGTTCGGTTTCCGTAGTGGTCACAGCACAATCCACCAAGTCTTGCGCATTAAAAAGCACATAGCTGGTAAATTCATCGACAAGGAGTCAATGGGACTGGTTCTTCTAGACATCGAAAAAGCCTTTGATACGGTATGGCACGATGCCTTGATTTATAAGCTACTGAAGGTTAAGCTGCCAATGCCGCTTATCAAAATTATACAGAGCTTTCTTCGTTCGAGAAAATTTGTTGTTAGTATAGGAACCGACAAATTCTCTACTCACCAAATCCACTATAGTGTACCCCAAGGCTCGGTCCTTGATCCCTTATTATTCACATTGTTTGTCGCAGATTTACCATGTCTAGATGAATACATTCAAGTAGCTATGTTTGCCGATAATACGGCCATTTTCTCTTCGGGTGCCTTATTCACTAACGTCTACAATTCTTTGCAAGCAGCTCTTGACAAGCTAGCAGTATATTACAGGAAATGGAAAATAAAAATAAATGGTAATAAAACACAAGCTGTCTGGTTTTCGAGATGTAGGAAACACTGTTACCTACCAAATGGCACTAAACCCAGTATGTGTGCAGTTGATATTGATTGGTCCGAAGACTGTAGATATCTAGGTATTATTCTAGATAAAAAACTTATCTTTCAAAAACACATCACTATCACAATTGACAAAATAAACAAAGTCATAAGAGTTATGTATCCATTAGTGTGTAAAAAGTCAAAGCTTAGCATCGAAAATAAAGTTATAATATTTAAAACCATTTTTCAAGCTATACTCCTGTAGGGGCCCCTGTATGATGTAATTGTGCTCGCACACACAAAATAAAATTGCGAAGGTGTCAAAATAAAATATTGAAAATGTTGCTGAATTTACCATGGCATTATTCGACACATGAACTACATGAAAACGCTAACGTTAAACCGGTAGAGTTCCTTATTGACAATGTTCTCGTTTCCCGTCTTGCGTTAGCGTGGTAACTTCGGTTAATTGATAATTGGCGAACGTGGAGAATGAGAGAACAGAAACACGGTGTACTGTGATCTCAAGGTGGGTAGGTTGTGTGTGGTGGTATCAAATGCAACTACTGAGCCTGACCTGGTGACCCAGTGTTACGGCTGTGACGAACCCAGAGAGCATTGAACTGTATGGAAACAGAGTTATGGAGAAGAGGAAGAATTAGCTGGTGCTATTCACCTGCGAAAAGAGATCATTGATCCCAAGCGAATGGATGATCTGCAGAAAATCGATAGGACGCTACATTGGCTAGGGAAATAATACCGTAGGAAAAACGGTAAGGAATGCGGCAATTACCCAAGCCAATGAATGATGATGCAACCGCGTCGTTTGATTCGACTTAGTTGTTGCTAACCAACACGATGGGATTTCCGGTGGAAATCTCGTGGTTAGAGTAATGGAGTTGCCATATGGCGAAAATGGTAGCTAAACTCAATTATGCATTATCTGCATAGGATAATGAGTTCAGCTATGCGTCCTTGGGAAAACATGTTATTTCAGGTGAATAGGATGAACGGTGGAATAGGGGGTAATATAACTCGCTGAAAGCGGTCGAAATAAAACGGACATTGTGGTTGGAATTGTGGCTTGGTTCTCCATGTAATATAGAAAACCCCACAGTTCTCCATGTAGTATAGAGAACCCCCACACCATCCCATCGCGAAACTGTCACATATTCCAAAACTGTTCGAAGACATTCTTTACAACCAGTTATGTTTCCGCTGCAAGTCCATCATCTCACCTAACCAGCATTGTTTCCTTACGGGTAGGCCGACCACCACCAATCTAGTTGAATTCTCATCCCACGCCCTCCGTGCCATAGAGAACGGCAACGATGTCGATGTAATCAGAACCGATTTCAGCAAGGCCTTCGACAAAATCTCGCAGAATCTCATCCTCTTTAAGCTATCCTGTCTTGGCTTCGAACCTTTACAGATTAAGTGGATTTCTTCCTATCTTAACGATCGAACCTACCGTGTCAGATTTAGACCACCCTCTCCAATCCTTTTCTTCCCATGTCAGGGGTTCCCCAGGGCAGTCATCTTGGATCCCTCCTATTATTTATACTCTTAATGATATAGACCCCAGTATCAAGACGATCCGCTCTTCTGTCGACTTCTCACTTCTTCAAATGAATGTCGACAGGTTTTCAACTTGGTTGCCAAAACAACTGCCTCGAACTAAATATTGCCAAATGTCACTCAATCACCTTCTCCCATAAAAGATTCGACAGTTGGTGTTACCATAACTGCGTGTCTGTATTTTAAGATATTAACGCATCTATAAGTAGGTATGAAATTCAGTATGTCGTTTTAGCCGAAGTGTAAACAACACACAGTGTCGAGTTGCGTGGAAAAAATGAGCACTTACGAAAAATGTTATTGAATTATCTTATTTAAACAAATCTGCAGCTGAAGCCCACAGGTCTTAAGGGGGCTATGCTTTGTCGGAACTTGCGGAGATTGGTTAGATGCTTCAAAAATAACGATTTTGATGTTGAAGATAAGAAACGGTCTAGCTCATTGAAAAAGTTTGTAGACCATGAACTGGAAGCTTTACCTCATGAAGATTCATATCAGACGCTAGCATAGATAAACTTGATCCTTCAATAGTTTCGTAACGTTTGAAAGTATTAGAAATGATTCAAAAGTAAGCATATCGAGTGCCGGACAGGTTGAAACCATCGAATATATGTTGAAGGACCCGAATTAAATGTTCACATGGATTATAATGATAAAAAGTTTATTTAAGGTGTCAATACATTAATTTGTTTAGGTACAACAGATTGATGCAGTGACATGATCAATAGAATAATAAAAGGAGAAGTTCATAATAAAACTCATCATTTGAAGATTTTTCACTGAAGTATCAATTCCACAATGAAGACTTTGATACACTCACTTTGAATATCAGTGTATTATTTTACACAGCAATACACATATACTAACTTTCAATTCCATACATATTTTGCAAATAAGTCCTAGATTAGAGGTATTTTCACGTAATGCATAAAGTACAATATTTTCTCTTCATAAGTCGTGGCCCTTTTACTAGTTACCGATAAAAAAGTTCGTTTTGCCAAACATACTCATCAGGAGTACAAAGCATGATTTATTCGATGCAATCATACTCTTAGAGATCACAAAATCAACTACATAGTCAATTCTGTTCTCACTTCTTTTTAATTCACATCATTGACCTAGATGAAGTAGGTCAAACTCCAGATGTTCCTCAGTTATTGCGAAACACGAACTTGTTGTGGGCAAATCTTGCACATCATTGCTATATACATTTGTGAGCTCATTTGGTTTTTCTTATTGTAAACACAAAATCTACCTTTTGACACAAACCTCTCCTCTGATATAATCAGCTCTCAGCTTTCCGTTTTTATTCATGGCAAGAAAAGCGAACATACACCGATACATACAGGCGTAAAGCAAGCACTTGCTTTCGGGCGATGTCGTCCTTTAAGCAGGATTTCGGCACCTTTAAATTATCAACCAGTGACCATGGGGTTTCACTGGATACTGATTGCTGGGTGCGAATTTTGTTCACTAGAAAAATTATTTCCAATTGTTGATGTGTTAAGTAAGGACGCACATTGTATTTCAGTTGAGTGTGCTCTAAGAATAAGTATAGATATTCTTTCGTGACGAGCATTGCGGGTTGGTGAAAAGTAAATAAATTGTTTCACAATTGAAGCGAAATTTGGGAATATTTTCTGTTTTTGTACAAAGTAAAGGGATTTAGTACAAATTAAAAGGAAAAAAAAAACCATTTTCAAGAATTCTTCAGGAAATTTATTAATTAATATTATTTTATTCTTTGGGCGTAGAAACTGTCCTGAGTAAGGTCTTAGAATATTCTCACACATAAGACTTGTAGTAAAAGGGGACTAACGGCTGAGTGGTGAGTGGGGTTCTAATGGTCTGCCGTTCGGTACAAAAACGCTTCATTAGATTACAGCTTCTTTAAATGGAAAAACGCTTTGACCATCTTTCGAAACTTGGCTAATGGACTCAGTCAAAAAAATTTGGAACAGGTGGTAGGTTTGTGGCGATTCCGCCAAACCCCACGGTTCACTTACCTAAAAAAACCCCCATAACTCCCATCCAATCACGTAATTTCACGAATGCAATCGCATTAGCACCTTAAATGCTTTACGCATCTAGGATTATCTAAGGTATAATCTAAAAAGTCCCTGTAAAAGAAAACTTACCTTCATGCCTCTCTTCGCATATAATTTCCTGTAAGATTTCTTTTCTACCTTTTCAGGAATCCCAAAACCTATTCGGTAACTTCGGTTCCCAGGCTAATTTCAATTTCCCACACCTGCACCGCAATCTTCACCCAGCATACCTGAAACATTTCCGTTTACAAGGACATTTAATGCTTTCAACGCGCTAGATAAAATTCCTAAAAATAGTTCCCTAATGTGCATATGCACCATAAATACAAAACATTCAGCACCCATTGTTATCAATTGAAATGCAACGACGGAGGGCTTGTTTTTACAGCTGCAGCAAGCCGACCAGCGATTCGTTGTTCAATAGACAAACAAGCATCAACTTCGTACGTCGCCACAAACTAATTTCCCTGCATATACAAATGCAGACAAGCGATTCGTTTCTGCCACCAATCCCATTAGCACCTTTTTTCCCCAACGTCTATTACAGCGACGATACACTGCGTTAACATGACCCTCATTACCGGACGAAGCATTTGGTCGCTTCTTCCTTTGTCTTTGCCGCCTGTCTGCCTCGTTGTTAAATTGCCTTCGAGCACGTGTAAACAACATCAGATTTGAATTATCTCACACACACCACCATGATCTTCATTACAAGATCTGGTTTCCTATTCCACCAAGAGAGACTTTACGTTTCTCTGGTGGTAGGTAAAAACGATATCCTTAGTGGAGAGGATATCTACCACACACCACAAACTCACCCCATAACCAAATCATCTCTGCACGAGATGATTATCGCTGAGTCCATTTCCATCCGCTGACCACCACGGTCATGCTAACTCCCGCTGTCCGTAGCGCTGCAGACACGCGAATTTCAATCGCGATAATACCCGGAGTCGTGAGAGGTGTTTCGAACTTGTCGGTTACCAATTGTTTGGCGAGTTTGTGCCGCAATTCGTTTGTAATAGTTAAAGTAAATAGAATTTGTCGTGAGTTATTGCTTAAAAATAAGACCAATAACCATACAATTGTGAACCCCCGGATCTAAATCAAAAACATTGCAGAACTACTCGTATAACCAGTGTTTTAATGTGCCGTGCCTGCTGTTCCTGAGAGTGTTTTCCTTATTTTTACTTGGTTGATCGTGTTAGTGTTTTTCCTTACTCCCGGTTGTGGACAAACGTGGCGACGTTTCGTTCCTTTACTCGGCGGAACTTTAGTGACAAGCCGAGGGGGATAGCAGTGAACCGTGTGTCCGTGTTTGGCACAAAACTCCTACCCCACTGGTTCCTCCTAAGGTAAGATACCACCCTGTCACGCCATACGTTCCGCAATATGGTCGGGAGAAATCCTTAACTACATTCTGGTCGTTTAGTTGATCGCTTGGACGGAATTTGAGAGAATGCCATGGTGGTCCGCCTCTGGTAAACTCGGCCCCTATTCACATCGTCGATGACTACTTCAAGGAGAACAACAGGCATATAATTTGATAAAAAAACAAATTGTAAACAACTCATCTTCGCAGAGTTTGGTTCGCTCGCGAAACACTAACTAGTAAGGGTGTTTTTTTTTAACATCAGAGGGATTAGTTTCACTAATGCACATTTATACGGTATCGACTTATATTTACAAATAGCAAACCCAAAACTCAAGTTGGGTCGTCAACCGACTCGACATAACTGCGTTGCCCCCAATATGACTTAGTTTAGTTTAGTTTTTAGTTTAGTGAGGGCAGAACCCTCGTATATTCAGCTTAGTACAAGCGATAAAACTTAACAATTATCTTAAAACTATATATAAGAATATTAACTATGGTTAAAAGGAAAAAAAGGAGGGGGTATGTTTGGCGGGTTGGTTACTGGGTTTATCCATCAATTATCACTCATTCATTCAATCTGCTTAGTACAGGATGTAAGAGTGTAGACGGGAGCGGGCGTGGTCATGGGGGGGAAGAGAGGAGATGTAGTTTGAGAGCAGTAGAGGTAAAGTTGAAATCGAAGGAGGTAGGATAGGAGTTTGCCCGCCGCAGCATTCGCGAAATGGGTTCATTAGAGCCATATGAAGTGCGGTGGGTGGGCTGATAGAAGAGATGAGGGTTTCGCAGGTTACGGGGGTTAGTGTGAAGTGGAATGATGGAGAGCAGGCTTGGGCAGTTGATTGTGCCTGAAAGGAGACGGTGGACGAAAAGGATATCGGCATGAGTTCTGCGCTCCTCATGTGTTGAAGTTGATCAGATGGAGCCGGCTTGTGTATGGGGGGAGAATCCGTGGATTCGCCCAGTTCAGTCCGCGGAGGGCAAAGCGCAGAAAACGACGTTGCACGTTTTCGATTCTGCGTACATGGGACGAGTAGTGTGGAGACCTGACCTGACTGTCGTGTTTAAGAAGGGGGCAGACGAAGGCTATGTAGAGAGAACGAGAAACGTAAGGATTAGAGAATTCTTTAGACCAGCGTTTCACAAACCCAAGGACAGGGTTGGCCTTAAGAATAATATCATCAATATTCGGGATGAAGCTAAGCTCCCTGTCAAATAAGATCCCGAGGTCGCGTATCGAGGGTACGGATGATATCTGGTGGTTAAGCAGGAAGTATGGCCGTGGGGGGGCAGGGGGACGTTTGCGGGAGAAGGTGATGGAGTTAGATGCGGTATTTAATTTCAAGGGTACACCAAAATCCCCCTTTGTGCCCGCGTTTGTGTAAAAAAAAAAACGATGGAGTCTGCCTCTTCACCCGTTTCGATATATTTTGCCAAGGAGAAGATGCATTAGAACACAGTAGCTAGGATATCATTTGGATGGACTTTCCCAAAAATTGAGCGCCTGGATGAAAAGTTTCCCCAAAAATAGATCGATTTGGATGAATGTAGACGATGCGTTTTCAGATCTCCCTTATGTCGAGTTCTGACCATCGACGAGTTCTGACCGCCGACGAGCCAGCACGCGCGCCTTTGCTTCGTGATCCGTACCATCGGATCAGTTGTGCAATCCGTTTTTGGAATCTTAAATAAACACAAGATACCCAATTGCACAATGAGTTCGCGCGAAGTCGTACTGTGGTCCGAAGTAAACAAACGGATCTCCACGCACGCGTCCGAGTGCAGTGCAAAGTTATCTGTGTAATCCTAAGCAAATAAACGGAATTCGACAAACGCGGCTTAGTGTTGTGAAAAGTGCGAAGATATACACACAGTGCGGTAAAACCTTCTACCCTTTCTATTCCTTGTGTATGTTTTCCCACTTTTCACACCACTGTTTGCGTCACTCAGGCACCGATACTCTCGATTGATTTATAATCTTTGGAGAGTTTCTGGTGTCGAATTGGCATAATGTTCGGCATAGAAAGGATGTGACCTGGATTCCGGCACGGATGTAGTGACTTACCTACTATAAAGGGATAACACCTGTACTGGTTGGTTTTGCTTATCTATTGCTGGTCGTTACTTGCATTATTTCCCATAGGTATTGGTTTGGTTTTCTGTGTAGGGCCAATTCAATGGGAATTTCGCGTTAATTTTTGTAACATTCGCGGCCTCAGATGCAATTCCTCCTCTGTGTCTGCCAACGTTTCTAACCAGAAACCAACTATTCCTGCATTTAGCGAAACCCAGGTAATAATACTAATACAGATATTTCCGATTTTAATCTACCTGGATATAACTTAGTGCCTCTGTTCTTTCCACATCGTGCTCTAGTCGCATACCAGGTGTATTCATAAGTTTTTTTTCGGTTTATCCAAGAGATGGTGCTAGCGAAAACTATGCAGCGTATTAATTTGACACACGTCATTTTGTTCGTCTGAGATTTAACTACAAACACACACAAGTTGAGTTCGCCAAAAACGATCATCTTTGTTTTATCGTTCAGTGATAGTAAGTTTTGTGCCTGAAAAACAACGTTTGCGCCATGCATTGCCTTTCTTATTTAATTAATAGAAAATGGCTGCTGAATGTCACCATTTGCTGGTAGAGACATATGGTGAACACCCTCCATCTATTAGAACATGTGAGACATGGTTTTGACAATTTAAAAGTGGTGATTTGAATGTGAAAGACAGACAGTGAGCGCTCTGGTAGACCACAAAAATGTGAAGACAAGTAATTGGAGGAATTATTGGATGATGACCCAATTCAAACTCAATGGCAATTAGCAGAAGCATTACATGTGTCACAAGAAACAATCAGCAGACGTTTACGAGGAATGGGGAAGATCAATAAACTCGGTAAATGGGACCCACACGATTTGAATGAACGTCAAATGGAAAATCGCAAAGTCAAAGGCCATATGGACTTTCCCAACAGCTTTGCGACTGGACGAAGAGCTTCCCCGAGAATCGATAGATCGGGGTTGTTGTGGACGGTGAGTGTTTGGATCTGTATTCTGTTAATTCCGGGGTGCCTCAAAGTTATATTTTGGCTCCAACCTTATTTTTGCTTCACATTAATGATTTCTTGAAATCAACGGATAATAAAGCGTTCAGTTTTGTGGATGATAGTACGCTTGTGTCCTCGTTTTCGAGTGATCAACCGATTAGTGCATCAACGCCGCACCAGCTGAGATGTAGTCAGATCGACTCTCTCAATCAGGATCTGGATAAAATCCTGCAGTGGGGAAAGTCCAATCTCGTCGACTTCAATGCAACGAAGACACAGTATACATAGTATTCACAAAGAAAAGTGGATCATCGGTTCCACAGCTGATGCTGAATGGCCAAGCCCTCAAATCTGCGGAAAGCATGAAATTGCTCGGCGTTACGGTCTGTGGGAATATATCGTGGCATAAACACGTGTAGAACATCGCCAGGTCCGCCTCAGGAAAGCTGAGCTATCTTTATAGAGCCAAGAAATATTTTACTGCGGCTCAACTTCTTCTCCTATATAAATCCCAAATTAGACCCGCGCTCGAATATTGCTCTCATGTTTGGAGCTCTGCTCCTAAACATATCCTCGATTTACTTGAGAGCATACAGAGACGAGCGATCCGCTGATCGGGGACACGGCGTTGACATTAGGACTACAGTCGCTATCACATCGAAGGCGCCTAGCCGACCTCTGTCTGTTTTACCGATATTATCACGTGTACTGTTCTTCGGAGATTCGTGGTATTATTCCGCGTAATTCGGTCTATATGCGCTCCGCAAGACAATCCGACAGATCGCACCAGTTTGCGATTCATCTCCCGACGGCGCGAACGTCTCTGCATCAGAACTCGTTCCGTTATTGAGTGGGAAAGCTGTGGAACTCTTTCCCCGCGCGAGTGGTCCCGGAGCGTTACAACCTGCAACTATTCAAAAGGAACTGCAACAGCCGGCGCTATAGTCTTACATCTCCCGAGAGAAGTATATTAAAAAAAAAGCAACTAAAGTAAATTAAATAAACTAAACTAAAACAAAAATCAAAAAGCAATAAAGGAAGAAATTGAAATTAAGCAATACAAAATAAAATAATTTAAAAAAAGATTACATTAAAGGGAGAAATAAGAAGTTTTCTTTTCTCTTTTTATACGGTTGAATACATTTATTTAAAAAAAATTGAATAATGTGTATTTCATTTGAAGGATAACTGGTAATTTTTGTTTATAAAAAAATATCAATAATAATAAAAGCTATGTTTTATCTCTGAGGTACCGAGTATCATGGTAAACATGTCCTTTGAAGGATGCCCTGATATAAAATGTGTAAAAGTGTTTTAAAACTTTAATAGAGAAACAGCTGATACATAGTCTTCAAACTACATCATCATCATCATCATCGGCACTACAACCGGGATCCGGCCTTGGCCTTATTTAACAAATCTCTCCACCGGTCCCGATTTCGAGCCGATGTCATCCAGTTTGGCACTCCCAGGCTCTGGGCGTCCTGGTCTGCGCCATCCCACCATCGCAGACAAGGTCTGCCGCGCTGTCTCCTTCCATACATCCTGCCACAAAGGACTTTCCGGGCAGGCTCCTCTTCGCTCATTCGAGCTAGGTATCCCGCCCACCGGTGTCTACCGAGCTTGATTTTTCTTACAACATTAGCTTCAAGGTAGATTGCGTACAACTCATGTTTGTAGCGTCTCCGGAATCGTCTTCCCTCACATACGGGGCCAACAATTCTTCTTACGCCCTTTCTCTCGAACCCGGCTAAGAGTTCAGAGTGCCTTTTATTAAGCACCCAGGTCTCGGATCCATACATGAGTACTGGTAAGACCATGGTCTTGTACAGTAGTAGCTTGGGTGTTCAGGTTAATTTCGGGATTTAAAGAGCCTTGATAGACCATAGTAGGCTTTGTTGGATTTGATCAGCCGTTCGCGTATTTCTTCTTCCATCTTGTTATCGACTGATACTATTGGCCCAAGGTAGTTAAAGGATTGCAGTACTTGAAATTCCTGCTCCACTACCCTGATAGTTTGACCAACATTAGGTTTTCTCTTCGCAGAAGTTGCCACCATGTACTTAGTTTTTCCCTCATTAATGTGCAGACCCAATTTTTGTGCCGCCTGCTCGATCTGGGTGAAAGATGCCTGTACAGCCGATTCGGTTCTACCGGTGATGTCGATGTCGAGGCAAGTATCTGGCTGCACTTGGTGACAATTGTCCCTCTTGCTGTAATGCCAGAGTTACGGATTGCTTTCTCCACCGCAAGGTTGAAGAGGAGGCAGGCCAGACCGTCCCCTTGTCGGACTCCATTAAATATGTTTATTGGTTTGGAGAGCAATCCCGCTATTTTTACTTGACTAGTTACGTTGGTCATGGTCAACCTACAAACTCGTATCAATTTGTTTGGAATGCCGAATTCTCTCATGGCATGATATAGTTCTACCCCGGCTATGCTGTCGTGAGCGGCCTCAAAGTCTATAAACAGATGATATAATGGAATCTTAAATTCCCGACATTGTTCCATCGCCTGCTTAAGGGTGAATATCTGATCAATCGCTGATTTTCCTGGGATAAAGCCACACTGATATTGACCAATGATCGTATAGCGTTTGAAATAATAGTGAAGGAGATCGTGTGATTCGAACTAAGCGTTACCCATCAGGCTACTGACCGTGTTTTGAATTTGATTTTTAAACTCGACTATACTCCACTGATGTGAGTTATTTTTGTTATCGCTAGGTATACGGTTCTGATGTATTTTCTTATTCGATTTACGTTCGGTGTCCTTCACTATTTTTGCTTGTGAATTGTGTGTATCTGTTAGAGTCGCCACAATGGCTTTAGCGTATGGGGCTATCCGATCTTGTAGGATAGTGGAGACTATCTTATAGGCGGTACTCAGCAATGTTATACCCCTATACTTCCTGTACAGTGTGATATCTCTCTTCTTATGTATGGGGCAAATTATACCACGACGCCAATCTTCCGGCATCTCCTCTTGCTCGCATACGTGCACCACGATCTCATGAATTGCGTGATGTAACGCTGTCCCTCCTTGTTTGATCAGCTCAGCTGGTATGCCATCAGCTCCAGGGGCTTTATTTGATTTGAGTTGTCTAATGGCTTTTGTTTCCCCAGTGCTTGGTGGCGGCAGCATTTGGTCTTGATCTTGCATTGGTGGAGCCTCCAATTCTTCTATGAGCTGACCATTTAGCAATTCATTGAAGTGCACTTCCCATCGCTCCAGAATGACTTCAGGATCGGTGATCAGATTACCCTCTTTATCCTTGCAGTAAGTGCAGCGTGGTGTGTACCGCGTCATACTGCGGATTATTTGGTAGAACTTCGCGCCTGGTGCGGACCTCGCTCTCTACTTTTCTCTCGTTCACAGACAAGGTTTTTTCCCCAGGCACTTTTCTTTTGTCTGTGAAGTCTTTTTTCATATCTTCTGAGCTCTTTGTATTTCTCCTGGCGCACCCGCGTGCTATGAAACTGCTGCATTGCCTGGTATGCAGCTTTCTTACGTTCAGTCGCTAGTTTGCACTCATCATCAAACCAGTCGTTCCAATCTCTACGACTACTGCCTACGATGGCAGTATTAATGATTGTATTCTTAAGGCGTGTCCATTTCTCTTCTACGCCCGACATTCTGGCCCCGGACTTACTCTCCCTCCGTCGAGCTCTTCCAGGGCGAGTCTTAACGGATGACCAAAGGTGTTATTGGTGTTCTCATTGCGTAAGGCAGCCGTGTTGATTAGAACCTGATTCGCGGATGCAATACGTCTCCGTAAACCAATCCGCGCTCGGAAAACTGTACCAACAAGATAGTGATCCGAGTCGACGTTGGCACCTCGCTACGTTCGTACTGTCATCAGGCTCGAGGAGTGGCGGCGACCTATCATCATCATCATCATCGGCACTACAACCGGGAACCGATCTTGGCCTTATTTAGCAAGTCCTGCGGCTTGTTAAATTTTTCCATAATGATTTGTTTTTTTTTTTCGAGCAAGGTCATTAGTCTTGCGCCTCTCAACACGTGGTCAATTTGGTTGCGAGTGGCTCCATCAGGTGATACCCAGGTGGCTTTGTGGATATCTTTACGCGGAAACCTGGTACGCGACACGACCAAGTTTTTAGATGCTGCCAGTTCGATGGACTCGTAGTCCATTGTCATTAGTGTTCTCAGGCAAACTATGGGAACCTGTGTAGTCCCCGGAAACCGGCTCCCGACCTATTTTTGCATTCAAATCACCAAGAACGATTTTCACATCGTATCTTGGGCAGGCATGGAGGGCCCGTTCGATGTTCTCATAGTATTCTTCTTTTTCGTCTTCAGTGGAGTCCTCTGTAGGTACGTGAACATTTATGAGGCTTATATTCTTAAACTTGCCTCGCACGCGAAGAGTGCATAGCCTTTCATTTATTGCATTAAAGCCGATAATGGCAGGTTTCAGTTTTTGGCTGACTAGAAAGCCTACCCCGAGCACATGGTGTTTTGCGTGACAACTGTAATAAATGTCATACTCGTTTCTGTGAATAACACCTGTGGGGTGTTATAGGTCGTTGCGGGCCGGCACGGGCTCTGGATACTCCTATTTTCCAACAATCAAAAGTTCTGCCGAACGTTGTTCACCAAAAGGGGCCAAGCATAAATGAAAACTCACTGGAAGGGTTTATTGTTAAGCGTCTTTTATTTTTATTATTGTCCCTATATTTATAAAGCGATCCACTATGTATAGCGTTGCTTTTGTCTAACTTTGTTTGGCCCGGAAATCAATTCTTAACTTAACGTGAAACAAAGCAGGGGAGCAAAATCGAATTCAGCGCTCAGCACGACACCCCGGGTTGATAGAAGGCGACTCCTCGATATGTGTCCGGCCCCGGTGGCGGTTGGATATCCACTTGATGCGCGCGCGTTGGTAGTTGGATGACGACTTCTTCAGCGACTCGGATGGGTAGCGACTATATGGGCGAACCGATTCTGGCGTGGTGTGCACGCAGCGGTGGTTGGATCTCGACTGACTAATGGAATGAAAAAAAAATCCATTCATCGCGTCTGGTGATTGAGTCATAGGAGAAATAAACTTGCTGCCACTTCTGGGGAATTTCGAGAAGCGTTGCTATGCTCGCATAAGAATTCAGTTCCAGCGAATCCTCGCCGTACAAGCTGAGTTGGATTTGTTGGTTGTGTATACCAGGAAATTGAAATTGCTTGGGTGCAAGCAAGGAATATCGTTTAGATAAGATATTAACCGAAGTAATTTCGGGGAAATGTATGCGGCTTGGTATAGTTGGTTGCGATGGTTAATGTTCCGTTGTAGATTTGAATATGCGTTTTGTTACAGCATATGAATTTCGGGCAAATTAAGATTGCTTGGTCGCAAAGAGGGAATATGAATTAAGTAGAGAATTGACCGAAGCAATTTTGGGTATATGTATGTCAACATCATCATCATCATCATCGGCACTACAACCGGGGACCGGTCTTGGCCTTATTTAGCAAGTCCTGAGGCTTGTTAAATTTTCCATAATGATTTATTTTTTCTGGGCAAGGTCATTAGTCTTGCGCCAGGGGCTCCCCGACGGGGAATCGAACCCCGGTCTCCCGGGTGACAGGCGGGTGTACTAACCACTATACTATCGAGGAGCCCTATTTTTGTATGTAGGGTGATGTAATTGAGGGAGATGGTTAATGTTCGTTGTACATTTGAATATGCGTTTTATTACAGCATATGGATTTCAGGGAAATTAAGATTGCGTGGTCGCAAGGAAAAAATATAACTTAAGTAGAGAGTTGAAAGAAAGCAATTTTGGGAAAATGTATGTGGGGTGATGTAATTGAGGGAGACGATTGGTATTCCATTGTAAGTTGGAATATGCATTTTATTACAGCTTATAAATTTTGGAATATGGATTCAGTAAAGAATTGACCGAAGCAATTTTCGGAAAGTGAATGCGGGGATGATTAGAATATATTCTGTTGAATTGTATTCTGTTGCGGGTTTTGGAGTGTGTTTATTGCAAGGTTAGGATGTATGCAATTGCGGATTTTGTATGGCGAGTTGGGTTGAGGTGACGCGCCGTTAGCGGTCACGGTTGGTTGGAATTGTGGGTTGGTTCTCCATGTGGTGTAGAGAACCCCCACACACCACTCCCCATCCATCTTATTTCCTGTAATGCTGTTATGTTAGACTTATATTCGGACAGGGCATCAGCTAGCTGCTGTGCAGCTCGAGCTCTGTACTGCCATTTTCGTTTCCGTGGTCGTCGTCGTGTATCCGGTCCATATCCGAGGCTTGTTAAATTTGCCATAATAATTCATTTTTACGGGCCTGGTTATTAGCCTTGCGCCAACCTTTCTCAGGATATTTAAACTACATAGAAATGCTTAATCTCCGTTTCCTAGATAATTGCTGCCAACCCATCTTACCCACTCAACAGATTCATATTTATCTTATTCTTAACCATACTCCAATTTCTCAGTATTCGTTTATAAGGTAGTTTATAGCTTGCTCATTGAGTTGAATAAAAGTTCTGACTTCACTGAATTCAGTTAAAATTAGGGATAACGCAACATCCTCAATATAATCAAAAATTAATAACAAACGCAACAAATATATTATGTAAGATTTAACACAATCTCTAAAATTTTATAATACCATTAGCTCAGCGTTAAATAAAATAATAACGTGTATCAGCGTTAGAGTCACGAATACGGAAGTAATTAGACTAACTGTTATTTAAAAGTAGGTGATAAATGAACATTAGATCGTATCAAGTAATAGGCAAGATATTTTCAATGACCAAACTAAACGGGCTTTGGCAGACACATAATAAGATTACTAGACAAAAGATAGTATTCCAATAAGCAATGAAACTCGTAAAAAGATGGCTATACTAATAAATAGGCGAATAAAGAAGCCAACCAAGAGTAACTGATACACACTCATCTAATTGGTAAACAATCACCGCAATAAATGGATGGAGAAATAATTTACATCTCAACATACGGTTAACATAATGTCAACCACTGTTGGACGTTCATTCAATATTTTGAGAATTAGTTTGCATTTCGTGATGACTGCCACAAATGTAACTCGTATCGCAATTTAACACAATCTCACCCACCGATTACAGAACGTGGCATTGACCACTCGAGTTCAATACGTAATATGAACCGAAATAATTTGCAACTCGACTCCGCGCAATTGGTCAACAGTGAACTTCAAAACATAAATATTTAACGTGGTTCCCATGCAGACCATACGACTCCTAAGACCTTCGGCCCTATGGAGTTTGATTGGTCAATCAGTTCACACTATTCGTGGATTGTGCCAAAACAAGCGGCCAACTGGGCCATACCAATACTGTCGACAACTTGCAACACTCTCTATCGTTAGTATACTCAACTCAATCAAGTGAGGTGTTCGACCACTTGACCATTTGATTTGAATGACGAAGGCATCCCACTCTCAATTAAAATCCAATTTCAATGCCACACCGAAGCCAGTTCGAGGTTAAAGGGAAGAATTGAATGTGACGACCGAAGTGTGTTGACAGATCGCATGATGAAGACACATTAGACACAGTCCATATCCCTGTGGTGATATAAAATGACCAAGCACGAATAACCACCTTGGTTATTCTTTGCACGCATTACCTTGACCGCAAAGAGGATTCGTTTAAGTCAGCACTCGAAAAACTGCCGATCGCTGACAAATTACCATACGATTATCCACGAATACGTAACAGATAGTAACAGTCGATGTGGCAGAGTAGTGGTGAAGAAATTTCAAGAAGTGCGAAAAGCTTACAAGTTCAAAATTTCGTCAAACTGTACAACAACATTGGCCTGAGTCAGATAAAAAGCCTGTCTTTTCTTCAGGTTGTTGGGAAAGATCATGCTATTCAGCAGTGAAACGGCAATTAATTATTGGTTTCACTACAACTGATATCACCTTGGAGGTTTTAAAATTGTACTCTTATTCAGCTCTTTGGGAACCTTTTGTGTGTAAAACGTTCGTAGACAAGCCACACATATATTTCCAAGATTAATGACGTAAATCTCTTAGGTGTATAGTTACACCTTTAAAGACCCCAAAGAAGCACATTTCTGGTTAAATATAATTAATAAGTAAAACATATTCCATCAGTAATTGTGTCAGTAATAATAACAGCAACAATAGTTCCTTACACTCTACGAAATCTCAAATATTCTTAACGATATACGATATTAAGTATGATATGTTCACTAGTTAAATACAAACATACTATTTAATATTTGGAGTGATAAAAAAAGTCAAATATTCATTGTTGTATTGATTCAATACAAAATTGACATTGTTATATTGACAGAGACATGGGTTAATAATAAGAGCAATCTTTATAATGGTAATTGTTTATACTGTAAGGTAGTTAGATATCACTGTCATTGTATAAACAAGTTTATTAAACATGCAGTCATCTTGGCTATTCGTGTTGGGAGCCCTGAAGCAAAAGGTATTAAGACAGTCTTGTAGGTTCCACTACTGCCGACACTCTTTGTATTTTTCTGATAATAACGAGAAGAAAATTGAATGTAAAAGAGATCTGTTAAAATGTACATGGCTTAATGCGAATAACCTGACAGAGGATGTTCAAAATTCTAGACATCAATTAAATGTCTAAGAGGTAGCTGTTGGGGTAATGTAACGCACGTTATTGTCGTTAACAGATCGTTTTTGTTATATTCTCTCTAGACAATGTATTTTCCAAGACACTCCTCGAAAAATCTTTCGATATTTGATTTTTTTTATCAAATCATGTTGTATACATTTCCTATTCTATAACTGTTAACACTCTAAGCTTAAACCACTTGCCAGTTTGTGCCGAAGTTCAGATCGTTTGTTCTGGATACAGATGGTAGCTCTTCCCTTGCTGTCTGGGACACACATTTATCCTACGTACTAAAAAAATGTATCAAAATAACTTATCTTTAAATAATTTCCAATTAATTGAACAGATAAATCAATAAGCTGTTGTTTTATTTTTTAGCATAATCTACTTTTAGCCGATACACTTTTGCCAGTGCTTCGGCCAATTCGTTAATCCCTCCAATATAATCTATCAAACGCTTCAAAATACACTTCTGAGTCAAGAATCCAAACACGCCGTCTTCCAACCATCCGTTGTGCATGCTGGCCACAACAGCTTGAGCGAGTAATTGCCACTCGCCCGGAACAATTCACTGAGGGGACATCTGGGCTCTCTGAATGGCAGCATGGGTTGCGTAAAGGTAGAAAAGCGGTAAAGCACCATCTGTGGTGTGCGACATCACTCGGAATACGATACTTGGGGCACGATGGCTATGAGATACGAAAAAATATTGCGCCGTTATGACACTAGACGTTAAAAATGCATTTAACTCTTTGAATTGGAATCGGATTCTATCGGATTTTCCAATAGGGACTTGACAATTTTTTTTAAAATAAAACGGAATTTCAAAAACCTTATTATCGGCTTGAAGTACAATCAAAACATTTATGAATGGAACTTGTGGGGGTTCTCTATATCACATGGAGAACCTGCCCACAAGCCCAACCTAATTTCGACCGCTAACAGCGCGTCACATCAACCCCTATTCCACCGTTCATGGTATTCACCTGAAATATCATGTTTTCCAAATGGACGCATAGCCGAATTCATTCTTCTATGCAGATAATGCATAATTGAATTCACCTACCTTTTTGCCATACGGCAACTCCATTTTTGCTAGCCCATGAGATTTCCATCGGAAATCACATCGTGTCGGTTAGCAACAACAAGTCGAATCAGACGACGCTGTTGCATAATCATGCAATCGCTGGGGAATTTATGAAAATATCTAATTAGTTCCCACAATAAATTACCCTAGTCAATTTGGCGTCACTTCGGCTTTTCCGCAGATAATCCATTTGCTTGAGATCAATGATCTCTTTTCGCAGGTGAGTAGCACCGGCCACATTTCCTCTCCTCCATAATTCTGTCTCTCACCAGTTCAATGCACTCTGAGATAACCACAGCCATAACACTGGGGCAGTAGGTCATTGTCAAGGACTGCATTTGATACAAACGCACAAGCTAAGCCAACCGCGAAGTTATTGCACTCTTTCTTTTGTTCTTTTCATCCTTCGCATGTCCACCGACCGTCGAATGATGCGCGAGTATTATTCACCTCACTGAGATATGCAAATGAGAAGATTCATGAAAAGAGCGCACTGGTGATTGGCTAATAGCTGCGCGAATTCAAAATTGATTTTTCATCCCTAATTCAGTTAGTCGCTAGTCATACTTTACCGCGGTTGGTCACGCCGCCGCTTGTTCTGAGAGAATTTTATTTCGAGTCAATTTAACGCAGTCGTTACTCAATCACCATCGTGCCAGTAATCCTACAAAAACTCGATACCATCCTTGGCGAGGTTGCGGTTTCCCGATCCACCCTAGGCCAGCTCGACGCCGCCCTCTCATCCTTACAACTTAAATTTACTAACCCACTCCCCTAACCGCGATGTGAGTTGTCTTTGTTTGAAGAACTCAATAACGCGACCGCACCCCCCCCCCTACCACACCTCAGTCACCAGCAGCCCCCCCCCCCCCCCCTCCGTTTTCTGCGACGGTCCGGGATGTCTACTCGCCAATTGTTCACTTTGGTACTTCTTGGACCCGCGAAGAATGGATGGCCCGTATTAATAAATTTAACCATTCTCATACCCCAACAACCTCTTATCTGCTAAAGGGCGCCCCCAAATCCGCGAGCTCCGAATGGATTTCGGAATACTTTCGTAAAAAATACAAGATATCCATAACAGAATGCATCGTGCTTCTTCCCTCCGATTTTGGGTCCAGTTTCCGCGTCTCTCTTCCCTCCAGTTTCGACTGGATTTTCCACCCGAACATAAATGGGTGCTGCAGGATTGGTAGGCTGTCGTTGAGAATCTGCAATCCCACCCCATCAACCAAACTCCACCCCCCTACCCCACTCTCTCAGTATACAGTCCCAAACGACACCCACCAAAACCGATCCCCAACACTATCCCGCCTGCACGCACCCCCCCCCCCCAAGGCTCTCCCCTTCCCAACAGCAAATCGTCCCCTGCCAATGCGACCCCCCCCCCTCCCTCACTTACCACACCCACCCCGACCCAGTCAAGGGATTTGCCGATCTAAGAAATATCTTGTGCCTAACCAGATCCTAGTTCCTCTCCCTAGCCCCAACCACGCCCGTCACCATCACTCTGTACTCCCCTCCTCGCCCGCCCGTAATACAACCCCCCGTAAAAATAATAGCAAACATGCTCGCCCCATACCACCCTCGGCCCAGGTCTCCAATTCCACCCCCCTCTTCGACCTCAAAACAGGCGCGAAATATTCTAACTTCCATAGGTCACACATTCTTAATCCTCCCTCCTCCCATCACTCACCTACTGGTCCTAACACGAGGCCGCCTCATGCCCCACTCCTTCCCGCACCTAGTCCTCGCCCCCGCCCATCGTGCCCCCCCCCCCCCCCCGCCCGCCCTTCCCCTCCTAGTCCATTAATCGACCCAGTATTACCACCATCTGTTAAACTCACTCAGCAAACCATTAATTCTTCGGACAACCGGTATGCCCTGGCTAAATTTAGAAACAAAGTGATCTATGAGAATGTACGCCTCTATCTTGCTTTCCTCCACGATAAAGCCCACTCTGTCTGTTACGATGGTATTACGAAAACCAGCGTAATGGCCTCCATCCAGCAGGAAGGTCTACCTACTGACGTCCCTAGCCTTCGCACCCTATTCATCAACTTCCATAATAATCTCGATATGCCCTCAAATAAGGTGTTAAGTGATCTCTCAGCATTTCATCATTATATTGACAACAAAATTACCTTTCCCAATGATCAATATTACTTTTGACCCTTTTCAGTCACCCTTTGGTCCCTATAATCATTTCAATACTCTCCCCATAACCGTCTACTATCAGAATGTTAGGGGTCTTCGCTCCAAAACACATTCGATTCTGGAAAAGGCACACCCCCCCCCCCCCCCCCCCCCCCCCCCCCTCGACATATACGCTCTGACGGAGACCAACCTTATCCCTAGTATCAGTAGTTTTGAACTATTCCCTCCCTCCTTCAACGTTTTTCGCGATGACGACGCTCATCGAGAAGTTCGCAACTCCCCATGCCGTGGAGTGCTGCTCGCCACTTACAACAGACTCACTTCGTCTCTAATTGCCATCTCTTCTTCTCCGGATCTTGACTACGTCGCAATTAAAATTGACAAGTGCCCTAAGTCTCTATTTATTATATGTTTCTATATTCCTCCCTCTCGACCCATCGCGTCATACGAACTCGCAATATAGGCGGTAGATAACCTTACAGAGTTAAGCACCGCAATAGACGATATCGACGTTCTTGGCGACTTTAACCTGCCCCACCTACAATGGACATCAGCTGACAAACAAGCCTTCTACATCTCTAACCCCACTAGTTGTAATGAACGTATTTTTATTAACGGCCTCTCCGACTCAGGCCTCCATCAAATTAGCAATGTCCCAAATCATATGGGGAGACAGCTGGACCTCGTGTTCACAACCGACCCTCTCATGTCCTCAGTTGCCCCTAGACCACACGCCCTCTCTACCATTGACAATTATACCCCCCCCCCACTGCTCTTATCTTTATATCTCGACCAAGAAACCCAGCCCCTTCTACCTCCTGACTGCTTTTCTTACAACTTCCATAAGGCTAATTTCCGCCTCCTAAATGAACATCTTAGCAAAACAGCGTTTCGCTTTGATCATTTGGGTGTAGAAGAAGCTACTGCCACTCTCTATAAGGAGATTTACTATGCCGTCGCCTTATATGTCCCCTATTCTCGCCGCAGGTCATCAGTTTCTTCGCCGCCATGATACAACCGCAATCTCCGCAATCTTCGGAATAAAAGGAATAACTTATGGAACATTTTCCTCAAAACGCGTTCCTTCAAAAAACGACTCCAACTATCTCGGGGCCTTTTATAAATTTTCTGAACTCTACAACTCCCTCTATTCCAAATGCCTTATTAAAACACAATCCAATTTGATTAGCGATCCCAAATCCTTTTTCCACTTTATAAATTATAAACGTAAATCCGACGCCTATCCTAACTCCCTCTCTTATGGCGCGACTACATCAAACGACAAGCTAACTATTGCCAACCTGTTCGCGTCGTTTTTCAATAAATCCTTCACAGACATCTCCTTCGAACCCAATCCGTCGTATTTCAATGACTCCGAATTCTCCCTTGGTCCTTTCTCTCCTCAACTTATTCAGCGTCACGTAGTTGAGGAGAAACTAAACTTACTCAAAGACGAGTTCAGCCACGGACCTGATGGACTTCCGTCTGTATTCTTAAAGAACTGTTCCACTTCTCTTTCTCTCCGGATATCAAAGATTTTCAACCTATCTCTATCTCAAGGGACCTTCCCTAGTATCTGGAAATCCTCCTATGTCACTCCCATATATAAAAAGGGACCTAAAAACGCTATAAGCAACTACCATCCCATTGCCAAACTGTCTCATATCTCCAAACTGTTCGAAGGAATTTTTTACAACGCGTTATCTTTCCATTGTAAATCCATCATCTCATCCAACCAGCATGGTTTCCTTTCGGGTAGGTCCACCACAACCAATCTGATCGAGTTCTCATCCCATACTCTCCGTGCCTTAGAAAATGGCAACGAAGTTGATGTTATCACCACCGATTTCAGCAAGGCATTTGACAAAATCTCCCATAATCTCATCCTTTTCAAGCTGTCCTCCCTAGGCTTCAAACCCCTATTGATCAAATGGTTATCTTCTTATCTGAAAGACCGATCCTACCGCGTCAAATTCAGATCCTCCTTTTCCGATCCTTTTTTTCCCACCTCTGGGGTTCCGCAAGGAAGTCATCTAGGCGGCCGCCTTTTTATCCTAACTATCAATGATGTCGACTCTGTTATTAAACACTCATCCATATCCCTCTATGCTGACGACGCCAAACTCTACAAAACAATCATCTCTCCCCTCGACTCCTCACTTCTCCAACAGGACTTCGACAGCTTCTCAACCTGGTGCCGTAATAACAGCCTTGATCTCAATGTTGCCAAATGTCACTCCATTACCTTCTCCCACAAACGTCCACCCCCACCTCCTCGTCCCTACTTCCTGCTTAACCAGCAGATCTGATACGTATCCTCAATACGTGACCTCGGAATCTTATTTGACAGGGAGCTCAGCTTCATCCCACATATCGACGATATCATTCTTAAGGCCAACTCCGCCCTAGGGTTTGTGAAACGCTGGTCTAAGGAATTCTCTAATCCTTACGTTTCCCGTTCCCTCTACATAGCCTTCGCCCGCCCCCTTCTTGAATACGCCAGTCAGGTCTGGTCTCCACATTGCTCGTCCTATATCCGCAGAATCGAAAGCGTGCAACGTCGGTTTCTGCGTTTTGCCCTCCGTGGACTGAACTGGGAGAATCCTCGGATTCTTCCCCCATACACAAGCCGGCTCCATTTGATCAACTTTAGTACACTTGAGGAACACAGAACTCTTACCGATATCCTCTTCATCCACCGTCTCCTCTCCGGCACAATCAACTGCCCTAGCTTGTTTTCCGCCATCGCACTCAACACCAACCCCCGCAACCTACGAAACCCTCATCTCTTCTATCTGCCCTCCTACCACACTTCCTACGGCTGTAATGAACCAATTTCACAAATGCTAAAGCGGGCAAACTCTTACCCCACCTCCTTCGATTTCTACCGGACTTCTATTGCTCTCAAACGTCGTCTTCTGTCTTTCCCCTCGTGACCTTGCCCCACCCACCATCTACACTCTTACTACCCGTATACATTCCTATCACCCGCCCCTTTATCCTACTACCCGGGCTTCCCCACCCCATCACGTGCACAGCGACCTTCCCACCTTATTATCTTCTTACTTATCCGAAAGTAATTTTTGTAATCCTAGTTCTTAAGTTAGTTCGTAAGTTTTTTACTTTTAATTTCTTTTTTTTTGTCTCTCTCTAACGCTTGTACTAAGTGTAATAAACGAGGGTTCTGCTCTCACTAAACTACTACTAAACTACTAGGTCACGCCGCCCACAAGTATCTGAAACGCCATCCAACATACTTGCCGCAGTACGCTCAAAATGTTTTTAGTTCCTTGTGTATTATTGGCCAAATCGTACTTTTACAATAGTTACATTGTGTCGTGATCCCTTCCTGTGTAAATACAAATACAAGTCCTTCCATTTAAATCTAGTGATAATTTATTTTAATATAAAATAAAAGAAACCATTATATTAACAAATAAAGAAGAAAAAAACGAACAACTAAATTAAATCAGTACCTTCTAATTTCTCCTGCTCTTTCCTTTGTGTTTGGATTTTTGCTATTATTTATCCAGTGACGTTGTGGGGAAGAAAGTGAACCAAGTGCCCGTGTCAGGTGCAATACTTCGTACCCCCACAAACTCGACTTCGTTCATATGGCCATCGCGGGCACGTTTGTAGCGGTCGATTCGTTGGACCTAATTTTCGATGACTCGGCAACACATTTCGGCCGCTATTTCGCGTTCAATGTTGGCTCTGAGCTCTTCCAACGTCGTCGGCTTGTTGGCATAGACCAATGACTTGACGTAGTCCCAAAGAAAATAGTCTAGAGGCGTTAAATCGCACGAACGAGGCGGCCAACCGACTGGCCCATTTCTTGAGATAACACGCTCATCAAACTTACTCTTCAATAAATCGATTGTATCGTGTGGTGTGTGGCTTGTGGTACCATCCTGTTGAAACCACGTGTCGCCTAAGTCCATATCTTCCAATTCGGGCCAAAAATGATCGGTAATCATGGCGCGATAACGATGGCCATTCACAGTAACGTGACGATCGTTATCGTCGACGAAAAAATATGGCCCAATGACACCACCGGCATGCAAACCGCACCAAACAGTTATTTTTTGTGGATGAAGTGGCGATTCATGAAGCACATGTGGATTTTCACCAGACCAATAACGCATGTTTTGCTTATTGACGAACCCATTGAGCCAAAAATGAGCTTCGTCACTGAAGATGATTTTGCGATGTAATTCATCATATTGGCGCATCTTTTCCAGAGCCCAATCGGAGAACGTACGTTGCTTCAAATGGTCCATCGGCTTTAATTCTTGAGTCAGCTTGATCTTGTATGGATGTAAACCAAGATCCTTACGCAAAATTCGCCATAAAGTGGTCTGGGCGTGCCCAATTCTTGAGAACGCCGTGGAATTGACTGATTTGGAAACTTCGACCAACCCGTTGTCTCATTGCGCGGCAACATCACACAACGAATATGTAGACTCAAATTTTTGCACTAAACTTGTTATTGCCTGTCTACTAGGGCGAGAATTACGACCGAAAATTGGAGTTAACGCTCTTAAAGTTGTGGTCACCGACTCCAAATTTCGGTAGAAAATTTTTATAATTTGCAGACGTTGTTCGTTCGTGTACTCAACCACGATGAAAATGTTGAGTTTACTGAATAAATTGACAGCGACAGTTTGATCACTAGTTAAAGAGTGCGTTCACAATTTAAATTCAAAGTTGTCAAGTCCCTATTGGAAAACCCGATAGAAGCGTTGGGGAAACTACAAGTCTCGCCATACTTGGTGCGTATACTAGCAAACTATCTCTCGGATAGAAGACTGCTCTATGACACAGACGAGGGACCACAGGAATATAAAATAACAGTGGGCGTACCCCGGCGGTCTGTATTACGTCCGCTGTTATGGAATATCATGTAAGATGGTGTGCTCAGGGTCAATGTACCAGAAGGAGTTAGAATCATTGGGTACACAGATGATTTGGTGATAGTGGCAGTAGCTAAGCATCTAGATGACCTGAACAAATTTCCTCCCAAGCAATCCAGAGTATTAAATAGTGGCTAGATATGGCCGGACTGGAACTAGCTGGACATAAAACGGATGCAGTTTTAATAAGCAGCTGCAAGGAAGTGGAACACTTTGATTCAGAAATAGAAAGACAAACAATCAGATTCAGTCCCTATATTAAATATCTTGATGTTATACTCGACATCAGGTTGACCATCAAGGAACAACTGAAGAAAACGAGTGAAAAACAAGCAAGAGTATGCAAAGTTTTGGCGAGACTGCTACCTAATATTGGTGGACCTCGGCCGCACATAGGGAAATTGATAACCAGTCTCATCATCATCATCATCGGCATTACAACCGGGATCCGGTCTTGGCCTTATTTAACAAACCTCTCCACCGGTCCCGATTTCGAGCCGATGTCATCCAGTTTAGCACTCCCAGGCTCTGGGCGTCCTGATCTACGCCATCCCTCCATCGCAGACAAGGTCTGCCGCGCTGTCTTCTTCCATACATCCTGCCACAAAGGACTTTCCGGGCAGGCTCATCTTCGCTCATTCGAGCTAGGTGGCCCGCCCACCGGAGTCTACCGAGCCTGATTTTTCTTACAATACTCGTATGAGCTTCAAGGTAGATTGCGTACAACTCATCGTTGTAGCGTCTCCGGAATCGTCCTCCCTCACATACGGGGCCAACAATTCTCCTTAAAACCTTCCTCTCGAACGCGGCCAAGAGTTCAGAGTGCCTTTTATTAAGCACCCAGGTCTCCGATCCATACATGGGAACTGGTAAGACCATGGTGTTGTACAGTAGTAGCTTGGATGTTCTGGATAAATTTCGGGATTTAAAGAGCCTTGATAGACCATAGTAGGCTTTGTTGGATTTAATCAGCCGTTCGTGTATTTCTTCTTCCATATTGTTATCGGCTGATACTATTGGCCCAAGGTAGTTAAAGGATTGCACTACTTCAAATTCGTGCTCCACTACCCTGATAGTTTGACCAACATTAGGTTTTCTCTTCGCAGAAGTTGCCACCATGTACTTAGTTTTTCCCTCATTAATGTGCAGACCCAATTTTTGTGCCGCCTGCTCGATCTGGGTGAAAGATGCCTGTACAGCCGATTCGGTTCTACCGGTGATGTCGATGTCGAGGCAAGTATCTGGCTGCACTTGGTGACAATTGTCCCTCTTGCTGTAATGCCAGAGTTACGGATTGCTTTCTCCACCGCAAGGTTGAAGAGGAGGCAGGCCAGACCGTCCCCTTGTCGGACTCCATTAAATATGTTTATTGGTTTGGAGAGCAATCCCGCTATTTTTACTTGACTAGTTACGTTGGTCATGGTCAACCTACAAAGTCGTATCAATTTGTTTGGAATGCCGAATTCTCTCATGGCAGTATATAGTTCTACCCTGGCTATGCTGTCGTAGGCGGCCTTGAAGTCTATAAACAGATGATATAGTGGAATCTTAAATTCCAGACATTTTTCCATCGCCTGCCTAAGGGTGAATATCTGATCAATTGCTGATTTGCCTGGGATGAAGCCACACTGATATTGACCAATGATGGCTTTAGCGTATGGGGCTATCCGATCTTGTAGGATAGTGGAGAGTATCTTATAGGCGGTACTCAGCAATGTTATACTCCTATAGTTGCTGCACAGTGTGATGTCTCTTTTCTTATGTATGGGGCAAATTATACCGCGACGCCAATCTTCCAGCATCTCCTCTTGCTCCCATACGTGCACCACGATCTCGTGAATTGCGTGATGTAACGCTGTCCCACCTTGTTTGATCAGCTCAGCTGGTATGCCATCAGCTCCAGGGGCTTTATTTGATTTTAGCTGTCTAATGGCTTTTAATGTTTCCTCAATACTTGGTGGCGGCAGCATTTGGTCTTGATCTTGGATTGGTGGAGCCTCCAATTCTTCTGTGAGCTGACCATTTAGCCATTCATTGAAGTGCACTTCCCATCGCTCCAGAATGCCTTCAGGATCGGTGATCAGATTACCCTCTTTATCCTTGCTGTAAGTGTAACATGGTGTGTACCGCGTCATACTGCGGATTATTTGGTAGAACTTCCGCGCCTAGCGCGGACCTCACTCTCTACTTTTCTCTATTTCACAGACAAGGTTTTTTCCCAGGCACTTTTCTTTTGTCTGTGAAGTCTTTTTTCGGATCTTCTGAGCTCTTTGTATTTCTCCTCGCGTACCCGCGTCCTATGAAACTGCTGCATTGCCCGGTATGCAGGATTCTAACGTTCAGTCGCTAGTTTTCACTCATCATCAAACCAGTCGTTCCGGTCTCTACGACTACTGCCTAAGATGGAGTTGGCAGTACTAATGACAGTATTCTTAAGGCATGTCCATTTCTCTTCTATGCCCCGCATTCTGGCCCCAGGACTTACACTCCGTCCGTCGAGCTTTTCGAGGGCGAGTCTTAACGCATGACCAACGGTGTTGCTGGTATTCTCATTGCGTAAGGCAGCCGTGTTGATTCGAACCTGATCCGCGGATGCAATACGTCTCCGTAAGGCAATCCGCGCTCGGAAAACTGTACCAACAAGATAGTGATCCGAGTCGACGTTGGCACCTCGGTACGTAACCAGTGTCAACACTTCCAATATAATGTATGCAGCTCACACATGGGCTGGAGCCGCACACTATAAGTCGTACATGAGGGGAGTCAGCACATATGCTGGCATCATTAAGAGTATGCTGCGCATTCTGAACGGTATCCGTAGATGCCACAAATGTCTTGGCCGGGAGGAAACCACTAAACATTGTAACTAAAGAAACTGTTGCGTTGCATGAGGTCTCACAAGAGAATCGCCGGCGACTACGGTCACAAGTAGGGCTCTCAAGCCTAAGAGAATGGCAACGGAGGTGCGATTCTTCCACCAAAGGAAGATGTCACAATTGGGCTCTCAACCGTAAGAGAATGGCAACGAAGGTGGGATTCTTCCAACAAAGGAAGATGGACACACACCAAGATACCTTATGTAGAAACCTGAGTGAAAATAGGACAGGCGATCTGAATTATCACTCGACCCAGCTGATATCAGGATGCATTCGCTTTTGGCAATACTTGCACAAGTATAAGGATGTCAATCACCCATACTGCTTGTACTGCGAGGACAAAATAGAAAATGCGGAACACGTAGTTACAGAGTGAGGAGATTCGAGACCACACCGCCGATTTTCGAGAGACTTATGAGACGGACAGTTACTCCGACAGGAGTAATAGATTACATGCTAAGTTCCAAACAAACATGGTCCGTAGCATTGATATGTGATATTCTATGTGACATGATGCAGCAGTTGCAACGGGACGAGCGGAGTAGCAAGTAAACACCGTCCCGTTCCGCGATGGAATATCTAAAAGAAAGTTTCGCGGGGATCAACGGGAATATGTGCCTGGCGGGAGGTGGTGTTATTCGGTAAAAATCCGGCATGCCTCTGGATCGGTCCAGAGGTATCTTTTAAAGATTTCCACCTTCCTAGCGAAAACATACAACAACAAAAAAAAAACGCTTTTGCTTCCGCGGTAATCTTTTAGTTTGGGCTGAATTTTTTTCCCTCAAACCATAATTTCTTATCGGGAAACAAAGAAACAAATCACAGAGGATGGGTTCTTGCATTTTGTCTATTCTAACTCGACTACATCATCACACTACCGTTTCTTGTTTTGCGTCATTTCTCTCCAAGCTGCACTTCTTCTTCCAGATTAATATGAACCGACAGAACTCTCAGTAGAATGCTTGACGGAAGACCAAAGAGAAAGGCGGAGAGGGAGCGGGGGTGGGGACAACTTCAGGCATGGCATATTTTATAAAAAAGGGTTTCTTCCGAGCAAGGAAATTCTCTTTGTATTCCACCAGGAGATCAAACAAATTCCTTTTGGATTCCGGCCGGGGTTCTCTTTAATATTTATAGAAAATTCGTGAACTACAAGAGTGCACCAATCTTATGTTTGAGCTCCAGGAGCAGCATAAAAATTATGTTGTCGCTCGGAGCAGCTTTCCTATTGTCTGGACGGAGCAAAAAGATTTTTGGGTGAAAAGCTTTGTGTTATAAAGCAATTTAATTTAATTGAATGAAGACAACATAAAAGAAAATTGAAGAAAAAGAAAAAGAACAAAGAAAACAACAACAACAACAACAACAACAACCTCAACAACAACAACAACAACGACGACGACGACAACAATAAAAACAAAAATAGCAACAGCGGCGACGACAACAACAACAACAACGACAGCAACCACAACGACATCAACCGCAACAACAGCGGCATCAACGACAACAACATAAGCAACAACAGTGTTACAGTCCGGGACGCCGTGCTTCCTCTGATGAGGGAAGAGCGTGGACCTTTTATTTCCTTTTCTTCTTTTTCGTTCATCAAGGCGCGTTTCTATGTTTATTCGCTCCGATTGATAATCAATAGTCAAAGAAAAACTTTTCCTTCTCTTTGATAGTAGTTAATTATTTATTTTAAACTCTCAAATCAACTCAACTTTACTTAACTGCTTTTACAATTCTCAGTTAAAAACTTTACTTAACTTTACTTTTCTTTTCTCAATTAAAAACTTCTTCTTTCAATATTCCAACTTCTACTCAACTGCTAACTCAAAACTTCTTCAACTCAACTCTCAATTAGAACTCTCTTCCTCAACTGACTTTACAATTCAATTTTTGCTCTTCTTATCTACTTATTGTTCTAATTGGTTGTAAATTATAATTTGAACAAAAACCATTTTCTCAAAGTATTCCTTTTACTCTCTGTGACTTTTAAATTTTGAATAAACTTTGAACGAAAATCAAAGAGCTATGTTTTGAATGAAAAAAGGTGCATGTTATGAAAAGGGGCATGTTATTAAATGTGCTGTAACTGGCTTGATATAGAATATTGTGAATGTTTATTAATGGTGTGTATTAAGTGAGAATGTAAGATATGTTAAGAGGAAGTTTTAAGGATGTGTTAGATAAGTAATGAGATTCAGTGTTAAAGCTAATAAGGGTAGTATTCTGGAATACTACAACAGCAACAACAATAACAACAAAAACGGCAACAACAGTAACGGCAGCGGCAATAGCAACGACAACAACAACAACAACAACAACAACAACAACGACGACGACAACAACAACAGCGACAGCGGCGTCAACCGCAACAACAACAACAACGACGACGACAACAACAACAGCGGCTCCACTAGCAGCAATGGCGGCAGCAAGAACAACAATTACGGCGGCAACAACAAGAATAGCGGCGGCGACAACAACAATAACAATAACAACGCGGAAAAAGGAAGACAAAGAAAGAGAAAGACAAAGCAAATATAAAAGTAGAAGGAATTCCTTTTTTTCGTTTCTCCTTTTTTTTGCTTTGACTAACTAATTATATTGGAAGCGCTTAGGGCTTTAAGTTATGGACATTTTTTACATGTTTCTGCAAATGGTGCGGCAGTTGTAATTTCAGAGTTAATTAACTAAGAATTAATATGCAGGGAAAAACTACAAAAGTACGAGAGCAATCAAAATTGTACATAGGTACAACTACAGCTCATCATCATCGTTATCATCGGCACTACAACCGGGATCCGGTCTTGGCCCTATTTAGCAAGCCTCGAGGCTTGTTGAATTTTCCATAATAATTTATTTTTACGGGCAAGGTTATTAGCATTGCGCCATAACTACAGCGCAATCTCTATTAAATAACTGGTATCAAAAGTTCAGAAGTTTTAAATATGGATTAAGATAAAGTACAATTTACCAAAATTCTATACAACCAGTGGGCTAGCGCACGGTGTCTTACTAATATATTTAGTCTTCATTCAACCACTGATTAGTCCGCTTTACCACGCTTTAACCACGATCGTTTTCATTTTATTATCCTAGGATTTGTGAAGGATTTTTTTGTAGTACGAAATCTCACTTTCCGAACAAGGACGAGTTTGGATTTGTTTGGTGAATACTTAGGGCAAATGTATATATCGGAATATGCTGATGATACCTTATTGACTATTCACATTTAAGTATGCCTTACATTTCTTTTGTGCCCACGTAAGATAAGAAGGGCAATCAGGTATTGATGACGAATTTTTTGAAAGCTAAGCTCGTTTTAATTTTGTGCTTTCGGAGTCACAAACGATTCGGTAGTATTCCTCTAAGGAGTATTGGCTTCTGATTTAGTTATCCTGTGACTGTTTTGTGATAGATGTAACACTTCGGTTAACTCAAAAATTACAGAGCAATCCTGAACTTACAAAGTACAGTAAATAAACTAAACTATTACATAAAAACAACTTCGAATTTAGCAGTACTTTTTGTACAACATAAATGTGTACCCTCACCAAGAGATGATGATGTGGTTAGTTTGCCAGTTGCACCCAAGTTAGGCCTTGACACGTAAAGTTAGTTTTTTCGTTTTCAAACGTGATCACCCAAAAAGCACTCTGCCTTAAACATCGAACTTGACGTTACAATGGGGTCCCTAAGCAAACTCCCATAAGGTCTAGTTATCAACTGCCGGAACCGGAATGATAAATTCAAAGACGTATGCGCTGGCGGAATAAGTGGAAGAACTCTGGGATGTGTTTTGTTTGTATTCACCTACTGATAGCCCCGTCGAGTGAAGTTCATGCCGCATTTACCTGCTGCAATGAATCTGTCAATAAATCTTTGACTTATTACCTTGAGCTCATAACAATTTACCGGCAGTAGTGAGCACGGAAACAATAGTGCAGAGGTTAATTACGCTCTGTGATTACACAAGCCAAAGTAAACAAATTCTTATTGTCGAAGTAAAGAAACAGCAGAAACAAACACAAGTTCGAGACGTTCATGCTGAAAAGGTCAGGGTTGCAACCAAATGATACATTGACGAAAATGCACGCTTACGCAAGGTCTCTTGGCTTTTTGACGATACAACAAGTACGTTGTATCAAAAAATATGAGGAAAAGCTTACCATGTATTTATGTCTTTAAGACTGCATGGTCTTTAATTGCGTGTTTGTTATGTGGACGCATTAAGTTGGCAGAGTACATACCTGACAAGTGGGAACGAAATCTACGAGGGTAAACAGGTGTTCGGAATGCGTCAATGACAAACTTACCCTGGCCCGGAAAAGCACTCGAAACATTGGTTGGAAATGATTATCTTCATGTGTTCAAGTACAGAAAATATAAGAAGAAGAACGAATACTATGCTGTGGTGAACGGTTTTTATTCCGCAGAATTTTAGTTCTGATCAATAACAAGTATCTATGGTATAATCTCGTAACTTGAAAGTGAATTAAAAAATTACACATAACGTAATTTACTTACGAAGTTACATGTGAGATAAAGTTGGTTTATTTTTTGTTGAGATATTGTAATATGAGCAGAAAAGGATTTCGGTCGTATTCGAAGCTCACTACAGTTTGCTATGATAGGATGTCACTAATTGGAATAGATCAAGGTAAAAATGTGTAGTTAATTATCGTTATTAGAAGAAAATGAATTCATATAGAAATAAGAGAAAAAACAAAACAGATTGAAATTAAATGGAGCTAGGTAAATAGATAACTCGCCATCATTATTTTCACTCTTTTTTTTTGTTTAGGAGAGAAAAAGATACAACATGAGCAGTATTTGAAAAAACAAGAGAAGTGTTATTAATAATCTCCGAGAGTTCTGCCCATTTCCGAATAACACATTTAGTAATAGTTATTATGTAAGACACTTTATTCCTACAAAGCTGAATCAAATATAAATGGTAATTTTCCTTTTTTGCTTAGCAACAAGTTGCGATCTAGATAATCTTGTGCTAGGCTGTTGTTTGGTTTATGAAGAGTAGGAGCACCGGATTGGCTAGTGGTGGCGCTCGACCTTGTAATCAGTACAACCATGAGTGAGTAACAGATCCGTACGTCTGTTGCGCAACGGATTATTGTAATATTTTTAACAAATGAAGGCATTAAACCCTCGGACATTTTTTCTCGATTGAAGGCACAGTTTGATGAGGATGCACTGTCTCAGAATCGTGTGTATACGTGGGCCAGAGAACTTAAAAGTAGACGAGAACGTGTTAAAAACGAAAGTCATGATCGACACTCAAGAACTCAATGACTTTTCCGACTCAAATGTAATTTTAATGATTGATTTTCTTCATGAACAGCCAACAGTGAATGCAGCTTACTACTGTCAGTTGTTACAGTCGGCAAAAGCCGCTTATCGAAATAAAAGACGAGGTATGCCCATTCAAGACGTCATCGTTCAGTTGCACACTTTTGTTGTCTTACCATCGACAAGCAATTAAATTATTTCTTGTTTCAAATTTAAGATCGTTTGATCCTCGTCCTTTTCTAAGAAGATCTTTTTCGTTGTTTAGGGCACAATTATTTAATCGATTGTTTCGAATGGTTCCTACGTCTAATATACCTTTTTGTTTTAGGAGGTAAACCAGTTGTCAAAAAACAATATGAAATTTCGGTTTACGGGAATATTAGAAGCCAAATGTAAAATAATGTCTGACGATATGCCTAATTCACGATGATCAAGCACAAACTAATTCATAAAGCCACATGTATATCACCCGACGCCGTAACGCGCAACCAAATACACCACTTCCTCATAGACAAAATATACCACTCGAATATCTTTGACCTAAGACCATATCGAGATTGCGACTCCGATCTTCTTCTAATGATGGGCAAAATTAGGAGTCGCATCGCAGCAATCCCACATGGGCAGTGACGGGAGACGAGTAAAAAGTTCTACATTGATAAACTAAAAGACCTGCGCAAAAGGGCAAAAGGCTGAATATCAAGACGAACTAACGAATAGATTTAGCATTCTAGAGAATGGGGGTAGTGAGGAAGAGGAAGCTAATAGTGTGGACACTAAATGGACATCGATCAGAGACACAATCAAACAAACAGCCTAAAAGATATTAGGATTTAAGAAAACAATTAAGTCCAAACTTTGGTTTGACGATGAGTGCAGGGCCACGATCGAAGAACGTAAACGGCTCAGAGTGATCCACTTAGAAAGATATAAACAAAAATTAGTCTGTATTGGTGACTCTAACTTCCTCCATTTTAAACATATGATGAAGTCAACGCGAACAGGTATGCAACGATCGGAATAAGACAATGAGACTCTTCAAATGCCAAAAAACGCGAATGTGAGAAAACTCGGATCGAAAAAATCCTAGAAAATTCCAGAGCAAAGAACATCAGAAAATATGCCGGCATAAATTCAATTAGAAATGGCTACTGAGGGAGATCCAAAATAATTCGAGACACAAACGGCTGTCTAGTGACAGAAACAAACAACATCGTGAGAAGATGGAAGCAGTACTTTGAAAACCTGCTCAATGTGCGCACCCATCAACCACAATTAAACGCACCAGACGTACATACAGCCGAGCCTCAGATCCCGGAGTCGTCTTTCGACGAAGTTGTAGACGCAATAAATCGATTGAAAAACAACAAAGCAACTGAAGACGACTGCATGCCGGCAGAGCTTGTGAAGCATGGAGGAGAAACAACCACTCGATAGATCCATCAGTTCATGAAAACAATATGGGATAAGGAAGTCACTCCGGAAGAATGGAAAACCTCAATATTCGTCCACATTTTCAAAAAAGGCGACAGATCTGACTGCGAAAACTACAGAGGAATATCATTGCTCCCAACCACATACAAAATATTAACAAATGTCATACTGGTGAGAATCACACCGTACGCAGAAGAAATACTGGGAGACTACCAGTGCGGATTCCGTAGAAAACGGTCAACGAGTGAGTAAGGCAACTGCTGGAAAAGAAGTGGGAATACGGAGAGACAGTTCACCAACTTTTTGTTGACTTCAAAAAAACCTACGACTCAGTCGTAAGGCAAAAACTTAACCATATTGTAGTTGAGCTGGACGTCGCAAAAAAAATATGCCGCCCGTATTTAAATTTGCATGAACGAAAATAAAGGGCAGTTTAGAATAGAAAACCACCTCTCAGAACCACTTGAAATTCGCGACGGACTTAAACAGGGGGATGGCCTTTCACCATGTCTTTTTAACCTTGTGTTCGAGTATGGTATATCATCAGAAGGCTACAAAACGACAACATGGCCGCATCATACCTGAACAGGGTCACACAAGTGCTGGCATATGCAGACGGCATCGCCGTTTTGGGCGATAATTTAGAAACTGTAGATAAAAACAGTAAAATCATCATGCAAGCGCCAGAAGAGGGGGGGCTAGAAATAAATGAAGACAAAACAAAATACATGATTACGGTGAGGGTAGGTGGAACTCAGGGAACACATATAAACGTTAGAGGCAAGATATTTGAAAGAGTTAATGAATTTCAATATCTGGGAACGATACTGACGGCCAGTAACGAAATGTCGAAGGAAATTAACAAAAGATTACACTACGGCAACGCTAGTTGGCACACAGTCAGTAAACTGCTGAAATCCAAACTGCTATCACGTAACATAAAGCCCCGTGTCTGTAGAACCATAATCATGCCGATTGTTCTATACGGATGCGAAACATGGGCTCTCACATAACGGGAAGAAAACAAATTCCGCGTATTCGAGAATAAAGTTATAAGGGTATCTTTGGGGGTAAATATAACGAAGACGCAGGACAATGGAGGAAACTCCACAACCACGAATTGGAAGAGCTATACCCCAAACCTACAATAATGAGAGTAATCAAGTCGTGAAGATTAAAATGGGCCAGACATGTAGTGCGAATGGGCAATGATAGGACCGTGCATAGAATTCTTGACGGTAGACCACCGGGAAAGAGACCGGTAGGACGGCCGGGACGAAGATGGGAGGACAATGTTAGGTTTGACCCTGAGGAGATCGTATCAGATGGTCAAGCGTGGAAATAGAGTGCACCGGACAGGGAACGTTGTCGGAGCCGAGTCGGTGAGGTCATGAACTTCGGGGTTCCTATTGGCCAATAAATAATAATAATAAGAAGAATAATAATATGCCTAATCCAAAGGATTGGCACGTTCCTTCTCCAATGTAGAGGCAAACGTCGTATACAATAACAGGTACACCGGCTCTAGTGAACATTTGAAATCCTCACTTATGAGGCTTTTTTTGGCAGATATTCTTCAAACTGTGCCGACCTAATAAAATATAAATATTTACTAGACATTATTCGATTATATCACAAGACAGTTACCTTTATAGGAAATCATTTGCTCGTCCACGCTTTGGTATTCGTCCTGTGCTATTCCGTTAAATTTTTGTTTGATTTTCTTTAATAACGGACGTATTTTATATAATTTGTCGTACGTAGGTTCTTCTTTTTGGGGTTGTTTAGAGTTATCATTTATATGAAAATTTTCCATTTTTTTGGAACGATTTCGTGATAATGCATCGACTAGTGCTGACAATTTGAAATTTTGGGACATGCCATTCGCATATTTTGAATATTTATTACGCCAATGTATAGTAATACCTCGGCGCAGGGTAAAAATAAATTATTATGGAAAATTTAACAAGCCTAGAGACTTGCTAAATAAGGCCAAGACCGGATCCCGGTTGTAGTGGCGATAGTAATACACCTATAAATCTTCTTATTTCGGTGGTTTCACATTTTAATTCTTTGCCACTGGTTTGTAATGCGTATAGATTAGTTTCATCGCAGATCTTTTGTAATATCTCATCATCAAAGAACTGACTAAAATATTCTATCGGTTGTTTGACTTGGCCAATACTAACTTTGCTTTTCCAGGTCGTATCGCATTCCCCTATATCTGCACTCCTCTATCTCAAACTTTCTAAATTGATATTTTCAAAAACTTCTTGTACCGTTTCTTCACCTTGAATTTAATTTCCAACTTCATTGTCTTCGCCAACAATCCTTTCAATCAAACCAACCTCAATGCCTTCACCTCTTTCAATGACAATTTTTTGGAATACCTTCAATAATATTTTTCAGGTTCATGGTAATTTTTTCCTCTCCTTCTCCATTGTCCTCATCCGCAGAATAATCCCAACCGAATTCGCAAGTGTGTTGAATTTTTTGCATTTAACGCATAAAAGAACATTATATGATTTATAACCATTATGGAAGAATGTTCCCTATAGGAGACAAAGGATCTCATAAAATTGGGTGAGTTGACATGCAAAATTAAAAAAAAAAAAACGGATAAATAATTTTAAGATAAGTTTAACATGCGATGATTTAGATGGCTATAGCAAAATTAAATCGGCTTTAGGGAAATCGAAAAGCGAGTACTACACGTACACCCCTAAATCGGAGAAAACTGTCTCCTTGCTCCTCAAAGGAGTTGATCCTTCCTTTACTCCCGAAGAGGTGCTCGAAGAACTAAAAAGCGTCGAAAACGATACCATGAAATTTACAGGTGTGAAACAATTTTCTACAGCAAATTCTAGAAATCGCAACCGTAAGTTGCCTTTCTTCATTGTGTCGCTAAGCCCCGCACTTTAATTATAACGTTCACTGCGGCTGAATTAACTCTAAAAATTATTGCTGTGAATGCTAATTCACTAATCCGATTAGAAAGAAGGGATAATCTCAGCAATCTACTGAAAGCTGAACGCCCAGATGTGCTTTTGGCTAGCGAAACTAAGCTAAACCAATGGCACAAATTGGGGTACCCAAATTATAAAGTAATTAGACGAGATCGTCAAAATTCCAATCAGCGGGGTGGAGGCGCTGTCTTAGTTAAAAATAGTCTACAGTACAAAGTCGTTTACAGTAGAGATGTATAAAAGTACCAGGTGCTAGAAGTCTGCGTTAAAGTCAAAGGCATCTATATGTGATCTCTGCTTATGCTCCCGAAGCTCCACAGTGGATACAGTTTATCAATGAACTTGATACCCTTTTTCGAAGTCTCAAGTTAGACTCGGAAAATAATTATTTCTTTATGGCGGGAGATCTAAATTCCAAGCACAGTAGCTTGGGGTAACCTTATAACAAAGACAAGAGGCAATGTGTTGTTCGACTGGTGGCAAACAAATGCCATCGAACATAAACTAAGTATAAACAGATACATTCTTTTAATTTCGGAAAAGCACACTAGTCGCGTTTTGATTGGATAATAAAAAAAGAATTACGCTCCAATGGCATAGATCCACCAACTGACAGAAATCTTCATAATGACGAAATTGATCATTATCTTTCGACGATGAACAACAATGAATCGTTCTATCCCAAAAGTGTCTCACATGGAGAGCCATACAAACCGATACAGAAACTCAACGATCGACGAACTATATAGACAAAGGAGAATTCTGCTCTCTTAGTTAAAACTGCTTTACAGACCGTTCAGCGATCCAAATTATTATTATTATTATTTATTATTTATTGGCCTGTAGGAACCCGGAAGTTCATGACCTCACCGACTCGGCTTCGCCATCCTTCCCTGTCCTGGGCACTCTCCTTCCACGCTTCACCATTCGATCCGATCTCCTCAAGGTCAAACCTAACATTGTCCTCCCATCTCCGTCGCGGCCGTCCTACCGGTCTCTTTCCCGTTGGTCTACCGTCAATAATTCTATGCACGGTCCTATCGTTCCCCATTCGCGCCACGTGTCCGGCCCATCTTAATCTTCGCGACTTGATTACTCTCACTATTGTAGGTTTGCGATATAGTTCTTCCAATTCGTGGTTATGGAGTCTCCTCCATTGTCCTGCCTCCTCGTCATATTTACCTCCAAAGATGCCTCTCAAAACTTTAATCTCGAATAGACGGAATTTGTTTTCTTCCCGTTTTGTGAGAGCCCATGTTTCGCATCCATATAGAACAATTGGCATGATTATGGTTCTATAGACACGGAGCTTTATGTTACGTGATAGCAGTCTGGATTTCAGCAGTTTACTGACTGCGTGCCAACTCGCGTTGCCGGAATGCAGTCTCTTGTTAATTTCCTTCGACATTTCGTTACTGGCCGTCAGTATCGTTCCCAGATATTTAAATTCTTTAACTTTTTCAAAGATCTTACCTCTGACGTTCAGCGATCCAAATAGCCAGGAAATTAAAACAATTAAGTCACTAATTAAAAATCTTCAAAAACTGATCCGTGACAACTATAAATCAGTAATTAATGAAGACTGGAACAAGAGAATTCAAGCCATTAAAGTTAGTGGACCGAATATGTTCCCTCAAATAAATAAAGTCTTTCGAAGCAAAGATTTTAATGACATCCCATGTCTGCGAGTTCCGCGAACTCCTGAGAATTGTCAAACTCTGCTGAACGCAGGACTTACCCTGGAACACATCAACTCTAACGAAGAGTTCATAATAGTCGAGGATCCGCAAAAAAAGGTGAACTCAATTGGTGCTTGCTTCCAAGCAGTGTATAGATTAAACGAATCAGGTCATTCTAACATTGACCTGGAAAATAGGGATCTCCAAAAACACATTTCGCTACGCAATGAACTTAACAAGTGGCGTCTCTTAAGTCGAAGTTTCACTATCTTTAGTGAAAATAATAGAGCGGATTCCCCACTTAGAAATCTAAACACTAGTATATTTGTACACAAGGATGAACTGACGGACATTCTTAGATCGATTAACAAGAACAAAAAATCTTCTGGAATAGATAGTATTCCAAACATTGTTCTAAAGCATTTACCTCTTGAATTAGTGAAGGTTTACACTATTTTGTTCAATCATCATCATCGGCACTACAACCGGGAACCGGTCTTGGCCTTACTTAGCAAGTCCTGAGGCTTATTAAATTTTCCATAATTATTTGTTTTTTCCGGGCAAGGTCATTAGTCTTGCGCCAGAGGCTCCCCGACGGGGAATCAAACCCCGGTCTCCCGCGTGACAGGCGGGTATACCATCGAGGTTTAATAACGCTCTAAATAATGTATATAATCCAGCCCAATGGAAATCTGCAACAGTCCATCCCATCCCCAAAAAGGCCAAGGACAGGAACAATCCAGCCAATCTTCGCTCGATTAGTTTACTTCCGAACATCAGCAAGGTGTTCGAGAAAGTTATAAATAAAGCATTGACTAACTGGTGTGTGAATCCGATTCCGATCAACCAGTTTGGTTGCCGATCGCAACATGACACACAGTTCATGCTAAAACAAAACTTGTTTCCGACATACAATGGAACAAGGAGAAGCGACAATGCACAGGGGCCTGTTTGGTTGACTTTGAAAAGGCTTTCGACACCGTACGGTTAGAAGGGCTTGTATATTAGTTATCCAATCTAGGTATGCTCGAATATTTAATATACATTATCGACGATATGATAATAGGTAAACAATTTGTAGTGAAATGTGGGGATATAATCTCTAACAAAACTTTCCACATCAAAAACGATTTACAACAGGGAGCACTGAATTCTCCCATTTTATTTAACATTTACACTAGTGATCTAGTGAGTTCTCTCAACCATGCAATTGCGTATGCCGACGACATTGTGGTGTATAGATCTGTAGAAAAGCTGGTTGTCATCAAAAGACTTCTGCAAAATGAATTCAACAAAATCAAACATTTTTGCGACGACTGGAAATTAAAAATAAATTTCCAAGAAACAAAGACTATCCTTTTCAGAACGCCCCTGTGCGGGGCATCAAGGGATACAAAACGGAATTGGAAAAAAATGTCTATTGCAGCAACGAATAATCTTCCCTTACTGTAGTCAGAGACCTTGGCATCTGGCTTGATCAGTATCCTTACTTTGATAAGCATACAGCAGCTGGTCTTACAGCAGCTAAAAACGCATATGCAATGACACAAGGTCTCTTCCGTAATAGTCGTCTGGACCCCAAGGTGACCAATATTAGTGTATGGCTGCCCAGTATGGTACAACATATCCTCATTTCACATGGAGAAGTTTCGGGTGTTCGAGAGGCAGTGTTTGCGTTTCTGCCTCGGAATGTACAGAACGCCAGAGTCGCAATACAAGAAATACTATCCCAATAAAGTCCTGTATGACAAATCAGGGCTAAACAGAATATATAACATCATTATCAAGATTATCCGTGGTCACACAACTAAGGCAATGTGCAGTAAAAATTATCTCATATCGGTAGCAATCTATCCCAATGATATGTATATGGAGAGTACTTTCCAGAATGGGTTCATTCCCCCAGAAGCGTTCCTTTTCTTGGATAAAAAAGGGCTTATCCAAGACAAACATGGAGTCCCTATTATTTACCACGCTTTCCGTGGTGCCAGGGATAAACGAATTCTCCATGATAACAATATCTCTAATATTCCAGATCGCCTGAGTTTTAATATGGTGATCGATGAACGAGATAAGTCAATAAAAGATCGATCTCATCCCAACTGGTGGTGGATCAGTGATGAAGAAACGAAGCGTCCCCAAAAATAATATGCCTCTCAGCCGCACCGCTTTCCTTCCCCCTATCCCCAATTCCCAATTATATATATATTTTTTATTTTTTATTTAATTTAAATTTTTAATTTTCTTATTTTTATTTCTATTCCTTGTTTATCTTTGTACGTTTCGTTTCGTTTTTTCTTTATTTTGCTTTTCAACCCCCTATTTATGTAATTAAAAAAAAATGTATATATATATATATATATATATATATATATATATATATATATATATATATATATCATCATCATCATCATCATCATCATTGGCACTACAACCGGGAACCGATCTTGGCCTTATTTAGCAAGTCCTGAGGCTTGTTAAATTTTCCATAATGATTTGTTTTTTTCCGGGCAAGGTCATTAGTCTTGCGTTAGAGGCTCCCCGACGGGGAATCGAACTCCGGTTTCCCGCGTGACAGGCGGGTATACTAACTACTATACTATCGTGGAGCATTGGTGGAAAAAATAATAGAAACAACGACTTAGATAACGATCAACAATCAGTAGCTGCGTACAATTTGGTTTTTCTTCGACACCAATTCTATACCCGAACTGTACTTAACAGTACTTTGATATGGTGCATCAGTTTGCTCTTATCAGTTTTTTGTTTTTGCCTAGTAGTAAAAAATCAAAGCGAAAGTGAAATTTTGCCTAAAAAAAATAACAGAAACAAACCATCACCACAGTTTTCAATCGTGACTGTGAAGTAAACTACTGGTTCGTCTTTATTGAAATCTTCGTGAATTTGTTAGACTTGTGTTTTAGTGTTTGTTTGAATAAAAAAAAAAAAAAAAAAAAAAAAAAGGAAAAAAAAAAAAAAAACAATAATAATAAAATTTTGTGAAAATGGGTCGTGAAGTATCTTATACGAGTCGTACAATTAGAAACAGACTAATAGAAGCGGGTCTTTCTGGAAGAAGTCCCAAAAAAGTTCCATACTTGAGCAAGAAAAATATAAAGCAGAGACGAAAAAACACCCGCACCGTGCGAATTGGAGTAACATCTTATGGTCGGATGAAACCAAGACTAATTTGTTTGGTACCGATGGAAAAATGTATGTCAGACGACCAATGAACTCAGAATTCGATCCAAAGTATACCAAAAAGACAGTGAAACATGGTGGAGACAATTTAATGATTTGGGGGTGCTTTTCAGCATCTGGTGTTGGTCCAATTTTTCTTATAAAGGACAAAATGTGTGCTAAAGATTATGTAGACATCTTAAAAACCGTTATGCTACCATTTTATGAAGAGGGCATGCCTATTAAATAGGAGTTTATGCAGGATAATAACCCCACGAACACCTCAAAATTGGCCAAAGAATGGTTTCTTCAAAACAAAGTTGATGTTATGGAGTGGCCATCGCAGTCCTATGGGGCATTCTTAAGCGCAAGATCGGAGACTGCAAAGCCAAAAATCAGTAAGAACTTTGGTCCAAAATAAAAGATGAATTGTACGACTTGTACCAAACTAGTCAATTCCATGGGACGAAGAAGCGAAGCACTCATTAAAAACAAAGCTGCAACAACTAAGTATTAAAAGGATATGAAACACTTTTCATCATCGTCATCGGCACTACAACCGGGATCCGGTTTTGGCCCTATTTAACAAATCTCTCCACCGGTCCCGATTTCGAGTCGATGTCATCCAGTTTGGCACTCCCAGGCTCTGGGCGTCATCCCTCCATCGCAGACAAAGGACTTTCCGGGCAGGCTCCTCTTCGCTCATTCGAGCTAGGGGTCCCGCCCACCGGAGTCTACCGAGCTTGATTTTTCATACAATATTAGCTTCAAGGTAGATCACGTACAACTCATGGTTGTAGCGTCTCCGGAATCGTCTTCCCTCACATACGGGGCCAACAATTCTCCTTAAGACCTTTCTCTCGAACGCGGCCAAGAGTTCAGAGTGCCTTTTATTAAGCACCCAGGTCTCTGATACATACACGAGTACTGGTAAGACCATGGTCTTGTACAGTAGTAGCTTGGATGTTCTGGATAAATTTCGGGATTTAAAGAGCCTTGATAGACCATAGTAGGCTTTGTTGGATTTAATCAGCCGTTCGCGTTTTTCTTCTTCCATATTGTTATCGGCTGATACTATTGACCCAAGGTAGTTAAAGGATTGCACTACTTCAAATTTGTGCTCCACCCTGATAGTTTGACCAACGTTAGGTCTTCTCTTCGCTTCGCAGAAGTTGCCACCATGTACTTAGTTTTTCCCTCATTGAAACACTTTTACTGTAAATTAATTCTTCACAAAACACAGACAAAAAACTAATATGTTTCTATTATTTTTTCCAGGCGAATCCAAGGAAAACCGGAATCAATATTTTTTTACTACTTCTCGCTTTTTTTATTAAAAATTTTGTATTTTTTTATGTATTACAGTGCACCAAATCTATTAGTATATTTTTAATTCTTATTTTTACCCAAATACATTTTTTCTTAATGATTAATGTCGAAGAACAAGCTTGTTTCTATTATTTTTTCCACCAGTTGATATAATCATATATATATATATATATATATATATATATATATATATATATATATATATATATATATATATATATATATATGTATGTATATCATCAGACCTCAATCAATCCTCATTTCACGTGGTCCAATTCAATATCACCCATCATTAACCGGCAGTTCCGCAATAGCGTCATACATAAATGACCGGGTCACCGGATACCCTACAATAAATTTGTTTACAGTTCACATCGGAATGCACTTAATCACTCTACTATTCAATCACTGATGGCAAAACCGACTCGAAGGAACTACGCTTATTATTTGCATTTGGCTTTGAAAATATTTGTTAGCAAATAAATCCGGCAATGTGAATACAGATATTAAACCATACGAGCGGAGAACTGCTCGTAAATTACATAATTCCAGTTGGACGTTGTAGAGACTTCTCGCCACATAGACTTTATAATTATCAAGTTTAAAACAAATCTAACTAAGGAAGGTTGCCAACGGTTTAATGTTTTCAGTTTGGATGCTGAGCAAATTTTTCGTCAAGGTGTTAGGCAAACCATTTGAAATAGGAAGCTAATGTTATAATAATGCAAAATCAAAAATTCGGGATCAGATTGTTGAAAGACTGGAATAAACTTTAACAGTTTCTTCAATTGGATTTGTTGGCCCTCACTGGCATTATAGTTCTGTTAGACTGCAGAGTTTCAGCAGACTAAATTACCGCCGAATTAATGAAATGACTGAACATTATTATGGATGAAATTAAGGGCTCGACATAAGCCGCAACTAACTAACAAATATGCTGGACACAATGGCTCATTCCATTCACTTTAATACATTTAAATTTAAGACATATCTTAACTTGTTGTCATCGGATGGTAGTTGTGCCATATCGTTAAGTCAATCTTTTGCGAAATTCGCCGCATTTCACATCGGTTTGCAATTTTCCTCAGACCTCCCACCTATCGCCCAATGCTCAACCGGTTTGATACTCGTGCCTCTTATCCAACCAGAGCGATCTCATCATCGAAAGCATATCGATTACATGATAATTTTATACCGAATAGTGGAATCGGAAAGAAATTCATTATAACGCCAAACCGCCGTGTGTTTTGATATTAGGCCTCCCAAAATACACTTATTCGGCCTTATAACCAAAATTTAAAAAAGCTCAATATTTTAAACAATGAAATATTAACCAAGTAGATGAATCACCTTCCGACAATATAGCAGCGATGAATAATACCAGACGCAACAATGAAATTAAATTATGAGAGAACCAGAAAATAATATATAGAAATAAGATACGAAAAACTCAACCAATAAGACGAGGAAGAGAGCAAATTTGCAACACCGCCATTTTGCGTTCCTTTCATCTGTGGTAGACTCGGCATCGGAGTATTTCTATAATCCTGACTGCCATCACTGGTCTTTTCAATTCGTCGATGAAATGCACCTTTATGCAGGAAAAACTGGTATCTGTACCCGCAACTTTGGACTATAGCGACTATAGCCGCTACAGCTTCAGGGGGAACTGCGACCGTTTGAACTGCACCAATTGTTTTATTGGACCCGGTTCCTTAGATGTGTTGCTATTAATTATACAGAAATGAGGTTTATATGGCACCAGACACCGAAACGACTTTCACCTCTGATGCAATCAATTACGGGGCCAGCAAAATGTGGAAGACTCCACAAGTCGACTGAACGCTTCGTCACTGACTAAACATATGAATACCCGTACACAGCCGACGCTGGTGATTATGATCATAATCATCATTAATGTGCAGATGACAGCGATGACGACAAAACAAGGTGGACTTCCTGATCAGTCTAGGCTTTCAGGTTTATCCACACACCGATTCGGTGCTTATGGTCGCTCGACGAATGTGTTTACAAACATTTTATACCACTGAAGATGGTCACTTGACCATCATGCCTTAAGCATGACCGGTTAGTCCTTGTGCAAAAGTAAGCGAATGTACTTTGTTATGCAACTGTATTCGCCGTGTTCGATTGTAGTGTAGAAGTTTACCTAGTTATACATTTTGTTTAATTTTCCCTCGATTGTTGATAATGATCACAAGAACGACCATAATGAAAGGCAATACAAAAATCGTTGTTATGAAATGCTCACCCTATTTGAGCTTTCATAATCGCCTGGCGGAGAGGTGGTTAAAGAGTCGAATAAATAATGGAGTACGGTCTTTTTAGAACTTCTGAAATTAAGAACAATCATATTGGATTGAGAGGAAATATATCGTGTCCTGAGTCTGTTATGAAATGGTAACAGTGCAGCTATTTATGGTAGCTGCCAGTGTATTATGTATTTGACAATTGAGAAATATTACTATTTAAAAAAAAAATTATTGAAATGTGTACAGTGGCGCAAAGTAATCATAAATAGACGCAAAAATAAGAATATTCGTTTTACGTTATTAAATAACTATTAATCAAATAAAGAGAAATATGTGACCATGTAAGTTCTACATGTTGACACTTTGTAACCTACGCTGAGTTCAATTAGTCGTCCAAATTTATTTTGTCCTCTTCAAAAGGGGTTTCATTTAAGGAGGTCCATTTTCTCCAACGAACTATCCTGTCTTCCACAAATTTTTATCTATTCATATTCTAAACCTTCTCTCAGCGAATTTACTTTAATATCTTAAATCAGTTCTCCCAGAAAATTGTATTCTATGTCCTCAATAAACTCATAACGGGTTCCATGAAATGATTTGAGTTTAGGAAATAACAAGAAGTTACAAGGTATTGGATTGAGTCAAACTTCATTGCATATTTTTGCAACAGATGGTATTAGTACTACGGAGGGATGGGAGCGAACATACAGGGCAAAGTCATTGACTGCTTTCAACCCGGCGAAGGCCAGGACGATGCTTGTTCGTGTTCAATCCAAGTTGACATGCAGTCTCCACGTGACACCCCCGGATAGCTACTTTGACAGCCGCCAAGTAGTGAACCAATGCATGCAGCGACATCCTGAGAGAGGTTGGCGCAAGCCTCATAACCATGTCCGTAAACACGAATTATTATGGCAAATTTACAAGCCTCGGATATGGACCGGATACACGACGACGACCACGGAAACGAAAATGGGTTAACGATTTGAGAATTTTCTCATGGAACGTTTGCTCACTATACAGAAATCGAGCTACACAACAGCTAGCCGACGCTCTGACCCAATATAAAGCTGACATAACCACATTATAAGAAATAAGATGGACGGAGAGTGGTGTTATTCAAAGAAACGAGTATGACATTTATTACAGTTGTCACGCAAAACACCATGTGCTCGGGGTAGGCTTTCTAGTCAGCCAAAAACTAAAGCCTGCCATCATCGGTTTTAATGCAATAAACGAGAGAATATAATTTAAGAATATAAGCCTCATAAACGTTCACGGACCTACAGAGGAGTCCCCTGACGGTGAAAAAGAAGAATACTACGAGAACGTCGAACGGGCCCTCAATGTCTGCCCAAGATACGTTGTGAAAATCGTTTTTGGTGATTTGAATGCGAAAATAGGTCGGGAGCCGGTTTTCAGGCACTACGCAGGTTAATGACAATGGACTTTCAGTCATTGAACTGGCAGCATCAAAGAACATGGTCGTTGCGAGTGCCGGCTTTCCGCCACCTGGGTATCACCTGATATAGCCACTCGCAACCAAATTGACCACGTGTTGATAGATCGCCGCCACTCCTCGAGCCTGATGACGGTACGAACGTACCGAGGTGCCAACGTCGACTCGGATCACTATCTTGTTGGTACAGTTTTCCGAGCGCAGATTGCTTTACGGAGACGTATTGCATCCGCGGATCAGGTTCGAATCAACACGGCTGCCTTACGCAATGAGAATACCAGCAACACCTTTGGTCATGCGTTAAGACTCGCCCTCGAAAAGCTCGACGGAGGGAGTGTAAGTCCTGGGGCCAGAATGCGGGGCAGAGAAGAGAAATGGACATGCCTTAAGAATACTGTCATTAGTACTGACAACTCCATCTTAGGCAGTAGTCGTAGAGACCGGAACGACTGGTTTGATGATGAGTGAAAACTAGCGACTGAACGTTAGAATGCTGCATACCGGGCAATGCAGCAGTTTCATAGGACGCGGGTACGCGAGGAGAAATACAAAGAGCTCAGAAGATCCGAAAAAAGACTTCACAGACAAAAGAAAAGTGCCTGGGAAAAAACCTTGTCTGTGAAATAGAGAAAAGTAGAGAGTGAGGTCCGCGCTAGGCGCGGAAGTTCTACCAAATAATCCGCAGTATGACGCGGTACACACCATGTTACACTTACAGCAAGGATAAAGAGGGTAATCTAATCACCGATCCTGAAGGCATTCTGGAGCGATGGGAAGTGCACTTCAATGAATGGCTAAATGGTCAGCTCACAGAAGAATTGGAGGCTCCACCAATCCAAGATCAAGACCAAATGCTGCCGCCACCAAGTATTGAGGAAACATTAAAAGCCATTAGACAGCTAAAATCAAATAAAGCCCCTGGAGCTGATGGCATACCAGCTGAGCTGATCAAATAAGGAGGGACAGCTGTACATCACACAATTCATGAGATCGTGGTGCACGTATGGGAGCAAGAGGAGATGCCGGAAGATTGAGTAATGGAAAAATTTGTCCCATACATAAAAAGGGAGATATCACACTGTGCAGTAACTATAGGGGTATAACATTGCTGAGTAGCGCCTATAAGATACTCTCCACCATCCTACAATATCGGATAACCCCATACGCTAAAGTCATCATTGGTCAATATCAGTGTGGCATCATCACAGGCACAGAAAAATGTCAGGAATTTATGATTCCATTATATCATCATGTATTCGAGAATACAGTTTTAAGGGGTATCTTTGGCGGTAAATATAACGAGGAGGCAGGACAATGGAGGAAACTCCACAACCAGGAATTGGAAGAGCTATAACCTACATTAATGAGAGTAATCAGGTCCCGATGATTAAGGTGGGCCGGGCATGTGGCAAGACTAGACAATGGCAGAAGCGTGCATAGAATTCTTGACGGTAAACCAATAGGAAAGAGACCGACGGGATGGCCGCGAAGGAGATGGGAGGACAGTGTTAGGTCTGACCTTAAGGACATCGGATCGGATGGTCAAACGTGGAAGGAGAGCTCACGGGACAGGGGACAATGGCGGAGCCGAGTCCGCGAGGTCATGAACTTCCGGGTCCCTACAGGCCAATAAATAGTAATAGTTAGCTTAGAGGGTGCGCACAATTTTGGTATATGTAATTATAAAAATTATGACAACGCATTTTATTTTGTTTTATTTTTTCTATTTTGTTTACTTTTTTTCAGATTCAACTTTGCGGCTATTCCCCATGTGCCGAGGGCGCCCTAAATTCTACGCAGCTCATGGGATTGATCATTTTCATTTATTTAACTAAATTACAAAAGCTAATTTGTTTTGAAGTTCGATATATGCTATCCTAACTCTTCTTTAAATAAATTTTGGTTGACCTACAAGTGGGGCTCACCTCAAATGGGTTTATATATCAACAACGGCGATAAGTCATAGACGAACTTCGTTGATGAAATGCGGAATGTAGACCTCCACCCCGAGAAGAATAATCTCTGTGACCGGATCCACGCATGAGTTAACATCGAAATCTGCAAAGCACAACCCCGACCACGGAAAGAATACGAAATAATCTCGCAAATCGTCCCAGTTGTCAGCCCCGTACCTTCATATACGGCGATGCTGGTTAGGTCAGTTATTCGTTTGAAGTGCAAGCGGTTGCCCGACCAATACCAGGCAGTGATCTGAGTTTCCCAGTGGCGCAGCAATCTCCATGGTATAAATCCTCGGCTCGGATGTCAAAATCAGGTCCATGGTGTTCGCATAATCACCTCAGGTAGCCGGCACCCGTGTAGGTTCCTCCACGAATTGAGTCAAATTGCGATTAACATCGAACATCCCCGCCAGCCTCCCAGACTCGTCGGATCTGTTAGAATGCACCAACCAACCGGAATTGTCCACATTAAGATCGCCAAGGATGACAATTTTAGAAGCTGGGTGGTTGATCTGTATCCAGTCGACGGTATGTGAAAGATATTCGAAAAATGTATGTGTGGTCGATGGACATTTGGGGAGCGGTAAAGACAACATCGAAATTCAACAGAATTCCTCAGCACGACTCTCAACCACACGATGCCAATGTTATTGGGTTCTAAGGCCTCCATTCTCTGGCAAGTCAGATCGGACCACGTGAAGATGCAGACTCCATCCTTAAAACGGAATATCGAATGTAAGTCATATCCTGAACAACGAAGATATGTCGAATCAGTTGATGAGTCGACCTGTGTCTCGGTTAGGGCAAGGATACCAGGTCTCGCTGTTTGCAAACATTGGTGGACAGCGTTCACATTCGCATTGGTGAAACCGAGGCCCCTGATGTTACATAATGGCGTTATCAGTCGAACGTCGACAGAGTCTCGAGAACGAGCCCGATTATGCGATGACCAATTTCTTAAAGTTCGGTTATTTATCATACGAGGGTGGGCTGAAAAGTTTCCGACCTAACAAAGATACAAGACATTTTTTCTTAAAATATATTTTAATTTTTCTACATAGTCTCCTTGTCTCTACAACTCTACACCCTTCTCCCAGCGATGCTCCCATCTATCTAACCCGTGCAAATAGTACTCGGTGTTTTTCTCTGCAAAATAACTGTTCACTAAAATGCTTGCCTCGTCATTTGACGAAAATCTCTGTCCTCCGAGCGCAATTTTTAGATTAGGGAATAAAAAGAAGTCACTTGGGGTTAGATCAAGCAGTTCGTCTGATAAACCTTGGTTTGATAAAAAATGCGAGAAGATCGCGGCAAAGCGAGAAGACAGCGGCAAAAATAGAGCTTTTAAACAGTGGCGCTCCAATCCCACTGTGGCTAACAGAATGAATTTTGTTAGAATAAGAAACGCGTGCATTCAGTCGATTGATATCGCTAAGAAGGCCTACAATGAGAGAGTAACGAATAACTTTGTGGGGGGTTCTTTTAACTTATCCAAAGAACCACCCATTTCCCTAAATTCAACTCCCCATTCCTGACCCAAAAAAGACTTTTTAGCTTACCTGCAATCGGGCATGGTTAAGCTACCCTTCAATCATTTTAATTACCTGAAAAATAACCCATGGCAAGATCATCATCTTGCCACAGGATCAATCATCATTGCTGTATTCCCCAAAGTAATCGGTTCCTCTAGTCGGCACCCATGACGATTACGAACCATTTGAGAATCTTCGCGGGTCCTCTTGCCAGCGTCCATGCCTATCATATACATAGCAAACCCCCTGTGTTTACTTTTTCCAACCATCCGTTGGTCCAAAGAAAAGCCCGGCAAGCTGCTCGCTTGCACATCTGCAAGCCAAATTTCCCATGATCGGTCGCCTAACCGATAACCGATCAAGGAATTGGACACGTCCATAATTGTTATCCAAACAATCAATTAAATTGTCATGTTGTAGCGATTCTAACAGATACACACAATTCACAAGCAAGCAAAAATAGTGAAGAACACCGAACGAAAAAAATCGAATAAGAAAAATACATCAGAACCGTATACCAAGCGATAAATAAAAATAATTCACACCAGTGGAATATACTCGAGTTTGGAAATCAAATTCTAAACACGGTCAGTAGCCTGGTGTGTAACGCTTAGGTAAATTTTTTTTCGTGATTCGAGCTGTCATAGCCTCAGTTCGAATCACAAGATCTTCTTCACTATTATTTCAAACGCTATAATGCCCCTTGCCATCGCGAACGAATTTTCTGTTGGCTTAACATCACAGAAAAATCCATTTCTGCTTCCGGCAATAACCTCTATTGTTTACAATGGCAAGGCCTTCAGCCTCTGTGCATGAACATTTGTTTGAACAGCCGCTGGTTGGTTTCTCTTCTTCTTAATCAATGCATTTTCCGTTGTCCTCACTTCCAAGGTACGAACATCCAACCTATCTGCACGATATACATAGAAACCCTTCCAGTGAAACTCAAATCGCGTTCTCATTGGCTGCCGGGTAGATAGAGGATGAACATCGTTTTTCACCACAGCGTGCAAATCCACACCAGTTGCCACTGGCGGTATGATTGGTGCAGCGGCACCAGGAATCAGATTTCAACATCGTAAGTGTGCGCACGCAATTTATAGAGTCGTATTTCGTTGACGACAACTTTTTTTCGGTGTAACTAAATTACGTATGATCTTGTAAAATGAGTTATGTTCTGTTGCTCTAAAGTGTCGTTGTCTTGAATTAAACCAGTGCGTTTTATTTCCTTACACCTGTCCGAATGAAAAATTGTGAACGTTTAAATAAAAGAGAACGATGTACAACTAAACCAGTGCGTTTTATTTCCTTCCACCTTTCCCAGCGACTTGACTTTCAGCATAACGTAGATGGTGTTTATATTGAATCCGCTCCCGTTTCGACGCACTAGTATAAACCACCACAACTTCCTTGAGTACCTAACTGGTTCGCGTCCCTTCTGGTGAATGGCAAGGGCTGTCAGCAGTAACTTCACTTCCTCTTCATTTCCTCCGTTAGCGACGGACAGCGGGACGGTAGTCACAAATTCAAAGGATAAAGCGAATGTGTTCGCGAATTTCGTTTCCGCGAATTCAAACCTCGAAGGTGGCCCTTTGGAATCACCTGTGATCGCGCCGGTACGGTCTTCGATTCAACCCATTCAACGTGGACTGGACTGTAGGAAGGCAATCGATCCGGATGGAATACTAGCAATAGACTCTAAGAACTGTGCTCCAGAACCATCACCGGTTCTCGGCAAACTCTTTCGCTTATTTTAGGCACGGAGGACATTCCCTGCCAACTGGAAAGTCGATCAAGATCAGCCAATTTCAAAGAGGGGAAAAAAGTGTCTCCCACAAAATTACCGGCTGATAGCATTACTCTCTATGTTATATAAGGTGGTGGCAAAGTTCATCAACGCCGAGTTAATTAAGTATTTGGAGTGAAACGGACTTCTGAATGATTGTCAATATGGATTCCGTGTAGGCGGTACACGGGACACCGTTTGACACTTATAACCGATATATGGACATCTGCGATTGGGCGCCAAGGTGAGTCAAGGGCAGTCGCATTGGATATCTCCAAGACTTTTGATCGCGTCTGGCACGGGGCATTGCTGAGCAAACTTCGTTCGTATGGACTTTCCCAGCAGATTTGCGACTGGACGAAGAGCTTCCTCGAAAATCGATCGGTCCTGGTTGTTGTCAGATCGGGCCAATTTGCAGTTCATCGCTCGACGGTGGAAACATCCCACCATCAGAACTCGTTCCGTTACAGAGCGGGTAAGCTGTGGAACTCTCTCCCCGTTACAACCTGCAACTGTTCAAAAAGAACTGCAACGATTATTTGGTTGCATCTCGGGGCGCCTTGTCGGCGCTATAGGTTCGCCTCTCCCGAGAAAAGGATATTAAAAAAGAAAGAAAAAAAAAAAAAAAAACCACTTTTTGTTGGCCCTCTCCTGTGCGTTACGTGCATTAATATAAAACTTGACAGTTGAAAGCCTTCACATTCGAGTGACTTTTCGGTGTTTTACGTAAGCTCACTGCGACAACAATACCAAGCAATTGTTTTCCGATACTGAAAATATTAAGGATTCATAGTTCGCATTTTTAGTAAAGTAAATACCAGCCCCAGTTCAATCGTTTCTAGTCCATTATCCTTCCTGTTTATCCTTCATTACATAAAGTATTATTTATCTCATGAAATGCTGAGTCCTCTGGCCAGACATTCCGTTGCATTTCACCTTCCGCAACGATTTTATATTTCATGCACGTCCTATCTCTAGAACTGTCGACGCCTCTGATGAAACGCCAAGTGTTTCTTTGGTTATCGATTTTTGCAATATCAATTCAAACATCTTACTTCGGGAAACAATAGCATTACGTATGTGACTACCAATGAGCGTGTCTCCTCGGGATTTTGAAAGGGATGTCTGTAAATCCATTCCGTGCTTTAGATCATTGTGTGCTCGGCATGTTAAGTAATTTATACGACGTATCTTGACCACATAATGGATTTGTATTTATACACCACTCAAGAGGCTGTTTGTTACTGCAGTGGCTCATATAACGTCAACTGACAACTGAGGTTGATGACCACGACGATTGTTAATAATGTGTGTAAGCAATTGTTACATTTCAAAGTTTTCATTTATGACGAAAAATGTGTCAACTACGTTTAGAACATAACATGTTTTTTCATCTTAAAAAACAGCAGCATAAAGTATTGCAGGACTTCCGTATAAAAAATGACTCAAAGGGTACCACATCTTATAAGATTTTGAACGTTCACTTTATTCAATAAATAATTAAACTTTTATAAGGAGGGTGGGGAGGTAGGGTGCCTTATCACATAACCTATCGAAAGGGGAAAATATGACCACTCTCGCTCTGAGAAAATTTGCAATCGATTCTCAAATGTTGTGTCTTCGTTGAAATTTGTTAGTTTACATCAAAAAAATTTGTTGAAAAATAAAAACTTGTAGTGTTTTGAAAGGTTACCAACTACATTGGGCCACTCGTACAGATCCATACAGAACAAAACGGTTAATATTTGACAGAAATCATAGAATCATAGTAAGCCCGTCCAATAAGATGTTTTCCAAAAAAAAAAAAAAATTACAAGGTGGCCCAAATGAACTGGCAACTTTCCAAAATGGTATAATTATTTTATTTCTTAACAAATTTTTTTGAAGTGGAACAACAAATTTCAAGGAGCAGACATACATTATCCCAATCCAGCAAAATTCCTGGTACACGAATCAAATATTCGTTTATCATCCATACATTCAATTTCCTTTTATCCTCAAACAAAAGTAAACATATGGTAAGTTGAACCAGATTCTCAATTTCCATACTCACGCACATGTTTCCGAGAATTCGCCTAACCGAATTCTTATCGCAAAAAAAAAACAGACACTTGGCTCCAGCCAAAGTATCTAAATCGAGATTTTGCTTTGAATTCGATCTCTTCGAGATACAAAATGTCGAATTGGTTTCATTTATAAGGGTGATAATTTCAGATTCGAGAATCTGTCTCAATTGGCGAGCTGTAAGGACGCCAATAATCTAAACTAAAATTAATTAAAAATTAATAAATAAATTTAAATTTAAATTGTATCATATATTGGTACTGTCCTTTTATTGGAATATTTAGCCCGTATTCAACAATCGGTCGTCACTCTTCCCTCAGGTCTGAGGAAGCACGGTGGCGACCGCAACGAGCCCTCTCAGGAGAAGAGCCTTGAGAGAACATCATCATCATCATCATCGGCACTACAACCGGAAACTGTTCTTGGCCTTATTTAGCAAGTCCCACGATATTGGCAAGTGCGAACTACCGCTAGCAAAATACGATCCCGCAACAAATGTGCACAATGAAATTACACTGCCAACTTGTGGGGGGCGAAGTCGCAACGCCAGCATGGGCGAGAGTTCTACTTCGGCCTCCATCATAATTATCGGTTCGTTGGACACCACGCGGAGAGAAGCAAAACTGTTCGAAAGCACGATAATAAAGAACAATGAGTAAAATGAGGAAAACACTCTCAGGAACAGCAGCACAGCAAATTAAAACACTGATTTATTGATTAATTAATTAATGTTTTTTATTGTAATATGGTTCTTTAATTGGATTACATTTTGTGGGAACATCGGCAACGACGATGGCGACCAGTGCAAAGAGTGCACCGATCAACAGCAATTTAGTGTTCATTGTTTTAAAATAAAGTTACTTTTCTCACTTATAAATTCTTTTTCACTATCTCAAACGAACTACGGCACAAACTCGACAAACAATTGGACAAGTTCGAAATACCTCTCACGACTCCGGGTATTATCGCGTGTCCGCAGCGTGGTCAGCGGATGGAAAACGACTCAACGATATTCAATTGTTGTCGAAAGAAATTCAGCCAGTGAATTTGGCTCTCTTAAATTAAGGATGCATTTCCTGTTCCAAGAGAGACGTAAAGTCTCTCTTTGGGGTAACCAAACAGATCTCATACAGATCATCGCCACGGTACACATGTATGTGTATACATTAGTTCTTTTATGGATCAAAGCCATGGCAGAGAATCTAACCAAAGAAAGGGAAAATGTGCCTTATGCATTTGCTTATGCTGTAGGATTAAATTGGTGCCAAGAGATATATATATTTGTTTTGGTCCCTTAGGTGTAGGTCGCCAGCCAATGTGTTTGTATGGTGATTTATGGTACACATGATGAAGCTGGGATAGGCCAACTTAAAGGTGAGATTTCCTGATTATGCGGTTGTATTATATATGAACCGATGAATTTTCTTTCAGGGAATTTATGATAAGCTTGGAGAGAACTCTTATAGGGGATTTTAAATGCAAAGTTATGCATGCGGGTAAGAATTCTCTTTTCTAGGAGCTTTTTCGATTACAAATTTGTTCTCTTTAATGCGTGAAGCATTTAAGATGCTAATGCTATTGCATTAGCGAAAGCTTATGGCGACTGGGTAAAAGTTATGGAGGTTTTTTAGGAAAGCGAACCGTTTGAGCTCCTCAATAGTATAGTGGTTAGTATACCCGCCTGTCACCCAGGAGACCGGGGTTCGTTTCCCCGTCGGGGAGCCCCTGGCGCAAGACTAATGACCTTGCCCAGAAAAAATAAATCATTATGGAAAATTTAACAAGCCCCAGGACTTGCTAAATAAGGCCAAGACCGGTTCCCGGTTGTAGTGCCGATGATGATGATGAACCGTGGGGTTTGGGGGAACCGCCACAAACTTGCTGCAACTGCGGCAACAAATGACATCCGGCTAGTTACAGGAATTGCCCTAAATGTAAAGAAATTATTCAAAGATCCAAGGAGACTCGAGCTAAGCAAACAGCCAAGTTCTTCGGAAAACAGGCCACACAACACTTCATCCAAAATGGATTTACATTTGCCGACATGCGTAAAGGAAAACAAACAAAGAATATAAAAACTCTCCCAACTCCGCCCCCTCAAAAACATATTCAAGTCCCTAAGCAAGCCCCGGTAAAGGCCAACACGACGCCACAAATTCAAGCGGAGGTGCAAAAGCCTCCGAGGGGGCAATCTTCAATGCTCGAGAAACTACTTAGTTTCTCCCACTTGATTGAAGATGTTCGACCTCGATATGAAAAACTAACAACCGAGGCTATTAGGGAGGCATTCCTTTTCACTGCATATGCAAGACATACCCGCCACAATGAATTCCAAAATTAAAGTTACCCTTATAAATGTCAACTCCTTTGTTTCGCTTTCCAAGCGTATGATAGTCTCTGACTTCATAAAGGATAACCGGGCGGACGTGGTACTTGTAACGAAACTAGGTTGCATCCATGTCACCGTCCCGTATTCCCAAACCTTTCCATGATTCGAAGAGATCGAACCTGCGGGGGATAAAGTATGTGTGTCGGCAGGGAAACAGGTTCTTCGATATTCCCACCTACTTGTTCCAACGAGAGCGAAAGGCACCAAGTTCACCCGCGGGCTTCAGAAAAGTAACAAAAGTCAAACACTGGAATGATGTTTGAATTAACGTTTATTTATTTATCATGTATTGATTTTACAAAATCGTATCATATTAACTTTACAAAATCGTATCATGTATTAACTTTACAAAAACTTTACAAAATATGTAAATTCCTCGCACTGGGAACAAATTCTAATTCAATTTAATTCGTGAATTTGAAGTACTTGGTAATTCCAAATTACAGTGTCACAATCTCACATAATGGTGAGCGTAGTTAATCGAACACCTACCCGTTTAAACATTGCGTACACACGTCGCGCGTAGGGAATCTGAACCAGGTAACATGGGAACAGCACGGCGTTTGGATTAATAACGCCGGTAAGTAGTGTAAAGACTGCACTCGTACACGCTATCTTAAATACACGCCCATTAATTTGCGATGACGATTCGTTGAGCTCAATGACCTGACTATCCAGGGATGCGCACTGGGGGGTATGAAGGGACGTCTGTCCTCTGTGGCTATTACTCGACTGTTGTGTTGTGACCCCGGTGGCTGTTGGATCTCGACTGACTAATGAAAGCAAAAGTTCATCGCGTCGTGGCAGTGGCGTCATAAACTCACTGCCACTTACGGGGAATTTCGAGATGCTTGCATAAGAATTCAGTTCCAGCGAATCCTCGCCGTATAAGCTGAGTTGGATTCGTTGGTTGTGTATACCGGGAAATTGGCATAGCGGCCAAGTATGACCAAGGGTCTTGATCGTTGTGATTGTTTCGTGGGAAATTAGCCGTCGCTTGGTCGCGGACGAGAAGTACGATTTAATGAGGAAATGAACCGAAATGGTTTTCGGGGGAAATTGGAATTGCTTGGGTGCAAGCAAGGAATATCATTTAGATAAGATATCAACCGAAGTCATTTCGGGGAAACATATGCGGCTCGGTATCGTTGGCGGTGATGGTTAATGTTCCGTTATGGATTTGAATATGCGTTTCATTACAGCATATGAATTTCGGGGAAATTAAGATTGCTTGGTCGCAAGGAGGGAATATGCTTTAGATAAAGAATTGACCGAAGCAATTTTGGGAAAAATTATATGTGGGGTGATGTAAGAGATGATTTAGAATATATTCTATTGAATTGTATTCTGTTGGGAGTTTTGGGAAATGCCTTTCATTGCAGATTGGGAGATGGATTCTTGCAAGTTCGGGGTGGGTGCGCTTGCAGATTGGGATTTGTTTTTGCATATTTACAGGTTAGGGTAGGGTGACGCGCTGTTCGTGGTCGAGGTTGGTTAGAATTGTGGGTTGGTTCTCCGTGTGATATACAGAACCCCCACAAACCCTCACTGGCGGTCCCAACATCAACGGAGGTGGCACTTGTATACTGGTTAATAGCGGACTGCGCCATGAAGCTATTGACCTCCCTCACTTTAAGCCCATAGACGGCGATTTTAACTCCAGACATCCCCACTGGAACAATTCTGTCTTTTGCCCAAATGGCACAAAACTGTACCAATGGTACACCGAAAACACGTATGCCCTCAACTTCGAAATAGTCGCACCTACGATTGGTACTCGAGGTGACTCAATTCTGAACATATTTTTTGTGTCCAAAGACTTACTTCCCCAAATCACTCCTCCTCAAGTTTCAGCGGGTGTATCTGACCATAACGCTGTGACCACATTCATCTGCAGCTATCGAACATCCCGGTCTCATATCAGATACATTCCCGATTATGGGCGGACAAATTGGGACAACTTCAATATTACATTGAACGATAAACCCCACCAACTCTCTCTTCCCAGTGACAGGAACCTAACGACGGTTGAGGTAAACAACGCTGCAAAACGACTTCACGAGATTCTAGTTGAAACTTCAGAGACTCATGTCCCGAAGTACAAACTTGAAAAGACATCAGATTCCCCATGACGACTTCACTCTTCGTCTCATCCGGGAGCGTAAAAGCTCTGCAGAATGAGATATCGTCACCGCTTTACGCAAAGGGAGCCATTATTGTGATCCATTATTCACAATATTGGCACACTGATAAAACAGAGAATCCAAAACAATCGTACCCGACAATTGGAAGACAAACTGAAGGGTATTCAGATGGACCAGAACGGTTATAAAAATGTTAAAAAGATATGCGACACTTCTCGTATCACTGGGCCAATCATACACAATGGTGTTGTTGTTAATAACGACACCAATAAAGCAAATATCATCGGAAAGACCTTTGAAAATAATCACAAACTTACTCTCCAAGATGGCGACCCGGATACTAATGCGATCATTAGTTCAGAGGTTCACAGTGAATTGGACGACTTCAAAGAGCCAATTGTTGTCTTTAACCCAACTAACAGTGCATACTTCGATGACACACGTGATAATGGTCACGGTTTCATCGCACCAAATACCCTACAGATCCTGGTTAAATCTCGAAACCCTAAGAAGTCACCCGGTATCGACAACATGCCATACCATTCGTTGCGAAGGCTTTCTGCCTTATTCTTTATACAGCTCTCCATTCTGTTCAACCATGCTTACAACACGGGGTACTTTCCCCAAGTTTGGAAGCACGATATTATTTGTCCAATAGCAAAAGTTGGGAAACCAACGTATCACCCCTCAAGCGTTCGCCCTATCTCGCTTCTCACTTGCATCAGCAAAATATATGAAAAATTCATACACGAGAAACCAAATAACTTTATCAGTGCCAGGAACCTAATACCTGATTTCCAATTCGGATTTAGAAGAGCGCAACGCACCACTATGGCTCTCAACATATTTCAAAACCACGTCTGCGTGCGGCTCTTTAATAAGGAACCCACCGTTGTGGTGAGCCTGGACATTGAAAAAGCTTTTAACACGACCTGGTTCGAAGGTCTCATTTTTAAGTTATTAAATACTGGCCTCAGTAGAACGCTATGTAGTATCAACTACCAGTTCGTTCGAAACACAACCTTCCAAGTTAGAGTGAATGGAAAGCTTTCCGGAACTTTCCACGCCGCTGCAGGCGTACTACAGGGCTCCATTCTAGGTCCCATCTTATTTAATATCTACGCCTCCGATATTCCTCGCCATGTGGACGGGAGAGTCAACCAGATATGCTATGCGGATGACGTCCTAGTGTACACGTCATCCAAAAGCCCTAAACTCGCAACAAATCGACTCAACCGTCACTTGGACGAACTGTATCAATATTACAGTCGATGGAAAATTCGACTCAATCCATCTAAAGCAGTAGCTATAATTCTGAGTAGTAAACACTTCCAACCTACTTCTCGATATTCACAGAATATTTGAATAAAAATGGGAGATACTACGATTAGATCACAGGACAGGATGAAATATCTTGGGGTCATTTATACTCCAAAAATGAATTTCATCAAACATGTGATCCACATTCTCCAAAGCGGTCTCGGCCGGTCTAAGCAACTGCACAACATCTTGAAGTAGAGCAACAAAGTTGACACCAAAGTTAAGCTTCTCTGCTATAAGCAGCTAATCCGATCTAGAATATCGTACGCCTTTCCCGTATGGTCCTGCACATCTTCGGCTCAAATGGAAAAACTTCGAGTTTTCTAAAGAAAACTCCTCAGAAGATGCACCAATCACACTAGAAGGCCTGACGGTCGTCATTACCCCATCTCTCACTTATACGAAGGCGCCTCCATTACCCCTATCGACGAGTACTTGCTGCAATTAGCATACAAGTACCTCGAAAGCATTTGTGGCGGTTCCGCCAAACCCCAGGGTTCACTTACCTAAAATAACCCCCATAACTCCCATGGCCTTGTGTATGAAAAAAAAACCAATGTGATCTTCACTCACACATACACATACATTGCCAAGTCTTTCTTTTTTGTTTTTACCACGAGAGAAACACCTTCTCTCGCGGGAAAACTCACCCCAAAACGATTGAATATCGTTGAGTCCTTTACCATCCGCTGACCATGCTGGTCGCACGATCTCCCGCTCTCCGGTGCGCACGAAGGCGCGAACATTCCCCCGAGTCGTAAACCCCTCGAGTGATAACTAAATAATTGTTATTTTTCTGTATAAACAGTATTTATTTCCTTGAAGAAAGCTAAGATTCAACCTTCTTGGTGCACATTTAATGTTTGAAAGTACTTTCGTAAAGTTGTGAACGTATAAGAGCTAGCAGACGTGTTGGCAATCGTGTTAAAGTTAATGAAGGTGAAATAAATTAAAATTTAATTAAGAACAACTTGTGTTTTCTTTACTTACTCCTGGTGTGGACGTGGCAGGATGGAGTTCGTTTGTGTTTTTCTTCCGGTCTGCGGCAGACATTGTTGGAACCTTAGTGACAGTCGGATGGGGATAGGAGTGAACCGAGTGTCCGCGTTTGGCGCAATACTTCTTATCCCCACACATTCAGAACAGTGAGAACCTACTTGTACGGGAGTCTTGCGTTCTTGACCCTTCTCTCTCTCGATCTCTTCGGATCAGACCACCACAATTTCTTCTTCAGTATAAAACTGAAGAAAGCACCCTTTCCAACAACATTTCCCTCTATAATAGAGGATTCCTGGTTCCACCCCATAGGGTCAACTGTTAACAAATCACGCACACACACGGACGCACAGTACAAGACGGCACAAACATGCACACACCGACCCAAGCGCAGATCATCAGACGCCAAATACATGATCTGCGTTTACTACCGCACTCAAGACCCACTGGTCTTGTATTATTTCTTTCCCACAATCCCCCCATCCAAGTAGTTAGAGAACACCTAAACTAACACTGTCCACACTATCCTTCGATACCCCCCCACCCCTTTTCTTTTCTTTTCTTTTCAGATATCTCGAGACCGAGCCCAACATCCCCATGGATGTGGGTGATTCTGGTTATCGCAAGATGACCAGAAGCTAGAGACAAGATGAAGGACACATCTGTCCATGTCTCGCTAAAGTCGGCCCTCTCGCCTACCCATTTTTTTTTTTTTTGATTCGAAGATCAGTCTCGATTGGCGTCCGAAGTGCAAGGACGCTAATAAATTAAATTACTGATAAATAAATTAATACTAAATAAACGCCAATAACCTAAATACTAAAATATTTGTCGTTTTAATTGAGCCTGACGGATTCGCAGGCCCATATTCAACAATCGGTCGTCACACTTCCCTCAGGTCTGAGGAAGCACGGTGGCGACCGCAACGAGCAACTAGGTAGCGCTCTATTAAAGAGACCCTCGTCCTTTTAAGGGCAAGGAGATGCGCTCCCTAAGATTTGCTACAACAACTTTCGATAAAATACACCTTAACATGAACTCTTCTTGCTCTATTTTGAACAATTCATGCATTAAATGAAACCCAGGTAGTCGCTTATTTTAAAACGCAGTACTACTATATATAAATCCCTTATATCGTATTCAACCTCCACTAGGGGCTACAACCCTCCTGATATAAACTCAAAAAAAATTTTTTTTTGTGTAATCGCGAGTAACCTTCGTCACTTAACAACTCTAAACAAGATGTAAGACTAGAATTAATACTGGCATTTTAATATTACTAAAACTTGCGTTAAGCTGCATAATTGAATAGAGTTCAACCTTTCATAGTTTTTGATTCTTCTTTTGTATCTCTTAATATTTCAGATATCTCTCGAAGCCGAAGATATAAAGTTTTTTACAATAATTTTACCAAATTTGTTCCCCTAAAATACCTAAGGTATAACAGTTCACGTTCCTCAAAATCATATTCCGTAAAGGTGCCTAATTGTATAGAAGTAAATAGAACGTTTATTACCAAATAATAGTAATGATTATTACCACGATAATTCAGAATCACCAATAAGGTTCAACCACTACTACTATGGCGCATGTATCTACATAGTTCGTCCTTGAATGGCGGCTCATACCAGGTTACTATACCGAGACCGTAGGCTGTCATAAATAATCAAGCAAATTGAACACATTTAATGTCCCCAGCAATTGGTACCCTGCTTGAATTTTTATACCCAATATGTCCGAATGCCTAAGTAGCTGAAAAGATGCAAAATGTAATAAAGACGAAATTCGAGTTTGTAAAACATACAGCTGAGTTGTAAATCATTGACTTAATGTCTAGGCCTGTTTTACGCCAATTATCCCTTTAAATTTATGACAAGTTGGAGAACCAGAAAACCAGTTCCGGAAGTTGGGACTCATGAGTTGCAATACCGCTTGTCACACTCGTACAAAAAATATATATGTATATTTTATGCTTAGTATAATGTTGCGATCTCTACTTAGAAAGCGGGAGCCATCATAAAATTCGTTGAACTGCGATTCAAAATTCTAGTGAGCACAAATCATTTTCACCGCAAGCACAGACCACTTCCCAGTTACTATTGACATCTACTGGAATTTTGTGAAATCGCGCGAAGCGGTTTGTGTATTGGACAGCAATAACGCTTTTCTCCAAAATAACATCCACAAAAGTGGATTCCGTTTCACAATTTCTTTATGAGGTTTTTGTTATCACTTGTAGCATACATGGAAATATTATTTGTACACGCTTGATGTAGCTAATCTGGCTATTTGTTTAGTGACTCGTTATGCAAATTAACTCTTGGTAGTAGATGAACATATATGTTTCCGTCTTTTGAATTATTGGATATTCACTCTGCAGATTACGTCCGCTTTGCTTTTTCTCCAACATTCTATGCGAAGATTTTTACATTTGATAATAAATGCGTTGAAATAATGAATGTTACTTTCTGTAGTGATGATACAAAATGAGAAAAGCCGATGGTTAACGTCATTACAGCCACAATAACTGAGTCTTCTAGGGATTTCCTGATTTGTTATTGGCCGACACTGTCAAACGTTCCTTGTGATTTGTACAGTATAAAACCACATCTTAACATCCGCCATGAAACTTATTTCCATTTGCTTTTATAATACACCCGTAGAAAAGGGGCTTTATGATAGCTGGGGTAATAGTAGCTTGTGACTTTGCCCACGTTTTTTTATTGGCTTAAACATTTCTTAGGGTATCCAAGAATGATAAAAAAAAAGCCGATTATGAGGGGGAGAACCTTGTAGGTGGGTTAAAAAGTCGCTTTTCCAACCGTGGTCCTGAACCAGTATTAGCAGTTTTCTGAGTGCGCGGAGTAGCATGCGTTTTGGGGTCCTTATTTTTCTTGTTACGTAGTAACTCCCCCACCATCTTTGCCCTAACGAGAACATTAAACATAAATTACATTACATTCATTTACAGAGTACAGCAATATTTATTTACAACATTAAATAAACACATTCATTTATACAATGTACAATTACACATAATTAAACACACAATACACAAAACATTAAATTACATTTAGACAATTTAAATATTAAACACGTATATTACAAACAGTTTACATTTTAGAATTGAAACATTCATTCACAGTTTCAATTTAAAATTTAAATTGAAAACAAAATTAAATATAGCAGGTGCATAAAACCAGTTTTTTTCCCCGTCGATGACATCTTCGAAAAATTTCTAGGTTGATCGTAGCAGAGATTCTTCCTCGAGACAACGGTGAAACTGAGAAGAAAGAAAGAACGGAAAAACAGAAACAACCGTGGTGACACTTGTGAGTCGATACAGTGGAGTGAAAAACAAGAACCGTGGTGACGGTAGAAGGAGGAAAAAAGAGAAAGAAAGGAGTTAGAGAGAAGGTGAAGTTGTTAATGTCATCAATTGTAAAAGAATGAATTTAATACAATCAGTGGTTTGAAACTAACTTGTTAATAAATCGAGAGTAACCGTGTATCGAATCTTTTTTTTTCGTTTATAAAACCCGAGGGAAAAAGTCGGCGGAGACCATCCAGACACCGAAAAGCCAGGTCAAATAATGGAATCATTTTACATACAGCGTGTACTCGCGGAGACAACAACTCAAACGATTACAGCGGAACTCACCAACGTGCTCGACTACAATTGATTATCGCTTCCCCGTGCGATGGAAAAAGGACTCCGCGATATTAATTCGCTGACAAGGGAATTCGGTCAGTGAAACTGGTTCTCTTAATTAAGGGGTGCGTTTTCTTATTCCAAGAGAGACGTAAAGTCTCTCTGTGGAGTAACCAAACCGATCTCATAGAGGAGATCTTCACGATACACAAGTGTGTGTGTACGTCGGTTCTTTTCATAGATCAAAACCATGATGATGAACCTGAAACACAAAGAAAGGGAAAAGGATCGTAGAGATCTTTGTTTATGTGAGAACGTTACTGGGAAACGGATCCAGAACTATGTAGGATAAACGAGATTTATGACCTGTGAGTTCAACTGAGTAATCAAGTTGCAACTAATTAAATGGTAGATACATCTGGGAGACTTGGTGATTGGGTTGTTTGTGTATCGCCAGAATGCCTGCTGGTGGACAGCGTTCTTTTGTTTGCACTTGGTGCATTGGTAAGGCATTAGTCTCAACGCAGATGGTGCTAATTACATGCATCTGCGTTGGACTGATTATCGCTGGCTAAAATGGGTCGCTAGTCGATGTGTGTGTAGGTAGTTTTTGTACACACATCGAGGCTGGGAAAATAGACGGCGCAATATTTATGATCCCTGTCATGAAGAGATGCCGAAATTGGTTTGGAATTCCTGATAAGCTAATAAAGATATCTTACAGACAGTTGGTATGCAAAGAGAATGCATGAACGGTAAGTTTTCTTTACAGGGACTTACAGATCAGAGATTTATACCGTAGGGTTTGGCGGCACCGCCACAAAGACACCAGCAGGAGGGCAGATAAGGAAAATTTGGAAACTCTTTTGAACATTGCTGATATTCGTATCCCGTATATCGGGGAATCAGGCATGGAAAACCAACCACGGGCCAGGCAGATAAGAGAGAACAGCCCAGATAAGAAAAACTGAAAGTTTTTATTAAGATTTCTCGAATTCCCCTTGGTGATTTAAATCCATTAAATTCTTTATTTGAATTATTCCGACACATATCAGTTTCCAGATTTTAATTTTGACTAATAGATGTCTCTCCTGCTGCAATTTTAAGGCTGTTTGTAGAAAATCGAGCTACAGTTTATGTTTGGCATCTCCATGTGTATATCAGTGCTCCGGTAAAAGTCGTGATGTTTACATTATAAAGTACACAAAAAATATCCGAATGAATATCAATGCCCTGTGTATTTATACAGAGCGTCAATCGAAGAGTTTTCGTGTCAGTTTCTGTGGCCCTCCTTGTGAGCTACTTTTAGGATAGGATGATTCATTGCATGAGTAACAATGATGTTCATCATTAAAAGATATTGTTTATTTTCAGCATTATGAACCCTTCTCTCAGTCGATGAATCTACGCCATTGGAGTGTTATTATATTTTAATCCCTCGATCAAACCGTGATCAGTGAGCCTTTCGGGAATTAAAACAATATACCTGGTCATACTGCTAAAGAGTGTATGTTCGTTTGGAACATGAATTACGGTGCATAGTCTGTAATGATCATTTGGCGTTTCTAGCAGATACACACGACCAATAGTGAAGAACAACACCACCAAAAAAGCACATCCATAAAAGCCGTATACCATAGCAATAATATAGCATTTCCACATCAGTCGAATGTACTTGAGTTTAGAAATCGAATTCGTACAAGCGGCATGTTGTTGGACATATTGCGGGTCACGTTTGCGACATGTTTGAGATATTCCTGGAACAAAGGTGTTCAAAAGGTGTACTAAAAGAAGCCCAAATTGACCCAAAAGTGGTTCAAAGTGCCACAAGATATCCAAAAAATTACCCAAAGTGTCGGAAAGATATCCGCAAAGCTGCCCTAGTGAAAAAAGATACTTTAGAGGCATCTTCGGGACACTTTGGGATACTTTTGGGACATTTTTGGGACATATCGGGTGAACTTGGCACCCTTTCGGGACACCCTTGGGACATATTTGTCCCAGACATGTCCCAATTACGTCGCAAATGTAGTCTAAAACATGTCCCATAACATAATCCACCGCATGCTTCGTAGTGTGTAGGATATCATACGAATGTAAGTGTCGAACTTTTCATAAAACCTGATTAATTGTCTCTGGAGTTTCGTGGAATGCACATCTATGGCACCTCGTAAGAAAAATGCTGTGTTGGAATCTAGAGGGATGCTCGGGGTTGAAGAGCGATATATGTATATATATATATATATTTTTTTTTTTTATTTTACTTCTCCCAGGAAAGGCGAACCTATAGGGCTGACTCAGCGCCCTGAAATGCTATTTTTTTCTTGACCGGGTTCATCAGCCAAGCTATGACAGATACTCAAGTATTTCTTCCAACCAATTCACGAAGCCTTCAGCTTAATGGGGTGGTATTTTACCAGGCGGCTAGGCCTTGGGGCCCTACCTACTACTACTACTACTACTACTACCACTACTACTACTACTACTACTACTACTACTACTACTACTACTACTACCACTACTACTACTACTACTACTACTACTACTACTACTACTACTACTACTACTACTACTACTACTACTCCTACTACTACTACTATTACTACTACTACTACTACTATTTATTGGCATATAGAAACCCGGAAGTTCACGAACTCACCGACTCGGTTCCGCCATAATTCCCTGACCTGTGCACTCTACCTCCACGCTCGACCATCTGATCGGATTTTCTCAGGGTCAAACCTAACATTGTCATCCCACATCCGCCGTGGCCGTTCTATCGGTTTCTTTCCCGTTGGTCTACCGTCAAGAATTCTACGCATGATCCTATCATTGCCCATTCTTGCCACGGGTCCGGCCCATCTTAGTCTTCACGACCTGATTCGTCTCACTACTGTAGATTTGCGGTATAGTTCTTCCAATTCGTGGTTGTGGAGTTTTCTCCACTGTCCTGCATCTTCGTCATATTTACCGCCAAAAAAACTCCTTAAAACTTTAAGTGCATGTATCCCATCCATATAGAACAATCGGCATGATTATGGTTCTATAAATAGGGAACTTTATATTACAGTACACTTTGTAATTGTGTCGAACTGCACAATAGCAAGAGACGTCAGCTGAACCTAGGTTTGCACAATCAAACGAAAGACACAATATCCTTCCCAACTCAGCCATTGAGACGGCATATATATATATATATATATATATATATATATATATATATATATATATATATATATACATATATATATATATATATATATGGTGAGCCATATTTTATATCGGTATGTAAAAATTGAATAAATTTGACGATTTATCAACCAATTGACTTGTGTAAACATGTTTTTGAAATGTCAGTTCAGTACAATTTTAACCATAAATCGCTTCACACCAAAACAACTTGTCGAAAGAGTCACTCTGTACATTGAATATAAGTCCTTTCGTTGTGTTAGCTCAACGTGCATATCGTCTAAAATGCCGTGGCCCACAAGCACCGTCTGACAACATTCTTCGCTTGGTGTCGAATTTTGTTGACCACGGGACAGTGGCGGATCGTCGCCCAAGGCGTTCCAATTAAGTGCTTGAAGCGGTTTGAGAGAGTGTTACCGAGAGCCCACATGTGTCGTATCTTCACCGCACTCAGCATTTTGGCATCAGTGGAAACACATTGCACCGCAGAGAAGGGTAATTTGCATTTGTTTCCGGATAAAGTGCAATTGATTCAAATAATATAGACGACAGCTCGTCCACGTCGCTTGGAATACGGACAAACAGTCGCTCGAGTGGTTGACATTGAGCCTGATTTTTGAAAGCAAATATCGATGACCAACGAGGCCCGTTTCACACTTTCTGGCATCGGTAACAACCAAAATTGCCGCATTCGGGCAACGGAGAGTCCACACGAGATACACAAAACACAATTGCATGACCAAATAGTGACTGTTTGAGTGCGTTTACGCCAAAACCATTGTGGGGGTTCCTGCGCAAGCAACCACCCACAATTCCACCCCTAATTCTAATTACAAGTCCAGCCACAATCCCAACCCCAACCCGTCCACCAGGCATCATATCAAATTCCCTGAAAAGAATTCATCATTTCATGAAGTTAATGCATCACCATAAAATCCCTAAAAAGAATTCTTAATATGCAAGCATCATACAATGGGAAATTTTATCGGCGCCCCTGCCAGCCAGCGTACCCTGCCACAGAAGTGCGCAGCACATTTTTCGGACTTGTCCACAGTCACAACTTTTGTCCAACCGACAAAAGCATTTCACGCATCTCGCGTCTAGCCGCCAAGAATCGAATTCTCCAGCATGTAAACATGCACACAAAGAATTCGACCCTTTCCTTTGGCATCGATACCGTGCACAATCATCATTGTGCAAGTATCTTATTTGCTTGTAGCACAAGTTGCCCTAATGGCATGCAGACTATTTGCGCAGCTGCAGGCACGCCACCAATGATCCCCTTTGTCCCAATCCTTTTTTCTCGGTTCCATTTGCCCATGACCTGGTAACACGGACAAGCGATTTAATCCCGCCAAGAACAACGCAGAGAGATCCTCTCCCATTGGTCGCCACAGAGAAAAACTTCACGTTTCTCTCGAAAACCAAAACCCACCCATAACCAAGGAACGACTCTGCGCGAGTCAGTTCAATGAGCCAATTTACATCCATCAGCGAGTGCGCACGAGTCGGGTCTTATAAATAATTAAGCAGTGTTACTAAATTCAATTCGGCGTTTATTCACACTATCATCATCATCATCATCGGCACTACAACCAGGATCCGGTCTTTTCCTTATTTAACAAGTATGAGGCTTGTTCAATTTTCCATAATAATTTGTTTTTCTGGGCAAGGTTATTAGTCTTACACCATGTTCGTGTCAAAATATTTTATGTAAAATACATTAAAGCAAAGACAGAATAATTAACCAGTGTTACTAAATTAAATACGGAGTCCATTCACACTAAGTTTTTTTTTGAACATCTTGTATATAAATAAAATTTGAATAAAAACCCGAGTTGTGTTTACTTTCTCCTTGTGCAAAATAAGACGAACGGCAACAAAAGCGAATAGATATCATTTCGCTCAAAGTGTCTTAATGTTCCGTGATCTACTACCAACTACTTCTAATATTCCCGTGGGATATTAGGGAACCTGTTCCCGCGCTGGCACTCATTGCGAAATATCCACACATCATTTGCCCATTTTCCTTCAAAGAAAGCGAAACAGTTGAAGGGAATCAATATCGGTGGATGTTGGTTCTTTATGTCTACCCACAAATATGTGACAAAGGTCTGGACGGTAATTGGTTTCAACAAGACGGTGCACCATGCCAAAAGAAACAATGCAGTTTTTGCAACGAAAATCTCCGGACGTGTGCTGTCAAAAAATGGCGACTCTGACTAGTCACCCAGATCTCGAGATTTGACCAACACAGGGCTTTTTGGCTTTTCTCCAACACAGGATTCTATCCAGATCTCGATTCACATAGTCGATCTGGCTACATCTTAGCTGGTGCGACGTTGATGCATTAATCGACCGATAATTTGAAAATGAGAAAATAAGTGTACTATCATCCGCAAAACTGAATATTTTGTTACCGATGATTTTAACAAATCATTAATGTGAAGTCAAAACAAGGTTGGCGGTAAAATAGAACCCTGAGGGACCCCGGAATTAATAGAATACAGATCGGAAGACGTGCTGTCTACAACAATCCGGATCAATTGATATTGGAGGAAGCTCTTCGTTTAGTCTTAAAGTTGTGAGGAAAGTCCGTATGAACGAAGCTAGCTTAGCAACTTCCTGTGGTCAAAGGTCTTGGAGATATTTAATGCGACCGCCCTTAATTCATAATGTTTTTAAATTGCTTGGTCCAGATATTAGTTACAGGAGTCGAAAGGTCGCTACGGAATTCATATTGACGGTCATTCAGAAGTCCGTTGCACTCCAATTTTTCAATCACGGTGGCATTGATTATTTTTTCCATCACCTTGGATAACATAGCCAGTAATATTATCGGACGGTAATTATGTGGGAGACACTTTTTCCCCTTCTTTGGGATTGGCAGAAATCGAATGATTTTTCAGCAGGTAGGAAAGGCCCTCTGTGCATAAGATAAACGAAAGAGTTTGTTCAGAACCTGCGACAGTTCTGGAGCACAGTTTTTGAGGATTACTGTTGGCATTCCATCCGAGCCGGTAGGTTTCTTACTTCCAGTTCACGCGGGATGTGTTGAATATCACAGGGCGAAACTGCTCCTCTGTCATTGAAAATTGCACCGGCATGATCGCTGATAGTTCCAAAAGCCCAGCATCGCGGGTTGAATGCACAGAAAATAAAATTCAGGAACACATTGGTTTTATCATTTGAATTCGTGGCCCGCTGGCCGTCACTAACCGTGGGAAGGAGGTGGAAGGGAAGTTGTTGCTGATAGCCTTTGCCATTGATGAGGAGGGACGCGGACCAGTTGGGTACTCAAGCAGTTTGTTGGTCACTTTGTTATTGTGAACCTCCTACGCCGTGTCAATCGCCTGGTTGCACGCATTGTGATATGTGGTATATAAAAGATGCAAAGGTCCGGCACGCACCTCCTATGAGACAGTGACTGTAGCCTTGATGATCAGTGTTGCGTTACTAACAAAACGGCATGCTCGTCTCTGACCTACATTAGGGTAGATCAAGAGTAAAACCCCAATGTTAAAGTTTATTTTAACAATCAAACAATTAGTTTGTAACACAAAACTTACCCCGTTCTTATGCAGCGTTGGAACTCTTACGGGGATATCCTTTTTGATTAATGGCTGGATCTAAATCTGCTTGCTGCTTGATGTTGCATCCATACGGCGAATTTGCACTCACTCAATGATATGGAAGTCTTTATACACATACGATTTATTAATATTCGTCCTAGAACACCACCGATTCTTTAACGATTTATTAATATTCGTTCCTAGAACACCACCGATTCTTTATCCACTAACCAACACGGAAACTCGAACAAATTCTAATTTTAACTGTGTTTCTTTTATTTCTTTTCCTTTTATATGTTAATATTACACGAGGAAATTCTAATTTTAACTTTTATTTGTTTTTCTTTTTTATGTTAATATTACACTAACAAATTTACAATAATTCTAAACGGACCAATGTCCACACGTGACCATCCGCTTTTGCTACTAGATTCACAAGAAGACTTGAATCTCGTGTCTTTCGACACACATCCTTTTTCGTTTCGCTTCCACGATAGTTATTTGTAGGAAGCGAAATTGGCTAATAGGGTGAGACTATGGCTAATAAAAAGAATATGCCTATTGCAATGTGAGTGGGGTTTTAAATGGGTGTTTTACTTTTATTTAAATTATCTACTATTGTATTTGGGGATATTATATTGTAAAGGGAAATTAGTGATTTGGAGGGAAGAGAAGGACATGTATGTGAAGACACGAGATATTAATTATTCGCCCCCATCGGCGTAAGTTTGGTACCTTCATGTACGTTAGTGTTGCACACGAATGTTGCCGTCCTCAGGTATTGATCCCATGATTGATAATTTCCGTCCACAATATTGCGTAGATATTCTACGAGTGGTCGATGGGCTCTTTCCAAAGCGCCATTCGACTGTGGATGGTACGCTGAGGTTTGAAGCATCTTGATGCGGAGCAGCTTGCACACGTTTTAAAACAAGCTGCTTAGGAAGTTGCTTCCCTGATCGGTAACCAGTTGCTTCGGAGCACCATACCGAGCAACTATTTGGTCAAAGAAGACCGTGGCCACCGTTTCTGCCTCCGCATTGGGTAAGGCGTAGCAATCTATATACTTATACAGATTATCTTGAAAAGTTAGTATATATGTATTGCCTGCTGGAGTTCGATCCAGAGGCCCGACTATATCTAAATATACCTTGTCGAAAGGCCTCTTTGCAATGTCGGTGATTACCATGGACATCCGTAGGTTTGGGGAAGATTTCATGGTTTGACAATCCTTGCATTTCTTAATGTAGACTTTAATGTCGCGCATCATGTTCTTCCACCAAAAGTTCCTACGAATCTTGTTATAGGTTTTTATCACTCCTTGGTATCGCCCAAAGGAGGATCATGGTAATCCCGTAGCAGTAACTGGATATCCTCAGGTTTTGTTATCTCCATTCCTTTTTCCGTGCAGGGAGGAATGGGATTATCTGGTAAATCAGACTCGTCATTTGTTTGACTTCCCTGGGATCCTTCGCTTTCCCTTAGCTTTTTTGCTTGGGCGCGTGTTACTACATTGCATCTCTGTAGTTTGGAAGTTTCATAACAACCTTGCGGGATGCGGCTCAAAGCATCCGCATTGCTGTTATATTTATCGGGTTTGTACTCTATTTGGTAATCAAACTCGGATAATTTGTGATGGAATTTTGTTAAACGTGACGTGGGGTCTTTCACGTTAAAAACTCCCTTTAGTGGCTTATGATCCGTATATATGTTGAACCTTCGCCCCTGTAAATAACAGCGGAAATTTCTAGTCACCCACGGAATGGCTAGTAACTCCCTCTCAATGGTGGAGTAATTTCTTTGCGCTTTATTCAAGGTTCGACTTGCATAAGCTATAGGCTGATCTTTGCTCTATTTCCCCTTGCGATAGCACGGCACCAAGTGCTTCGCTGCTCGCATCCGTAGTCAGATTAAAAGGTTTGGTGAAATCTGGATAGATTAATATTGGCGGTGAAAACAATAATCCTTTTATTTTGTCAAATGCTTGTTGGTATTTGTCTGTCCAGGCGAATCTAACGTCCTTCCTTAACAAGTTTGTTAAGGGACGTACTATCCTCGAGAAATTTGGAACAAATTTTCGGTAATAGTTCGCCAGTCCTGGAAATGATTGGACGTTCTTTACCGTCTTGGGAATGGGGAAATCCGTGACACTAGCTGTCGTCAAATCTATGTTTTCCTTCGATTTAATAACCTGACAGTTCGCCATAATCGGTAATGTGTCACTCATATTTTACATTTTGAAACGATTTACTTTAATTTATGTATATTACGTGTTGGACTTTAAGATTCGTCAGATCTTCGTACTCCAATGCTTCCATTTCCACGCTTTTCATTTATTTTCTACCTTGATTATTTTATATCATTTTTTAAATCATCTCTTGTGTATTATAAAAAGTTTTAAAATATTGACAATTAATCTTATGTAATCATCATTATCATCGGTACTACAACCGGAATCCGACATTAGCCTTATTTAATAAGTCTAAGGCTTGTTAAATTTTCCATAATAATTTGTTTTTCCGGGCAAGGCCGTCTTATGTAGTAGGTGTACAACTTTGCTTGTGATGGCTGCAGCGGTAAGTGGTAGTTGAAATAAATAGATCATAGATGTCTTGTGACGGCTGTAGCGGTAAGCGGTAGTTGAAATAAATAGATCATGGATGTCATACAATAAGCTTAGGTATTTGTAAACATAACGCCATCGAAATATTAGTCGATTTGTGTCTGCATCATAAAGTTATTCTCGATTAAACATGTCAGCTTACGAGCCAAATTCTCGTTATTTGCGGGAGGTTTTAATTTTCTGCTTTAATATGAAGAAATCTGCGGCTGAGGCTCATCGAGTGCTCTCAAATACCTATGGTGAGGCCGCTATTAGTGAAAGAACGTGACGAGAGCGGATTCAACGCTTCAAGAACGGCGATTTTTTTACAATAAAGCCTCGAATTTCGGAAAAAAAAACCGCGGAAGCAAAGTTGTACACCTAATAGTTGTTCGTTTTTTTTTCTTTATTTGTTAATATAATGGTTTCTTTTCTTTAAATTAAAATAAATTATCACTAGATTTAAATGGAAGGACTTGTATTAGTATTTACAATAAAGCCTCGAATTTCGGAAAAAACGGCGGAAGCAAAATTGTACACCTAATAATATAAATTGTAATAAAAAATACTTGAAAGTAAAGCAAGCCTTCAAATGATATTTATTTGAAATTAATTTTTTATTTTATTTTGTTATTACTTTTTTTCTTTTTGCGAAAGTACCCAGATTAACAGTCCTCTTTGCATTTAAAAGCAATCATTTGTGCATATTGAATGAAATTTCATTCATCAGAAATTGTCACTGAGTGAGAGGGATACAGTAGGAAAAATCTACAAAATTATAAACATAAAATACCAGTATTAACCGTCCGATAGGAAACATACCCTGACAAAGTGTAGGTTTACACCTATTGTAATAATATACGCCAAATGTTCAAATTTATATATTTATTAAATAACAACATTAGAACTGACTTTTTCTTCACCTACATTTATACTTTAGGATAAGCGTTCATGCTAAAATAACAAGTATATTGACCTATTGTATAAGGGTATAACTTATACGAAGTTGAATTTTCTTCATTCGCCTTGAAATTAATTTTTTTTTTGAATATAGATTATTGTATATCTCGAAAGGCGAATGACTTGGGTCATTTAAGAACACGTTAATTTCAATCTGGATATGACAGTGGAACCAGATCTTCTCGGAAAAAATCTTATCGGGAACGTTAATGCATCTTTTTGCCATCGTGCAAGAAAACGGGTTATGCTAACATAGAATATCCAACTTACGTTAATGAACCCTTTCTTTGTATCCTCTTGTTGTCCTTGGAGTTAATATGTTGTGATACTGTGAGACAAGAACAGAGAACTTAATACGTTTAGGAACAACCTCTCATAAGACAATCGTTGTTATAGTACATTGAGGTCGAAGTTTATAACTACATAAATTCAATTTTATTAATTCGAGATGAGTCTTCAATTTTGTTTTTCACAACAGCAGTCAGTAAATTAAGCTACATTTAAACAAACTGAGCTCTTGTCTCCATTGAACGAAAGCCCATAGGATATAAAAAGGGATATATCGATATCGAACTTTTATCGATTTGCCTTATTGAATGGAAATGAAAAACCTGTTTGCTGGGTATGAAGAAACGACAATGGAAAAATTATTGAACGTAGTACGAGGGTTGCCTCTTATGTTTCGGGATTTGGCAACCCTAGTGTTGCAATCCGGCAATTGACAGCTCTGTCGTAAAGTTGGACATTTTTGAGGTTATACGCACTTAGAACGTTTTGACATACGAGCGCTATTTGTGGTGTTTACAGTAACTTAAAAGATTCATCTCGGCCCAAAAATGGAATTAAATCGTCAACATTTTCGTGCGATTATTTTTTACAACTTTTGGCGTGGATTAACTCAGCAACAGTGCATGGATGAACTTAATTCAATTTTTGGCGATGAAGCTCCATCAAGGACCAGTGTTTATCGATGATATGGTGAATTCAATCGTGGTCGTAGTTCATTCCAAGATGAATTTCGTGAAGGTCGTCCAAAATCAGTTGTTGTTCCGAAAACCATTGATGCTGTGCGCGAACTGATATTGGAAGATCGTCATGTGACCTATCGTGAGATTGAGACAACCTTAGGCGTTAGTGGGACCAGCATACATTCAATATTGCATAAACATTTGACTGTCAAAAAAATTTGTTCGCGTTGCATCCCACACAATTTGTCAATCACCCAAAAAAAGGCTCGTGTCAATTGGTCGAAAGAAATGCTCAAAAAATACGGTCGCGGTGCTTCGAAACACGTCTATGACATCGTGAGAGGTGATGAATCGTGGATTTACGCGTATGAGCCCGAAAGTAAACAGCAGTCGACTGTCTGGGTGTTTCAAGATGAGCCAAATCCAACAAAAGTTGTTCGCGCGCGAAGCACTTCCAAGCAAATGGTCGCCTGTTTTTTCGGAAAAACTGGACATGTCGCAACCGTACCACTAGAACAACAGAACAGTCAATTCTGAGTGGTACACAACCATTTGTTTGCCAGTTGTCTTCCAAGAAATCAGGAAAACCAACCGCCGAAGACGGATCACTCTTCACCACGACAATGCGAGCTCTCACACATAGGCTGCGACAACTGCATTTTTGAACACCAAAAACATCGATTTGATGGGTCATCCGCCGTATAGTCCTGACTTGGCACCGAATGACTTCTTTTTATTCCCGTACGTAAAAAACAAACTGAGAGGTCAACGTTTTTCGACACCTGAAGAAGCGGTTGCTGCATTCAGAATGCATGTGTTGGAGATACCTCAATCAGAGTGGCAAAAGTGCTTCGACAATTGGTTCAAACGCATGCAAAAGTGTATAGATCTTCATGGGGAATATTTTGAAAAACAATAAAGTGATTTTCGATGATCAATATTTGTTTTAGTTCTCTAATCCCGAAATATAAAAGGCAACCCTCGTATAAAGTAGATGATATGCTTTTTTAAGGAAGCTATTATTTGTGTCACCGTGTTTACATTTTTAATAGGTCGCACGTCCAGAAGGATTTTCTTGATATCGTTAAAACAAAATGCATTTCTTCCCTGCGATGACGATTGAGGTATTAGTAATGTAATTTCCCTTTCAAACCGACGATACATTGATAGAAATTGTTACATCTGACGTTATATTAACTTTCCAAAATTAAAGTAGTGAAATACATCCTTACTTGCCCATCGCAACATGCCTCTTTTTATACAAATGCGTGGACGAAAGGGAATTTAGAACTACCCTTAAATATCAAAGCACAGCACCAGGAGAAGACTGAACTTTTTTAGAAAACTCTCAAAGTGGTAAGGTGAATCATTACTTGCCCTTAGAAATGTGACGTTTGCAACAGATAACCACAGTAAAAAATAAATCAAATCAATTGACACAACAGCTCTTAAGGACCATTACGATATGATGTGTTGAGGTTTTGGTTCTAATTTTGCTGTGATTCTAACCGTCATACTGTTGGTCTGACTCGCGTTCGTTGTGACAAAGCACTATAGTAATATGACTGATTTCTTTAAAACTACTGTCAAATGTGACGCACTTTTTTATACCCTTTTTAAGTAGTTTATTATTTGATCTTGGAAAATTCCAACGGTCGTTTCTTAATTACCCTTTAATTTTATGCATTTCTTTTGGGAAAATACATACATATTCACAGGTAGTATACCTTTTTGGCGGTTTTTAGTTTGGTGGTGAGGTGACTGGTGTTCCGTCGAACACTATCTGCACACGAACACTAAGCAACGACAGGTCCAATAAAATTCACTGTGAGATTGTTTTCTTTTATCGCTTGCACGCCTTTTATTATTCTCTTTAAATAAATAGTTCCATTAGGTAGTTTTACAAAATAAGTGCACTTAATTCTGGGTTCTTATCTATTGTTATTGAAACAGAAAAATGTTAACTAAAAATGAGTTCTCCAAATGAATACAAATTAATACTTCGATTTGTTCATATTATTACACAGGTATCACTTTATGAAGGTTAATTAAAAATGAGTTCTTCGACAAGATTGTAAGATAATACTTCGATTCGCTTCGGCACTATTACACAGATATCGCTTTACGAATGTTAACTAAAAAATGAGTTTTCCAACACGATTGTAAATTAATACTTCGATTTGGTTGTACTATCACACCGATCTCACATAACAAGTGTTAACTCAATATTCGCTTTCACAAAATGATCTAACATGAAAAACTTTGTTTAACGTGGAGGCCCGGCTTGCCTCTACGGAATCCGTATCGCGATTAACTATTTAATCATCGAAGACGACAGCACAGCAAATTTGTACATTGCTTCGCTGCCAGACGAGGGATGAACTTCTGGGGCTTTTCAGGGCCCGAAGAGCCACGCATCGCTTGATCCCCACCATTACCAGCAATACAACTTACCTTAAAGTTGAAATTTCGGCACGATTGTACAATCTTGCTAGGGCATTAACCGCCACCCAATTAGCTGGAATCATTTCGGTTATCCCTACGGATAACCGACATAAATACATATTAGGCAGTTTACCGTTTTTGGGGGCTTTTCCAAACCTCTTCCCCACGGTCATTCCTGAAAGCATAATTCATGGCAAGATTATCATCTTGCCATGACATCAATTCATCAACCGAGCTTCCGCGACCGAACAATGGATGGCACATATCCACCAACACACGCTAATCTTTCCGTGTGTTATCTTTGTACCCATCCATTGTCCTAGAAGTCATTTCGGGTTGCTTGCACATCTGCAAGCCAGATTTTCGACGGTATGTTCTATGATCTATCTTTCCTAAAGTAGAGAAGATCAAATTAAACATTGGCCTTTCAGGCGCGCATATTTGCTTGGATCTCAGCATGACCGATTTTATGATCCGTTGCCGTTTCTTGGAATGACCACCACTTTTAGTTTACACAAAGAAAACACTCAGGCGGATACTTTCGTCTGACAGTACCTTCAACGGGATTAACATATCCCTAAGACAAGATGCATCGAATCATACATGACCGAAATATGTTTATTTTAAATGGTCTAGCAACGGCCATACCCAATGTTTGATTCATTTTTCCAAAATAGATTCCTGCCTTCGGCAAGGGTTTTATTGACTCACGTCAATCAAGGAATCTATCCCTTGCGGATGGCGGTAGTTTATCTCGCCCAAACATGTAGTAGCAGATTTGACCTGCTACATGAGTCTTTCTGTTTTCTTTTTATTTTGACCTTCGCGATTGGCCTCCCTTCGTCGGCGAATCCCTAAGGTTGATTTTCGTTGGATGTCCGTAAAGAGACATCCAAGAGGGAGTCAGAGTTCACCCTTCACGGAGTCAAGTCACCGAGTCAAATTCCTATGTCAAGGAGCGCGGTCGCGAACAACGTCAGTGGAGCCGAGATCAGTATCAGTTACCGTGTGCTCCTGTGTCTTATTCGGGTATATGTTGAGATCATTCGCGATGGCAACATGAAATTAAAAAAAAAAAAAGAAAGTTAATGTGCGCGATTAACTCCAAAAATAGTCGTTCAGTCATTCGCCACGGCTATTCAATCAAACCGAACTTAGTCCACGTTAAAATCTATCATCGAATTAAAACATAAAAACAAATAAACCATAGTAAATTTCAATGTAATAACGCCAATGTCATGAACTGTAGTGACTGTTAAAACGCAAAAACAAATAAACCATAGTAAATTTCAATGTAATAATGCCAATGTCATGAACTGTAGTGATTGTTAAAACATAAAAACAAATAAACCAAAGTAATTTCAAGTAATAACGTCAATAAGGGAAACTATTAACAAAATCTTCCTGTGCCTTTTATTCGTCCTTTCTTTTGGTGTCGAGTTTTCGGAAGAATACAGCGGTGTTGTGCTAAACCTGCGTCCGTGCAGACGCCCGCGGCATAAATACCTACAATCTTCCTTGCATTGGTCCACCAAAAAGGGGTGAAACACACACACGATGATCGTTTCGGCAGCTCATGGCGTGTGTGTGTCCACAAGCATGTGGACCGTGGATCGACCAAATCCACAAGGGGAACATAAGCTGGCATGGTTGCAGCTGGTGCCATTATCTCGACATAGAGATTTAGGGGTTTACACGATCAGCAACTGCGTAAAGCATTTATGCTGGTCGTGCACATCTTGACGGCATCTCCGCGTAGTCGAATTCTCGATGGTAAGTTTCCATTTAGGAGAACTCGACTTCCTTGGGCAGTCAGCCGTATGTATTTGTCGGTCGGATGACCGGCCGATGTGGGCATGAATACAAAAGGAAAAGATGGAACATCTCCTGCACGTGTGCGGCTGACGCGTAAGGGTATATCTCCTTGATATGGTTCGGGCAATGTTGGTTGCTTGATGGTGTAACCAAATTGCTCTTACTTGTGGAAGATACTTACTATTACTGATGGAATTCGGTCAGAGGCATGTGTACTGAATTGGTTCGGTTCATGTTGGTTGCTTGGTGATGCAACCAAATTGCTTATAAGGAACATGTCTGTTTGGTGCTGATGGATTTTGCATCAGCGAATATTGTGAATTTACAGCGTTTCAATTCTTTATAGTACAACTATGTAAAGGTAAGTACATGCTTTTATGTGTTTTTGTATGCCCTAGGGGGAAGTTAGGTGTTGTAGCTGGAAAAAGCGAGCGGTGGCGTTATTGAAACCACCGCACGTTTCCGGTTACAAAATTTCCAACAGGTATAAAGAGGGAAATTCAATTGCAAAATTTGTGGTCTCATCCTAGTGATTGGCAGTGTATGTTATTATAAGCACACCATGAGTACAGCTGTATCCCTGGTTCATGTTATCAGAGAATTTAAAACTAATGAAAATGTTAGTTATGGAGATTTCGTTCTAAACCCTGAAAATGTTTCATAATCTGGCAAGTCTACGAACTAGTACCGTCCTATCTAAGCGTAACTCCAAACATTGTAACGAAAGCTTTTTTGATGTATTAAAAATAAAATTGAAATTACTCAGCTAACCAGACATGTAAAACAACCCAAGAAGTACCTTATTCAATGAACCAAATATCATTTTTCTTGGTTCTTAATCTAGATACAGTGTTTTGCAAAGTAATGAAGGATGAGATTCGGACCCAGGCTATTAAAACGAAAGAATCAAATCATGAGCGTGAGTACATGGAGATAGTTTAACTCGTACTTTAGTGTACGGCTCTAATGATTTCCTTCACAATGGTTGCGTGTTCATGTGTATCTGTTGGAATCGCTACACTAGACATGTTTAAATCTGAATCTTTTAACTTTACTGCTGGTATTCCTCAGGGTTCCACATTGAAACCCACCGCTTTTGCTTTCTTCAACGGCATTTGGCTATCATCCAAAACTCAATTCATTCTTTTGCTGATAACATCACGTGGTGTTGCCCATATCGTTTCAAAGGTGCTCGAGAAAGCCCTACCAGATCGCCTAACAAAATCTGGAATTGGAAACTGGTACAGTGAATAATTGTCACTCGCTTGGAACAATTCACGAAGGGAACGCCGGAACTTTCTGAAAGGAGTATGGATTCCGAAAATGTAGATCAACCGGTAAAGTCCTACGCGACTTGGCCCGCGATAGACCGAGCATGATGGCTAGGAGGAACCCAAAAATACTGCGCCTTGGTGACACTAGACGTTAAAAACGCTAATAGAACACTATCTATGACATCGATGAGGGACCTTAAGAATTTTGTTTATTTTACTTCTCTCAGCAAAGGAGAACCCAAAGTGCAGAGTCAGCGTCTGAGATGCTATTTTTTCTCCACCGAGGCCAACAGCCTAGCTCCGAAAGACAGTCCAGGTTTTACCCACACCATACCACCGTAGTGGTAGGTTGGGACCCAATCTACTACTATAATATAATATAATAATATAAATAACAGCGGGTGTACCTATGGGGTCTATACAATGCCCAATGTTATGGAATATCATGTATGATGATGTGCCCAGAGTTAATGTGCTAGGAGTAAGGACCTTTGGGTAGGCAGGTGATCATCTAGATGAACTGAGGAATATTTGTTACCATACAACCCAGAACATTCAATGCTGGTTAGATATGGTCAGACTGAAACTAGTCGCACATACGACGGAGGCAGTTTTAATGAGCAGCCGCAAGAAAGTTGGACACTTTGATACAGAAATCAACAGATCTGCCCTGTGCGTTCCGTATCTCTTAGGTATGGTGCCCCAAGGGCACATGTTCACCAAGTTTCCCAACGAAATGTTTGGATTGCAACGCCTACTACGTCGCACTGTTGTTATCCACTGGCACGCTCCGTAATTGCCCCACAATAATGCGATTTTTCTCACCAATTAAAATGCAATAGTCATTCAAAGTCAATGGTTCTTTATTGGTAGTATGTCTGTCAACAAATGACATAACTTACATTACACTAACTTAAAGGCTTGTTTTCAAGTGCCAATAGAAACAAATAAACTGATTAAATAAACTTATTTTTATCGTAAAGTTCAGGATTTAATTTCACAAGGCTTTAACTTTGACGATATGTATAGAGTTTAATTTTAAACGGATTTACTTTCAACAAATGTACAGTGTTTACTTTTACACGGGTTTACTTTCAACAAATGTACAGTGTTTAATTTTACACGGATTTACTTTCAACAAATGTACAGTGTTTAATTGCAACCAAACAAACTGACTTTACTTTAAAGAATTTAATTTCCAACAACTAAACTGATTTAATTTTTAAGTTAACCGAAACACTCCGGGAGCTCGTCCACCGACTGTTCATAATATTCGACTCGAATTATTTAAGGTGGAGGCACGACTTGCCTCCACGGAATCCGTATAGCGATTGCTTATTCATTCACCGAAGACGACATCACAGCAAATTTCGTACATTGCTTCGGTGCCCGACAAGGAATGATTTTCCTTGCATTGGTCCAGAAAAAAAGAGGTGAAACACACACACGATGACCGTTTCTGCTGCTCATGGCGTGTGTCTACAAGCATGTGGACCGTGGATCACCGAATCCACAAGGGGAACATTAGCTGGCATGGTTGCACCTGGTGCAAATATCTCGACGTAGATATATTGTGTTTACACGATCAACAACTGCGTACAGCATTTATGCTGATCGTGCACATCTTGGCGGCATCTCCAAGCAGTCGAATTCTCGCTGGTAATTTTCCACTTTCAGGACTAGACTTTTCTGGGCGGTCAGCCGTATGCCGTAATGTATTTGTCGATCGGATGACCGACCGATGTGGGCATGGATAAAAAGGAAAAGAAGAAACATCTCCTACACATGTGCGGCTGACTCGTAAGGGGATATCTCATTGATGTGGTTTGGCTAATGTTGGTTGCTTGATGATGCAACCAAATTGCTTTTAAGCTACATGATGTGTTTAATGCGACCATGCCCTTGTGGAAAAACACCTATTTGTTGCTGATAGATTTTGCATCAGGGCAATTATAGTTCTAAAGTATTTCTGAAGATAGTGGTACAACTATGGAAGGTAAGTACATATTTTTTGATGTGTTTTAGAAAACTGTTTCTTCATCATAGGTTGAAAGGTAAGCTGTGGCGTTGAATGGAACTGCCAGAATACTTGCTTTATATCGTTTTTGAATGTCCTAGGAGGAAGTTAGGTGTTGTACCTGGAAAAGAAAAAAGCGGTGGCATTGTTGAAACCGCCACAACCCCTCTAGAAAATAATAATAAAATAAAATGATGAACAGGTTGACGTTCAAGGAGTCCCTGTGAAAAACGACTGAGAAAACTGCAAGACTCCTACCCGGTGTAGGAGGCACCACATAGGGAAATTGATAGCCAGCCTTAACATCTCCATTGCAATGTGTGCAGCTCATATACGAGCAGGCCGTACAGTACCAGGGTGTGCTGAAAAGTTTCCGACCTAACAAAGATATGAAATTTTTTCTTAAAATTTATTTCTATTTTTCTACATAGTCTCCCACTTCTTCCAGCTATGCTCCCATCTCTCTAAATCGTCCAAATAGTACTCAGCGTTTTTCTCTGCAGAATAGCTATTCACGAAGGTGATTGCCTCCTCAATTGGCGAAAATCTTTATCCTCCGAGCGTAATTTTTAGATTAAAGAAGAAAAAGAAGTCGTTTGGGGCTCGATCTGATGAGTAAAGTGGATGATCAAACAGTTCAAATCGTAATTCGTGGATATTCGCTATGGCAAGCGCTGAGGTGTGAGACGGTGCGCTGTCTTGGTGAAACAGGATTTTCTGTTGCTGCAAATGTGGCCGTTTTTTTGCAATGTATGCAGTTGGTAAGTAATCAAATAATAATGCGTAGTATGCTCCTGTAATGGTTTTTCCTTTGTGAAGATAATCGATTAAGATAACTCTATGACTATCCCAAAAAACAGTCGCCATGACTTTCCCAGCCGAAAAAACAGTTTTCGCTTTTGTTGTAGCCGATTCCCCCTTTGCCGTCCACTGTTTTGACTGTATTTTTGTTTCGGGCGTATTATGGTGTATCCAAGTTTCATTGAAAGTAATTAATCGGCGCCAAAACTCGGATTTACTGCGCTAAACTGCGCCAACAGAGCCTTGGAAGTGTTGATTCAAACACGTTTTTGGTTTAGCGTGAGCAAATGCGGCACCCAACGCACGGATAGCTTTTTCATGCCAAAATATTGTTTTAATACGTGACAAACACGTTCTTTGAACATTTTGATAGCTATCTTTCTCGCTGTAAGTCGGCGGTCGTCTAGCACAATTTGGTGAACATTAACGATGTTATCGTCAGTTGTTGCGGTTTTTGGACGTCCCGAGCGTTCATCGTCTTCCAAGCTCTCACGGCCATGTTTAAATTCAGCTGCCCAAAATTTCACTGTGGTAAATGATGGTGCAGAGTTCCCATACACAGAGTCCAACTCATCTTTCATTTGCGTAGCCGTATTGCCTTTCAAAAACAAAAATTTAATGATAGCTCGATACTCAATTTTGGCCATTTTCACAAAAACACTCACATCGACCCAATGAAACAACTGTCAAATAAAAACTTCGCGTCCAAAATGGCTGACATTCACTAGCTTTTATTGAGGAGTGCTGCTATCGTTGAGGTCGGAAACTTTTCATCCAACCCTCGTATTATGGTGTAAACAAAAATTCCACGAACTACCAGAGCTCAGGGAACATTATCTATTGATAGGATTAGAAGGGTTGAAAGGTTTCAGCCCACCCTCGTTTATGTCGTACATGAGGAGAATCATAAGCTCTCATCGATAAGTATATGCTGCGCCAGCCGGACGGTATCCAAAGATGCCGTCGATGTCATCGCTGGAAAGAAACAGCTTGACATTGCAGCTAAGGAAGCCGCTGCTTCACATGAGGTTGATGTAATAGTTTCGGAAGAGGATCGCCCGTGAATGCGGATACAAATAGATATTTCTAACCAAAGAGAATGGCAACGAAGATGTGGTACATCCACCAAAGAGAGAGAGACCCACACCATGATACCCGATACAGAAATTTGGATGAAGAAAAAAAAAAAACATGGCGAGCTAAACAATCACAGGATTTCACTCAGATCAGGACATGCATGCTTTCGGCAATACTTTTTGAAAGTATAGGTCTGCCAATCTCCCATACTTCTTAAGGCAAATTAGAAAATGCAGAATACATAATTATAGAGTGTGTGAGATTTAAGACCACACGAATGATATTGGAGAGACATATGAGACGGACAGTAACTCCGATAGAAATAATATAATGCATGCTAAGCTCAGAAGAAGCAACGGCATGCATCTACACCGGACCAGATGTATCTTTTGAAGAATTCCACCTTCCTACCGACAAAAAAAAAACCGACACCATGGGAATTTCGGAAAGTTCTGAAAGTTTGATGTGGCTCTATTTTTATTTTTCTTTACTTTCGAAAATTATTCATGGGTGTTCGTAAAGTTTCAGGAAACCACAGTGGCGGAAAATTATGAACTGCAACTTTTAAATTTCAAGACGGTCTAATAACATCTGTCAAGAAGCTTTGACCAGGTTAGTATTAGACCATCTGCCTTATTCATGTGACTTGAAACCATGTGACTTGTATCTATTTTCACCATCTTGTGTTTTAAGATTTTCAAATTAGTTAATGTGTGACCTGTGGTGGTGGTGGTTAGTGCGTCAACACGGACGCTGATTTAACTAGAACACCACTACTGCTATGCTGAAATTTCACGTAAAGAACAAACTCCACAAATAAAACACTCAATTTAATAGTCACATAAAAACAGCTTTTTATTTTCGGTAGTCTTAATAATTACACAGGTGAACTTCTATTGTTTTTGTTCTTCGGTTACCTGAAGGATTCCCTTTATCTTTCACAATTGGTATAGTTTAGTATAGTGCTATTGTAGCTTATCCTTTGTCACTGCTCTTTACTTTAACTTGTTTTAATTACAAATGGTGTTACTGTTCTTTTCTTTAACTTGTTTTAATTACGAATGGAGTTACTGGAGAGGGGCCCTAATTCTTCGAGTGAATGTAAGTGAAGCGGGGGCTACCGCGAAATTAATCGACGTTCAAGCTGAACAAGATTTGTGCAACTATTGTTCAGAAATTCACTAGGTAGGTACAAACACAACACTCCGCAACACTGCCGAATCAAAATCTGAAGCGACTTGTGGGGGTTTTTCGTATTACGGTGCTGTGTTTTCTTCACGAAACTATCTCCTACCTAGTTGTTCACAGTCCGTGAACGGCGCTACTGTCCTTGGTCCTAGTTCACCGCCCGTGAACTGCGCAACTCTATCAATTACCGCTTCCTACAATGAAGGAGTAAAAGTCACCATTCAACTTAAACTATTTCTTTATTGTCCTTTTATTTTAACACAATCCAAAAACTCCATAAAATTAAAACGAACGCAATTCAAGGTCTTAAAGTTACTACAAAATTAAGAGTTCCAAAAAAATCATTTAACTACCTTACTTGAATATATACAATTGATTAAGTTACACTCAGATTAATTAAGCGTTACAAAAATGTCACTTCAATAGCTTAACGTGAATATATACAATTGATTAAGTTACATTCGGTTATGAACAGTGGTAAAGTTATATTCGATTATGTGCCACAGCTGAAGTTATATTCAATTATGTGCGATAGATGAAGTTTCACTGTTTAAAAATTCCGAACACGACCGATCAACTCGAACATCAGCACTAGAATGTGTAAAGAAAACGCGAACGAGACATCATCCCCGTCACTCAACGACCAATAGGAGATGATCTTCCGTACCATGGTCTCCGTGAGGACATGCACACACACATCCCTGATTACCCCGGTTGCGCATGTTGAGCTTTCCTCAGCATGCGAACCATGGTCACACAGATACATTCCACATGAACTGAGAATAACGCTTGCAGCCCGGGTAAACCATTATGAACGAGGGTTTTAGGATGTTTCCACACTTGGAAACTGCGCACAACCATCATGCTGATTATGCACATGCCCATGACCGGCCGAAGGGTCGGATTCTCGTGTGGATGTTTATGTTATGTGAATTCTATTTCCTTCGGCAGCCAGTCGCGAGGCAAGATACTCCCTGGAGTTCCATGATCATCCAACATGTACGCAAGTATGGATCAAAATCTAAAAAAAGGACTAACAAGCGAACTGGCTGCAGCTGTATAATACATCGTGTAAAGGAACGTTGGATGTTTATACGATCGGAAACTGCGCACAGCATCTCCGCCGATCGTATATCCCTCGTTAGGTAATTGGTGCAGGTGGTGATATATCGTTTGTGCCAGTTGGTGTGTTTTTATTAGAGTCCGTAGCTCAGTTAGGCGACCGGGGATGTTTGGGACAACCAAGCACAGAAGAAGTGTTCTCCGCACATGTGCGACGGAATTGGACAAAAGCTAAGCGCGCCCGAATACGTTTCAAGTTGCATTGGTTGTCCATTGTTGCGACCATATCTCTTTACTAAAAGGATGCTCTTGATACAATTATGATTTTGGTTGGGCTTGGTGACGCCATATGGCGATGCCATGAATATGTGAACGAGATCTTTCCTTTATGGGGTTTTCGAAGATGCAATGAATGCATCTTGTAGGGAAAAACTCGTAAGGTAGAAATATCCGTACACAATTGTTGTGAATGTAAGATTCAGTAGGCTCACCCTCCAGGTAAGTAATGGCGCTCACATTGGAATAGCCTTAATACTTGTTCTTGAACTTTAAGTATACCCTAGATGGGGGCTTTATCTAAATAATCAGGAAGTTGGTTGGTGGCGTTCTAGAGAAACGCCACAGACTTATAGGGAAACGTATCCACTCTGCGACGCTGGCCGATCAACACTTGAAGTAACTTAATGGAAATGTATCCGCTGGTGACACTGGCTCAGTAAAAATTCTCCAACGCGTGTGGCACCGAACGGTGACGGAATCTGACTTCTCTAATTGAATGGCAAACTTTGACTCCTCAATGTAATCCACATCCCATCAGATGCAACGGTGGTGGATCACATCGATGTAGGAGGAGCGAACCGGATCTCCTTGGCGACGGCCAATGGGCGACCGAAACGGAGTTAAATAGAAGGATTTCCCATATGGCCGTATAGGACATGTACGATGCCCCTTCGCCTGCAATACAGACAACGAACGGTCTTGCACCTGTTCAAACAAAGGAACGAGCATAAGGAGCTGCACGCATTGTTGTCGTAAATCATCGATGATGAATGCCTGCGAACGAAATAGGTCTGTGGTGGAGTTTAACTTGTGCGTCTGCACGGACGCGGATTCAGTAAACACACAGAGGGTAAAAGTCGACGGAGCGCCAATGATGTTGAGACAAAGCACTGATCACCTGAGGAAGTCGATGAATGAAACAAGTTGATGGTTTCCGGTTATAAAACGCTCTTTTTATTCAACTTCACTTTACATTGTGTCTTTTACAATTACTAATTAACTCTGGTGAACTACCGCATGTGTTGATTTCTATTAACACTCTGTCTTAGATTTTATTGACAATTGTATTTTATTCAGTGGCTAATAAATTAAATAACAATTCAAAGACACTTATAGTTATGACACTTTATTAATTAATCACACTTGGTGAAACACGGTGCGGCCAAAAACACGCACACAAAAAGAAATGACGTAATAAAAAGAGAACTCTCGGCCAAAAACTCTCGGCAACTCTCCGCGGGGATTCGTAACGAAGGTGCGCACCCTTCAAAGAATAAAATCTGACTCGCCGATGCAATCCATATCCGTCAGATTCAACGGTGATGGATAACATCGGTGTGGGAGGATTCTGTATGTGTCCGTATAGGACAAGTACGTTGCCCTTCAACCTGCATATCGGCAACGACGAAAATGCATCTGAATAAACTTGGGCTGGTGTAATGAATTGCAGACATTATAGAGATACGCTATAGTGAAGATCGCCGAAGGAAGAAATAGGTTTCTGTGTCTTAAATAAACAGAAACGCTATTTCCAGGGCCATACATTTTTGATGACTTGCGCCTGAGAACGAAATATGTTTTTGCTGTAAGATACACAAAAACGCTATTACAAGGGTCATGATGATATGCACGTCGTGTTTACTCAGGCGTTCGTGCTAATGCCATTGTATGCTATACATTCTGGCGACGATAGGTCAGCCGAAAATTTGGGTCTTGGTATATGAGTATAATGGCGAGGAATTAGCCTTGCAGATGTGCAAGCGTACATCTCGCCCAGGGTGGCCATGGACCAGCGGTCGACTAATATGATAAACACAGTGATGCTAGTGTGTGTTTGTTTGTTCAACAGGCCGGAGCATCGTTAGGCATGATCTGGGGTATGATTGTCTAACATCAATCATATTAGTTCCCAAATCCCATGATCGGTATATAACCGATAAGGGAAATTGGTCGCAAGTGTTGCGAACCTCGGGACTGGGGCAATAAATGGTTATGAACCGTAGCAAATCCCTACAACTGTGTCAACAATTACGCAGGCCAGCGAGTATTTATCTATTATAATTGCTTACAATCCGAGCCGATGGAGATATGGTACGGTTCATATAATAGTTCAATGTGATGCATGCCTTGATGAGGTTTGACTTTCAGGTGAAAGTTATTTGAAGGAAAGCTTACACTGCTCGAATGCATGTAAGTAAAGTGTTTTATGGAGTGAGGGAAAGGCAGGTTGTTTTAAAGAAATGGATGTTTCTTTAGGAAGGCTTTCAAGAACCGCCACAGGTCTCTGTGTCCTAAGTAAACAGAAACGCTATTTCACGGGTCGTGCATTAGATGCATTTTGTTTGGTTCGGCCGTATTGTTCTGGTGCATGATGTAGGATATGTATTTTGTTGACATTAAGTCAACAGAAACCTCGCCAACGATGGCCAGGGACCAGGTTGGATGGCTGAACGTTTAGTTTGGGCAAGCATCGTAGGCATGGCCAGTACTATGATTCTTTACTTAGGAAACGATACTTGAGACTTGATCAGGGTATGATTGCGTTCTTGTCGTGGGCTTATGTTTTCAGGTGGAAGGTGATGCAGGGTAGCTTACGCTACTCATTAGCAGGTAAGTAGAGTGACTTGTCCGGTAAGTGGGAGACGGTCAATTAAAAGGGTGGTTCTTTGGGAATGCCTTAAAGAACCCCCACAGACCCATTCTTGCTAAAAGTTAATGGAGTCATATTACTCTTTCTGTTCCTTGAAAAACTTTATCACAGATATATGGCAACATTACTCGACTAATTTTACGCCCAGCCCAAAAATATAACGCCTTGTCTATTGACATGGCAGTTGTCAAAAGCAATTGTACTCATACAGTGAATATTTTAAAAACATTTCATGAATTTTAAAGATTACTCGTTAGTACCTCAATTTCTAAGCGTGCCTCGCTGCTTATTTTATTTAAGCTACATACTTTCCAATTTACATCGTAGATCTTGCGCCAAAAACGTTCGCTTTCTAATTTTAATCCCAATACACTCCGTTCAATTTTACCACCAATTACGACTAAGAACTACCCAACCTGTGTCAGTGCCTGAGCTATATTATTAAATCACAGCTCATAACAATCAACTAATGAAATGTTTTATTACGTACTCAACGAGATTACGTTTCCAACCTAACCAACCACATACCACCATCCATACCAATCGGTAGTGTGTGTCAATGTTTATGGCGTTGGAATAGTCCCATTAGACGATGAACAATTAGAAATGGAATTCTGTTATTTTACGCTACTTACCTCAATATCAAAGGGCAGAGATTGAAGGCCAGGTTAATGAGCATCAGACGCGGAAGTCTGCGGTTACGCTGCGCTCAATTAAAGCGGAAAATGTATGAAATTATTACGGAACGGAAATACTCAGGGTAATGGTGAACAGGTTTCGCATTCTATTGTGATAGTTTTCATCATCACCTCAAGTATCAGAGTTTAGATAAAACCATCAGCGTTGAATTTTTAACATCTTAGACACCTTGACCACGAGAGGTTGAATGTTTTAACAACTGACTTGTATGATTGGCAGTAGGTCGAGGGTACTAAACGGCGACGTGCCAAAATTCAAATTTAAAGGAAGTACTTATTGTATGGTTGCACGTCCTCGAAAAAGACGCTAAAAATAAATGGCAACTGACCAGTTACGCTCCATGCTTCGTATTAAAAGTGCCTACAAATGTTTTTTTTTTTTTTTTTAATTCCATGTAATGATCGCGATGGTATTGTTGTTTGGTAAATAAATATTAGAAATGAAGGAAGGTACTGATAACTCCTGATTCTAAATGAAACTATGGACATTAAGGACACATTTGTTGCTTTTTTTTTTTGAGAAATTGGTGGATTTTTGATCAAATGTTAATTGATATAATGTTCAGTGTATGAGGCTTTCGAATTTTACCAATTGAAACTTTTAAATCAACCTGTTAACATTTCACGGTAAAATTATTCCAAAGGATTTGCATGACATTTTGAACATAATCAACAAAAGCCCAACAAAATCAATAGGTAGTTCCCAAACTCTGTCGAATGCTTTTAAGTTATCCATTGCTACAACTCTGCTTTTTCTGGAGCACTTCAATTATCAGATACCATATCAGATCTCTTAGGGGCTTTTTGCTACGATGTCCAGTTTGGCGTTCTCTAATGAGATATTTTGTTTTCCAACATTTCAACAGGTGGCTCGACAGAATGTAAATAAGAGACATTGATCGACAGGCGGAAAAAAACGGTCACCCCTTTATATAAATCGGTTAAAGAGTTGGGTTCAAAAAGAAATTCAAATTTCGATGGATGAATTAGTGGGGCTTTTTCCATCATTGGGTGGTAAAAATTTCCGAAACCATTTGCATATTGGTCCCCACATTGGATGTTAAATCTGTTGTTAGCTGTTAAAAAGTTGACATCTGATTTTCAACAATTACCCAATCCGTTTAAAAATTGGATAAAAAAATTTGTGTTAAAATTTGCTATAAAAATGAAACAAAGTGTGGCAAAGTTTAAAAATTGCCAATAACGAATTGTAGAAATTTTGAAAATAGAAAAAATGCAATATTTCCTTAAGAGATGCTTTAGGGTTTTTAAAATGATGTACTAAAAGAATGGGTGCGAACATACAGGGCAAAGTCTCTGATTGCTTTCAACCCGGCGAAGGCCAGGACGATCCTTGTCCCTGTTCAATCCAAGTTGACATGCAGTCTCCACGTGACACCCCCGGATAGCTACTTTGACACCCGCCAAGTAGTGAATCAATGCATGGAGCGACATCCTGAGAAAGGTTGGCGCAAGTCTTATAACCAGGCCCGTAAAAATGAATTATTATGGCAAATTTAACAAGCCTCGGATATGGACCGGGTACACGACGAGAACCACGGAAACGAAAATGGCTAAATGATTTAAGAATTTTTTCATGGAACGTCCGCTCACTATACAGAGGTCGAGCTGCACAGCAGCCAGCCGATGCCCTGTCCGAATATAAGGCTGACATAACAGCATTACAAGAAATAAAATGGACGGGGAGCGGTGTTTTTCAAAGAAAAGAGTATGACATTTATTTCAGCTGTCACGCAAAACACCATGTGCTCGGGGTAGGCTTTCTAGTCAGCCAAAAACTGAAACCTGCCATCATCGGCTTTAATGCAATAAATGAAAGGCTATGCACTCTTCGCGTGCGGGGCAAGTTTAAGAACATAAGCCTCATAAACGTTCACGGGCCTACCGATGAGTCCCCTGACGACGAAAAAGAAGAATTTTATGAGAACGTCGAACGAGCCCTCAATGCTTACCCAAGATACGTTGTGAAAATCGTTCTTGGGGATTTGAATAGGTCGGGAGCCGATTTTCAGGCACTACACAGGTTCCCATAGTTTGCATGAGAACACTAATGACAATGGACTACGAGTCATCGAATTGGCAGCATCGAAAAACCAGGTCGTTGCGAGTACCAATTTTCCGCGTAAAGATATTCACAAAGCCACCTGGGTATCACGTGATGGAGCCACTCGCAACCAAATTGACCACGTGCTGATAGATCATCGCCACTCCTCGAGCCTGATGACGGTACGAACGTACCGAGATGCCAACGTCGACTCGGATCGCTATCTTGTTGGTACAGTTTTCCGAATGCGGATTGCTTTACGGAGATGTATTGCATCCGCGGATCAGGTTCGAGTCAACACGGCTGTCTTACGCAATGACAATACCAGCAACACCTTTGGTAATGCGTTAAGACTCGCCCTCGAAGAGCTCGACGGAGAGAGAGTAAGTCCTGGGGCCAGAATGCCGGGCGTAGAAGAGAAATGGACACGCCTTAAGAATACTGTCATTAGTACTGCCAACTCCATCTTAGGCAGTAGTCGTAGAGATCGGAACGACTGGTTTGATGATGAGTGCAAACTAGCGACTGAACGTAAGAATGCTGCATACCGGGCAATGCAGCAGTCTCATAGGACGCGGGTACGCGAGGAGAAATACAAAGAGCTCAGAAGATCTGAAAAAAGACTTCACAGACAAAACAAAAGTGCCTGGGAAAAAAACCTTGTCTGTGAAATAAAGAAAAGTAGAGAGCGAGGTCCGCACCAGGCGCGGAAGTTCTACCAAATAATCCGCAGTATGACGCGGTACACACCACGCTGCACTAACTGCAAGTATAAAGAGGGTTTTGGCGGTTAATGTCGATACTTTGGTGTATGTAGCGTCTTTCGCTATATGTGGCTACAATGTACCGCCGAACAGTGTTCTCACCGGAGAAAATAATACAACCTGAACACGGAGCGAATCGGCCACAAAAGAAACACTGTGAGAATTATTTTATTTTGATATTGTATGTTTTTATTCGACACTACCTAGTCGTTGGTAAATATGGTTCGTTGATTCTTAAACACGTATCCTTATCATTATAATAGTATTATACTTAAGCACAACATTCGCAATCACTTGTATTTAGTTAGGTCGCTTTACAATCTTTAACACAGAGCCACTTATTGCCATGACCATTTTAAACAGCACTGAGTGCAATTTCAAATATCAAACGCCGAATTCTTTAAATTGAGTAACACCGTATCTCGTCTCGCGTATCACCTCCTCGTCGGGGTTCCCTGGTTACCTTCCTCAGACGGATGTTCGATATAGCCTACCTCTATACTACCCACAAGTATCTGGAGGCCGGTCGTATCTGTCTCTTCCCCAGAGACAACTTCCCATTCTGCCCACTAACAGAATCGTCAATACCTCTGTTAACGGCATGCTAATTTGTTCCAGGGGAAATTTCTTATATTCCTGAAAGCAGAAGTCATTCATTGCATACATCCTTAAACATCATTATCACCATCCGTGGTGGTGATCGAAATTCAGATCGACGGTTGTCGATTGTGTGCCGCCTCTATTTGCATAGCACATCTGGCGCGCGGCCGACGGATATGGTGCAATTTGAATGGACGTACGGTCCATGTTTTTGTTTAACTTCTTTCGATTAAAACTAACAATCCATTCGACCTTTCTAATGGGTGTGGAAATCGAAAGGGACCGTGGGATCGGAATAGATCCTTTGTAGGTTTTTAGCCTCAACAATTTTTCGCATTATCTCGTCGAGATAATTACGGTTGCCTGCAATTTGGTAGCGGTAGGCGATATGCTTTATTGAACTAGGTTGTCGCTGCCTTTGTTTGCTTGACGGATTTGGGTGGTGTTTATGGCAACTACCCGCACGTGCAGCCGCTGGTCGGCTAATTTACCGACGATAGCGATTCCTTGTAACATCGTGTAGATGTTCAGGATTTCCTATTGTGCAGAGCTGGATGCATTTCGATCTTTTGGAATTTCTCATGGGAGCTGGGTGAAGGTATGGTTTTTTTACTTTTGTTTCTGGTGTGCTACAATCGACATGTTGAGCTTGACATTGAAAGCTTTGGGGCGTTCAGTTCCTTGCTTTTTCGTGTCGGGTTCAACGTTGTGGTGAATGTTTCAGGGCGCTAGCGGACTTAGTGGCATACGTCCGTGGGCGCGTGTAACGTTTTCAGGGTAGGTGTGTTCCTTGAAGAGTAGGAACCCTACCTGGGTGGAATTGTGCGTTCATAGACAAGACTACAAGACCGGAAAGCCCCATACGCTAAAGTCATCATTGGTCAATATCAGTGTGGCTTCATCCCGGGCAAATCAGCAATTGATCAAATATTCACCCTTAGGCAGGCGATGGAAAAATGTCTGGAATTTAAGAATCTATTATATCATCTGTTTATAGACGTTAAGGCCGCCTACGACAGCATAGCCGGGCTAGAACTATATAATGACATGAGAGAGTTCGGCATTCCAAACAAATTGATACGACTTTGTAGGTTGACCATGACCAACGTAACTAGTCAAGTAAAAGTAGCGGGATTGCTGTCCAAACCAATAAACATCTATAATGGACCCCGACAAGAGGACGGTCTGGCCTGCCTCCTCTTCAACCTGGCGTTGGAGAAAGCAATCAGTGACTCTGGCGTTACAAGAAGAGGGACTATTGTCACCAAGTGCAGCCAGATACTTGCCTACGCAGATGACATCGACATCATCGGTAGAACCGAATCGGCGGTACAAGAATCCTTCACCCAGATCGAGCAGGCAGCACAAAAACTGGGACTGCACATTAATGAGGGAAAAACTAAGTACATGGTGGCAACTTCTGCGAAGAGAAGACCTAACGTTGGTCAAACTATCAGGGTAGTGGAGCACGAATTTGAAGTAGTGCAATCCTTTAACTACCTTGAGTCAATAGTATCAGCCGATAACAATATGGAAGAAGAAATACGCGAGCGGCTGATTAAATCCAACAAAGCCTACTATGGTCTATCAAGGCTCTTTAAATCCCGAAATTTATCCAGAACGTCCAAGCTACTACTGTACAAAACCATGGTCTTACCAGTACTCATGTATGGGTCCGAGACCTGGGTGCTTAATAACAGGCACTCTTGGCCGCGTTCGAGAGGAAGGTCTTAAGGAGAATTGTTGGCCCCGTATGTAGGGAGGACGATTCCGGAGACGCTACAACCATGAGTTGTACGCAATCTACCTTGAAGCTAATATTGTAAGAAGACTCCGGTGGGCGGGACACCTAGCTCGAATGAGCGAAGAGGAGCCTGCCCGGAAAGTCCTTTGTGGCAGGATGTATGGAAGGAGACAGCGCGGCAGACCTTGTCTGCGATGGTGGGATGGCGTAGACCAGGACGCCCAGAGCGTGGGAGTGCCAAACTGGATGACATCGGCTCGAAATCGGGATCGGTGGAGAGATTTGTTAAATAAGGCCAAGACCGGATCCCGGCTGTAGTGCCGATGATGATGATGACTAAAAGATTGTGGGCGGCAAAAATGTCCTCAGGTCCGAATATTCAACTCTGCCGCAACGCCTCTCAGATGAGTGTGATGTTACGAATTAACAAAAGACGAAAATAAGTAAATATCATCTGGTGGGGTCTTTGTTGTCAATAGTTACACAAAAGTTTATTAACAGCGTCTTCGGGAAAATTGGAACAATACATTTGGGATTTAACCACGATATAGGGGAAGGTCAAATGATGGTCGAATTAGCAAAAGGTGTGTTTCAGATGCGAAAGAAAACATGCTCCTGAAGAGTGCCCTGCAACATTTTGGAGTTGCTTTATTTGTGGAAAAAAGAGACACATATCAAAGGTTTGCCGGGCCACAAATCCCGATTCAGAGAGTCGATCTGGCCACATCTCAGCTGGTGCGACCTTGATGCACTAATCGGCCGATCACTCGAAAAAGAGGAAACAAAAACAGTTTGTTTGAACAGTTTGTTTTCCGTTGACTCAAACAACTTATTCATGTGTGTTATAAATATCTTATACAATTTGAATATTATAATATAGTAAATATATTTAAATTGAATATAGTTGAATATATATTTACTAATTAAGGGTAAGTTTAAGAAACACTTGAGTTTATTCTTGTAAGACCGTGGAGCGGACGCTGTAGCTTCTGCTGGTGGTTTCAGCGGCTGGCAGGTTGCAGGGGGCGTTGAGCGTGGAGCTCCCCTGTTCAGCTTGTTTTCCGGTCCGTGGTTGGGTATCCTTCTTTTTACAATATTTTCAGTTTTATTTTAATATGTATTACATAGAAGACGTTGATTTTATGTTTAAAAAATTTTACACAAGGTTTATAAAAGTTTATTTGTTTGGATCTTTGCGAATGCTGTGTTCTTTTCTGAAGTTTTACGACGAATGTCATTGTCGAATTATTTTTCGCCGTTGACGTTTTATTTTTTATCCGACGCCAATGCCGTTTTTTATTATTTTTCTGCCAAGTAGAATTTGCACAAAGTAGTTTATGCAAATTAGCTACTTGGCGATTTGTTTTCCCTTTACAGGAATTAATGGGTGTTAGGAGAGGACATGGACGCGAGGTCCATAACAATAACCTTCTCCCCTTAAATAATGTTAGATTCATTCTTAGAAGAGGAATGAAGCTCGGCTACAAAAGTATAAAACTGCAACGTTGAACCCTACACCGGTTGTGGATTGAAGAAATCGGATCGGATGGCCAGGCGTGGAAGGAGAGTGCACAGGACCGGAAACGATAGTGCAACCGAGTCGGTGAGGACATGACCTTCCGCGTTCATATAGGCCAATATATAATAATAATAACAATAATATAGACAAAACAAAAACGACTGCTATGGTTTCCATTCAGCAGGAAGGTCTACCCATCGGCATCCCTACCCTTCGTAACTTATATACGAAAATTTCAATATTCCCCCACAAAAAGTATTAAAAGATCTCTTGGCTTTTCGTCAATATATCCACACGAAAATGGCTTTTAATTCCCAACGCCGTGGAACGATTTTTTCGACCCTAACCAGTCGCCCACCCCGCATCTCGTTAACCCTTTCAATACTCTACCCTTGACCTTCTACTATCACAATATAAGACGACTAGGCTCTAAAATACAATCGATCTTTGCAAAATACACACTCCCTTCCCTTTGATATATATGGTTTGATTGAAAATAACCTTACCCCAGTATTAATAGGCAAAAACTGTTCGCCACCTCCTTTAACGCTTTTCGTGACAACGATGTTCATCGATTCTCCTGACTCCCCCTGACGATGCGTGCTCCTCGCCATCCAGAATGGTCTAGCTCCTCCCTTATTACCATTTCTTCTTCTTCCAACCTCAACTATGCCGCAATAAAAATCGAATATTACTTTTTTTTTATTTTACTTCTCCCAGGAAAGTCGAACCTATAGCGCGGAGTCAGCGCCCAGAGATGCTATTTTTATTTTCGACCGGCTCCATCAGCCAAACTCCGAAAGATGTCCGAGGACTTCTCTCAACCATTTCACGAAGCCTGTAGCTTAATGTTTAAAGTCGTTATAGATCGTTTGCTTCTATGTACCACCTTCGCAAACCCTAGAGTCATATGAACTCGCAATTGCTGCAATTGACCACTTAACTGAGTTGAGTTTTTCCCAAAATGATATCGTAGTCCTTGGCGATTTTAACCTCTCCCTCCCCAATGGACGTTGTCAGGCGATAAATCCGGCTACACCCCAAACTCGGAAACACTCCTATCTATATCTCTAGCCGATAACATCGGTTAAATCAATTCATGACCTGGACATCCTATGTGACAAGGAACTCAATTTTATCTCACATATTGACAACGTTATCCTCAAGGCCAATGTGGTCCTTGGCTTTATGAAACGCTGGTCGAAACAATTCCTAAATTCCTACGTTAGCCGTTCACTCAACATAAACTTTGCCCGTCCTGTTCTCGAATATGCCTGTCAGGTCTGGTATCATTTGTCTCACATTCGCAGGATCGAAAGCGTTCAACGTCGTTTCATTCGTCGCCCTCCGAGGACTAAATTCGGAAAATCCCCCGATTCTACCACCATACCTAAGCAGTCTCCTCTTAATCAACCTTAATACACTTGAAGAGCGCAAAATCCATTCCGACATCCTCTTCATCCACCCTCTTCTCTCCCGCTCAATCAATTGCCCAAGCCTGCTTGTGGGGGCTCTTTCAAAATACGCGAAAGAACCACCCACAAATCCAACCCCAACTCCCGTCACCAACCCGCAGTCACCTGCAAACATTTCCTTCCCAAGGGCATTGTTTCATGCACATGCATCACACCAATTTTCCTGAAAATAATTTGGTTAACATACAAAGTAACCGTCATAAATCAGGAAACCTTATCGGTGCCCCTGTCAGCCAGCGCATCCTGTCACACACGTGCGCAGCAGATTTCCCCGGCTCATCCACATTCACGGCAGCCTTTTGTCCAACAGACAAAAGCAGTTTTCGCATAACGTGTCTAGCCGCCAAAAACCGAATTCACCAGCATGTAAATATGCACACAAAAGAATTCGATCCTGTCCACCGGCATAGATACCGTGCACAATCACCATTATGCACCTAATTTGCTTTTTGCACCAGTTTCCCTAATGGCATGCAGTCTATTTACACAGCTGCATGCACATCTCCTATGATCCCTTTGTTCCATCTTCATTTCCCCGGTTTCATTGCCCATGACCTCGCGGCAGGGGTAAATAATGTAATCTCGCCAGGACCTACTCAGGGAGATCCTCTCACCATGGTCACCAAAAGAGAAACTTCGCTTTCTCTAAAAGAAGAAAACTCACCCCAGCCGAGAGCCGACTCTGCACGAGTCAAAGAGTCCAGTTTTACCATCAGTGGAATACGCACGGTAGTGCGCACGAAAAAGGAGTCGAGTAATAGCCGCTAGTCAAGTAAGACGTTGATTGGGAGGCGACAAGAGAGTGCGCTCAAGGGGTCGAGTAGTAATCGTGCAGGCGAACGGGCCATCAAGGATAACTTTCGAAGATTAATTCCGGACAGTAATACTATTTTCCCAACTTAAATTATTTCCAACTTGTGTAATTCCTTACGTTCATTTAACTATATTGTGATAAATCAAGTTTTATTGATGACTAAACAGAATGCGGTTTTTATTGAATTCTCCGAGTGTACAAATGCGATGTAGTATGAACCCGAAAATAGTAATCAGTGCTTTAGTGTTCTACCGTAGTTGTGTGTAACCGATTCATTTAATCTACTATAAAAATCAAGGAAAACAATAAAAAGCAAAATTGAAAAAACAATATCCCAGCGTTTCTTTTCTTATTTTCTGAGCGGTTTTAGGCAGAACTCAGTGGAATGTTAGTGAACCCGTGCCCGTGCTGGCACAGCAACGAATATACCCCACGTGCTCGTCTCCGTTACATTTCACACAAACCCCTGCCACTTACGGAACCCTCGACTCTTCTACTTGTCCGGCCATCAGTAGAAAGGAAGTTGTGTCAACTTAGCGATAAAAAGAATTTAGACAATGCCTTTAAGCGGGCTTTATAAATTATCAATTCTCCGTAATTTTTCGATAGAAAGTTTACATTGTAGGTTCGATTCCTCCAAATGTTCGCCAAATTTGTCTGCGATCGAATGTTTTGAGAAATAAAGTTGGCGCTTGTATATTTAATTTTGGAATAGGAGCTTGAGGTTGGAAGAAATATCAGCCTATATTAAAAGGCGAACATTAGCTCAAAAATAAAAATAGTTTTATTGGATCATGCGTTTGGATGTGCTTACTTGTGAACGTCTTTATGAATTAATATAGCACGCGCAGCTCCAAAACGTCCATCATCACGACTTCCTTAAATCAACATGTTTTACGAAAACAAGTAAGAAGTGTCTTTTACACTAGAGAGAATAGTACGGTCGACGGCCAGCCCACGAATGACTAACAACGCCAGAGAATAAATTAAAATTGGAAAGCTTATCGTAGTCTTACAAGAATGAATATGACGTTTGTTGCTCAGTCCACTCAAGTGGAATCGGTAAGTGGAGATGCTTACATATAGTGAATTGTTATCTCAACCTCTTTACTACTTTACTTACTGGTTGAGGAGCCCATCTATTAGGATCTGGTCAGATAAAGGGTTATTTTGTCATCCGCTTTTAAAGTATCAACTGAAAATGAAAGTGTAGATTTTTAATGTTTCCTATAAACCATGACTCATTCAAGTTGCATAATATCTGGGCAAACCTGAATAGATCAAGAATCGAGTTTCTACGTTGTTGAGTTTAATACCCTGACTGCCTAAGAGTTGTCGACAGCAGTAGCTCATCCGTTCTTTTTGAAGTTTGAATATCAAATTTTTAATTAGCTTGTTGCTTATTTAAGAAATCACTGAAGAGCCGATCAATTGACAAAAATATGTTGCCATTAATTAAAGTGAACGTGAAAAAATACGTCCCAGAACAGAGGAAAGAAATTTGTTGAATTAGAATTGCCAAAGATCATCATCATCATCATCAGCACTACAACCGGGAACCGGTTTTGGCCTTATTTAGAAAGTCCTGAGACTTGTTAAATTTTCCATAATGATTTTTTTTTTTTCGGGCAAGGTCATTAGTCTTGCGCCAGAGGCGCCGAATGATGGCATCTTTAGTTGATATGTTGGAGAGAGTTGACTTCAAAACTATCCTCAGGGAAGCACTACGATCAATTTGCTGATAGACAAACTACAAGGTACCGGTACTAAATTAAATTAAAAATGAACGAAAAATGAAGTGAGATGGCAAAAAAAGGAACGATATCCGAGCATTCCATGCATTGGAATTCATTCATTAAGTGATGGGGACAAAATATCGGTTATGTAATGTACCGCGTTTATCAAGGTGATTCATACCAAGCGTATCACAGCATTATAACTTATGCTTCGTATGAGGACTATATTCCACATAATGTGAAAAGCATGAAATCAATATATGGTTCGACCCCAGTTGCAAGTGCTAACTTTCCGGTTATAAAACTCGAACTTTACAGCAGAAAATCGGAAAGGAGAAAAAAAAACCAACACTGAGCAAAAATTGGCAACGCATTTATGCCAGCACTTGATCGAATCCGGTATGGCCAAGAGCGCCGTCTTTGACTTTTCCAATTATCCTCTCGGCTGCTAAAATGTGTTCCCCACAGTAATTTTCTTCTTCGATTAAACACAGCGAAGTCACAAAGAACCAAACCAAGTACCTTATATCGGATAATTATGACATTGCGCGTCGGTGCGTTAGCGTGGTGGAAACTTCATCAGGTGTTTACCCATAAATTCGAATTTTTATTTAGCGAACTGCCTCACTTCTTATCATCATCATCATCATCATCGGCACTACAAACGGGAGACGGTCTTGGCCTTATTTAGCAAGTCCTGAGGCTTGTTAAATTTTCCATAATGATTTATTTTGTCTGGGCAAGGTCATTAGTCTTGCGCCAGGGGCTCCCCAACGAGGAATCGAACCCCGGTCTCCCGCGTGACAGGCGGGTATACTAACCACTATACTATCGAGGAGCCTCGGTCTTGAGAGATTGTAGGGGTTTCTCTATCCTAGAGGAGAAACAGCCCACAATTCCAACCAATACCTACCCATTTCCCTTGATAGGTATTTACCAGCAGGACATGTCAAAGGGACGCATAGCTAAACTCATTTTTCTATGCAGATAATGCATAATTGAGTTTAGCTACAATCAATAACATACGGCAACACTATTGCGCTAACCATGGGATTTCCACCGGAAATTCCATTCGTATTGGTTAGCAACAACCAAGCCAAACCAAGCGACGCGGTTACGTCATAGTCCATAGGCTTGGGTATTATTGAACATTCCACAGAATGGAATTATATCCCCAGCCGATGCGGCGTCCTATTGACTTTTCCCAGATCACCCATTCGCTTGGGACCAATGATCTCTTTTTGCTGGTGAATAACCTTAGCTATGTTTGCTCTCTCTCTCGTATTTCTGTCTTGCTATAGTGCGTTGACCTAAGATATTGTCACTGGGTCAGTAGACCAGCCGTATGCACGGCATTGACGCACACACACCTAGCCAGATCCACCCTGGGTTATTGTGCTTTCCCTTTTGATTTCTCCATTCTGGCTACGCCCATCAACGTCGAACGAATACACAAGTACGTTTCGACCTGGATGAGTGTGGTGAGTTGGGGAACACACAAGAGAGCATGATTACCATTGGCAGATCAATGTGTAAAAAAGCAGAAATTACAATTTCCATCCCTAATGAGTCCAGTCTCTATTCAATCACCGATAGCAAAAGGTCGCGTCGCGTCAAAAACCATAGTGAATAGTTTTTTTCCTTTGGTAATTGATTACCAATTACAATAAATTTCCGCTAAAAAAACATATTTTCAATCGGAGCGAATAAACACTGAAACGCGAATTGATAAAAGAATATTAAATAAAGAAATAAAAGAAAACTTTAAAAATTAAATAAAAAGTGCTTTCATTCATTCTTCCCTTTGGTCGACAATTTTGCTGTGGACAAGTGTTTGGGGTAAAAGTGGAAACCGTGCCATACGCTGGCAACAGAACATTTTCATAACCCCATAAGATCACTCACTTCTTATAACGACCAAATAATACGAGGGCAGTTTGATAACAGTGACTTTTTGAATTTGCCGTGCAGTAACTTAAAAAGTAACACTAACTTATCAAACTGCCCTCATCCTATTAAGAACTATTACTGTTTATTGGCCTGTAGGAACCCGGGAGTTCATGACCTCGCCGATTCGACTCTGCCATCATTCCCTGTCCTGTGCGCGCTTCTTCCACGCTTGACCATCCGATCTGATCTCCTCAAGGGCAAACCCAACATTGTTTTCCCATCTCCGTCGTGGCTGTCCTGTCGGTCTAACCGAATTCTTATCTCAAAAAACAAACATTCGACTCCAGCCAAGTATCTTTTTCGAGATCCTGCTCGCATTTTGATGCATTCGGATACTGTGGCGGTTTCGCCAAGCCCCACGGTACTGTAGTGCTCGAAAAAGCCCTACCACATTTTTCGCCCATTCCTAATCCAAAATTCCGGCAATATTACCCTAAAACCCAAAATCCTATCAAAACCTGAAAAAACCCAAACATGATTCAAAATTCGCAATAAACGAATCAAACATTCGTTTATTGCGTAACATTTGCCCCCAAGGCATTATCAACCCCAAAATCCAAATAAAAATTAAAAGTTACAATAAACGAATCTAATATTCGTTTATTGTTCTACATTGGCTCCACAGCATCACCCAAATCCAGAAATTCAGAGATCGTTATCTCTATCCCAAAAATTCCATTGAGTTAAACAAACAAAAAACTCAAAAGCAGATACATTCACACATCTGCGCGATAGTTTCATAATAATTCAAGAAATTGATTTCTTATCTTGTGTAAATACAACATCTCGCTCGAAATATCCAAAAAATCGAGATTGTTGCACGAAAATGTGTATCTTTGGGATACAATTTTCGATTCCTTTTCCTTTATAAAGGAATAGTCAAGTGATCTCCGGGCCGCAGTTGAATATCGTCCGTTGTCCCTGAAGGAAAATATCCTGGAGAAGGGCGAAGCTTAAATTGGAACAGAAATAAATAAAAATGCTAAAAGGAAAAACGAGCCTTGTTTTCATTTTCTGGTGAGTAAAGCATAGGTACTCCCACAAAGAGAATATTTTTGAAGATTTGGAGTATCACCGGCCCCCCACGGAAACCAGCGGACTTGCGAAGACTGAGGCCAAACCAAAAGGACGTTGCTCTTCCGTCTGGATCAGAGGAAGCACGGTAACGACCCCTTGTAGGACAACTTTTCAGGAGCGGTCTGTTTTAAGAGATCGCCTTGTCTTTTAAGGACCAGGAGACACGCTTCCTGAAACAAACCCCTACTAAACACAACAGTACACTTACCTTAAAAATCCCCATAATTACAACCCAATCTGCATAAGATTTCGCCAATGCGATCGCATTAGCATCTTAAATGCTTCACGCATTATATAGGTCAAATCTATAATCTAAAAAGTCCCTGTGAAAGAAAACTTAGCTTCATGCATCTCTTCGCATACAAATTCCTGTAAGAATTTCTTTCTACCTTTTCAAGAATCCCTGGCAAATTTCAATTTCCCATACCTGCACCGCAATCTCCACCCAGCATACCTGAAACATTTCCTTCTCCAAGGACATTTAATGCATACAATGCCTTAGATAAAATTGCTAAAAATAGCTCCTTAATGTGCATATGCACCATAAATACAAAACATTCGGCACACATTGTTATCAATTGAAATGCAACGTCGGGCGGCTTGTTTTTACAGCTGCAGCAAGCCGACCGGCGATTCACCATCAATAGACAAACAATCATCAATTTCGTACGTCGCCACAAACTAATTTCCCTGCATATACAAATGCAGGCAAGGGATTCGGTTCTGCCACCAATCCCATTAGCACCTTTTTTTCCAACGTCGATAATAGCGACGACGCATCGAGTAAACAATGACCCGGATTACCAACAGCGCATTTGGTCATTTCTCCCTTTTGCCTTTACCGCCTGTCTGCTTCGTTTACCCACTGCCCTCGACCACGTGTAAACCACACAGATCTGAACGATCGCACGCATACCACCAAGAGAGACTTTACGTTTCTCTGGTGGTAGGTAAAAACGATATCCTTATTGGAGAGGATATCTACCACGACACCAATAAACTCACCCCAAGACGCGAATCATCGCTGCACGAGATGATTATCGCTGAGTCTCATTCCATCACCAGACCAAGTCGGTCGGGTCTCCACTACGCCACCTTAGCGCTCGGTACGCGTAAATACGATGGGTCACCCTTTTACCATCGAGGGTGCGATCGGAGTTGTGTTTGTACAAATTTTTTCTTTCGTGGCGAATAAAAACAGACAATATTATTTTTCTTAATTAAATACATAATATTCTATTATATTATAGTTTTTACTTTGCAACCATTAAAACATTCGCTCAACACAAGCTATTCATTTAATTGTGCTCCCGAAACCAGCGTGTAAACTAAAGTTAATCGTTTTTCCAAAAGTAATCCTTTTTGTGTGGAAAAGTGTTGCAACCAGAAAGAAATGAATTCTACTTCACATTGGATTATCAATTTAATTAAATATCAATGGAGATACAATTAAGTAAAGTGAATAAAATAAACTATGATAAATCTTGTGTTCATTTTTTTCATTCCCGTCTCGTGATTGTTTGGCGTTTTCCTATTGTGTCGGTGGAACACATATATGATGGAGGAGGAAGTGAACCAAGTACCCATGCTGGTACATACTTCCTCCCCACAATACAAAATTCCGATAAGATTTTCAATAAAAGGGTGATGAATTTCAGATTCGGGGATCACACGTGATAATGGTCACGGTTTCATCGCACCAAATACCCTACAGATCCTGGTTAAATCTCGAAACCCTAAGAAATCACCCGGTATCGACAACATGTCATACCACTCGTTGCGAAGGCTTTCTGCCTTATTCTTTATACAGCTCTCCATTCTGTTCAACCATGCTTACAACACGGGGTACTTTCCCCAAGTTTGGAAGCACGATATTATTTGTCCAATAGCAAAAGTTGGGAAACCGACGTATCACCCCTCAAGCTTTCGCCCTATCTCGCTTCTCACTTGCATCAGCAAAATATATGAAAAATTCATATACGAGAAACTAAATAACTTTATCACTGCCAGGAACCTAATACCCGTTTTCCAATTTGGATTTAGAAGAGGGCGCAGCAACACTATGGCTCTCAACATATTTCGAAACCACGTCTGCGTGCGGCTCTTTAATAAGGAACCCACCATTGCGGTGAACCTGGACATTGAAAAGGCTTTTGACACGACGTGGATCGAAGGTCTCGTTTTTAAGTTATTGAATACTGGCCCCAGTAGAACGTTATGTAGTATCATCTACCAGTTCGTTCGAAACAAAACATTCCATGTTAGAGTGAATGGGAAGCTTTCCGGAACTTTCCACACCGCTGCAGGCGTACCACAGGGCTCCATTCTAGGTCCCATCTTATTTAATATCTACGCCTCCGATATTCCTCGCCCTGTGGACGGGAGAGTAAACCAGATATGCTATGCAGATGACGTCCTAGTGTACACGTCATCCAAAAGCCCTAAACTCGCAACAAATCGACTCAACCGTCACTTGGACGAACTGTATCAATATTACAGTCGATGGAAAATTCGACTCAATCCATCTAAAGAAGTAGCTATAATTCTGAGTAGTAAACACTTCCAACCTACTTCTCGATATTCACAGAATATTCGAATAAAAATGGGAGATACTACGATTAGACCACAGGACAGGATAAAATATCTTGGGGTCATTTATACCCCAAAAATGAATTTCATCAAACATGTGACCCACATTCTCCAAAGGGGCCTCGGTCGGTCTAAGCAACTGCACAACATCTTGAAGTGGGGCAATAAAGTTGACACCAAAGTTAAGCTTCTCTGCTATAAGCAGCTAATCCGATCTGGAATATCGTACGCCTTTCCCATATGGTCTTGCATATCTTCGGCTCAAATGGAAAGACTACGGGTTTTCGAAAGGAAACTCATCAGAAGATGCACCAATCACTCTAGAAGGCCTGGCGGTCGGCATTACCCCAACTCACACCTATACGATGGCGCCTCCATTACCTCTATCGACGAGTACTTACTGCAATTAGCATACAAGTACCTCGAAAGCATTCAGAACAGCGAGAGCCTACTTGCACGGGAGTCTTGCGTTCTTGACCCTTCTCTCTCTCGATCTCTTCGGATCAGACCACCACAATTTCTTCTTCAGTATAAAACTGAAGAAAGCACCCTTCCCAACAACATCCCCCTCTATAATAGAGGATTCCTGGATCCATTCCATAAGGTTTACTGTTAACAAACCACACACACACGGACGCACAGTACAAAACGGCAAAAACATACACACACCGACCAAAGCGCAGATCATCAGACGCCAAAGACGTGATCTGCGTTTACTACCGCACTCCATCCAAGTAGTTAGAGAACACCTGAACTAACACTGTCCACACAATCCTTGGATATCCCCCTTTTTTCTTTTCTTTTCAGATAGCTCGAGACCGAGCCCAACATCCTCACGAATGTGGGTGACCCTGGTTATCGCAAGATCACCAGAAGCCAGAGACAAGAAGGACACACCTGTCCTTGTCTCGTTAAAGTCGGCCCTCTCGCCAACCCATCTTTTTTTTTTTTTAATTTGAAGATCAGTCTCGATTGGCGTAAAGATGCCAGAAAAACTAAATATGTTAATAAATTTAAATTTAAATATAATATTTGCCGTTTTAATTGAGCCTGGCAGATTCCCAGGACCCAATTCAACAATCGGTCAGTCTGAGGAAGCACGGTGGCGACCGCAACGAGACTTCCCAGGAGCGGTCTTAAGAGATCATCATCATCATCGGCACTACAACCGGGAACCGGTCTTGGCCTTATTTAGCAAGTCCTGGGGCTTGTTAAATTTTCCATGATGATTTGTTTTTTCCGGGCAAGGTCATTAGTCTTGCGCCAGAGGCTCCCCAACGAGGAATCGAACCCCGGTCTCACGCGTGCCAGGCGGGCATACTAACCACTATACTATCGAGAAGCGGTGAGAGTAATACTCTCTTGGAAAACTCAGGCTAGAGATTCAAGCTTACCTGATTAATATGCGAGGTCATTTTGATAAGTCAGTGACTTTTTGAACTAAAGATATTTTTTTCGGCAAATAAGCATTTTATTTCTCAACATAGTATTTTTAGTTGGATACATTTAGTCCAGAGTTTTTCCAAGTTTTATTCCTTCCAAATAACAGGTTTCCTCAAGGCCGTCAAATAGAAAATTCGACCCAAAACACTTACCGCTTCAGGGTTGGAAACAGAAAATAGTTGTAGGGTTCTAAATCTGGAGAATATGCTGGATGTGGTAGAATTTTGTAGCCCAATTTATGGATTTTGCTTGATTATGCTTAATCAGCACACGAAGTTCACTTTTTTCCATTTTCGTTAAAATTCACGAGGTTGTCTGGTTTCAATGGCTGTCAAATACAAAGTAAATGACGCTTGGTCAAACTTTGGCAGTAGTCGCAACTAAATACAGCGGGGAGAATCTAGTACGTTCACCATCTAGTACACTCCCCGAGCAGTATATTCACCACATGCCTGTCAACCGCCAGCTGATAATGCGTCATCGCCTAAGGACGCCATCGGACTGTCGCCCATTTCAAATATGACCAATGGTTCTTAGTCAGTTCCTGCCAGCTCGTCGTCGCGGCCACTGCTCGCTAGCCAACAGCTCGTGTCCTCTCGCTGCAACCAGCGTCACGGTATTAAATCGAAACAGACTCCCTAAACTAGGATTAATGTATATGCTTTACTAAGTTAAAACAAACAATCCAAAAGGAATTAGGATTTAAGAAAACAATTAAGTCCAAACTTTGGTTTAACGATGAGTGCAGGGCGAAGATCGAACAACGTAAACGCCTCAGAGTGATCTACTTAGAAAGATATGATGAAGTCAACGCAGAAAGATACGCGACGATTCGGAAAGAGACAACGAGACTTTTCAAACGCAAAAAACGCGATTGGGAGAAGACTAGGATCGAGGAAATCCTAGAAAATGCCAGAGCAAAGAATATCAGAGGTATGTATGCCGGCATATATTCAATTAGAAATGGCCACCAAGGGAGAGCCAAAATAATCCGAGACACAAACCGCTGTCTGGTGACAGAACCAACAATATCGTGGCAAGATGGAAGTAGTACTTTGAAAACCTGCTCAATGTGCGCACCCATCAACCACAAATAAACGCTCCAGACTTACACACAGCCGAGCCTAAGATCCCAGAGCCCTCTTTCGACCAAGTTGTAGACGCAATAAACCGATTGAAAAACAACAAGGCTCCCGGAGTCGAGTGCATACCGGCAGAGCTTGTGAAGCATGGAGAAGAGGTAACCGCTCGAAAGATCTGTGGGGTAGGATTTTTAGTCGTGGCGCCGGCAAGGGCACCAAAGTTCACCAAAACTGTACACAACCAGGGAAAGAAAAATGAAACACAGAAACCATTTTTATTGTTTAAAGTTTTTTTTATTAATTAGTTCACCAACAATGTTTTCTTTATTAATTAATTGTATATTGGTTTCGTTCTTAACGGGTCAGACAAATTTACTTTTGTTTTTCTAGGATTTACACACATGAACTTCGAGTAGAACACACCACGTCAACACAACATTAATGTTCCTATTGTTCTCCTGGCACCATTGGCTGCATATTAGAATCGTTAAACATATCCGCGCACAGGGATCTTTATAGCAATGAATATCAACCCGGTAAATATGAACGAAAGAAAACGGAACTCCCGACTTGGCAATAAAACGTATGTGCGCAATTCTAATCTGACGCTTAACGTCCCCGATACGTGTGTCTGGTTAGCTGGATAAAATCCGACTCTTCTGACTGCTGCACGGAACATGCAGCGACTCCTCACTGGGGTGGATTTCCACTTGTGTGGTAGAAAGAACAAAAATGGAATCTTTCTTTCGTCCGGCGACCAATGAGAAATCGTTTGATGTCTCGCTGGAAGGGGTACGGTGGTTGATCGTGCAGATCGTAACGTTTATGTGAACCCTCGAAAGACGGATAGACGAAATTGTGTTATGGTGGTGGAACAAAGGCAACAATCCATCCAGGGTGTCGTGGCAGTGGAGGCATATCTAACTCTACATAGGAATTGTGTTTCAGAGAATTTCTACCGGGCAGGCCGAATCAGATTCTTCTGTTTGCTGAATATACAGGAGAAATCGTTTTCCGGTGGCAAGCGTAATAATGGCTGTGGTTTGTCGGTTAGACAACATAACATGGGTGGTGTGTATTCTGATCATATTTATCGGTTAGACGACGGATAGTGGAATTAGGCTTGCAGCTGTGCAATCGAGCTGCTTGCTATGCCCTTGTCGTTAGGCATACGTATACAGGGAAATTGCCAGTGAGGAGAATCAATGAGATTCCAAATGGTTTAAGTGGGAAATGAGCCAAAATGGTTTTCGGGAAAACTGAATGCGGCTTGGTTGCGAGTAAGAGAGATGGTTTAAAATGTAGTCTATTGCAGGGTTTAAAATGTAATCTATTGCAGGTTTTGAAATGTATTCTATTGCAGGTTGGGAATGAGGAGTTGGGTTACAATTATAGGGGGTTCTTCAGGTAAGCTTTAAAGAACCCCCACACATCCTCCAACTGATTAAAACAATATAGGATAAGGACAGATATGACTGCGAAAATTACAGAGGAATATCATTGCTCCCAACTACATACAAAATACTAATAAACGGCATACTGGCGAGAATCACACCGTACGCAAAAGACATATTGGGAGACTACCAATGCGGATTCCGTAGGAACCGGTCAACGAGCGACCAAATGTTAACAATAAGGCAACTACTGGGAAAAAAGTGGGAATACGGAGAAACAGTTCACCAACTGTTCATTGACTTCAAAAAAGCCTACGTCTCAGTCGCATGGCAAAGACTCTACCATATTGTAGTTGAGCTGGGAATCCCAAAAAATATGCCGCTCTCATTCGAATCTCCATGAACGAAAACAAAGGGCGAGTTAGAATAGTAAACCACCTCTCAGGACCATTTGAAATCTGCGACGGACTAAAACAGGGCGATGGCCTCTCACCATGTCTCTTTAACCTTGTCCTCGAGTATGTCATCTCAAAGGTACAAGAGGGCATCATGGCCGGATCATCCCTGAACGGGGTCACACAAGTGCTCGCATATGCAGATGACATCGCCGTTTTGGGCGATAATCTAGAAACTGTAACTAAAAACAGTGAAATCATCATGCAAACAGCAGAAGAGGTGGGCCTAGAAATAAATGAAGACAAGACGAAATACATGAATACGGCGAGAGCAGATGGACATCAGAGAACACACATAAACATCAAGGGCAAGATATTTGAAAATGTCAAAGAATTTAAATACCTGGGAACAATACTGACGGCCACTATCGAAATGTTGAAGGAAATTAACAAAAGACTACACTCCGGCAACGCTAGTTGGCATGCAGTCAGTAAACTGTTGAAATCCAAACTGCTATCACGTAACATAAAGCTCCGTGTCTATAGAATTATAATCATGCCGATTGTTCTATACGGTTGCGAAACATGGGCTCTCACAAAACGGAAAGAAAACAAATTCCGAGTATTCGAGAATAAAGTCCTAAGGACCCCAATTGGTGGCAAATATAACGAGGAGGCAGGACAATGGAGGAAACTTCACAGCCACGAATTGGAAGAGCTATACGACGAAACTACAATAGTGAGAGTAATCAAGTCACGAAGATTAAGATGGGCCGGATACGTGGCACGAATGGGCAACGATAGGACCGTGCGTAGAATTCTTGACGGTAAACTATCGGGGAAGAGACCGACAGGACGGTCGCGACGGAGATGGGAGGACAATGTTAGGTTAGACCTTGAGAAGATCGGATCAGATGGTCGAACGTGGAAGGAGAGCGCACGGGACAGGGAACAATGGCGTAAGGTCATGAACTTTCGGGTTCCTACAGGCCAATAAGTAGTAATAGTTACTAAGTTAAAAACAGTAAATAAAAGTAAAAGACATTTTTGGTTGCAGTGTAGCTAGTTTGCTCGCAAGCTCCCTTGTGTCATTGGTGGCCGTCCGTTCGCCACCACTATTTATAAATGGTAGTTGACAGTGTTGCATTTACAGTTACTGCCCCGGAAATTCAAGAAGATACTGAATTATCGAACTTAAGGGATAGCAACTGAGATCAACATCATTCTGTTTGTCAAAATCAAGTCATTTTCCCTCATCAAGAAAGATTTTGAACTAGAACGGGTTCCTCTGTACTCTAGTTCCACTCGAGAGAAAATGGGTCCAACAAAAAAAAAAAAAAAAGGAAATGACTAGAGAGTCCGCATTAGATAAGTGAATTCCTTTTAAAAGCTCCGTGCTGCTAGGTGAAATAAAAAAAAAGAATAAGACAATAACCAGGTCGTGAAGATTGAGATGGGGCGGGCGAAAATGGGACAGAACCGTACGTGGAATTCTTGACGGAAGACCAACGGGAAGGAGACCGACGGGAAGACCGCGACGAAGATGGGAAGACAATGTAAGGCGCGACTTTGAGGAGATCGGATCGGAGGGCGAAGCGTGGAAAAAGAATGCACAGGACAGGGAACGATGGGACAGCCTGTTCAGTGGGGTATGAACTTACGCGTTCCTACAGACCAATAAATAATAATACTAATTATAATAATAACAACGGCCTTGATGTTTTTACTTTTTTTACTTTGTCTGAATTATTTTAAATATTTTAAATATTTTTTCACAACGTTCCAAATCGAAAATTTCATTGTTCCGATTAAAACAAAGAAAAAAAGAGATCATCAGACGATCTAAGTTAAGTTACCTCTTGTAAAATGAAATTTTTTAGCAATTTTTTGTTTTTGCCTAAATTGATAGGAAATTTCCTCAAAAATACGAGAAAAAAAGTTAGAAAGTGATCCGAGACCTCCTTGTACTTTATTTTCAAAAGAAAGTAAACAGTCTAATTGGGCGGACGCCACCAAAGAGGCTCGTACTTTTCGACAACAGAAAAAAACGGCTCAATTAGAACAGTTTGAAGAAGAAGAAGGTCTACTCTATGGCCCTGGAATCGCAAATTAGCAAAAAACTGCGGTAAGTTAGAACGAATTACGAATTTGTTCACGATTTTTCTATTACTCAAATTTTAGACGCGTTTTTCTCGAAACGCAAAATTTCGTGCGCCGTGCAACGTAGCTCAAAAACGAATCATTCGATCTTTATGAAGTTTGGTATAGAAATTCTATAGATAGATAGCTCAGATTTTTTATTTTCTTATTTAAAACATTGTTATTAAAATAGTTTATAAAAGAAAATCCATTTTTTTCAAAACTTCGCCATTTTTGCCCTGTGAGTAGGGCGTTAGAATATACTCACAGCTAGGCCAGCTTGTCGTAAGAGGCGACTAAAGGCCGAGTGGTAGCCGGGGTCCCAACGCCCTGTGCGCCCGGTGAAATACCACCCCTTCAAGCTTTAGGCTCCGTGAAATGGTTGGGAGAAATCCCTGGCCATCTTTCGGAGCTTGGCTGATGGACCGGTTCGAGAAAAGGTTGGTTAGGTGGTAGTCGGTCCCAAGGTGAGATACCACCCCGTCACGCTGTACATTCCGCGATATCGCCGAGAGAAATCTTCGACGGTGTTTCGGATGTGTGGCTGATGGCCCGGACTGACACGGGGATAAGTCATGATGGTGTCTTCTGATATAAAGAATTCCGGAGGTAAACTAGTCTCCCATTCGGATCTCCGGGGGGACTATGTCAGGGGGAACATCATGCAGATATCATGATAAATAATGGAACTTTGAGAGGTTCGTCATCGCATAACCGGGCTAGCTCTCGAGGGTCGGCCACGCTCGACTGGTGACGGCATTTTGTAACATCAGGGGCATCGGTTTCACCAATACTAATGTAAACGCCGTCCACCAATATTTGTAAACAACGAAACCTGATATCCTTGCCCTAACTGAGACCCAGGTCGATTCGTCAACTGATTCGACATATCTTCGTTGCTCAGGATACGACTTACATTCGAAATTCCGTTTTAAGGGCGGAGTCTGCGTCTTCGCACGGTCTGATCTGGCTTGCCAGAGGATGGAGGCGTTGGAACACAATAATATGGACATCATATGGTTGAGGGTCGTGCTGAGGAATTCCGTTAAATTTCTTTGTTGTCTTTACCGCTCCCCGAATGACGATCGACCGGCGACATTTTTCGAACATCTTTCATATACCGTCGACTGGATACAGATCAACCACCCAGCTTCTGAAATTATTGTCCTTGGCGATTTTAATGTGCATAATTCCGGCTGGTTGTTACATTCTAACAGAACCGACGAGGCTGGGAGGCTGGCGGAGATGTTTGCTGTAAGCTACAAATTGACTCAACTCGTGGGGGAACCAACGCGAGTGCCGGATGCCTGGGGCGATTATGCGAACACCCTGGATCTGTTTTTGACATCCGAACCGAGTATTTATACGGTAGAGGTTTCTGCGCCGCTGGGAAACTCAGATCACTGCTTGGTATCTGTCGCGCAAGCACTTGCATACCAAGCGAATAACCGGACTAGGCAGCTTCGCCATGTATGGAAGTATGGGGCCGCTAACTGGGACGATATGCGAGATTTCTTCGCATCCTTTCCATGGTCCGAGATGTGCTTTGGAAACTCCGATGTTAACGCATGCGCGGAGTCGGTATCAGAGATTATTCTCCTGGGGGTGGAGATGTATATTCCGCATTCCATCAAACGATGTTCGTCTGATAAACCTTGGTTTGACAAAAAATGCGAGCTGATTACAGCGGCAAAAAATAGAGCTTTTAAGCAATGGCGCTCCAATCCCACCGATGTTAACAGAACGAATTTTGTTAGAACCAGAAACGCGTGCAACCAGGTGATTGATACCGCGAAGAAGGCTCACAACGACAGGGTGATCAATAAGCTCCTTCGGTGCCCAACTGGTTCGCGCTCCTTCTGGTCAATGGCAAGGGCTGTCAGCGGTAACTTTGCTTCCCCCTCTTTCCCCCCGTTAGTGACAGACAGCGGGACGTTAGTCACGAATTCAAAGGATAAGGCTAATGTGTTCGCGAATTTATTTTCCGCGAACTCAAACCTCGATCCCGGCCTTTTGGACCCACCTGTGATCTCGCGGGTACAGTCTTCCATGCGGGATGTGAGATTTCGTCCGCGCACTATCCAACGCATTCTACGTGAACTGGATTGTAGGAAGGCAACAGGCCCGGACGGAATACCAGCAATAGTACTTAAGAACTGTGCTCCAGAACTATCGCCGGTTCTTGGCAGACTCTTCCGCTTATCTTATGCACGGAGGACCTTTCCTGCCTGCTGGAAAATCGCTCGAGTTCAGCCAATCCCAAAGACGGGAAAAAAGTGTCTCCCACAAAATTACCGTCCGATAGCATTACTGTCTATTTTATCTAAGGTAATGGAAAAAGTCATCAATACAGAGTTGCTTAAGTATTTGGAGTGCAACGGTCTTCTGAATGATCGTCAATACGGATTCCGTGGCAGGCGGTCCACAGGAGACCTTTTGACACTTATAACCGATATATGGACATCTGCGATTGAACGGCATGGTGAGTCAAGTGCGGTCGCATTGGATATCTCCAAGACTTTTGACCGCGTCTGGCACGGGGCATTGCTGAGCAAACTTCGTTCATATGGACTTTCCGACCAGCTTTGTGACTGGACGAGGAGCTTCCCCGAGAATCGATCGATCCGGGTTGTTGTGGACGGCGAGTGTTCGGATCTGTATCCTGCTAATTCGGGGGTGCCCCAGGGTTCTATTTTGGCTCCAACCTTGTTCTTGCTTCACATAAATGATTTGTTGGAGACAACGGATAACAAAGTGTTCAGTTTTGCGGATGATAGTACGCTTGTTTCCTCCTTTTCGAGTGATCGGCCGATTGGTGCATCTACGTCGCACCAGCTGAGATGTAGACAGATTGACTCTCTGAATCAGGATCTAGATAAAGTCCTGCAGTGGGGAAAGGCCAATCATGTCGACTTCAACGCAACGAAGACCCAGTATACAACATTCACAAAGAAAACTGGATCATCGGTTCCACAGCTGATGATGAGCGGCCGGGCCCTCAAGGCTGGGGAAAGTTTGAAATTGCTCGGCGTCACGGTCTGTGGGAATGTATCATGGCATAAACACGTATCGGGTATCGCCAGATCAGCCTCAGGAAAACTGAGTTATCTTTTTAGAGCCAAGAAGTACTTTACTCCGGCCCAACTTCTTCTCCTATATAAATCTCAAATTAGACCCGCGCTCGAATATTGCTCTCATGTTTGGAGCTCGGCTCCTAAACATACCCTCGACCTACTTGAGAGCATACAAAGACGAGCGATCCGCCTGATCGGGGACTCGGTGCTGACGTCGATTATCAATCAGCTAGTTCTAATTTCATGGATATTCAGCTCTTAATGTAAGAACTTGTAGTTAAGGACTAAATAAAATGACGAGTAGTAGAATTAGAGTTAAACTGTGCCTTATTAGTGATTGGAAAGATCATATTGCCACCACGGATGCACTTTTTCTTTGAAAGTAAAGTTGTTGCGCGAGTTTGGTACTCAGAACTATTATTGAAATAACATTCGTATGGAATAAACGACACAGTGATTCAGTAGATAAGACACAGCATTTCTGGAGGTTTAATCCAAGTGGATTTGGATGGTGATAACATTTTAATGATATGGAGAATTCCCTATTCTCCAATGCAACATCGGTAGTATAAGTTCAAATTTATGTTTTTTTTTCTCTACACCTACTTATATACAACTGTTGGTTAGCAATTCTTACACAAGTAACAAATAGGTTAAAATCATTTATCTGCAATAATTTCGCCAGCATTTTATGTAATTGCCTCAGCTTCCAGTTTAACAAATACCCAATGCAAGTCTCTTCGCCGTGGGTCTCGTTCATTGTGGGAGATAAATTTCCAATTACGAACTCCAAAAAAAAAACATTATGATTAATCGGGAGAGCCAACTTGGACAGTCTCAACGACTTTTTGAATAGTATATAGTGTTTGCGACAATAGTAAAGAGTGTGTAATTCGAACTGACGGAATAACGTTTGGAATCACTAGATTGCATGGCTCAACATATCAGACCACTCCCACGTGTACGAATTCCATCATTATACTCAAGCACATTCAGCTGATATGGAATTGCTATGTTAGTACTATGACGGATATGCTTTAATTTTCCGACTTTTCTTTCGGTGTTGTTTTGTTTTTCACTATAAGATGCGCGTATCTCTTAGAAAGTTTTAGTTGGTCGTTACTTCTTTTTATCTGAAACAATAAATGTGAAATATTTCATTCAATGCACAGTGAAGACCATAAGACGAAAGTCGAATGCGAGACTGGATTCTGCGAAGAAGGAGGACGTTAATGTTTAGAAATTAAGCTTTTGATTATGTAAAGTTAATAGTATGGTAGAGAGCCTAGGAAAGTGTTGGGCATTTTTGACGAGCATTAAAAAAGTTGTCCCATTATCGTGGACACAGATACGAAGTTGGCACCCACTGATTAAAACCATACCCACTAACCCAATCCACCTTTTGTGCTTTAGAAAATGGAGCCACTTTATTACCCCCGCGAAACTTATTGAAAGAAAAGCATATATCTCCTTGATGATAGAGCGATGTTATTTATGTCCTTATCGAACACCATAAAGCTGATGGGGGACATTTTGTGTGACTGATTAAAGGTTTGAAATTACCCAAAATACAAATAACTAAAAAATGTCGAGCACCTTTATATCCAAAATATTCAAAACACTCCTAAACAGCAACTTTTTATATGACTCCTCGAGTGGGACGAGGCCGGTGGGGCGTGGGGGGGGGGGGGGGGGGGGGGGGGGCAGGGCAAAGTCTCTGATTCCAACCCGACGAAGATTACGACGATCCTTGTCCGTGTTCAATTTAAGTTGACACGCGGTTATAGCGTTTGGGATGATAGTGAAGAACGTGTGATTTGAACTGACGCTATGACAGTTAGAATCACCAAAAATTGAACTAAAGCCCAACCCATCAGGCTACTGTCCGTGTTTAGAATTTAATTTTTAAACTTAAGTATATTCCACTGATGTGAATTGTTATGTTATCGCTATGGTATACGGCTCTGATGCATTTTCTTATTCGATTTTCGTTCGGTGTTCTTCAGTATTTGCTTGTGTATTGTGTGTGTATCTGTCAGAGGCGCTACACGGTCTCCACGTGACACCCCCGGAAAGCTACTTTGGCACCATCCAAGCAGTGAACCAATGCATGCAGCGAGATCCTGAGAAAGGTTGACGCAAGGCTAATAACCTTGCCCGGAAAAACGAAGTATTATGGACAATTTAACAAGTCTCGGATATGGACCGGACACATGACGACGACCACGAAAACGAAAATTGCTAAACGATTTCAGAGTTTTCTCATGGAACGTCCGCTCACTATACAGAGCTCGAGTTGGACAGCAGCTAGCCGATGCCCTGTCCGAATATAAAGCTGACATAACAGCATTACAAGAAATAATATGGACGGAGAGCCGTGTTATTCAAAGAAAATAGTATGACATTTATTATAGCTGTCATGCAAAACACCATGTGCTCGTGGTAGGGTTCCTAGTCAGCCAAAAACTGAATCCTGCCATTATCGGCTTTAATGCAATAGACGAATGGCTATGCACTCTTCGCATAAAAGGCAAGTTTAAGAACATAAGTCGAATAAACGTTCACGGACCAACAGAGGAGTCCCCTGACGAGGAAAAAGAAGAATACTACGAGAGCATCCAACGGGCCCTCAATGCCTGCCCAAGATACGATGTGAAAATCGTTCGTGGTGATTTGAATGCGAAAATAGGTCGGGAGCTGGTTTTCAGGTACTACGCCGGTTCCCATAGTTTGCATCAGAACACTAATGACAATGGACTACGAGTCATCGAACTGGCAGCATCAAAAAAATCGGTCGCTCCAAGTACCAGGTTTCCGCGTAAAGATATCCACAAAGCCACCTGAGTATCACCTAATGGAGCCACTCGCAACCAAATTGACCACGCGTTGATAGATCGCCGCCACTCCTCGAGCCTGCTGACGATACGAACGTACCGTGGTGCCAACGTCGACTCAGATCACTATCTTGTTGGTACAGTTTTCCGAGCGCGGATTGGTTTACGGAGACGTATTGCATCCGCGGATCAGGTTCGAGTCAACACGGCTGTCTTACGCAATGAGAATACCAGTACCACCTTTGGTCATGCGCTAAGACTCGCCCTCGAAGAGCTCGACGGGAGGGAGAGTAAGTCCTGGGGCCAGAATGCCGGGCGTAGAAGAGAAATATACACGCCTTAAGAATACTGTCATTAGTACGGCCAACTCCATCTTAGGCAGTAGTCGTAGAGATCGGAACGACTGGTTTGATGGTGAGTGCAAACTAGCAACTGATCGTAAGAATATAGTCTCATAGGACGCGGGTACGCGAGGAGAAATACAAAGAGCTCAAAAGATCTGAAAAAAGGCCCCACAGACAAAAGTAAAGTGCCTGCGAAAAAAAACCTTGTCTGTGTAATAGAGAAAAGTAGAGAGCGAGGTCCGCACCAGGCGCGGAAGTTCTACCAAATAATCCGCAGTATGACGCGGTACACACCATGTTACACTTACTGCAAGGATAAAGAGGCTAATCTGATCACCGATCCCGAAGGCATTCCGGAGCGATGAGAAGTGCACTTCAATGAATTGCTAAATGGTCAGCTCACAGAAGAATTGGAGGCTCCACCAATCCAAGATCAAGACCAAAAGCTGCCGCCACCAAGCATTGAGGAAACAGTAAACGCCATAAGACGGCTCAAATCAAATAAAGCCCCGGGAGCTGATGGCATAACAGCAGAGCTGATCAAACAAGGAGGGACAGCGTTACATCACGCAATTCATGAGATCGTGGTGCACGTATGGGAGCAAGAGGAGATAACGGAAGGAAGGATTGGCGTCGTGGAATAATTTACCTCATACATAAGAAGTGAGATATCACAGTGTGCAGCAACTATAGGGGTATAACATTGCTGAGTATCCCCTATAAGATACTCTGCACAATCTCACAAGATCGGATAGCCCCATACGCTAAAGCAATTATAGCGTTCACTGTTTGGTTGTGTATTATGTGTGTATCTTTTAGAAACGCCACACCATCATTGGTCAATATCAGTGTGGCTTCATCCCAGACAAATCAGTGATTGATCAGATATTCACCCTTAGACAGGACATGGAAAAATGCCTGGAATTTAAGATTCCATTATATCATCTATTTATAAACTTTAAGGCCGCTGTCGTAATAGGCAGGGTAGAACTTTATAATGCTATGAGAGAATCAAAACAAATTGTCCGGCATTCCAAACAAATTGATACGACTTTGTAGGTTGACCATGACCAACGTAACTAGACAAGTAAAAATAGCGGGGTCCCTGTCCAAACCAATAAACGTATTTAATGGCCTCCGACAAGAGGACGGCGTGGCCTGCCTCCTCTTCAACCTGGCATTGGAGAAAGCAATCCGTGACTCTGGTGTCACAACTAGAGGGACTATTATCACCAAGTCCAACCAGATACTTGCCTACGCAGATGACATCGACATCATCGGTAGAACCGTATCGGTTGTACAGAACTTGTAGGGAAGAAGCACTGTGCACGGGCGTACGGCGCTGATTATTTCCCCCATCATCTCTATAAATTCCGCTGTAAATAGTTCAGGATACAACACTGAGCAACGCTGCAAAAGCTTCACCAAGAATCAAGTTCCAAAGCACGGAGCGAACACCACACAGGAAGAAAACACGACGATATTGTTTTTGGGTATATTTGAATTTATTGTTCATTTAATAAATGTTCACTTATTTATTTTATTAACACTGTTTAAAATACATAAACTATTTCGAACACTGATGTTGGAAACGGTCAGATTTTGAAACACGACCCGTCTTTGACACACTTAAACACGACTTTGGGATATATACGCGTCTTCGCAGCGGGAGGTGAACCGACCGCCGCGATCGGTGGTTGTATTTAGACTCCTCGAGGATAGAACTCTGAGTTGAATTCTATCCTCAATTAAGGGTCAGATGTGGAGGCGAAAGAGAAAATTTTCTCTTAAGGGTGTGGCCACTAAGGAAATGCCATCTCTGGCACATTAGTTCTTTCATGGGACAAAGCCATGAGAACGAATCTTAAAGCAAAGAAAGGGAATAATGTGCATCAATGAGATGTGAGTTCGGCTAAGTAAACAAGCCGAATCGCATGGAGTGCTAATTGGGTTTCTGTTTGCTCATGCCACTTGCTAATGAGAAGCAGATCCAGAAATATGTAGGACAAAGGGTTCGTATAGATCATTGTCTGTGAATGTGCATTACGGTTGTATTGATATACCGCAATGTGTCCTGCAATTTATTATACACATGGTCAGGCTGGGAATAGGCGAGAGAATGTTTATGATCCCTGTTATGATGGTTACATTGTATGTAAACCAAATTGTTTTGTTTTCAGAAAATATACTAGGGAAAATGCGTGTTTAAGATTAAGATTTGCCTGGCAACCGAAGATGCCGAATTGGGCTTGGGATTAAGTTTGGAACAGAATTCTTATAGGGAATTTTGAATTCGAATAAATTCGAAGGTAAGAATTCTCTTCCAGGAGCTTTTATCTAAATACATTTGATAACTTAATGCCTGAAACATTTACAGGTGCTAATGCGATTGCATTAGCAGGAAACTATGAAGGTTGGGTTGTAGTTACGGGGGTTCTTCGGGTAAGTGGACTGGGGGGTTTGTCGGAACCGCCACGAACTCCTTCACCCAGATCGAGCAGGCGGCGCAAAAACTGGGACTACACATTAATGATGGGAAAACTAAGTACATTGTGGCAACTTCTGCGAAGAGAAGACATCACGTTTGTCAAACTATCAGGGTAGTGGAATCCTTTAACTACCTTGGATCAATAGTAGCAACAGATAAGAATGTAGAAGAAGAAATACGCAATATATCAAATCGAACAAAACCTACTATAGTCTATCAAGGTTTTTTAAATTCCGAAATTTATCCAGAACGTCCAAGCTACTACTGTACAAGACCATGGTATTACCAGTACTCATGTATGGATCCGAGACCTGGGTGCTCAATAAAAGGCACTCTGAACTCCTAGCCGCGTTCGAGAGGAAAGTCTTAAGGAGATTTGTTGGCCCCGTATGTGAGGGAGGACGATTCCGGAGACGCTACAACCATGAGTTGTACGCAGTCTACCTTGAAGCTGATGTAAGAAAAATCAAACTCGGTAGACTCTAGTGGGTGGGACACCTAGCTCGAATGAGCGAAGAGAAGCCTGCCCGGAAAGTCCTTTGTGGCAGGATGTATGGAAGGAGACAGCGCGGCAGACCTTGTCTGCGATGAAGAGATGACGTACACCAGGATGCCCAGAGCCTGGGAGTGTTAAACTGGATGACATCGGCTTGAAATCGGAGCCGGTGGAGAGATTTGTTAAATAAGGCCAAGACCGGATCCCGGTTGTAGTGCCGATGATGATGATGATGAAACAATGGCACATTTTCCAACTGCACCTATGTCATTATAATTGCATGGAAGTCTCCACTTATTACACATTTACTTGTTCTCCTATTTGTGCGATTGTTCTCTATATTTATATTGTAAGGCAATAGAGATTGGCATACATATCAAACAAGAAGTCACCGTTAATATTGATTCGCATACAACCCTTCTAATGCACATTCACTAAGTAAGTTTAGCCAACAGCCAAGACAAATGACTTGGTATTGCGCCTAACCTAGCATAATTTTCGTTAAGCGTCTTTAACATGGATAAAAAGATGTGAAAAAAGTTCAAACACCTTGAAACCGGCTCATTGCCGTGTCAAGAGAGACAGAGAATCGTGTTAAATTAGTGCAGGAAAGCATCATATAATTGTAACCGGCGATCTCTTCTCTTGTGTGGTGCTCGCGTTACATATGTGAAATTAAAGATAGACGAAGCAGCCGACGAAAACATAAGAAGAAAACAAAATTTCGTTCATGGATATTTGCAAATCGCATCTTGGCCTACCTCAAATATTGGATCATGGCCCTAGTAACAACTCTAACACGTCCGCGAATTGTCTTTATGGTTCCTAGACTTCCTTTGCACCATATAAGAACAAAAATGATAAACAAGTTTTTCGAATAACCGGTTCAGTGAATGACAACTACTGACTGATTAAGCGCATCTCTAAAAATTATTAATTCCCGTATCCATCAACATACAATCAAGGTCAAGAACAAGTACTTACCCTGCACTCGGATTAGACCAGCTGAAATGCTTCCTGAGCGCTTCGCGGTCAATTGGACGTTCCCTTGAGTTTACAGCCTTTCTTGATGCCATCGTCGCACTAGATATTTTATTTACACTTTCCTTCAAATTGATATCACAGATACTTGTTGAAAATTATCTTTTTTTTTTGTATTTATCTTTTAGCACATAAAGAAAATTTCACTTTTTATTTTTCTTCTTTTTTTCAAATTCAATTAAACACTGAAGCACTGGAAATGGGAATTTTTACGAACACTACCAGCGAAACACCTTTTCCCGTGTTGTAGGGGTGGGGGGTCCAAATCCGAAGAGAGCGAAAGCGTCAAAAACCGTTCCCAAGAAGACACTAAGACGACCAGCACACGACGAAGGTGTCTTGATAGCAATAGCAGTAGCCGGGATAGTAATGATAGAGAAGATACCACGTATAGGTTGGTGATCAGTGTAGCAGCACGTTTTACTTTTAGCCGCTGTTACGGACTGAGGTCTGAATTTGGTGAGCTTATTGTACTAACGTTCCATTGGCACAAGTTTGCAACAAGTTTCGGAACTTGTTGGTCTACGAGTATGACCGCGCCATCTGGGTTAGGTTTTTCTTTATACTGTAATTATTCGCATACATTTGTTTTTGTTAAGATGAGTGCTAGTGATGGAGAAGATGCTCTTATTATGTTCGCTATTTCAGGAACTATACAACCTGTTCGTGCGGTTTTTTTGCGATTTAATTTGAAGGCAAGTAGTGATTTGTGGTCGTCTTTTATTATACATTAATTACCCCCGTCTGATTAGTTCACATAGACTTGACAATCAGCTCACTAAGTCTTAAAGCTTATTCAATGTTTACTTATCATCTCTTAGTCTGCTAGAGTAAAGGTAATAGTGATATATTATTCTAACGAAATTATTAGACATTGTCTAAATACCAGGCTAAATCACATCTTCTGTCTTATTTGACATTTAAACACATTAACAGTTTAAGAAAAGACATTTTGAAGGGCTTTATAAACTCTTCGTTAGAAGTACAACCAATGGCCTTGAAAAATATCGTATTTGATGTCTGTCTAGGTTTTTAAATGCAATTCAAAAAAAAAAAAAACTGGATGTGCTGCTTGACTGTCATCTGCAAACTTGGAAGATATCTGACCACTTGATATATTAAATTGAATTGTTACTCGGTCCTGTGAGTAGGGTGTTACAATATCCCCACAGCTAAGCCGGCTGGTCGTAAGAGGTGACTAAAGGCCGAGTGATAGGTGGGGTCCCAACGCCTTGTCGCCCGGTGAGATACCCCCTGTTGTACTCCGTGCCGTGCTTTCCCAAAACGGCGGGAGAAGAGCCCGGAGTGTCGATGAGAAAAGTGAGAAGGAAAAAGGGGAGTTAAACTTCAGGGAACCGTATTCTTTTTATTTTATGAAAATATAAGGGTGATCTGACAATCGGCCAGCGGTTGGGCCTCTGGAATGCTACTGATCCCGAAATTGAAAAGCACTGCCGTTTTATAGTTTTTGTAGTTGACTTTTGTCAACTATTTTAATGTCAAAATTCCAAGAAGCACACACAAGACGGCGTGCTTCGATTGGAATTTTGTTGGATAGATTCTGGGAAGGGGAATCATGAAATGCGTTTTGAATTTAGCATTTCATGGTGTCAAGGTTTTTAGGAATTGAGTCAATGTATGGTGAATTAACTTTTGGTTAAATTCGTTGTACATGTGACTCAATATGGAACTTGGATGTGTTATGTGGAATTGAATCAATGTGCGACAATTGACTTTTGGTTTAATTTATCGCTCATTGATTCAATATGAAATTTGGGATTTGCGTTATGGGATTATGGATAGGATTTTTTGATGTTATTGGGGATTTTTATAGGAGTAGCGATTTAGTATCGCTACATCCTTCCCTCCTTTAGAAAAAGAAAATTAATCTAGAGGAGATTAATTTTCCAGAATGGGTGAAAGGCAGAGGGCGGTGGCATTTCAACTTCGCGATAGTTTACATTTGTTTGAATTTTAATATTGTTAGTTATAGTTTGTTGTCTTAAAATTATTCATTAAAGATTTTACAGGTTTTAATTAATGTTATTGTTATTTGTAATTGTTTAAAGCTATGTTTAGAATGTGTGCTACATGTTGTGTTAAATTTGTCTGGTAGTTAACTTAGGGGTATTTTTCTTATTCATTTTGTTTTTGGATGTGGTATTAATTAGTTTTGTTTATTTTTCTTTCTCTATTATTATATTTGGGTTTGATCTTATATTCTAATAATTATTAAATTTTGTTTAATTTTTTAAGTATTTTCTATAATTCGTTTTTCATTAATCCTTTAAATATTTTAGATTTAAGGGTGTGACCATTTTGTTTTGTTTATATGCTTATTTTTATATTTACATTTGTATTTTATTTAGTCATATATAAGAATTTTGTTTTTCATATTTCACACATACATATATATTTGAAAAGGGTGTTTGTGTTTTGCGTACTTGTTTAAATTTTATCTTTTTATTATTTAATGTTTGAATTAAGTCTTATGTATTAGCAATTTAGATTTTTGTAAAGATGTTAGAGGAAATTTGTTTTGTTGTATTAATTTTGTTTGTACATGTTTGTTTTGTTTTTGTTCGTTATTTAATATTTAAATTTAATCTTATTATTAATAATCATTAGGTTTTGTTTAAGTGTTTTTGCAGTTTGTTTTGTTATAGCTTTAAATAATTCAAATTTACAGATGAAAACATTTGTTTTCTATTTTGTCATATTCTACACATACATATATATATGTAAAGTTTGGGTTAAAAGAAAAAATCTATTTGTTTTAAGCTTTTCCCTAAACTTGTGGAAGATTTTCCATACTTTCTTAGGGCTGGAATTCTTTGTTCCGCAGTCTGAAGCTTTGCTGGGACTCTTTGTTCCTCAGTCTGGCGCTGTGCTAGGACTCTCTGTTCCTCAGGCTGACGCTCTGCTGGGACTCTTTGTTCCGCAGTCTGACGCTCTGCTGGGACTCTTTGTTCCGCAGTCTGACGCTTTGCTGGGACTCTCTGTCCCTCAGGCTGACGCTCTGCTGGGACTCTTTGTTCCGCAGTCTGACGCTCTGCTGGGACTCTTGGTTTCGCAGGCTTGCATTTGGCTGAGATTGTCTGTTCCTCGGGCTTACATTTTGCTGGGAGTTCTTGCTCCTCAGACTTATACTCTGCCGGTGTTATTTGTTTTTTAAATTTAGGTATTTTGTTGTTAAGGGTTGGGGGATGAGAGAATGTAGGAATGTGGGAAGCTGTTGGGATAATTGGTTTAGAGATTTTTGTTAAATCATCGGATCCGGCCCGTAGACAAACGGATTTTGATGTAATATTGTGGGTACGATCTTTGATTTCTACTTCCTTTATTTGGAGAGCAGTTAGATCGTCCTGTCTCTGGTTTGTATCCCTAGCTTCGATCGATATTTCATCTATTTTCCCGCAAATTGCTTATGACTGTCGATTTTTAATAGCTGTATGTTGCTTATTTTATTTATTATCCCATTTCTCCAGGCGTTTGCGGTAGAAGTGGGCTGAGTTCTTGGGACAGTTTTGTTTAGTGGAGAGCTGTTTTGGCTATTTAATTCAGACAGTCTCCTTTTGCATTCCTCCTGGGAATGGTTGAATTTGCTGCAGTACCTGCATTGGAGGCGTTCAACCTCTGTTTTGATTTTGAGGGTGGATTGTAAGGGTTTATTGTTGCGGTAGCATTCCTCAGACGTGTGTCCAGACCTATTACACGATTGGCAAATTGTTGGTCGGCTGAAATTTGTATAAGCGGAAAAATTTGCTGAGGTGTTATTGTTTCCTAATCGAGGGGCCTGCTCGAGAGCGTAATTAATGGCTGCTCTGAGATTTGGGGTACCACGTGCTTTAACCAAGAATTTTAAGTTTGGATCACTAAGTCCGTCTTCGAATGTGTGTAGGGTGAGCTTATTATTTTCCTTGAGAAGCTATGTTCGCACCGCAAGTTCGACAGTGCTGTCAAACGTGGTGCTGTCCAACAGGTGCAGGCGGTGTGTGAGTCTGTCTCCAAACTCCTTCAAGCCTTCCTTGCTTCCCTGTTTGGCTGTTACCAGGTCGTTTTGCGCCAGCGACCTAGAGGGGAGAATTTTAAACTCTTTCTTTAATTCCGCAGCAAGATCATTCCAGTTTGAAATGACCTTGTATCGGATGTGGTTGTATGCTGGCCCTCGCAGTCTGGTTTTTACCACGCTTAAAAAGAAAGCGTGTTGACTGTCGCTGAACACCGGCACGAGACCTATGATGTCTTTCAGTCCGATAGTGACTTTCATTATAATCGTTATTTATTCCGCGCGTTAATTTTGCGTTTTTTATTCGAAAATAGATCTTCCCCAAACGTGAGTGGAACGAACCTATAAGAAGTCCAAAATGCTAACGGAAGAGGCAGAAAACCCAAGTAAAAATCGATCCTATTAAAGACAGACTTGTTTTTTTTTTTCTAAACCCAGATGTATCGATCCTATGAAAACACCACGGGTGAGAAGAAGATACCAACGATAAGTAAAGACAACCCACAAATGATGTTAAAAGCAGAATTTGTAAAATCCTATCGAAGCTTCCTGCCTCAACTTTTCATGTTCTTCCAATTATGTGATTTGGGGGTTCTTGTTGCCCTAGTTTATGTATGTGTAATATACCTTCTGTTTTTAATTTATTGTAATATTAATTGTATACGTTTTCCTCACATATGTTTTTTGCTTTAAGTCCCTTTTTTCAGAATTTACTGTATGGATTTTATATTTTTGTGATGCACAATATGGTCTACGGCAGTGTATTTTAAGGATTTGTTTGTGTAGAAAAATATAGGATTAGAAACTAGGATTATATATATAGCAAAATCGTAAAAACAAAAAAATTTTTTTTTTTTTTTGCTTACTCGGTTCTATTTGCTGCTGCTGTTGTTGCTTCCTCTTTGGATTGGTGTCATGACTATACTGCTGTTTCCTACGGTATGATGGTGAACGGCCGTTGTGTCTGCTGCCAGGTAGGCTTCATGCCCTATAGTTGAGTGGTCCGCCCTGAACTTTGCAGCAGGCTTGTGTTGAAAAGGTTTTTTTTTTTTTTTCTTTTCGCATTTTTATACATTTTTGCGTTTGTTTCACCTTTTGCTTAAATGGTTTGTTTTTTGGGGTTTAGATGTGTGTTTCGGAATCATCGTTTTGTTATGAAGGGTAAACCAAAGGAAAATTAATATATTGTCGTCGGCATTTAAGTAATCCTGATGGAAACTGCGTATTAGTTTAAAATAAGTCTTGCACTAGACGTAAGTATTAAAATAGTTCCATTTTATGCTGAACGTATATATATTTTATGTTCTTTGTTTAGTGTGTGCTGTTTTATTGTAGTTTGTAATTAGTAAATTGTCGATTTGTAGTTTCAGTTATCATTGCTTAATACACAGATATGGTATAATGTTATAAATTCTCACACTACTTTCACTGTATTAATTGTTATTTAACTTTGGTCTTTGAGTATTTTAAACTATTATTGTCCATATTGTGTTATTTATTTTGAAGGTTTTTTTTTTTTTTTGTGATTAGAAAGCCGCTGGATGGTCCACGCACAAATTTTACGTTATTGTTTGAGGGCTGCTTTTTGGGAGCACACCTCTGGGTTTTAGTTCTCTCCTGTCACCTTATTGATTCACCCGATTGTAAAATGGCGCACTGACTTTTGTATAAAACCTTTATACGAAATAGTTATAGTTATGTTGTTAAACGAGAGTCACTGGTTTGGTAGTATTTTACCACAAAGGTCCAATTTAACAAAACCACAAACACGCGACCGTAATATGGAGATCTGTATTTAGTTTGTTTTTTGTGTTATTGTAAGGGATGATTCAATGTTCAATCCCACGCGCTGCCACCAAAAATGTTGTACTCCGTGCCGTGCTTTCCCAAAACGGCGGGAGAAGAGCCCGGAGTGTCGATGAGAAAAGTGAAAAAGAAAAAGGGGAGTTAAACTTCAGGGGACCGTATTCTTTTTATTTTATGAAAATATAAGGGTGATCTGACAATCGACCAGCGGTTCGGGCTTCCACATTACACTGATGTATTCGGCCAGCGGTTCGGCCTCTGGAATGCTACTGATCCCGAAATTGAAAAACACTGCCCGTTTATAGTTTTTGTAGTTGACTTTTGTCAACTATTTTAATGTCAAAATTCCAAGAAGCACACACAAGACGGCGTGCTTCGATTGGAATTTTGTTCTGGGAATTGTTTGAGGATTTTGTTGGATAGATTCTGGGAAGGGGAATCATGAAATGCGTTTTGAATTTAGCATTTCATGATGTCAAGGTTTTTAGGAATTGAGTCAATGTATGGTGAATTAACTTTTAGTTAAATTCGTTGTACATGTGACTCAATATGGAATTTGGATGTGTTATGTGGAATTGAATCAATGTGCGACAATTGACTTTTGGTTTAATTTATCGCTCATTGATTCAATAAGAAATTTCGGATTTGCGTTATGGGATTATGGATAGGATTTTTTGATGTTATTGGGGATTTGGATAGGAGTAGCGATTTAGGATCGCTACACCCCTCATCAAGCTATAGGCTCCGTGAAATGGTCGGGAGAAATCCCTGACCATCTTTCGGAGCTTGGCTGGTGGACCGGTTCGAGAAAAGGTTAATTTAGGTGGTAGTCGGGTCCAAGGTGAGATAACACCCCGTCACGCTATACAGTCCGCGATACCGTCGGGAGAAATCTGGGACTATGTTTCGGGTGTATGGCCGATGTGCCGGACTGAAACGGAGACATGACATGATGCTACCTTCTGAGATGAAGAATTACGGAGGTAAACTAGTTTCCCATTTGGAACTCCGGAGGGACTGTGTGGGTTTTTCGTATTACAGTATTTGTATTCTTCACGAAACTGTCCCCTACTAGTTGTTCACAGTCCGTGAACTGCGCGACTGTCCTTGGTCCCAGTTCACCGCCCGTGAACTGCGGAACTGTCCTTACTCCTAGTTCACCGCCCGTGAACTGCGCAACTCTACCAATTACAGCTTACCTCCAAGAGGGGGTAAAAGTCGACATTCAACTTAAACGATTTTTTATTGTCCTTTTGTTTTTTAACACAATCTGAAAACTCCATGAAAATTAAAACGAACGCAATTCAAGGTCTTAAAATTACTACAAAATTAAGAGTTACAAAAAATGTCACTTAACTAGCTTAACGTGATTATGCACAATTGATGAAGTTACACTCAGATTAATTAAGAGTTACAAAAATGTCACATAACTAGCTTAACGTCATTATATACAATTGATGAAGTTACACTCAGATTAATTAGGAGTTACTAAAATGTCACTTAACTAGCTTAACGCGATTACATACAATTGATGAAGTTGCACTCCGATTAATTAAGAGTTACAAAAATGTCAATTCATTAGCTTAACGCGATCATGTACAATTGATTAAGTTACATTCGATTATGAACAGTGGTTGAGTTACATTCGATTGTGTGCAATAGATGAAGTTATATTCAATTATGTGCCACAGCTGAAGTTATATTCAATTATGTGCGATAGATGAAGTTTCACTGTTTAAAATTCCGGACACGACCGATCAACTCGAACATCAGCACTAGAATGCATGCGAACCGTGGTCGCACAGATACATTCCACATGAACTGAGAATAACGCTTGCAGCACGGGCAAGCCATTATGAACGAGGGTTTTAGGATGTTTCCACACTTGGAAACTGCGCACAACAATCTTGCTGATCATGCACATGTCCATGACCGGCCGAAGGGTCGGATTCTCGTGTGGATGTTTATGTTATTGAGAATTCTATTTTCTTCGGCAGCCAGTCGCGAGGCAAGATATTCCCTGGAGTTCCATGATCATCCAACATGTACGCAAGTATGAATAAAAATCTAAAAAAAAAGGACTAACAAGCGAACTGGCTGCAGCTGTATAATACATCGTGTAAAGGAACGTTGGATGTTTATACGATCGGAAACTGCGCACAGCATCTCCGCCGATCGTATGTCACTCATTGGGTAATTGATGGAGGTGGTGATATATCGTTTACGCCGCCTGGTGTGTTTTTATTAGAGCCCGTAGCTCAGTTAGGCGACCGGGCATGTTTGGGACAACCAAGCACAGAAGAAGTGTTCTCCGCACATGTGCGACGGAATTGGACAAAAGGTAAGCGCGCCCGAATACATTTCAAGTTGCATTGGTTGTCCATTTTTGCGACCATATCTCTTTACTAAAAGGATGCTCTTGATACAATTATGATTTTGGTTGGGCTTGGTGACGCCATATGGCGATGCCATTAATATGTGAACGAGATCTCTCCTTCATGGGGTTTTCGAAGATGCAATGAATGCATCTTGTAGGGAAAAACTCGTAAGGTAGAAATGTCCGTACACAATTGTTGTGAATGTAAGATTCAGTAGGCTCACCCTCCAGGTAAGTAATGCCGCCCACGTTGCAATAGCCTTAATACTTGTTCTTGAACTTTAAGTATGCCCTAGATGGGAGCTTTATCGAAATAATGAGGAAGATGGTAGGTGGCGTTCTAGAGAAACGTCGCAGGACTATGTCAGGGGGAACATCATGCATATATTATGATAAATAACCGAACTTTAAGAAATTTGTCGACGTTCGACTGATAACGGCATTTTGTAACATCAGGGGCATCGATTTCACCAATATGAATGTAATCGCTGTCCACCAATATTTGCAAACAGCGAAACCGGATATCCTTGCCCTAACCGATACCAGATCGATTCGTCAACTGATTCGACATATTTCAACGATTCGTCAACTGATTCTACAAATTACATATTACATTCGTTGTTCAGGATACGACTTACATTCGAGATTCCGTTTTAAGGATGAAGTCCGCGTCCTCGTGCGGCCCGATCTAGCTTGAGAATGGAGGCGTTGGAACCCAATAACATGGACATCTTGTGGTTGAGGGTACGTGCTGAGGAATTCCGTTAAATTTCTGTATTGTCTTTACCGCTCCCCAAATGTCGATCGACCAGTGACATTTGTCGAACATCTTTCACGTACCGTCTACTGGATAGAGATCAACCACCCAGCTGCTGAAATTGTCATGTGGGGGTGGTTTTTGTATGGTGTGCGTATAGCACACTGAGTTCACAAGCCTCCCACTCGTCAGGTTACCTCTCAGTTGATGCATTGGCAATAAAGCCTGGTTAAGGAAAAGAGGTATAAACAAAACTCGCTGGTTCCGTGGATTGATTACTTTATTTCAGTGGTGGTATTACAACTTAGGACATATTGTTGGTTTGGAAAATTAAAAGTTATGTGATCTTCGCTATTTGAATAGAAATTTACAAATTCGTTGTGGCGATAAAGTTATACAAACAAACGGATTAAAGGTTCTTCGTGATTTATTCACTAATATAGTTAATACAAACAAGAGAATCGAACGGATTTCGTTACTTAATGCACAATTCACAACTTGGGTATCGCGGTGATAATATTGGCCACGTAAAAAGGTTACAAACTATAACAAAATGTCATAAGAGAACGTATTAGATTAAATCCGCGAAACGACTCGCTTCCGCTGTAGTTGCCCCCAGACTCCTTGCAAAATCTACTCGTCAGAGTCCGCTACACTCCAAGGGTGGGTTACAGTCATAGATTGTACGTAAAACAAACCATCGGTGACCAATCAGAGACGATCTCCGCGAATTGATCTCGATGAGGGTGCGTGGTGTTCACATTGCCGGTGGTGGCAATGATAATTAAAGAAAGAAGGCAATAGTAAGAAAGCATAGATAGGAGCAGCTGCATGTGGACTAAAGATTTGTCCTTCCATAAGGCGACTTGGGTATTGTCTGTTGGTATACCCTTGTTACGACAATGATGTGTCGCATTAATGTTGGTGGCCGATGTCGAATTCTTGGTTGCATGAAATCATGCTATAAGGTTGAATTCTTGGCAACGTGGCGCGAGATGTGTGAGCATGTTTTGTCGTTGGACAAAACTTGGGCTGACTTGGGATAAGTCAAAGTGCGCACGTGTTATGGCTGTGTAAATATGTTGACCATCGGCGCCGGTTGATTTCCCTGGTGTGCGTTGTATTCGTGTAGGAACCAGCGCAAGTTGCGGATACCTGAGGTGATTATGTGAACACCCTGGATCTGTCATCCGAGCCCAGCTTTTATACCATGGATATTGTTGCGCCACTGGGAAACTCAGAGCATTGGTTGGTATTGGTCCCGCAACCAATTGCATTTCAAACGAATAACCGAACCTAAGCAGCTTCGCCATGTATGGAGGTATGGAGCTGTGGGGAAGAAGTATGTTGCGCCGGCGATCAGCGGATGGTAAAGGACTCAACGATATTCAATCGTTTGGGGTGAGTTTTTGGTGGTGTGGTGAAAAGGAAATGAAATGAAATGATATACGACTTCTATATATCAACGCTCTCGGCCGAGGTACGGAGACTGGGAGCGGCATGGCCGTGGCGGTCAGCGGATGGTAAAGGATTCAACGATATTCAATCGTTTGGGGTGAGTTTTTGGTGGTGTGGTGAAAAGGAAATGAAATTTCCTTTGACCAGTGACCAATGGAAGGCGATCTCTGGTACGCGGGGGTGTATGTGTGTGTTCGTACACATCACCGTGTTCATCGATGCTTTTATCCAATGATAAATGGAACCTACCACGAGGGATAAGGAGCAAAGGGGAAACGACCTAAGGCATCTTTCGGTAATGAGGGTCAGCTGTCTAAATAGTAGTCACTCATTAGCTACTAAAAGGGATTGCGATAAATTATACAATAGTGATCGTATATCGTCTCGCTGCCGACTGGAAGAATCGGATTCTTTTGTTTGCATATGTTTATGCTATTGAATCCAATCCGACGGCAAAGCGTGACGTCGGTGATTGTTTGATGTTTCAAACAAAGAAATATTTCCGCGAGAAGTGCTTGCAACTGAATCAATAGTTGCAAGTCTTCGGAAAGTAATTTAGATGGATACACAATGACGGTTGTGTATACCATCTGTGTCAATTATGCATGGCATCTATGGCGACGGCAGGATCGAACTATAGTGTGAATATCTACACTAATTGGAAATTCGGTTTTTGGGTCGCTAATGCAGAGATGCATTGGTATGTATGAATGCCCATGTAGGAAAAATTCTTTTTAGGAATTTTAGGTAATGCTTGTATGCATTAATTGTCCTTGGAAAAGGAAATATTTTCAGGTGCACATGCGATTGCATTGGCGGGGGACATTGGGAGTTGGGTTGCGGATATGGGAGGTTTTTTAGGTAAGTGAGCTGCGGGGTTTGGCGAAACCGCCACAGAGCTGCCAATTGGGATGATTTGCGAGATTTCTTCGCATCCTTTCCGTGATCGGAGGTGTGCTTTAGAGTTTCCAATGTTAACACATGCGCGGAGTCGGTCACAGAGATTATTCTTATCGGGATGGGGATCTACATTCCGCATTCTATCAAGCAGAGTACATCTGATAATCCTTGGTTTGATAAAAAATGCGAGCATATTACAGCGGCAGAAAATAGAGCTTTTAAACAGTGGCGCTCCAATCCCACTGAGGTTAACAGGACGAATTTTGCTAGAATCTGAAACGCATGTAATCAGACGATTTATACCGCGAATAAGGCTTACAACGACAGAGTGACTAGTAAACTGCTTGAGTGCCCGACTGGTTGGCGTCCCTTCTGGTCACTGGCAAGGGGTGTCAGCAGTAAATTCGCTTCCTCTTCTTTTCCCCCGTTAGCGACGGACAGCGGGACGGTAGTCACAAATTCAAAGGATAAAGCTAATGTGTTCGCGAATTTATTTTCCGCGAATTCAAACCTCGTTGCCGGTCTTTTGAGGCCAACTGTGATCATGCCGGTACGAGTTTCGATGTGGAATGTGAGGTTTCGCCCGCATAGTATTCAACCCATTCTACGTGGACTAGACTGTAGGAAGGCAACCGACCCGGACGGAATACCAGCAATAGTCCTTAACGACTGTGCTCCAAAACGGATGTCGATTCTCGGCAGACTCTTTCGCCTTCTTATGAACGAAGAACCTTTCCCGCCCGCTGGAAAATCCCTCGAGTTCAGCCAATCCCAAAGATGGGAAAAGGTGTCTCCCACCAAATTACCGGCCGATAGTAATACGATCTATGTTATCTAAGGTGGTGGAAAAAGTCACCAATGCCGAGATAATTAAATATTTGGAGTGCAACGGACTTCTGAATGATCGTCAATATTAATTCCGTGGCAAGCGGTCCACGGGAGATCGTTTGACCCTTATAACCGATATTTGGACATCTGCGATTGAACGGCATGGTGAGTTAAGGGCGGTCGCATCGGATATCTTCAAGGCTTTTGACCGCGTCTGACACGGGGCATTGCTGAGCAAACTTCGTTCATATGGACTTTCCCAGCAGCTTTGCGACTGGACGAAGACAATCCTCGAGAATCTATCGATCCGGGTTGTTGTGCTCGGCGAGTGTTCGGGTCTGTATTCTGTTAATTCCGTGGGTGCCTCAAGGTTCTATTTTGGCTCCAACCTTGGTTTTGCTTCACATAAATGATTTGTTGGAGTTGACGGATAACAGGGTGTTCAGTTTCGCAGATGATAGTACGCTTGTTTCCTCTTTTTCGAGTGATCGACCACCGATTAGTGCATTAACGTTGTACCAGCTGAGATATAGTCAGATCGACTATCGGAATCGGGATCTGGATAAGATCCTGCAGTGGGGAAAGGCCAATCTCGTCGACTTCAATGCAACGAAGACACAGTACACACAAGGAAAGCAGATCATCGGTTCCAGAGCTGATGATGAAGGGCCAGGCTCTCGAATCTGGGAAAAGCTTGAAATTGCTCGGCGTCACGGTCTGCGGAAATGTATCGTGGCATATACATGTGTCGAACATCGCCAGATCCGCCTCAGGAAAATGGAGTTATCTATTTAAGGCCAAGAAATATTTTACTTCGGCCCACACTTTTTCTCCTGTATAAATCCATTACTAGACCCGCGCGCGAATATTGCCCTCATGCTTGGAGTTCTGCTCCTAAACATACCCTCGACCCACAGAGACGAGCGATCCGCCTGATCGGGGACACGGCGCTGACGTCGGGACTACAGTCGCTATCACATCGAATGCGCGTAGCCGACCTCTGTCTGTTTTACAGATATTATCACGGGTACTGTTCTTCGGAGATTCGTGGTATTGTTCCACGTAATTCGGTTTCTATGCGCTCCACAAGGCAATCCGACGGATCGCACCAGTTTCCGGTTCATCTCCCGTTGGCGCGAACATACATCAGAACCCATTCCGTTACAGAGTGGGGAAGCTGTGGAACTCCCTTCCCGCGCGAGTGTTCCCGGAGCGTTACAACTTGCCACTGTTCAAAAATAATTGCAACTGCTATTTGGTGGTATCTCGGGGTGGCGTGTCGGCGCTATAGGTTCCCCTCTCCTGAGAGAAATATGTTTTAAAAAAAAACAATTTTTGTTAAAGTTAGACTTGAATATTTTCTTGGATTTACTAACAGACTTAACATAAAACAAACATAGGTGAATTCTATCATTCGATTTTTTTTTTTCAAAATATTTTATCCTGTATAAAATATATTTAGCATTTTAAGTTGCTAAATCCTATGGAGAACATAACTTCAAGATAGATCGATAAGCAAACTTTCTGTCGGTTGTTTGCGACTAATATGTAGCCATGATAGCGTAATTTTCATATTGAACGTTTTTTATTGGGTTGACAAGAAAGTAATATCAATTTCAGTATCTGACCGACTTTCAAGCCGACAACTTGTCTTACAATCTTGCTCGTGCTATTCTCAGTAATTACTTCTACTGTTATATTAACAACAATTCTCACAACCCATTATCTGATTTTTTTGTTTTCTTTGCCCCGTTTTCCGCATACATAAAATTTGAACAAGTGTTATAACCGTTAAGTTATGGCCCCTGGGCCACGTGTGATAAACAAAATTAAGCGTAAGCGGTTGCGTTACGACCTCGGTATTGGAGGCCAAACTCCTCTCGATAAACTTACAAAAGTGAATAATAAAGTGCTAAAGAAACCCAAAATGAGTTCAAACACTAACTTTTTCCTACCACTTCAAAATCTGATAGAGGACTCACCTGAAATGGATTCGATCAACGTCGATCAGTGCGCAAAAGTTACTAAAGAAACCGTTCCGCCCATTGTGGTGTTAAAATCAAGTAGTGCTAAAGTGCGTAATATTTTGAGTTTCATTAAAATAGACAACTACTTAATTAAAAACATATCGCTTGGACAAAAAATATGTGCCCCAACAATGGACATATATAACAAAAGTAGAACTGAACTCTTATGGTTAAAATGTGAGTTTTTTACCCACTCGCGTAAGGAAAATCGTCCATTAAAGGTAGTGGTATCCGGATTAGACTTGATTAACAACGATATAGTGAAAAATGAACTAATGGCACTCGGGATTAAGTGCCTAGATGTTAAAACCATCACCATAAATTCAACAACAAAAGCCTTGTACAAACACTACCTGTACATTGTTTACATCCAACGCGGTACTATAAAACTAAATGAACTCAAACGTAACTTCGCCACATTGTTCAAAACCATCGTTCGCTGGGACTTCAAAAAACATCATCCAGGTAAGGTCACACAATATCACAATTGCCAGCTTTACGGCCACGGCTCGATGCATTGCCACATAAATATCTTCTTTGCAATCTGTTCGGGAAACACCAAAACATCCGACTGCAAAACGTATGAGATCATCAAGTGTGCAAATTGTAGTGGGCCACATAAATCCACCGATCCTGAATGCATTAGCCGAAAGCAGTACATAGACATTCGCCGCAAATTATCCCCACGTGGACGTGGTACAGGAAATACAACGTTCCTACACCCTCCGAGTGACAAACAGCAGCCACTACCCGACCGATTATCCATTGATAATTTTCCTCCACTACCGTGGTCTGTGCGTCAACCTTCACTTCCTTCATCCACCTGGGCTTCTGGCCTCCATCAAACCCAGCAAACCTTCCAACAGTGATAAGACACACACCAAGAAAAATCCGTCTGTAACTATAAATAATGATAACTTGTTCTCATTTAGCGAGATAAACTCTCTTCTTAATGAAGTTGTAACCAAGATTAGTGCTTGTCAAACTAAAGCTGACCAATTTAACGTCATTAGCACATTAGCTATTAAGTATATGTATTCGGAAAAAACATGTTAAGAAACTCTCTTAGCATCATAACTTGCAATGCGAAAAGCATCAAAAACAAACAGCATGAATTTTTTAGTTTCTTGATAAATTTTAATATTGATATTGCACTTGTTTCAGAAACCTGGCTCAAACAAGACATTTCTTTCTCACATCAAAATTACATATGTTATCGCCTAGACAGGGTACATGCTAGTGGTAGAGGTGTCGCCATTGTTGTGAAAAAATGTATAGAACATTCCTTGCGTCCTTCATTGCACCTTAAGTTAATTGAGGAAATTAGTATAGATGTAACATTAAGTGATAACTCCAAGGTGAGTCTTTTTTCGTTCTATTTCCCTGGTGGAAATGGAAACATTGAGAAATCTACTTACTTTAAGCGGGATCTGCAAAAATTGTATAGAGTCAACACTCGAAACAAGGTAATTATTGGTGGTGATTTAAACTGTAGACATCAGTCGTGGAATTGTCTTAGGGCAAACTGCTGGGGTAACATTTTATTAGATGTTACTGAATCCAGCCCAAGTTTTTCCATACTTTATCCACTTCTCCCCACCTATATCCCAGCGAGTGCTAACAAGACTACTCTTGATCTATATATCATTAATATTCCAAATTTTTGCACAGTACCATTAACTCTAAATGCGTTAAGTTCAGACCACCTTCCGATCAGCCTCACAGTGAATCATACAGTAGTTGTAATTCGTACCAGTTTATACCACAACTATTCCGCCGCCAACTGGAATTGTTATAAATCATATATAAACACGAACTTGGTTCTAGTTGATACCAGCCTAAATTCTATAACCCGCAGCGAGTACATTGATATCCTATGCAACAATTTTGTTTCTGTTATCAATAGAGCGGTCGATCTTGCGATACCTAAATGTTCCACTGCTCCAGTTGATAAGGCACCGCTTCCTGAAAATATCTTACATCTGATTAGGCTACGAAACTCTGAAAGAAGAAAATGGCTGCGTTATAGAATCGATTGTTTTCTAGTTAATGTTAAAGTCTTAAATAATATAATTAAAAACGAAATCTCAACATATAGGAACAAGTGTTGGAATAAACACCTTTCCTCTCTTGACAAAGCAAGCAAACCGTTCTGGAAAATATCAAAAATTATGAAAAAGAGAGGGTCAAGTATTCCTCCGCTTAAAGTTCACGACAAGTTGTTTATTTCTTCAGTGGAGAAATCGAACCTACTTGCTAACACGTTAAGTAAGAACCACTCCATATCTATGCATCTAAGCGACGCGTATACTGAAGCTGAAGTTTCTAACACTATCCATGTACTTTCTCAAACACCAGCTGAAAGTACTTACGCAACTAATATCAGCAAAGTTAAAGAATCGATAAAAAAATCGAAATCAAAAAAGGCTGCGGGTCTCGATAATATTAACAACAAATTAATCAAAGCACTTCCACCTGCTGCAAGTAACTATTTAATGTTCATTTTCAACGCTTGTCTTAAGAATTGTTATTTTCCGGACTGTTGGAAAACAGCAAAAGTAATACCTATCCCGAAACCCGGCAAACCGAAGAACAGGCCCGAAAGCTACAGACCTATTAGTCTACTTGGCTGTCTTAGTAAGCTCTTAGAAAAAATCATTAAGGAAAGGATTGATCGTTTTGTGGAAGACAATAACATCTTACCAAACTTTCAGTTCGGTTTCCGTAGTGGTCACAGCACAATCCACCAAGTCTTGCGCATTAAAAACCACATAGCTGGTAAATTCATCGACAAGGAGTCAACGGGAGTGGTTCTTCTAGACATCGAAAAAGCCTTTGATACGGTATGGCACGATGCCTTGATTTAAAAGCTACTAAAACTTAAGCTGCCAATACCGCTTATCAAAATTATCCAGAGCTTTCTTCGTTCGAGAAAATATGTTGTGAGGATAGGAACCGACATATCCTCTACCCCAAGGCTCGGTCCTTGGTCCCATATTATTCACATTGTTTGTCCAAGATTTACCATGTCTAGGTGAAAACATTCAGGTAGCTATGTTTGCCGATGATACGGCCATTTTCTCTTCGGGTGCCTTATTCACTAACGTCTACAACTCTTTGCAAGCAGCTCTTGACAAACTAGCAGTATATTACAGGAAATGGAAAATAAAAATAAATGGTAATAAAACACAAGCTGTCTGGTTTTCGAGATGTAGGAAACACTGCTACCTACCAAATGGCACTAAACTCAGTATGTGTGCAGTTGATATTGATTGGTCTGAAGACTGTAGATATCTAGGTATTATTCTAAATAAAAAACTTATCTTCCAAAACACATCACTACCACAATTGACAAAATAAACAAAGTTGTACGAGTTATGTATCCATTAGTGTGTAGAAAGTCAAAGCTTAGTATCGAAAATAAAATTATAATTTTTAAAACCATTTTTCAAGGTATACTGTACGGCGCCCTTGTATGGTGTAATTGTGCTCGCACACACAAAATAAAATTGCAAAGGTGTCAAAGTAAAATATTGAAAATGTTGCTGCATTTGCCATTATTCGACACATGAACTACATGAAAACGCCAACGTTAAACCGGTAGAGTTCCTTATTGACAAAATCAATCGAAACTTCTTCGTCAATTGTTCTTTTTCTGACAATGTTCTCGTTTCCCGTCTTGCGTTATCCTAAATCACTACATATGTACTCTGTCTATGAAAATTATATCGAGGTCATTATTACATAAAATAACCAGAAACCTGTGGAATATTAGTGTTAAGATTCAAATAAGGGTTTTTATTATAGTTTTCCCTTAATATATTATTTAGTATTCATTAAAATTGTGCTATTGTCATTTTATAGATTTAAGATTATAGTTGTAAGGGAATTGCTGTCTTAAATCTCTTAAATACTAGTTGTAAAATATAAATGTACCATATTGTAGCGAGCTTAGGGTTCGCTGGATTAATTATTTTGAATAAATAAGAGCCGTTAAATCGATTTTGAATTAATATAACACCTTATTAGTCCGTTAACCACAACCGTTACTTTTACCGTACGCAACGATTTCTTGACTTATCGCTTCCGTACTTATCGCGTATTTTACTTCTTACTTATCGCTTGCTTCTCACTCGAGACTTATTACTTTCTACTTCATACTCATCACTATGCTCTGTGCGCGGCGTATTTATACTGTTTCAGCGTTTCGTTTCCGTCCGTTCCATTGGCTTGAATGTTCTACTGTTCCTAGTCTCCAGTTTTCCATTACTTTATAGAATATTCTAGTACTCTGTTTCGGACTCTCTAGAATATTCTAGTACTGATTGTCATATGCGTCACAATATTATCTGCCTAATAAAAAGTGAATTGAATTGAATATTTACGACGCCTGCTATTTTTTTGTTTTTCTTTCATTCCGGAATTTTTTATTAGTTTGTATACTTTTAATTTGTTATTTTCCGGACAGAGAGTGGATTTGGATATCTAACAAGCAGACCTTTGTCTGGGTTACAGATATTATCACGGAGACTGTTCCACGGAAATTTGGCTTGTATCCCCTCCACAAAACAAAATCCGACGGATTTCACAAATTTGTGGTTTATCTCCCAAGACCACATATAACTTTGAACCAAAACTCGTTCTGTTACAGAGCGGGAGAGCTATGGATCTATAGCGTTTGCGATGATAGTGAAGAACGTGTGAATCGAACCGACACTATGACGGTTAGAATCACTCAAAATTGAACCATTGCGTAACACATCAGATCACAAGGTACGAATTCGGTCGTTATACTCAAGTACACTGAACTGATGTGGAATTGTTATGTTAATTTTTCTATGATATACAGGTCTGATGCTTTGCTTATTCTATATTATTTCGGGGTCCTTCTTTACGATTTGCTTGTGTTCTTGTGTGTGGATCTGTTAGTAACGCCCCGCTATAGAAACGCCATAGAACTCCCTCCCGGCGCGAGTGCTTCCGACGCGGTACAACCTGCAATGATTGTTCAAAAAAAGCGTCAACAGTTGTTTAATGGCAACTTGGGATGCTGATTTGATGCTGTAGGCGTGCCTTTTTTGGGAGAAGTATAGAATGGCTCCTCGATAGTATAGTGGTTAGTATACCCGCCTGTCACGCGGGAGACCGGGGTTCGATTCCCCGTCGAGGAGCCTCTGGCGCAAGACTAATGACCTTGCCCGGAAAAAAAAACAAATCATTATGGAAAATTTAACAAGCCTTAGGGCTTGCTAAATAAGGCCAAGACCAACTCCCGGTTGTAGTGCTGATGATGACGATGATGATAGAAAAACAAATTATGTTTAACGCCAATCCAAAATGAATTTGAAAAAAAAAACAATATTTCCCCTAACGTACGGAAATCAAGATAGTTCTCTTTTTATAAATTTTCCCAACCACCTGCCTCAAAGAAAATGTTTCCCTCTCAAGCAAAACTTGATCGCGAACATAAACAGAAAGGAAATAAGTTGAGAAAGTTACGTGGGTTGCTTAATAAATTTTTGGCAAGGCACTTCCATGTGCAGGGACGCAATGCTGGAATACTACAAAATTGTCAAAATTCTTTCATGGCATAAAACGCATCCACCGCAATTGAAAAGTTATGTTAACGGCCAACAGGATACACACGCATCAACGTCGCACCAGGTAGGATACAAACAGGTTTTTTTCCCTAAGACTAGTTCTGGGCAAAATTCTGCAATAAAGAAATAACACTTCCTTTAACTTCAACTGTGTTCACAAGAAAAACGCAGATCGTCAAGATTATCATCAATTTTCTCAGTAAAAAAATGTATGAATATCGTCAAAGGTACCTCAAAAACACTGATCTATTTTTTAACAGCTAGAAGATATTTTAGAACTTTTTCTTTTCTACAAATCCCAAATTAGGGCTGAACTCGAATACTGTTCGTGGCATATCCTTGACCTGCTCGAGAGCATGCAAAGATGAGCAAACTGAACTCACTTTGGAACACAGCGGCTCGGAACAACACCAAATATAAAGTTTTCGTAATTATTTCGAGCTCGTGTAAACGGATTTCAAAAGGAGAAACACAGCGAGCGAAAAGAGATGTTTGTTTTCCCTAAAAAAGTTGGTTCATGAGAACACGGTAAAATCATATCAAGTGCTCTTTTTGCAATATACGAGTATGAAAATTGAATTCCTGTTTAGGGCTAGTAGTAGTAAACACCTTATGCGTTGTTACCAGATTTTAAGGGGTTTTAGTGGTTTCGATTAAGTTTTTGTCGCGGCTCCAACAGATTCCGAACTGAAGCACACAACACACATCATCATCATCATCGGCACTACAACCGGGATCCGGTCTTGGCCTTATTTAACAATTATCTTCACCGGTCCCGATTTCGAGTCGATGTCATCCAGTTTGGCACTCCCAGGCTCTGGGCGTCCTGGTCTACGCCATCCCTCTATCACAGACAAGGTCTACCACGCTGTCTCCTTCCATACATCCTGCCGCAAAGGATTTTCCGGGCAGGCTCATCTTCACTCATTCGAGCTAGGTGTCCCGCCCACCGCAGTCTACTGAGCTTGATTTTTTTACAACATTAGCTTCAAGGTAGATTGCGTATAACTCATGGTTGTAGCCTCTCCGGAATCGTCCTCCCTCACATACGGGGCCAACAATTCTCCTTAAGACCTTCCTCTCGAACGTGGCTAAGAGTTCAGGGTGCCTTTTATTGAGCACCCAGGTCTCGGATCTATACATGAGTACTGGTATGACCATGGTCTTGTACAGTAGTAGCTCGGACGTTCTGGATAAATTTCGGGATTTAAAGAGCCTTGATAGACCATAGTAGGCTTTGTTGGATTTGATCAGCCGTTCGCGTATTTCTTCTTCCATATTGTTGTCGGCTGATACTATTGACCCAAGGTAGTTAAAAGATTGCACTACTTCAAATTCGTGCTCCACTACCCTGATAGTTTGACCAACGATATGGTCTTCTCTTCGGAGATGTTGCCACAATATACTTAGTTTTTCCCTCATTAATGCGCAGTCCCTGTTTTTGTGTCGCCTGATCGATCTGGGTGAAGGGATCCTTTACAGCCGATTGGGATCTACCCATGATGTCGATGTCATCTGCGTGGGCAAGTATCTGGCTGGACTTGGTGATAATAGTCACTCTAGTTGTGACGCCAGAGTCACGGATTGCTTTCTCCCACGCCAGATTGGAGAGGAGGCAGGCCAGGACGTTCTCTTGTCGGAGTCCATTAAATATGTTTATTGGTTTGGACAGCAATTTCGCTATTTTTACTCGACTAGTTACGTTGGTCATGGTCAACTTACAAACTCGTATCAATTTGTTTGGAATGCCGAACTCTCTCATATCATTATATTGTTCTACCCTGGGTATGCTGCCGTAGGCGGCCTTAAAATCTATAAACAGATGATATAATGCAATCTTAAGTTCCAGACATTTTTCCATCACCTGTCTAAGGGTGAATATCTGATCAATCGTTGATTTGCCTGGGATGAAGCCACACGATATAGCCCAACGATGGCTTTAGCGTATGGGGCTATCCGATCTTGTAGGATAGAGGATAGTATCTTATAGGCGGTACTCAGCAATGTTATACCCCTTGTTACGGACCGACCTTGAGTCCAGGTACCCCCAAACATCCACTAATCCCCTTTCGTTAGTTTCCCCTCTTTACCTGTAAACGGAGAACAACTCGCCAAGTAGTTAATTTGCATAAACTACTTTATGCAAATTCTATTGGGCAGAGAAAATAATAAAAACCAGCGTTGGTGTCGAATAATAAAATAAAACGTCATCGGCGAAAATAAAAAATAAATCATTCGACGTTAAACTTCGAAAGCGATCAAGCAGTCGAAAACGAAAACAAACTAAAACTTGCGACTCGACTCGCTACCACTAATGTTTAGTTCGCCCGATAAAGAAAATTAGTGAGTAATAAAGCTGCCTAAAAACTAGTACAGTGCCACGAAACATTTCAGTGACAACCAACAACCGGAAGTGCACAACGAATTCAGTCAGAAGGTGAACAGGGAAGCAGGCAATCAACGCCCCCTGCAACGTGACCGTAGCAGACCCACCAGCAACTGTCAACCAACCACCGCTCAGAGACCGTCAACAGTCATTCAAGTAAGTCCATTCTTACTTAAATGTAGTATATTAAATGTTACAACATAATTTGTCATAACACCCTATAGTTGCTGCACATTGTGATATATCCCTTCTTATGTATGGGGCAAATTATTCCACGTCGCCAATCTTCCGGCATCTCCTCTTGCTCCCATACGCGCACCACGATCTCATGAATTGCGTGATGTAACGCTGTCCCTCCTTGTTTGATCAGCTCAGCTGGTATTCCATCAGCTCCAGGGGCTTTATTTGATTTGAGCTGTCTAATGGCTTTTATAGTTTCCTTAATGTTTGGTGGCGGCAGCATCTGGTCTTGATCTTGTATTGGTGGAGCCTCCAATTCTTCTGTGAGCTGACTATTAAGCAATTTATTGAAGTGCACTTCCCATCGCTCCAGAATGCCTTCAGGATCGGTGATCAGATTACCCTCTTTATCCTTGCAGTAAGTGCAGCGGGGTGTGTACGGCATCATACTGTGGATTGTTTGGTAAATCTTCTGCGCCTGGTGCGGACCTCGCTATCTACTTTTCTCTATTTCATTGACTATATTTTTTCCCAGACACTTTTCTTTTGACTGTGGAGTCTTTTTTCAGATCTTCTGAGCTCTTTGTATATCTCCTCGCGTACCTGCGCCCTATGAGACTGCTGCATTGCCCGGTATGCAGCATTCTTACGTTCAGTCGCTAGTTTTCACTCATCATCAAACCAGTCGTTCCGATCTCTACGACTACTGCCTAAGATGGAGTTGGCGGTACTAATGACAGTATTCTTAAGGCGTGTCCATTTCTATTCTACGCCTGGCATTCAGCCCCTAGCACTTACTCTCCCTCCATCGAGCTCTTTGAGGGCGAGTCTTAGCGCATTACCAAAGGTGTTGCTGGTGTTCTCAATGCGTAAGACAGCCGTGTTGATTCGAACCTGATCCGCGGATGCAATACGTTTCTATAACATCGGAAAACTATACCAACAAGATAGTGAACCGAGTCGACGTTGGCATATCGGTATGTTCGTACCGCCATCAGGCTCGAGCAGTGGCTGCAATCTATCAACACGTAGGTAATTTGGTTGCGAGTGGCTCCATCAGGTGATACCCAGGTGGCTTTGTGGATATCTTTCCGCGGAAACCTGGTACTCCAACGACCAAGTTCTTTGATGCTGCCAATTCGATGACTCGTAGTCCATTGTCATTAATGTTCTCATGCAAACTAGGGGAACTTAGGTAGTGCCTAAAAACCGGCTCTCGACCTATTTTCGCATTCAAATCACCAAGAATAATTTTCACATCGTATCTTGGGCAGGCATTAAGGGCCCGTTCGACGTTCTCGTAGTATTCTTCTTTTTCGTCGTCAGAGGACTCCTCTGTAGGTCTGTGGCGGGTCTTTAATACATTCCCAAAGAACGCCCATCCTCTTAAATTAACCACATTCCAACCCACTATACCTACCTGCAATTTTGGGGCAGCGTAAGCTATCCTTCATTCTCTTTCACCTGAAAGTTAAATCTTATCAACCATGCACTCCAAACAAATTATTTCATTCATACATGCACCGTGCCAGACAATCGGCTCAGCTAGTCAGCAATTATAAAAGATAAATACACGCTGGCCAGCGTAATTGTTGACATAGCTGTAGCCGGTATTCTTGCTACGGTTCATAAGTGAATATCGCGCCTATACCCTTAGGTCCGCAACACTTGCGACAATTCCCTTTCATCGGTTATCAACCGATCCTGGAATTTGGGCATGGAAAAGATCATTATTTAGGTAACCTTACCCATGCCATGCATATGATGACCCGCCAGAAAACCTAAATTAAACATACAGTATCCCACTGTGTGCGTTTTACTTACCCGCATATTATTCTAAACATATAGCCATCCAGCCTGACCCTTTGCCGTCGTCTACGAGGTTCCTGTTGACTTATTTCAACAAAATAATTTGCCTCCTTGTGCACCGGAGCCATATGACTAGATTGGATATTGCCTACATCGGTGTTTCCAAGGAATCTTAGGCAAATACCATGACGACCCCTTTTGTATCATAGGCACATCATATACATCATCTGTGCATCATCGTCATCATATACCCCATTGATCTGTGAAATAGCGTTTTTGTTTACTTTGAAACAAAAATCTATTTCGATCTCTGCGATTCATCACCAACAATGTACTTCTGTTTGATCAGGTGTCCACCGATCATCGTCCTCATCGCAGGGCATTGTACTTTTCCTATACGCCCACATATATAACCCTCCCCTATCGACGCAATTCGTGGCCATCGAACAGATGGATGTGAGTTGCATCATAATCGGAGTCAGATTGCAACCCCCGTCGCGTACACACAAGCTGTCGTGCTATCGTTTTGTCATCGATTAAAGAAGTCAGTCGAGTCGCGAGAATTCGATAAATTCGCGTGTAAATACACCTCGTGCGAGAATTCCGTACTTGTATAGTGTCATCCTAAATTGATTCAGTGGTCTGTTGCCGTAAATATATTTAAGTTTAACAATAATACCGGAGTTGGACGGGGTCATCCTAAATTAACTCAGTAACTACCAAAGATATTAAGTAGATTGCGCACTAGTAAGATAAGCATTCCCGTGTTAACACATTGTGTACAAATAAATAACTCATCGGGTATTAATCCGGGAACAAATAAAGGAACATTAAAAATAAATTCAGTTCGTTTCATTTATTTTGCTTGATGGTGAGCATAACATCGGTGGATTAACTTTTCTGCCGGATCAATTAGTGCTCTCAATAAATCCGTGGTGTTTTCGCTCAACCTACGTCCGTGCAGACGCCTCTAGCGAAAAATAATCCACAGGTCCTTGAACGTTTATGAGGCTTATGCTCTTAAACTTGCCTCGCACGCGAAGAGTACACAGCCTCTCGTCTATTGCATTAAAGCCGATAATGGCTGACTAGAAAGCCTACCCCGAGCACTTGGTGTTTTGCATGACAGCTATAATATATGTCTCTTTGAATAGCACCACACAACACACAAGAAACTATAAAAAGTCGTCGATGGCTTATACCAAAGCATTTACATAACTATCACACCGTTTAAGTGGCGAGTTGAAATATCATCGCATATAGTGTAAGAAAGGTCGATAATAAACCCAGCGCACAGACAGCTTAGCCATGTATGCATTGCTTGCACCCTTACCGTCTGATTTTTTAGGAGACTGACTTTCGAGTGATCCATTAACAGCGAATGAATTCGTTGCGTTCTTATCGTCCAGATTTCGATAACAGGAGTAGCATGTGACGTGGCACGAAGTCAATATCCTTTTGAAGAATTTAATTGGAAAAAATAATACAAGATCTTATAGCGAAAATAGGAAAGGGAAATTCTGTTTTCACATAAATGCTAGAAACGTTTTGCATTAAAATAGTAGGACGTTTTCCTGGAGATCTTTATTGTCTTAATGGCTCACGGATGTAGGAAGGAGACATAGATAAATAAGCGTATTCTTCCACAGTTCAACTACACTCCCAATTATATAAAATCTAGACACAGAAACCACTCAAAAAACACCAACGAGTTAGAAATACTCGCTTGCAAAGCACATTTGCAAAAATATATGGTGTGTTCGTGAAGTATGAATTGACCCATAATACGAAGCTACCAGTCTGAGTAATGCATTGGTGTTTAAATCAGAAGAAACAACTTCCATCATTCTGTTGTCTTTCCAAAGTGGAAATAATTACTTTGATCAATCTTCAACTCTCAACCAAAAAGTGCATTCCTATATCCTATACCATCATTTCTCAAGCGTTTAAATATTAAAATGAAAATTGTTAGTAAAATTTAAAAGATAGTCGACTGTTTATGACATACAGTATCTCGAGAAAATATATTTCTCAGCCCCGAACTTTGTTTCCATTTTTAGACAAGATGCTATCCTTGTCCCTCTTTACACATCGACATCATACTTATTTATTTCCGTGTTTAACCTTACGCTTTGATTCGACTGCTTAAAGGTATTCTCCTAATTCAATTTTATTTCTCTCTGTTCGTCGCTGATGTGTTGGCCATCAGTACATGGTAATGAGTCAAAATGTGCGAAATTTTTGGTCAAAAACTGCATAAAATAATCTTTACTCGTCAAACTAGTCGCTATCACTCTCTCTCGGCTTTTTACATTGGCCACTCTTGGTATCTTGGTAGTAGTTAGGTAAATAATTAATATCACACAAGTCATTTAATGGAAGCGAAATGTTATTTGTCAGCACAAGGAAGATCTTTTAGACTTGAATCTTTCAGTTGTGAGTTCCACTAACCTCGTTGATGATCTTTTATTTATTTTTACCATATATGTAGGAACATGACTAAGTTAAAATGCTTGCCATTAAACACATTTAATAGATGTACACCGTTTTTATTTATGCCGAATCTCTTCTTTTGGTTAGCCTTAAGGTTAACTAAGTATTATTCGAGCCGTGAAAAAACACAAACAAAAATGACGCAGAGTGAAGCAGTTTTAATTCAATAGATGGTGAAGAAATGCAGATACAACGAGAGGACTGAGAGATTCGAACTACTTTCTTTTTTAATTAATTTATCTTTTAAAACTTGCTATAATCTTAGCATAAATGCAGAAGTCTATTTTACTATAACATTCCTTAATGTAATCTTCTGGCTCTCTGTAAGTGTTGTAGCCTTTCACTCACGGAGCGTGTCTCCTTGTCGTTAAAAGGACGACGGATCTCTTAAGACCACTCCTGAGAAGGTTAGTTACGGTCGCCACCGTGCTTCCTCAGACCTGAGGGAAGAGTGACGACCGATTGTTGAATATGGGCCTGGGAATCCGTCAGGCTCAATTAAAACTACAAATATTTTATTTAAATTTAAATTAATTAATATATTTAGTTTTTGTCGTCTTTACACCTCGGACGCCAATTGTGACTGATTCTCGAATCCAAAAAAAAAAAAAAAAAATGGGTGGCGAGAGGCCGACTTTGACGAGACAAGGACAGATGTGTCCTTCATCTTGTCTCTGGCTTCTGGTCATCTTGGGATAACCAGAATCACCCACATCCGCGAGGATGTTGGGCTCTGTCTCGATATATCTGAAAAAGAAAAACGGGGGGGTATCTGAGGTTAGTGTAGACAGGGTTAGTTCAGGTGTTCTCTAACTACGTGGGTGGTGGGATGGTGGGAAAGAAATCGTACAAGACCGGCAGGTAACGTACGTAATTTGAATGAGAAATGGTAATCTGATCTCTGCTCCTGGCGATTTCGATCCCCAAACAATAGCGAACTGTTCCCAGATCTCTCGCCTCGAATTCCCGCGACAAACCTTTTTGGACGAAATCAAGATCCTTCTGGTCTTGATAGAATATCAAAATGTCGTCAACGTAGCCAGTATTATCAACGGTTCTCCCCCTCGTTTGGTGCGATAAACGCACAGATCCGCGCTCGTTGGTGTCATATTTAACTCTTCGAGTTTCCAATCCAGTTTCTTATGCCATTGCCAACCGGCCTGTTTAAGGCCGTACAAAGCCTTTTTCAAACAACAAACCCTTTCGCCACCCTGAAGCTGTTTCAGCATTTCCTTGGCGCGGCTCTCGATATCGGATTTGCCTTGTGTCGCGACGATTTTCTTCAAACCTCCTGCGAGTAAATCGGGTAATTCCATGTACGTTTCCTCTTAGATCGTACCGTTCAGGTAGGCGGTCGTGATGTCCATCTGATGCACCTTAAGGTCGTGGTTGATCGGCAGTGCAAGTAGCATACGCATGGATCTCAGACGAGCGACGGGAGCGTAGGTATCGTGAAAATCGACCCCGGGTCGCCGTGCGAACCCCCTCGCCTCGAGTCGTGCCTTCCTTCTCTCGCCCTCGCCCCCCGAGTCGTACTTGTTCCTGAGAACCATTCGACATCCGATCACGTTGCGGTTTTCCATGTCTGTGTGGGGGGTTAGGGAGGAAATGTCTTCGACGATGGCGGCTTTTTCTTTGTTTTCGGGATGTTTCGTGTTTCGTTCGGCCCTCTCCGGACAATTGTTGGCCTTGTGACCGATTAGGCGAAATCTATGGCATTTGTATCTGAATGGTCCGCCGGTACGTCGATCATCCGATTTATCGACGGGCTTGTTCGGCGCTCTGTTCGTAGTCCTTTTCTAATTCGGCGTTCCTTTTCTCGCGAACATTGCTTGATCTTCGGCTTGGCTGCGTTGTCTTCTCGTCGCGCTTTCGTCGAGGATTTTAATTTTTCAGATGTGCTCGTCTCTCGACTCGATGGCGCATCTAAAATTCTCGTAGCTCTCCGGCAGACTGATTGTAATTCAATGCTGACTTGTACGGATAATTCGGACATTTTGTCGACCATATCGGAGAATTCGCCGACGTGTCGTTGTACATCTCCGCCTTCGTTGAGTCGATGATGCTTTAGCCGCTTCCACAATGATGCCTTTTTCGCTGGTCCTTTCGATTCGAAAATTGCTTCCAGCTTCAACTAAATTTATCGGGCTGTTTCGCAGTATCTAATTTGCCTGAGTTAGGCGTCGCCAACAGCGAGATACAAGTCGGCTTTCGCCTTTTCGTCCTCGTCTTTCCACGTTTGCAAATTTTCGGCTGCTTCCGGTTTCGGTCTTTCACCGCTTGCGTGAGCCCACGTTTTGTTTTCCGTCATGAGTGCCCGCATTCTTCGTCTCCAGGTATCGTAATTATCTTTGGTTAGCATTTGTATGCACATTGCGTTCGTAGCTTGGCCGTCCATTTTGTTTGCAGTGAGGTTATATTTCCGCGTGTGTTTTCCACGTTGTCTTCTCGTCTTTTTTGATTTCCAATTTCGATTGTCCAGACGATGTTCTGCTCCTGGGACCATAACCTGTTGTAGCAGGAAATGAAATGAACGGGCGACTACTCGTACAGAAGATATTATTTATTAAAAAGGAACTTAACAGTGATAAGTATAAAAACAATTCAAGTGTTACGTCATGTTGAAGCAAAAGCTGCACTCGGTCTGGTACAACTGTCAGATGTAGAGTGAGCGCATTAGGGCATGAATTCATTTGCCCTTTATTCGTGACTCCCGGTCCGGCGCTGCAATCGCATAGAGCACGCAGCTTAGGGCGGATCCACAACATTTTCAATAGATGCTATAGGTTTTAAAACGTCATGGCAGCCATATTTAAAATAATCGATATGTCACTATCTCTCATTTGTCTTTACTATATTTTGACAACCCGCTCGGTGTCATCGACGACAAATATTCGGGTGGATACTGTAAAGATATATTTTCATTGTCAGTTTCATCCCCTGATCATTTTCATTTCATCTCAGCCTGATCAATGCAACTGACACAAAAAAAATCGGACACACAATCAATTTACGATTTAAAACTAATAATTGGAGTTGGTGAGTGATTAACATGTTATAAAAAAATTTGACACACGAAAAATATTATATATATTTTATATTATATATATATATTTTATATTATATATATATATATATATATATATATATATATATATGTATATATCATCATCATCATCATCGGCACTACAACCGGGAACTGGTCTTGGCCTTATTTAGCAAGTCCCTGAGGATTGTTAAATTTTCCATAATGAATTGTTTTTTCCGGGCAAGGTCATTAGTCTTGCGCCAGAGGCTCCCCGACGGGGAATCGAACCCCAGTCTCCCGCGTGACAGGCGGGTATATATATATATATATATATATATATATATATATATATATATATATATATATATATATATACATAATAAAGCACGGGCAACGAAACTAATTAAAAAGTACCTCACATGCACACATCAAATACAGACAATGTCACTACAATAGAATTAAGATTAGAACTAGGATTAAGATTTTTATAATCTGTATAACTGTAAATAGTCAATAATAATATTAGTTAATATATTGTTGCTTATCGACATTCATCCACATGGAATGACAGTTTGCAAATGACCCAAGGCAAGAAGGGAAAACCGCAAGCTACCCTTGTTTTTGGTGCAATTAACACCCAGCAGTAGAATTGGTGGTCTAAGAAAAATTACAGTCTTGGATCATCAAATGGTCACATGGGACAAATTAAAAAAAGGCAGAGACACCCTGCAATGTGTCCGTTGCCAAAGGTTTGGTCACGTGGCGGCTAACTGTGAAATGCAGCGCCGTTGCGTAAAATGCGGAAAGGACCATAAGGCAGAAGAATGCCCTCTGGGAAAAGAAAGGGTAGAAGACAAAGCCCTTCTAAAGTGCGCAGTGTGTCGGAATGAGGGACACCCCGCTAACTATCGAGGATGTCCTAAATTCCGAGAAATAATGGCAAGAAGTGTGACCCGGCAAAAAAACACAGAGCCAGCTCGTACTACAACAATGCCCGTAACATCGCAGTGGTCGTACGCACAAGTTGCTTCGGGTGGGAGAACACCAAATCAGGCTACATCACAGGTAGCCACAAATACTCCCACACGGACTGAAACAACACCGCAAGCAGACGTGTTCGCAATCCTGCTCAATCTGCAGAGACAGATGACACAGCTACAAAGCCAAATAAACGAGATCTACTCGCATTTGCCCAGTCTAAATAACAAGTCGATATAAACCCTCTAACCACAACATCAATAAAAGCTCTTGTCGTGAATGTAAATTCACTAATAAGAACTGAGAGAAGAGCCAAGCTTTTTAACCTGTTGCAAGAGGAACAACCTGATGTACTTCTGGCGGGGGAAACAAAGTTAAACCAGAGACATAAGATAGGACATAAAAACTACGATATTATACGAAGAGATCGACCTAACTCCTCTCAAGGGGGGGGTGTCGCAATCTTTATTAGAAAAGGGATCAATCATAAAGTAACATATAGTGGAGAAGAGCGCAGGTTCCGGGTGCTGGAAGCCTGTATCGTCCGCATACCCCTTCAGCAAGGAAGGGGTTTGTATGCGATTGCGGTCTATGCACCTGAGGAGCACCAACAAAACCTATTTATAGCGGAGCTCGAGACACTCTTTCGATGCTTACAATTGCACCTGGACAAAAATTACTTTATCCTAGGGGGAGATATGAACGCCAAGCATAGAAATTGGGGAAATTATATATCTAATGCCAGAGGAAATCAGTTGGCTGGTTGGTTAGATCAGTTTCATATTGAATATAGAACTGACCTGCTGGCTACGAAATATCCATCGTTCCCCAGAGGTAGATCGTTCTTAGATATCTTGCTAATCGACTCACGACTGAGATTACTTAACACCAACAGACGAATCACAAACTGTTTACGGACAATTGAATACGACAGTGACCACTGTGCATTCACGGCAGTAATAGAGCTTCCGAACGAGCTCGCAGATCTGGAGGAATTCGTGATCCCGCAACCCTATAACTACGGGGCAATGCGATGGCCGCGGTTCACCAGATCATTAACAAGAGAACTGCGTTCGAATGACTTTAATCTGCCAGTAAACAGAAACCTGACAAATGACGAAATCGACAAATACATTCAACAAATGGACGAAACCGTAAAACGAACAATGGACACAACAATTCCCAAAACAACAGTTACAGATCACATTAATATGTACAGAAACGCAACAATAAACGCACTCCACAAGAAAAAGAGCAGACTGCTATCGAAATTAAAACAATTACACAGACAGTTTACAGACAGACAAGACCAGGAGATAATATCACTGAAATCTCAATTAAAAAACCTCCAACAATTACTTAAAGCTAGTTATAGATTAGCAACAAATTTGTATTGGAACAACAGAATTCGAGCTATAAAAACTAATAACCCGAATATGTTCCCACAAATAAATAAAATATTCAGGAGGAATAATCAAAACGAGATTCAGTGTCTCCAAATTCCACGTACTGAGGTAAACAAGCAGCTGCTAACCAACATTGGCATAGATACAGAGAACGCTATCTTCAATAGTGAGCTCTTCGTGATCGAAGATCCTTTGGAGAAGGCGAACGCTGTGGGAGCTGTCTTTCAGGAAATGTACAAGGTGAATGAAAGCATTCACCGAAACCATGACCTGGAGGACAGAATTCGACTGAATCACACGCACCTCCGGAATGAAATTTCACATTGGCAATCGGAGAATCCGGGTTTTACGGAATTCAGTGACGATAATCTGTCAATTGACATTAATGCCAATGGTGGGGCTAATAGCCTTTTAATCACAAGGGAAGGAATCCAGAGTATCTTCGACTCATTAAGAAGCAAAAAGTCAGTGGGAATAGATGGAGTACCTAACATCGTACTCAAGAACCTGCCCCCAAAGGCAATAGATATATACACGGTCCTGTTTAACAACGCGTTGAATAATGCATATTATCCCGCGCGTTGGAAAACGGCTATCATTCAGCCCATCCCAAAAAAGGGCAAAGACTGTACAAACCCAATGAACATGCGTTCGATAAGTTTACTCCCAAGCATCAGTAAAATATTTGAAAAAATTATTAACTAAGCTCTGCTAAAATGGGTAGACGACAATAGCATTATTCCAAATAACCAGTTTGGCTTTAGGGCGGGTCATGAAACCACACATGCCGCAGCTAAACTGGTCTCCGACATACAATGGAATAAATGTAGGAACCAATGCACATGTGCCTGTCTGATCAACTTTGAAAAAGCCTTTGATACCGTCTGGATCGAAGGGTTGTATTACAAACTGGTCAGACATGGCATACATAAGCCTTTACTATATGTACTTTACGATATGTCAAAGGACAGGAGGTTCGTGGTCAAAAGTGGTAATGTGACCTCTAATAAAACGTATAATATCAAGAATGGCTTGCAACAGGGCGCGGTACTCTCTCCGATTCTTTTTAACATTTACATTAGCGACTTATTAGATGCACTTCCGCAGGCTATTGCGTACGCAGACGATCTCATAATTTACAGAACAGCTCCGAAAGTTGAGATCATAAATTGTTTAATACAGCGAGACTTCAACAACGTGCAGCGCTATTGCGATGACTGGAAACTTAAGATCAACTTCCAGAAATGTGAAGCCATCCTATTTAGAACTCCATTATATAAAGCCACGAACGACACAAGAAAAAACTGGCGAAAGCTAGTTATCGTGGGACCGCATGGAGATAAACTGGAAACCAAGAGTTTAGTTAAATACCTGGGCATCTGGCTAGACCAATATCTGTATTTCAACAGACATGTAGAGGCTGCTCTGATCAAGGCTAGAAAAACGTTTGCTATGACAAGGAGGCTATTTCACAGTAGCCAACTTGACAGCAGGGTAAAAGTCATATGCTACATGACGCTAATCAGGCCAATGCTCATATATGGCTGTCCAGTATGGTTTAACATAGGTCCAAATTTGATGGAAAAGATTCGGGTGTTCGAAAGGAAGTGTCTGAGAACCTGTCTCAGATTATATCGAACACCGGAATCGGAATACAAAAAGTACTACTCAAATGAGACTTTATATAATGAAGCCTGCATAAATAGGGTGGATAATTTTGCGATTAAATTAATCAGAGGACATATTGCGAGAGCAATATGCTCGTCCAATGACCTAATTTTCGGGGCTTATTATCCAAATACCCTGTACTATGAGAACGTGCGTCGCAACGGTTTTGTTCCACCAGAGGCGTTCCTTGATTTGGACATGAAAGGGCTTATACAGGATAGATCCGGAATTCCGCTGATCTATCATGTAAGTAGATCATCCGTAGACGGGCGATTGTGCTACGACCGGGAAGTAACGCGCTTCAGTAGGGCTTTCTCCCACAGAGACCGGGACGATAGTATTAGACAGCGTCAACAGTTCTGGTGGTTGAATGGCATATAAAGACCTGGATACCAAAGTCGGTATAGAATCACACTATCATCAGCTAGCTTACATATACTTAGCTTTTCTAGAATTAGGGTAGTATAAGATTTAAGTTAAGTTAAGCTAAGTGATTTTACATAGAATTAAAAAAAAAAAAAAAAAAAAAAAAAAAAAAAAAAAAAAAAATAGGTAAGTTAAGTAAGTTAAATTTTAAGAAAAAAAAAACAAAAAAAAATTGACAAAGTTTTTCAAATTTTTCTTTGTCTTTCAAATAATTATAAGTATTGCCACAAAGTTCTGTCGCCGAAAGGCAAATTATACAAATATTAAGTAATGTTTAGCTTAGAGCGTCTGCGAAGGACCAGTAAGTTATTATATAAGCTATTTAAGCTAGAATTTAAGCATTTTTTGTCTAGCCTTTAATTTAGAAACTAAGAATATAGAAAGGAAATAAAAACAATGTTTAAAAAATAAAAAAAACAGTTTGTAAATGACTAAAACTTAGTCCTAAAAACGACAATGATTAAGCTACATATATCCTAAATGGCGAGCGAATTGGGTGCGTTTAAATATGTTTATAATGCAACCAACTTTAGTCCCGAGTTTCTACCACCTGGTATTTCATATTCGAAGCACTTAGCTTAAATTTTAGTTTCCAACCCTGACGCAATTACTTTATTTTTTTTCATCGAATTGTCTTAAAATGATTTCAAAATCCCTTCTCGTTACAGTCGGGTTTGATTATAAAAACGACAGGATACACTTACAAAAAAAAAGAAGGAAAAATACTAGAAAAAGTTCAATGGAGACATTCTTTTTGTAGTCAAAGATCAAAGTTAGTAAAAAGGTTTTAATAACTTGATGAAAACCACAGATTTATATTCACTTGGTGTTGTGCTTAACGTCATTCCCCTGAAACCCCCAAAGACCGTAGTGCACGTTTCACGATATAATTTATTAATTACCCCATAGTATTTCTTCTGTTCTAGCGCAGGGCTAATAACCTTGCCCAAAAAAACAAATTATTATAGAAAATTTAACAAGCCTCGGAATTGCAAAATAAGGCCAAGACCGGATTCCGTTTGTAGTGCTGATGATGATGATGATTTCTGCTGTTATCACGTTTCCTAATTGCTTCCATAATTTTTTTGTTTTTTTTATGCTTTAATGCATCTTGTTTCTTTTTAATGTTATAAATGTATGGTCTCCTGTATTACTGATCCGATACACCAACCAAAAACGTTAGTAAAGGAAGCTTTAAAAAAGTCAGATCGCACAACTCTTCCGTAATGTATTCCGTGTGTCATAGTGACGGCTCATTTATAAAATTTAAATATATATACGATATCTAAATACGATTTGTATTCGAAAGGTTTGTTCTCGATAAGACCAGAGCCAGAGTCGAACCGACCTACCTTGACACGGGTTCATTTCTGACATCTGTTATAAGCGAACAACTACAATGTAAACTGTAAGAATAAAGTAATTAAATTAATAAGCTGTGTTGCTATTTATAAGCGTGTTGACTATTCCGTCAAAATCTGCTTCAATGTGATTTATTCTCGTATAGCAGACACTATGGCCTTGGAGAGTATCTTTGCTTCAAGGTCGTCGCTTCGAAGTCAGTATTTTGCTTTTCATGAATATCAATGCTGCTCAAACATCTCAAGGTATCAACACTTAAAGTATTAGGTTACATTAACTAACTAATTCAATCGTTACAAGGGGCGTACTTGACGGTACTGTTTTCTTTAAATTTAGTTTTTCATAATCAATTCAATAAGGGCTATTATAGATGAGACCGGCGGAGAAAGCTCCATATGAAATGAGATAAAGTGCGCGTGTAGCTATTATACTAGATGCTTATGAATGAGTTATAGAATTAACATATGCAAATACAAAATGCGGATACGGACTTTATTTGTAGAGTATTTTGCTGGATATGTAGATTCATCATTTCTTATTATGCAAGTGTCTTTTAGTGGACCAGCTCAGGTAGGAGTGAATGTAATAGATGGCGGCTTCCTAATTCGCACGGTGTTTTGACTACACATTTTTGTAAATATTGCTCGGGTTCCTTATATGCCTCGTCATGCATGCACCTACTCATATATACAGGGTGGCGCAAAATTATTCATCCTATCGGGAGATGTTATAATTTTTGCAAATGGCGTCGTACGTCAATCATATTTGACATTTGTGAACAGCTGCAGTATACAAACAGACAAGCAATGGAGCGCTATACTCCGCAAGAGCGTGGAATAATTGTGTAAACAACGAAGAGGACGATCTTGTGTCGAAAATCATCATGAGCGACGAGACGCATTTCCATTTAAGCGGTTACGTCAATAAGCAAATTCTTCATTTCTGGGGCACCGAAAATCCGGGTGTGATGCACGAAGAGTCAAAGTCACTGTGTAATGTGGCGTTCATGTGGGAGGAGTGATTGGACCGTATTTTTTTAAGGACGCCATCGGCAATACGGTCATTGTTATTGGCGAACGCTACAGGGCCATGATAAAAGACTTCTTACTGTCCCAATTGGATGAGCGGGGCTTGGTGAATATGTGGTTTCAACAAGGCGGTGCAACCGCACACACACAACGAGTCACAATGGATATTATGAAGGAAGCGTTTCCTAGTCGCGTTATCTCCCGTTTTGGCGATTTGACACGGCCAGCAAGATCGCCTGGTTTAACCATCCCAGACTTCTTTCTTTGAGGCTATTTGAAGTCGCGAGTTTATGCCAACAAGCCTCAGACAATCGCAGCCCTTAAGGAGAATATTCGACAGCAATACGAACAGTTAATACCGGAAATTTTGCGGAAAGTCATGGCAAATGCAATAAAACGGACATAAATGTATATCAACACTGTCGTCAGCCACTTGACGGATATCAACTTTTCCACTTCACGCACTTTTTTATACCCTTTTTAAGCAGTTTATTATTTGATATAGTGAAATTCTAACGGTCGTTTCTTAATTACCCTTTAATTTTATGAATTTCTTTTGGGAAAATACGTACCTATTCACAGGTAATATATGTTTCCGGGTACAAAATTTCCAACAGGTATAAAAAACGAAAATCAATTGAAAAATTTGTGGTCTCATCCTAGTGATTGGATTACATATATATATATATATATATATATATATATATATATATATATATATATATATATATATATATATATAATATATATTGTTATGTATGTAAACGAAAATCAATAAAACTGAACAGAGTTTCGTCTTCCAACACAGAAACTGTACATATTAGTCAATAAATTAATGACACTTGATCCAATAAGGGATCATAGTCCGTAAATTGAAGACACCCGATCCGACGAGAACACGAAAATCAAAGTCCCCGATCCAACCTACAACTCAAGACATCCGATCCAGAACAAGATCATAAAACGCCGCCACACTCCACTTGAACCCAGCATAAAGTTAGAATCATCCGATCCAATACAGGATTGTAAATTACAATATTTTTGGATGATGGTCAACGGAAGATTGGCGCCACCAAGTTGACGATGAAAATGAGGATTTGGAGGAGCAGCAGTCCAAGATTTTCCGCAGAAGAGAGGAGTCCAGTCGGTTGTTGTGCCAGTTATAGTGTTTAGATTAAGTTTGTTTTCAAACTTAGAAATTTACAAATTAAGAAGTGTGGAACTCTTTCACATAAGAGTTACAAATTAAAAGATAAATAGATAACATTTTTTCACAGTTGTAACTTTAAATTTAAAAGCTAATAAGATTTTTCGTTCAGAACTTTTGTAACTATTTCCTAAGATTAATTTTATTGTAGATAATAATATAGAAAAAAAAAACCCGACTATCTATGGGAGAATCATTGAATTAAACTGCTGGGCAGAAATCCCCGAAGTCCCCACTACCGAAACCCGACTCAAAGGCGGAAGCTCTTTAATTCAATAAACTACAAATATATAGCCAAATCAAGGGATAGCACATTTTTCTGGTGGCAGCGGTGGGATACCGAAAGCGCTCTTCAAGGATTCACCGATGGAGCACCCTGCAATTATATTTGTGATGTGAGCACAGTTTTTATTTTGCGTTCATAAATTTAATTTTTATTATCTCAAATAACAAAGTGTAGCAATTAAAAGGGAGGTTCTCATCTGAGAGCGTAAATAAAAGGTAATTTCCTCGGATATTTTCTCATAGAAGGAAACAAATAAAGAACTCAACCTAGAGTATAAAAAAAAAATTGTTTTATTAAAAAATATAATGACAATAATTGTTAACACCCCTTGAAATGTGACCGTCACAAAAAAAAACCGATCCATCTAGTAGTTTTTGAGATATCGTGGAGACCAATGTGAAAAACAAGGTTTCGAAAAAAACGCGTTTAAAGTTTCAAAATTCTACACGAGGGTGGGGTGAAAAGTTTCCGCGCTGACCCACAGGTCTATTACTATGTAACGATCTATAGTGCTATGTCTCAATGGCTTGTATATAAATTTTCAGGTCGATTGTTCTGTTAGTATACATTTGGGAGCCCCTGAAAAAGACGCCTCGAATGGAAAAATAAACGACCTCATTTGACCGTTATTTTGGCAAAAACGGTTTGGGGGCATATTCTACACACTATAAGCTATAAAAAAAAATATTTTAATCTTGGCGATAATGGCATTCGAATTATCACGGTCGCTGCGTCAAGAGATCTGGTAGTGAAAAGCACGATGATCAAACACAAGCACTACAGAGGAATATCGTTGCTCCCAACCACATACAAAATACTAACAAATGTCATACTGGCGAGAATCACACCGTACGCAAAAGAAATACTGGAAGGCTATCAGTGCGAATTCCGTAGGAACCAGTCAACAAGCGACCAAATGTCCACAGTAAGGCAATTACTGGATAAGAAGTGGGAATACGGAGAGATGGTTCACTAACTTTTCGTTGACTTCAAAAAAGGCTGCAACTCAATCGCAAAGCAAAGACTTTACCATATGTGGTTGAGCTGGGAGTTCCGAAAAAATATGCCGCCCTCATTCAAATCCGCATGAAGGAAAATAAAGGGCGAATTGGAATAGAAAACCACCTCTCAGAACCATTTGAAATCCGCGACGGACTAAAACAGGGGGCGGGGGGGGGGGGTGGCGGCCTCCCACCGTGTCTTTTTAACCTTGTGCTAGAGTATGTCATCTGAAAGGTACAAGACGACAGCATGGCCGGATCATTCCTGAACGGGATCACACAAGTGCTAACATATGCGGATGACCACGCCATTTTGCGCGATAATCTAGAAGCCCTAAGTAAAAACAGGGAAATCATCATCCAAACGGCAGAAGAGACGGGACTAGAAATAAATTAAGATAAAACAAAACATATGATTGCACCCGGGGCAGGTGGGCCTCAGGGAACATGTGGCGGTGCCGCCAAACCCCACGGTACACTTACCTAAAAACCACCATAACCTCATCCCGAGTCGCATAAGTTTTTACGGAAAAGAAAACTCCAAAACAGACTGCCAGGCAGAAGGCTCTGGAAAAAGGTGCCGTCGCCAAGGACGGGCCAAAGCAGAAATCAGCACTAGAGCAACAGATAGTCAAGGAGAATCTGGTTGCCAACAAAACATCGTCTACCGCCGAAATAACCGAGATACCCCAAGAAAGAGGTATCACTTCAGATGAGGCAACGAGTCAGGCTGAAGTAACGAAGCTGATTCGCCGGCATAAAATTATCGGGCAGTCACTTGCCCGTGCGATCGAAAGATGGGATACCATGAGTAAGATTACTCAACCCACCGCTTTCTATCAGCTCAACGCGGAACCCATTTCGCGGCTATTGGATTCAACTAGAAGAACTCCATCAAACCATTGGAGAACTAAGTGAAGACCCTTCGGTGAACGGATATGAGGCAAGTAAACATATCGACCTAGAAGCAATTGTACAACAGACAATGCTAGAGGTACACACCAAGGGAATCGTGAAAGAGCCTCAGGCACACTCAACGTCAATGCCAACTGTTCTGTTGCCCAAAATTACGATCCCCAAATTTGATGGGGACTACGCAAAATGGCGACAGTTCGCCGACTTATTCAACCAAATGGTACATACTCAGGCACTAAGCAAATGCCAAAAAATGTGGTACCTCAAGACAAATCTAACCGGAGAACCCGAGAGATTAATAAGGCACTTCTCGACATCCGACGATCAGTATGACGCAGGGTGGAATATGCTCCAGGAACGGTATGAGAACAAGAGGTTACGGATCGGAGCTCTAGTAAATAAATTGATCGAGCAACCAGCGCAACCAACCAATTCAGCTACCGGTAACCATGTGAAGGCATTGCATGACACCACTCTCGAATGCCTTCTCGATTTAAAAAATCTGGGTGTCAACACGGCAGATTGGGATGCACTCTTGATGTGTATCTTAATAAAAAAGTTAGACCGCGCAACGCAGGTGCTATACGAGCAAAGTCTGATCAACGCTAAGGAAGTGCCAGGAGTGGAAGAATTCCTGAGGTTCTTGGAAGCACGGTTCCAATCACTAGAAGCCATTGGAAACAGATCCAGCAAACTAGAGGAGACAAAGACCCACTCATCTCTAACATCATCGGTAGTCCCCACAAGTCAACAAGGTTCAAACTGCATAGCATGTGGACTCAGACACTCGCTCTACCAGTGTCAACAGTTTCTAGACATGGACGTCAGCGAGCGCAACAGCATAATACTGCGAAACAAACTATGCAGAAATTGCTTGAAACCAGGACATTTTAGCTCCAGGTGTCAATCACGAGGGTGCAAGGAATGTGGGTTAAAACACAATATCTTGCTGCACAACAACCAAAACCGGCACCAAACAAGAAACGATAAAGAATGCCTGGTAAACCAATGTTCGGAAGACATGACCCCAGCTGAGACAATATCGAAAAAATCATCAGTGTCACTGACGACGACCTTATCGCGTCCGATAAAAACATGCACCATACTCGGCACAGCTAGAGTCAAGTTGACAGGGAACAATGGAAGGCAAATCGAATGCAAGGCTTTATTGGACTCTGGTTCTCAGGTCAATCTAATCAGCGAGAGAGTGGTAAAAAGATGAGCACTAAGGCCAGGTCGCACAAATATGCGAATTCAAGGCAATGGCCACAGCATGCAGGAGACGCAACGGAGGGTAAATGTGCTACTTCATCATCATCATCATCGGCACTACAACCGGGAACTGGTCTTGGCCTTATTTAGCAAGTCCTGAGGCTTGTTAAATTTTCCATAATGATTTATTTTTTCTGGGCAAGGTCATTAGTCTTGCGCCAGGGGCTCCCCGACGGGGAATCGAACCCCGGTCTCCCGGGTGACAGGCGGGTATACTAACCACTATACTATCGAGGAGCCCAAAAAAATGTGCTACTTACCAGTACGATAAACGAATTCTCTACCCACCTAGAGGCGTTCGTTCTGGACAAGATCAGTTCTCCTCAGCACAGCCAGGAGATTGATGTTACATCATGGAAGATACCTGCAAACATAAGGCTGGCAGATGCAAAGTTTAACCAGCCAGAACACATAGACGTGTTATTAGGAGCAGAACATTTCTTCCAGCTCCTTTCCATTGGGCAGATCAAGCTAAGACCAAACCTACCGACTCTACAAAACACCACATTCGGGTGGGTGATAGCAGGGAAAACACTGCAACCAACATCATCAACTCTTTCGTGCGGGATGTACACGATAGAAGAAGAAGGCATCCAGAACACCATAACGAAGTTTTGGGAAATAGAAGAGGGAATGGACATTTGGCGGATTTAGCCTTAGTCGAAGTGTTCCACCGAACACTGTTCACAAACAAAAGGAACAACCTGTTCACCAACCGATACGGAAAGAACACGACCATACAATAAAAACACTGCGAACATTTCCTTTTATTATAATTTTAATGTTAGGTATGTTTTAAAATTTTAGCTTCTAAGTACACATTCGATTCATTCAACCACTTAATTAATTAACTTATTATATAACATGTACAGTTGATAACTCTTAGTTTAAGCTGCCTTTAGTAAACCAGCGCATGTATTTCTCACACAAATGTTTCGTTTCGTTGGATTTCTTTTGGTCTAATTTATTTTAGTTCGCCACTATTACAATAAGATAGTTTTACCCGTATATACTGTCTATTTCTTTTAGAAAAACAACAGATTTTAAAAATATATATCATTCGTTCGGTTGTAACAACAGAAAATTCAAGGACTTAATACACTTGAACGCGTCTTAACCACTGTACGTAAAATCAAACCTTCTCGTCCTGTTTCTGTAGCGAAATATTGCGCGGCGCGGACCGACCTCCTCGTAGGGTTTCTCTGTGACGACTCTTCTGGACCGATGCTCGATATAAAACTCCTCTCTTGCAACCTATCGGATACTGTTTTTCCAGTGTCTGTGTGTTTTGTATCTGCAGTTGTGCAGACACAATTTCCTGTAAGGAGAAAATTCTCACGCATACATATGGAAGCTTCACCGTCGTTGTTGACGGTGGATTCTATTCCCACGCTGGTTGGTTAGGTCGACCATCTGGTGTTGACGATCGCCTGGACGTCTAGTCCGCTGGTATCTATTGGATTTGAAATCCAAGAGAGTTTTTCACATGGTGTGAAAAACAAACATTCCGCTGATGCATTTCTGCTTGGCGGACAGTGGCAACGGCGCAATGCTGTGCCGTATTTATTTATTGCAGCTGGCCTTCGTAAAACTCCAAACAAAGTCTTGTTTGGAGTTACGTGGTGCTTGGTTTTTCGCGCCATCTGGGTGTTTACGAGGCTAAGGAATGCGCTCCTTTGTTTGCGGTGAATATTTGGGTGATCTAATGTTTAGATCAACCGCACCACGTCCGTTGGTCGGTTAATTATTTTGATTGCAATTCCCTGCATCCCGTGCAGATGTTCAGGGTTGCCGACTTGTGGTGCTGGCACTCACTCAGCTTGCGATTGCACACGTCGAAGGATGCATGGATGTTTCTCCTTGTTTCAGGTCGTAGGTTTTAGGTATGGAGCGTTTAGCTCGGTATTTGAGGCTTTGGGGACGTTAAGTTCCTTGCCTTCTGGTGTCGACTCAACGTTGGGTTACTGGCGGCCCCCGCTGGGCTTGGGACCGCGTCTGTGGACGTGATGTTGTCCAGGTAAGTGCGGTACCTCAAGTTGGTCTGGACTTTTCCTGTGGGGAATTTGTACGTTCGCCACAGGACTCCCCCCCCAGTGACGTAGTCACGATAAGGAAAAGGTAGGAGCATGGAGGGTGCTGTTAAAGGTCGGAGAGTGCGCCTTTCCATCGTGGTCGGTGTTTAGGCGGTAAAGGAGCGAAGGCAATCGCGTTTGTTGTTTCCTTGTGGGTGTTAGTCGCGCTTTCGTTGTTGGTGGTTTCGGTTATTGGTTGCCGTAAGTTGAGAATCCTTGCGGCGTCTTCTTGGGCGCGCAGATCTCGAGCGCGTTGCCGCGTTATCGGTCCGTGCACGATATCCGATGCCCCACGAGCAACCATTTCGCGAGGGTTAGGTTGATTCTCAACTCTTACCGTGCCTGGTGTTTCCTGGAAGTGTGGTGGATGGTACACAGGGCGGGTTTCGGCTGCCGCCAACGGTTGATGGTGTACCTCTCCTGGCACGGTATCTGGCGGTAGTTCCAGGTGGCACGGCTTCAATCTCTCGACACTGACGGTGTACGGCTTTCCGTCGATGTCTACAGAGAAAACTCGGTCGTTTATTCGCTCCAGCACCTTGTATGGCCCTTCGTAGGGCGGTTCTAGAGGTTTCCTAACTTTGTCCACCCTGATGAAGACGTGCGTGCAGCTGTCCATATCTGGGTGAACAAATAACCTCTTGGAACCGTGTCTGGCGACCGGCGTTGCCCTGACCTTACGCATGAGTTTGCGTAGGTTTTCCAAATTTGGCAACTGTTCGAGCGGTGGTTCTCCATCGGCGAAGAACTCTCCTGGGAGGCGCAGATTGGTTCCGTACGTCAGATCTGTTGCAGAGGCTCCCAGGTCTTCTTTTATGCTTGTGCGCAAGCCTAAAAGAACTGTTGGTAGTGCGTCCAGCCATTGATTGTCTTCATGACACATCAGTGAGGCTTTAAGAGAGCGATGCCAACGTTCGATCATCCCATTGGACTGTGGGTGATAGGCTGTTGTGTGGCTTTGCTGGCAGCCGAGTAGATCGGTCAGCTGCTTGAAAATCGCCGCCTCGAACTGTGGTCCTCGATCGGCTGTGAGGGTAGCTGGGACTCCGAAATGTGTGACCCAAGTCGAATAGAATGCTTTGGCTACATTCTCTGCGGTCACTGTTCGTAGTGGCACTGCTTCTGGCCACCGAGTGAAACGATCGATCATCGTCAGGAGGTACAGGTAACCTCTCGACGGCGTAAGCGGTCCCACAATGTCGATGTGAACATGGGCGAATCGTGCCTCGGGGAGCTTAAACTGTCCTGGGTGGAGCACATTGTGTCGATCGACTTTGCAACGCTGACATTGCAAACAAGTTCGTGCCCATTTTGTTATGTCTTTGGCCATATGTGGCCAGACAAATTTGCGTCGGACTGCGGCAATGGTTGCGCGTCCGCTTGGGTGGGCTGGGTTGTGGAATGTTTCGTACACATTCCTTCGCAGATTTTCTGGGATGTAGGGTCGAGGTGTCCCTGTCGAAACATCGCACCAGACTTCATCGTTTGAGTCGTTGAAAGGGAGTTTACGCAAAACTAGTGCTGTCTCCGCTTTCAGTAGTGACTCGAGTTGATGGTCATCTTCTTGTGCTTGTGCCAAGTCGGCACCATCGATTTGCGCACGGAGTTTAATTGCATCGATACGCGAAAAGGCGTCTGCAATTACATTGTCTGCACCTGGGACATATTCGATTCGGGTGGTGAATTGCCCGATGAAATCCAGGTGCCGTTCTTGTCGCGAGGTTGAACTTCCCGCTTTCTTTTGGAAGGCATACATCAGTGGTTTGTGGTCGGTTTTTACCGTCAACTGACGTCCCTCAATCATGTGCCGGAAGTACTTTATTGCGCTGTAAATCGCTAGTAACTCCCTGTCATAAGCACTGTATCGTCGCTGGGTTGGGTTCAACGTTTTCGAGAAGAAACCTAGCGGTTCCCATTTGCCGTCGCACTCCTGTTCGAGTACGGCCCCAATTGCAGTGTCGGAAGCGTCGCACTGTAAGGCCAATGGGGCTCCTTCGACGGGATGTCGAAGTAACGTTGCATTCGCCAGCTGTTCTTTTGATGAGCGAAATGCTTGATCAGCTGACTCGGTCCACTTAATTGGTCGCTTATCGTTGCGTTTGGCTCCTACTAGATATTCGTTGAGAGGCGCCTGGACCTGTGCAGCGTTTCGGAGTGTTGGGCGATAGAAGTTCAGCATGCCCAAATAACGCCTTAATTCTCGCACGTTCGTGGGGCGAGGAAATTGCATTAATGCATCCACCCTGTCTTGTAATGGGCGGACTCCTTGGCCGTTAATGCAGTAGCCAAGGTACTTGACTTCCGCTTCTCCGAGGTGGCACTTGTCTGGATTGATTACCAGGCCGAAATCTCGGAGGCGTTCGAACACCTGCTTCAAGTGGGCGCGATGTTCTGTCATAGTTTTCGATGCTATGAGTATATCGTCGATATACGCATAGCAGAAGTCAAGTCCGCGGAGAGCTGAGTCAATGTAGCGCTGGAACGTTTGCGCTGCATTTCGAAGACCGAACGTCATCACCTTGAACTCGAACAGTCCAAAAGGTGTAGTTACCGCGGTTTTGGGGATGTCTTCGGGGGCCACCGGGATTTGGTGGTATGCCCTCGTGAGATCGAGGGTCGAAAAGATTTCGCAACCCTGCAGCTTATAGGAGAAATCGTGCAGGTTTGCTATCGGATACCGATCGGGTGTCGTCACCGCGTTCAGCATTCGGTAATCGCCGCATGGGCGCCACTCGCCGTTGCTCTTTTTGACGAGATGGAGTGGGGTCGCCCAAGGGCTATCGGATGGCTGGCAGATTCCTAAGTCGAGCATATACTCGAATTCTGCACGAGCCTCACGCAATTTTTCGGGAGCCAATCTGCGCGGGCGTTGGCTCACTGGGGGGCCGCGCGTTTCAATGTGATGAAAAACGCCGGCTTTTGCGCGTCGGGGATTACTAAGCGGAACTGTAATGTCCGCAAATTCGCGCAACAGATCGCTGAATGGACCGTTTGCAGTTGTGCACGTTAACGTCAATGCCTTTCCCGCCTTTGCGTTTACTGGCTGAGAAAGAGACGTTAACTGGTCCATCAGTCTATTACGTGCTACGTCCACTACTAGTTTATAGTGTCGCAGCAAGTCCGACCCTATTAGAGGATCGGTGACATCGGCCACTACGAAGTACCATCGAATTGGTCGACGTAGTCCTATTTTTAGTGTCATTAACTTCCTACCGTATGTCTTGATAGGGGTATTGTTCGCTGCGAACAATTTCAATTCATCCGGCAACCGAGTGGCAAGTGCGTACGAGCGAGGAAGAACGGAAATATCCGCACCTGTGTCAATTATGAAGTCCATGTTTAATTTTGAGTCATAAATTGACAAGCGACTTATTTGGGGATTGCCGGCCGTTTGCGCTTTTTCGTCGGTCGGCAGTTCTAGTTTAAAGAACTAGCCGGTAATGCTGGGTTTTGCGTCCAGTTGCAGGGCTGCCTGCAATTCCTGGCCTGCGCTCCAAATCGATGATGATAATAACACCTGCCGAAGGTGTTCTCATTGTTTGGCGTGCGTGGTCTGCTATGCTGACGCCTTGAATTGTCTCGCGACCTGTCTCGGCGTCGCGATCTGTCACGGCCAGCCCGAAAATTGTTCCCCATGCTGAGATTATTTAGCTGCGTTTGCATTTGCCTAATTTGCACTCTCAAGTCTTCGAGTTCGCTTGGCTGCGTCGCATGGGTATATGTAACCGTGGGGGTTCGTGGCTGGGGCTGGGGTGGAATTTGGACGTGCGTCGCCGCCAGTGGAAGCTGGGGATCCGTTCGGGATCTGTCTGTGGCCATGACTGCCTCGGCGTGTCGCGCTAATTCGTCGAGGCCTGATTCGGCTAAAGGCGCGACGATTGCCTGAACGTATTCTGGCAAAGACTCTCTAAATATAGCCGTTAAGGCTGTTTCGGACATGTCCGTGCCGGCCAGTGCACGGAAATAGGCGGCGCGCTGGGATGGTCGCATCCCAGAGGTGTCGGTCGACCGTAACAAACGTCGCAAGCGATTTTGTGGCGTTTCCCTATAGGCATTAATCACCATCTCCTTGAATGCTGTATATGGTTGTGGAGATGGCGTTTTAATTAGATGCTTCGCATAAGGGAGTAAGACAGGATCTAAATCGCGGGTTGCTAGGAGAAATTTCTCCTGTTCGCCGGTGATGCCTTCGCAGGCAAACGTTTGTTCGGCGTAACCGAACCAAAAGTCTGGGTCATCGGACGTGAAGTCCGGTAATTTAATGTATCGATTCGAACGACGGTCCGCTTGTGTTGCAATATTTACTTCTTGACGGAGGGCTGCGGCCTGCGACGTCGTTGGGGAAGCTTCGGCGTTGCTAGCCATTGTAGCTTTAGAAATTGTGGATTTCGACCTGGTCGTTATCGTTGACTTCGGGAGATTTCGCGTCGATTTTCTCTGTGAGGGAGCGATTACGTTTCCCCTCAACGTTTTTACTTTCTGGGTCGCCGCCTGCAACCTCGTGGTTGTGATTAATTTCCTGGGGGTTTCGCGCTGTAACTCGGTCGCTCGGTGCGCGAGTTTTTCTTTAAATTAGTGGACGCGGCGAAACAACCTGCTGGGTCCAAAGATGGAGTCAGGGAAAAGGCCTAGCACAAAAGAAAAATATCTAAATTCCGAAGATGGAACAAGGATGGGCCTACACCAGCGGATATTTTGGGTAATTCGACGGTGTTAGTGACGGACAAGAGAAAAGCTTTCAGTCTGGAAGAGGTGAGAAAAACGAGGAGGTACGAGGTGTCGTCAATTTTTCGCGTTTCCTTTATGTGGAGTTCGATTTCGCATGATTTCGCGGTCGTTACAAGGAAGAAATATCGTGTGTTGTCGGTTCGCTGTGTTTCGGACTCTGAAGGAGCTTACAATAATCACAAGTGTCACGGAATTTTAGTTAAGGTGTCACCTTATACTTTACTTATTATTACTAACAAAAAATAGATTTACTTTAATTCTTGCACCGGACAACACTTGGATTCTTGCTTAATTTCGACTCATCACAATAATTGAAATAGGGAGTACAAAAAACGTTTTGTTTTTGGAGCGTATGCTTAAAGTTAACCAGTCGTTATTAATTTATTCTATATTTCGAAATATTTCTATAGTAGACCGTTTTCTTATTACTATTATGGCTGTAAAAAGGTCTGCCTTACATTCATATACATAATTCGTTCTACGTTTTGTATTTGCTCGGAAGGAGTTTTATAAATTTACACTGATTTTTGCCTTGCCTCAGAAGGAGCTTTGTAAATTTCAAAATTGGCTTTTCACTTTTCGGCTCAGAAGGAGCTCTATGTACGTTACGTTTCTTGGCTCAGAGGGAGCTCAAGGGAGAGGGAAAAAAAAGGAATAAGTATATTTTAAAAGAAAAGAAAATTTTTTTTCAAAAACTTGCGGTTTGTCCTGCTTGAATCTGCGTCCGTGGGCGTCGAGGTGGGTCCTGCTTCGTGGCGAGGATGGCTGCTATTCGGTGGTTTTTGGGTCACTTCGCACTGGCACTGGTACTGGAACTCTTCCTCTACTGGTACTGTCTGTGTTGTTTTTCGGCACTTTGTGTTGTTTCCGGAACTGTTTTATTTTTGTGATTTTTCGGCACTGTCTGCGTTTTAAGTCGCGTTCGTTTTCGGTCGTATTCACTTTTATATATAATTGTTATTACGCGGTTTACTGTTTTAAAATTTTACGTGCGTGTTCACGATTTAATTCACGTTCGCGGTCACCACTTTGGCGGATTTGGTCTTAGTCGAAGTGTTCCACCGAACACTGTTCACAAACAAAAGGAACAACCTGTTCACCAACCGACACGGAAAGAACACGACCATACAATAAAAACACTGCGAACATTTCCTTTTATTATAATTTTAATGTTAGGTATGTTTTAAAATTTTAGCTTCTAAGTACACATTCGATTCATTCAACCACTTAATTAATTAACTTATTATATAACATGTACAGTTGATAACTCTTAGTTTAAGCTGCCTTTAGTAAACCAGCGCATGTATTTCTCACACAAATGTTTCGTTTCGTTGGATTTCTTTTGGTCTAATTTATTTTAGTTCGCCACTATTACAATAAGATATTTTTACCCGTATATACTGTCTATTTCTTTTAGAAAAACAACCGATTTTAAAAATATATATCATTCGTTCGGTTGTAACAACAGAACATTCAAGGACTTAATACACTTGAACGCGTCTTAACCACTGTACGTAAAATCAAACCTTCTCGTCCTGTTTCTGTAGCGAAATATTGCGCGGCGCGGACCGACCTCCTCGTAGGGTTTCTCTGTGACGACTCTTCTGGACCGATGCTCGATATAAAACTCCTCTCTTGCAACCTATCGGATACTGTTTTTCCAGTGTCTGTGTGTTTTGTATCTGCAGTTGTGCAGACACAATTTCCTGTAAGGAGAAAATTCTCACGCATACATATGGAAGCTTCACCGTCGTTGTTGACGGTGGATTCTATTCCCACGCTGCTTGGTTAGGTCGACCATCTGGTGTTGACGATCGCCTGGACGTCTAGTCCGCTGGTATCTATTGGATTTGAAATCCAAGAGAGTTTTTCACATGGTGTGAAAAACAAACATTCCGCTGATGCATTTCTGCTTGGCGGACAGTGGCAACGGCGCAATGCTGTGCCGTATTTATTTATTGCAGCTGGCCTTCGTAAAACTCCAAACAAAGTCTTGTTTGGAGTTACGTGGTGCTTGGTTTTTCGCGCCATCTGGGTGTTTACGAGGCTAAGGAATGCGCTCCTTTGTTTGCGGTGAATATTTGGGTGATCTAATGTTTAGATCAACCGCACCACGTCCGTTGGTCGGTTAATTGTTTTGATTGCAATTCCCTGCATCCCGTGCAGATGTTCAGGGTTGCCGACTTGTGGTGCTGGCACTCACTCAGCTTGCGATTGCACACGTCGAAGGATGCATGGATGTTTCTCCTTGTTTCAGGTCGTAGGTTTTAGGTATGGAGCGTTTAGCTCGGTATTAGAGGCTTTGGGGACGTTAAGTTCCTTGCCTTCTGGTGTCGACTCAACGTTGGGTTACTGGCGGCGCCCGCTGGGCTTGGGACCGCGTCTGTGGACGTGATGTTGTCCAGGTAAGTGCGGTACCTCAAGTTGGTCTGGACTTTTCCTGTGGGGAATTTGTACGTTCGCCACAGACATGCGAGAGAACCAGCACACAGTAAAGGAAAGACGCTGCGAAACCATATTCGAACAGAATTACAGAAGAGATCACACAGGACGATTTGTTGTAACCCTACCGTTCTCGGAAGACCCAAAATCATTGGGAGAGTCAAGGGACATGTCGTTACGTCGGTTTCTATCGCAAGAACGGCGTTTAGCGAGAATCCCTGATCTACGGGAAATCTACATCAAGTTCATGGACGACTATGAGAGTCTAGGGCATATGAAACAAATAGACCCAAACGCTTTACCGTCGTCGCATTATTTCCTTCCCCACCATCATGTGCTAAAACCAGATAGCAGCACCACAAAACTTCGTGTAGTCTTCGATGCATCAACAAAAACCACTTCGGGGAGATCACTGAACGAGATTCTTCACCCGGGACCAACACTACAGGAAGATCTCTGGGCAGTGCTCCTGAGATTCCGACTGCCTCGATTCGTTTTCACTGCAGACATCGAGAAAATGTACAGGCAAATTCGGGTAAGAGAAGAGGATAAACAATACCAGCTCATTTGGTGGAGAAATGATCCGTCTCAGCCCATGAAGTGTTACCAATTAAATACGGTGACATATGGAACAACAGCAGCCCCGTACCTGGCAATCAAATGTCGGCAACGCCTCGTCGAACCGGAGGCGGCAACATCTACATACGCCAAAAGTATCATAGACCGCAACTTCTATGTAGATAATGTCATGACCGGTTCGGATAGCCTATCAACAGCAGTAGACATGCAAGCCCAGCTGGTATCAGTGTTGAACAAAGGAGGGTTCACATTACGGAAGTGGTGCGCCAATCAGTCCAAATCATTGAGTGCCATACCGCCCAGTGATCAGGAACTGCAATTACATTTCTGCGACAAGGAGGACTCAGCCGTCAAGACGTTAGGACTGATCTGGCTACCAAAAACAGACCATTTTTGTCTGAAAATAAATATTCCCACGAGAATTAAGACATCGATACGAACCGTTGCTTCAGACATAGCACGTCTATTTGATCCACTAGGACTATTTGCCCCAGTGACAGTACGATTTTTGCAAGAGTTATGGGAGCTCAAACAAGATTGGGACGCAGCACTCCCCGTGGAATTTCAATCAAGGTGGTTGCATTTTCGAAACAGCCTAACACAGTTGGAGGGACTTCAGGTACCGAGGCATGTATTCGGGGGCAGTGTCGCCCTCGATTATCAACTACACGCATTTGCAGACGCAAGCGAAAAGGCATACGGAGCCGTCGTCTATATGAGTTCAGTGGACAAGGATGGCAGGATAATCGTGCGGTTGTTAAGCTCGAAAACCACCAACTTTGGTGGTGGTGATGACGTAAAACACACCCGACAATATAAGGAACCATCAAAGACAAGTACCCTGGCAGGCCTAGACCCATTTATTGACGACAATGGAGTATTGCGAGTTGGGGGCAGGTTGGAAAACTCCAATCTACCATAATCCTACAAATATCCTATGCTGCTGCCTTACATGCATCCACTTACAAAGATAATCCTGTCCGAATTACACATTGGAAATCATCATGTGGGTCCACAAGCACTATTGGCGATAGCACGACAGAAATACTGGCCCATCAAGGGAAAAATTCTAGCCAGATCAATCACACAACACTGTGTATTCTGCGTGAGAGCACGGCCAAGGTTATTGAACCAAATGATGGGAAATCTTCCAGCAAAGCGAGTGCAGCCAGCCAGACTGTTCATCAACTCGGGAGTCGATTTCTGCTGACCATTTCACACCCATTTCAAGATAAGAGAAAAACGGCCACAAAAAAGCTAAATTGCCGTTTTCTGTTGTTTGGCCACGAAGGCCGTACATTTGGAACTAGTGACAGATCTTTCCACTGAAAGATTTATCGGAGCACTCAAACGCTTCTCAGCAAGACGCGGGAAATGTCGACACATACACTGTGACAACGGCACCAATTTCGTAGGAGCCAAAAACCAACTGCAGGAAGTCAAGGAAATGCTAGTCTCGCAGTACGCGCTTAATCGGATAGCAGCATCCTGCAGCTCTCAGGGAACAGATTTTCACCCCATTCCCCCCCGAGCACCTCATTTCGGCGGACTTTGGGAAGCCGCAGAAAAATCAGCGAAACATTTACTGAAGTCATCACTGCATTCAGCATCCCTAACATATGAAGAGTTGGAAACTGTGGTAACCGAGATAGAGGCAATTTTAAATTCGAGACCTGTGACACCACTATCAAGCGATCCCAAGGACCTGACGGCCCTCACACCAGGGCATTTCTTAATCGGCGAACCTTTAAATGCCAGAGTTGATGCACATGCGGAACCATTAAACGTCAGCTCCAAGGTCCGATGGAAATAAGTGACCCACCTGAAACACGAATTTTGGAGACGCTGGCAGTCTGAATACTTACACGAGCTTCAATACAGGGCGAAACAGAAAATCCACAACGTCGAAATTGGCACTATGGTCGTCAATCGAGAGGACAATACACCTCCACTACGATGGAGGTTGGGCCGAATTATTCAAACATATCCCGGAGAAGATGATTTCGTACGGGTAGTTGATGTCAGGACAGCTACAGGAATATTACGCCGACCCATCCACACTTTAGCACCTTTACCAATTGAAGACGTCACGGTGGATCCAGGGCCAGTAAGGGAAATGCTAGCCTCGCAGTACGCACTCAATCGGATAACAGCATCCTGCAGGACTCAGGGAACAGATTTTCACCTCATCCCCCCCCCCCCCCCCCGGGGCACCTCATTTCGGCGGACTTTGGGAAGCCGCAGTAAAATCAGCGAAACATTTACTGAAGTCATCACTGCATTCAACATCCCTAACATATGAAGAGTTGGAAACTGTGGTAACCGAGATAGAGGCGATTTTAAATTCGAGACCTCTGACACCACTATCAAGTGATCCCAAGGGCCTGTTGGCCCTCACACCAGGCCATTTTTTAATCGACGAGCCTCTAAATGCAAGAGTTGATGCACACGCGAAACCACTAAACGTCAGCTCCAATGCCCGATGGAAATTAGTGACCCACCTACAACACGAATTTTGGAGACGTTGGCAGTCCGAATGCCTACACGAGCTTCAATACAGGGCGAAGTGGAAACAGAAAATCCACAACGTCGAAATTGGTACTATGGTCGTCAATCGAGAGGACAATACACCTCCACTACGATGGAGGTTGGGCCGAATTATTCAAACATATCCCGGAGAAGATGATCTCGTACGGGTAGTCGATGTCCGGACAGCTACAGGAATACTACGCCGACCCATCCACACCTTAGCACCATTACCAATTGAAGACAACACGGTGGATCCAGGGCCGGCAACACTGAACAACAATGACACTCATCCAGAGACAGATCCCCAGGAAGGACCTTCCAGGAAGAAACAAAGAAAAACCATCTGACCTGGTTGAATCATCATTCAACGGGGGGAGGATGTTAAGTTAAGCATTATTGGCAACTAAAATATTGTATCCACGTTTTTACGAAATCATTTTATTAAGTTAGGAATCGTCATGTAAAGTAGTGTAGCTTACGCATCATATCAATTCTCACGACCTCGATGCGCACATTTTTTATGACACAGGCAAAGAGAATTTCCAATAAGGGTTTTTCCCAGATACAGCCGCGGAAGCATCGATTGTATGGACACATGAAAACGAACAAAGAGCATAGTAATTAAGAAAATGTTGCGACCCGTCACTTTGACGTGGACAGAAAATGTATATCCGTTTGAAGGGATAATGCTCGTCGCCATAAGAATTGTATATTTTTATAGGTAGGAAGGAATCTTGTTTTTTTCCAACTGTATAGGAAATTGTAGGTAGTAAGTTTCTGTTAGAACTTGTATATAAGGCAAAACATCTCAAAAAATAAATGCGACTCCCTCTATACAAGTAGTTAGAGAACACCTGGACTAACACGGTCCACACTATCCCTGGATACCCGCCCTTTTTTCTTTTCTTTTCAGATATCGCGAGACCGAGCCCAGCATCCTCACGGATGTGGGTGATTCTGGTTATCGCAAGATGACTAGAAGTCAGAGACAAGATGAAGGACACACCTGTCCTGTCTCGCTAAAGTCGGCCCTCTCGCCACAATTTTTTTTTTTTTTTTTTTTTTTTTTTTTAAATAAATGCGATTCTACTGTAACTCGTCAAGAGATAAACATCTACACTGTTTTATTTGAATTGATACAGCTTTTCAGCAACAGGGTTGGATTCTTGAGAGACGATTGGATCACTAACTAATACAACACGCATAGGTAAAGGAGTCTAGGCGCAATTAACTAAATATCAACTAATTAGGTCACGGGTTTATGTGCCCTGATCAAAGTTAAAACCACTAACGTCACGGGTTTATGTGCCCTGGCGCATTCAGTCAGATTAGGAGTAATATTAATCAAAAGAGGAAGGTCAAAGGAGGCCTTATATCTCTATAAATAATAAACAGTGACAGTAATCAGGTCGCGAAGATTAAGATGGGCCGGACATGTGGCGAGAAAGGGCAACAATAGGACCGTGCGTAGAATTCTTGACGGTAGACCAACGGGAAAGAGACCGACAGAACGGCCACGACGGAGGTGGGAGGACAATTTTAGGTTTGCCCTTGAGAAGATCGGATCAGATGGTCAAGCGTTAAAGGAGAGCGCACAGGACAGGGAACGAGGGCGGAGTCGTCTCGGCGAGGTCACGAACTTCCGGGTTCCTACTGGCCAATCAATAGTAAATAGTAATAGGCTCCGTAGTGGCTAGAGTCCATCAAGTAGACTAGCTATGACTTCAACAACATAAAAGAAAAATGACTGTGATTACCGCTTTTCTTTCTGAACAAAATGAAATCCGTAATTTCGAGTCAGCCCGCAGTCTCCGGTTCATTTTACACTGCCGGCCCCCATGATAGCCAGCACTAATCGTCCCACTAAATCCGCTGGTAGCTGACGGGCGTAAATTTAGCTCGTCCAAAGGAAGCAGCATAAAATTGGCAATCATACCAAATTTGACACTCATAAACGTCATTGATGTTGGTTAATAATGTACGACATGAAAAAGGTTTTGCTATTATTACAATGTGTGGTTTTTGGTCAGTAAAGTGCTTGCATTAAATTTTGTTTGCCAGGTTGCTTACGGTGTTTGAGAGAGGTCTCGATGAGAAGTAATTGTCGGAAAAAATCATTTACAAGTGTTATAAATACTTCAAAGGCCGAGAGAGAGTTAAAGACGAAGAGCGCTTCCAAAGACCTTCAACCGCTACAGATAAAATGCACGTCAAACAAATCACATGCTCAACACTGTAGACAAATCATTAGAGAACTTGTAGCGTTCTACGAACGCACAATTCCGCGCAGGTAAGGTTCCTCCTTCAAAGAACTTACTTACCTAAGAGCGTTGCACGCGCCCACAGACGCGTGCCCCCAAAGTTCCACCATAGGGCCTGCAACTCGCAGCCAACGTTGAGACCGACACCAAAAAGCAAGGAACTGAACGTCCCCAAAGCTTTTAATGCCAAGCTCAACATTCGTAAGTCATCATACCTGAAACAAAAAAGAAACATTCAATCTGCCTGCGCCCAGGAACATTCCATTGAATCGGCAATTTCAAACGTCTATGCAATGCAAAGTAGCCGACCAACGATGCACGTGCGGGTAGCTGCCATAAAGACCACCAAGTCTATCGGCAAACATAAAGAAACGGCAACCGTAATTATCTCAACGAGATAATTCAAATTGTATGTGGTTGAAAACCTACAAGGAAACTACTCCGATCCCACGGTGTCTGTTTGTATTTCACACCCATTAGAAAGATCGAATGGATTTCGGGTGTATTGACAAAAGTCAAACAAAACCCATGAACCATGCAAATTGCAGGATATCTTTCGGCCTTCGCGCCAGATGTGTTATGTAAATAAGGCGGCATACAATCGACAACCGTCGAGCTGAATTTCGACCACCACCACGGATGGTGATAATGATGTTCGATGATGAGCGAGTTTCTTCTTTCAGGAATGAAAAATCACCCCTGGGGCGTGATAACATGCTGCTAACAGGAATTCGGAAGTTCTGTTAGCAGAGCAATTAGGGAAATTTTTCCGTGTAGATACAGATACCAGTTTGGAATCTGGATATCTGTGTGGGCAGACAGACAGTCAGATAGTGATAGTCATCGCGACGAGCCGAACAACGAGAACCAAACGAGGGAGTTGATCCGCGTGTTAACCATACAACCGGAAAGTAACGTCAGTGTGCAAACGAACGGTCGCGACCAGAAAAAAAATGTAGATAGTATTTTGTCTTGCCACGAGCAACTACCTAATAAATGTGATATTGTTACCGACTTTCGATAGCTTGTAGTTACAACACCAGGAATTGTATACTCATGAACTTACAAAAACTTGTGCGAATAAAGGAAAGTTAATATTTTTTGAGTTTCATTCGTGACTATTTTCACAGCGTTTTGCGTGTGCGCAGTTTTCCGCTTCGTGTAAGTTCTTGTAGCAGCAGTGTTCGGCGGAACACTTACGATCCAGATAGACTAACTTCCGCCAAAAACTTACTGACTTACTTACTTACAATCTACAACATTTTGAGAAAGAAACGCATTAAATGTCGATTAGTACCGAAAACATTCAATATCTATGAACGTCCCTTTAAAATATGTAAGGAGATGACTTCTGACTACTAATCGGCCCTGAAACACAATTGTAACACCAGAGTGTGACCTCTGATATTATCATTTAATATTGTTATATTATCTTTTATTAGGCCCCACGTTGGACGCCAGAATGTAACACCTGAGCGTAACCCCAGATATTAACATTTATTATTTGATTATCGGAATATGTTGTGTTTAAGGGTATTAGTGGTGTACGTTTCTCCAGATTCAATTTCGGGTTATATGTATTATTAATTCGGGGTTACAAACGGGATTTAATGCGGCTTACTCGTAATACGATCTTCTCCCTTTAAAGTGGCTTAGTAGTTTGGGTTGAGAAAAGTTAAACGCACTTCACTTTACTATAATTCGTAATCTTTATTTTAAATTTAAATGGGGATGTCGCCCCCTTTACTTTATAACTTTTACTTAATAGCAAGAAGGCCCGCTGTTCTTACGCACTGAGCCGCAGTCTTCTTGCTTGATTACTACACTGCGAAGAAACTCATTTGCACACCCCTTTTTATACCAAATTATTGGTGAGTTAATGCAGACGATGCATTTTCTTCACCTAGAACGTGTAACCTATTCGGAGGTTATTCGCCAGTCATAAGCCATTCGCAATATTCAATAATCATTTAATTTGGTCTGCTCAGCAATTACTTAATTGCCTTCATACGAAGAACCAATTATAGGGCATTGCCCGTGTGCTAATCGTATAATACGATTAATTGCGCCTCATTGCTGTGTTCGCTACTTCGCCGAACTCAGCACTTTACCGACGCTCGATTATTTCGTAGTCGGTGGTCTTTGACAACACCGCTTGTGATCATATATCGTGTATCACACTTGTTTTCCGGCCAAAAAAAAAAAAACAAAGTATTTGCAATATGAAACCGTGTAGGAACGCGGACAGGTGCTCGCTTGATTTTTGAAATACGAAGCAGAATGCAGTGGTCTTGGGGAGTGGATCAAGTGTTTGATACATGGTAATTGTTTTGACTTTGGAAGGTGGGCATGAATGGGTAATTATCGCAACGTATGCGATATGAAGTAATTGCCCGTGGAGAAGGCTTTGCTTCCTAATGAATGCGAATTTTAATTGTTTGCATTGTTTGCAAAATACTTTGAGGATTGATCATATGCGAATTTCAATTGCTTGTTGCAAAGGCGAGTATTGCATTATATGCAGCATATTTTGAGGATTGTTTGACAGTATTGGATGCAAAGAATATTAATTGTTTAAGAGGGGGTGTAAAGCGGTGTAACACAATACTACGAGAGCTGAGACCATTTATACATATCGAGCGAATATCGTGCCAAGGATAAGCCAAGACCAAAAAATAAAAATAAACAAACACCTGAAGTCGCACAAAAATTGTGGTGATGTTAACAGTTTCGTTCGATTAACATGGGGTTGTGCACTTTCCATTTCTTCCGCCGAATTAAACCGTTTACAAGGAATATTGTTTGAGTGTTGCAAGTCATTTGAGTGAAGCCATTCGCAAAAAGAGACTAAAATTGTGACAGCATAACTTATGGATTGACATCATGATAATGCGCTATCTCACACTACGTTGGTTCTTCGAGAGTTCTGCGCTAAAAATTCGACAGATATCCTTGAATCACCATATTCAACTGATTTAACACCATGTGATTTCTGGTTACTTCCAAAACTCAAGAAACCCCTGAGGGAACCCCCTTTTCGATTCGATTGAAGATATGAAAGCAGAATCGCTGTGCGCTTTGAAAGACTATAATAAGTGTTTCGAAGAACGTTGGCATAAGTGTATTATGTCTGAAGAGGATTACTTTGAATGCGACGAAATAAAATTTGAATAACAAACAAAGATTTAAAAAAAAAACGTAAAATTGTTTTTACTTCTTAGATATATGGTAGTTATCGCTTGCTACCCCTGGCTATGGTGCCGTATGGCACCAAGCTAAGCCTACCTACCCAAGTTCGGTACGTCGAAAACCATATTATCATTATTTTCTCTTATGGACTTAGAGCACAGCTTCTCTGAGATTGGCATCTATATGTAATTCTTTGAGAATATTTCAATATGATAGTACAAATCAATATGCGCGACTGATTTGATTAAGCGAAGCTTTGTGATATATTGCAATCAGTTTTGTCACGAAATCTTCTCTGTTTTGATGAAAATGAAATATTCTTGCAATACCACTAATAAAAAATACGGACATGTACCTTTAGTCAGTAGCAACAAAATATCCAGAGATGAAGTCGTTGAACTCATCTAAGTGTTACCTACCATTTGTATTACCATATTGACATCTAAATAAGCGAGTATCATTTAACCCACCATCTAAACCAACAATCTAAATAAAAAATGAACCTAACTAATCGTTTTTTAAAGTATGATGCAAATGTTATGTGACACCCAAAGATTTAGTTCGTGTTTCTATACTCTTACTGCAACTCACAAGATGTCGACGTCATTTTAAAACAATGTTTAACCAAACAAAATTCGTCGCCACAACGAAAGAGGGAGCAAATAGAAATAAACAACTTCCCCCCACAGACGTAACAAGGTTGGTTACCAATAAACATTCTAGATTCCATCGAAACTCTTAGTGAAATGTTTTCACGTAAAATTACAATTTAGTTGTATCTCAACACTCAATCGCAATGGAAGAAAGTGGCGATGAATCACTTAAATCTGGCTCTGAGGACGAGCCCTTAGTTCCTGATATAATCGATGAAGACTTCTTCACTAGTTTATCGGCGAAAGTTCCTGAGGTTTGTAAATATCTATTTTATAATTTACATAAAATTTAAACTGAGTACGCGGGCAGATTGGAAAAATCCTCAGGCAAAAGGATAATCAGGAGACTGCCGATAATTTTCAAAGAATCTTTCTCTGTTGCTGCAAGTTTAAAGACAACTTTGAGAAAGAGAAGCTCCACTCAGAGGAAATTCAGAAGGAAGCTGATGAGGCAAAGTTGAAGGTCGAAAGAGCTGAGGAAATATCACGTCTCGACCAAGGCACCATTTTGGAACTGCGGAAAGTTATTGGTAAGGTCCAAGAAAATATCTCTTGTTTACTTATATGATTAAAATCGTTGGGCTTGTAAGCCTTGCTTATAAGATACATAATGGACAAAACAAGGTCTCCTAACACAAAATTCATTCACATTCATTCGGGAAATACATATTCGATAGGAAAACACTCTTGAGAATGTGAATATGTTCGGATCGGATTACTCTTTTTATTAGTATACCATATTTTAAGCCGATCAGTAAAAGTGTATATTGAAATCAAACCGTTCTACCTTGTTCAGCTGTAAAATTGAAAGTCTAACCAAAATACCAGTTTTAGAGTGTTATATCGAAATTTGACCTCCGATATAAACATTTAAATAATTAGTTATCAGATGGTTAGTTTAGTTATGTTTGTTTATTATGGGTGTTCTAACTAACACTTCTATTTTTTGTTTGTTTAATGTGTAACTTAAAACACGACCCTATAGAAATTTACTGGCAAGAAGACCCGCTCTACTTATGGGGGGCTGCAGTCTTCTTGCTTTCAATTTCTGAGTAACTTCCAACTCATTTTCCACCACTTTATATACCATTTCAATTGTCCACAATTGCAGATGGAGCATTTTTCCTACCCAGCGCGTGTAGCCTATTTGGGGGTTAATTGCCTGTCATTCTCAATTCGCAATTTTCAATAGTCGCTTAATTGTTCTGCAAAAATTGCAGCAGAAGCAATTTATTTATTGATTCGATTTGCAGCAGCAATGACCGAACCAATTTCAGTGCATTGCTCTGCGTGCAAATCGTATCATACGTTTAATTTTCGACTTATCGCTGCGTCCGCCATTTTCGCTGCGATCAGCATTTCGTTGCCGCTGCGCGAACGTCTTTGAGAGTACCGCTCGTGTCCCATATCATGTAAAACATCGTGTTAACATGTGTACCTGTAATATAAAACCGTTTAGGTCTGGTTTTGCTTTTCGTAATGCGAAACGAAAGGCAAGGTCAAGTGCACGATGGATATGCTTTGGACAATTTTCGTAAGGTATGCGATATGTTTTAATTTGGGGAAGTCTTTACTTCTGAATGAACGCGGGTTTGTATATTTTGCATGGTATGCAAAATACGAGTTTTAAATGGCTGGAGAAGCGAATATGCGTTACACGCAGAATTCTTTGATTATTAGATTTCTATTATGTGAGGATGCTCCTCAATAGTATACTGGTTAGTATACCCGCCTGTCACGCGGGAGACCGGGGTTCGATTCCTCGTCGGGGAGCCTCTGGCGCAAGACTAATGACCTTGCCCGGAAAAAAAAAAAAAAACAAATCATTATGGAAAATTTAACAAGCCTCAGGACTTGCTAAATAAGGCCAAGACCGGTTCTAGGTTGTAGTGCCGATGATGATGATGATTATGTGAGGATGGTTGTTTGAGAAAATATCTGAGATGGCGTAAGGATGCTTGTGATATTGATTGTTTTGTTTAATAGGGGGTGTGTAGTGAAGTGTAACAAGAGTATCAAATCTCTGCATTAGATTCGGGCTGGGCAGTGTGGGTTATGAAATGCATTGTCATTAATAAAGGGGTGAATAAAGCCGTATTCATTTTGGGAAAAGATAAACTGAACAAGGGGAACATTCTAGACCTTTGACTAAAACATAGGTGTATTGCTCAGCAAAGGAATTGGGGGACAATTCGTTGTACGAATCTTTCACCAACAATAGTGCCCCTAACACGTCCGGTGTTTTTCTCTCAATTGTGTCTAGCTCGAGGAAATCGTCACAGTTGGCATAGATGATAGCTACAAAGATCCTTTCTGACTATTGAAAGTTGTAAAAGTAAACCGATGAGCAATAAATTTGAGTGAGTGAGGTATACTCGCATTTCTCAATCTACTAATTAATAGATACAAAATAGTGTTTAGTGTGGTGATAACAGGCAGCAACAGAAATGGTGGATTTGACACAATATTTCGAATTTTTATGACTAGAAGCAGGAAAAGCAAAACACGATCCTAATTATCACGGTGTAAATTTGAAGCTTTAAAAAAGCCGTCGTATATAGCTTTAATGTAATATTGCTATAGCGTTTATCGAAGCAGTGAAGAACATGATTCAATGCCACGCCAGAAAAGGATAGAACCAAAGGACAGACACGTCAGGCGACAGCCACGCATATGTGAATGTCTCAACTCCGTATTTGAGTTACACAGTACCATAAGTACGGGCGAGGATACGCCGGAGGCTAGGGTGTGAGTACGAGTTCGGGTTGGGAGAGCGTAAGCAGTGAGCGGGGTGGGGTCAGGAAGGGTAAGAGAGTTAACGATGGCTGAGATCAGGAGAGGTAAGATTGAAGTCAAAGAAGGTGAGGTAAGCCTGTGGTGGACGAGATCGCTACGCCAGCATGGGCGAGAGTTCTACCGCGTCTCCACCGTCACTAAATGTTCCACCGAAGGAAATCCATAACACTGTCCACCAACGCAAGGAGAGAAAAGTACGATACAAATATACTGGCGGAAACTGCAACGCATGAAAGAAACGCACTGATTATCTGATTTATGGCTTTAATAGATACCTAGTATTTATTGTACATTATTGGTCACATTTGTGTATTTACGATTTGTCACGGCGTTATTACTAGCAATTTGAGACACGTTTAACAGAGTACTGGCACGGTACGGTGAATGGCAGGCGATCCGACCGCCACGGAGATTGAATTACGACTTCCGACTCACGCGATTATCGCTCCCCTGTGCGCACCAGGGTAGCGATGGAGACACGACACGACCTTGTCAGGTCGAAGGATGTAATTTGATTCAGCGATCGTCACCTCATGCAGAGATGATTTCGCTAAGAAAAAAGGAAGAGAGAGAAAAACTCTTCTCTTAAGGGTGTGAATATATCCTTGCCAAGGATATGTTTTATCTCCCACAAGTGTAACGTAGAGTCTCTCTTGTGGGAACAAGAAAACCAGATCTCGTAATAAAGGTCATGGTGGTATGTGTGGGATCGTTCAGTTAGATGCGATTCACACGTGCAGTGGAACGACGAAACAGGGAGGCGGCAAAGGCAATAGGGTAAAATAACCAAATGCGCCGTTGGTAATGCGGGTCATTGTTTACACGATGCCTCGTCGCCATTTTCGACGTTAGGAGAAAAAGGTGCTAAAGCAAATTGGATTTTTATGGCATCTCTGGCTGCAGTAGAAACCGGGTTCATATTTCCATTAGGAAATGCTGGAGAATTTGGTTTCGGCGTCTATTGCGCTAATTATGTGCAGCTGCTTGGGTTGTTTATTAATAAGACAAACCAAAAAGGTTGCCAGGCAATGTGTATGAAAAGGTATATGACGCGGCTGAGAAAATAGACGGCGCGATATTTATGGTCCCTGTCATGACGGTTACATTGAATGCAATCCGGATTATTTTGTTTATAGGAATTCATCTAAGGGAATTTGACTGGCGACATAGATGCCGAAATTGATTGGAAATTCCTGGTAAGTTAATAAAGAAATCTTAAGGAGCAATGGTATGCGAAGAGAATGCTTGAATGTAAGTTTTCTTTACACGGACTTAAAGATCATGGATTTGATCTCTTAAATGCGTGTAGCATTTTTAGGTACTAATACTGGTGGATTAGCAAACTAAAGGGAGTTGGGTTGTAGTTATGGGGGTCTTTTCAGGTAAGTAGACCGTAGGGTTTGGCGGAGCCGCTACAAGCCCACTCCTGCATTCGCGAAATAGGTTCATTAGAGCCGGAAGATGGGTGTTGAGTGGGGTTCGCAGGTTTCGGAATTTACGGGAAAATGTGATGGAGGAGAGCATGCTTGGGCAGTTGATTGAATCTGAGAGAAGACGGCGGTTGAAGAGGATGTCGACATGAATTCTACGCTCTTCAAGTTTGTTAAGCTTAATTTGATGGAGACTGTTTGTGTATAGGGGTAGAATCAAGCGATTTTCCCAATTCAATCCTCGGAAGGTAAAACGGAAAAAACAACGTTGCACCCTTTCGATCCTGCGAATATGGGACGAGTAGTGAGAGGAACAGACGTAACTAGCATATTCAAGAAAGATAAAGACAAAGGCTATATAGAGCGATCGGGAAACGTAGGGGTTCGAGAATTCATTCAGCCAGCGTTTCACAAAACCAGGGGCAGTGTTGGCTTGAGGAAAATTTGGTACCAAGTTGAGATCCATTAGGAGAGGTGAAGGGTCGAAATAAGAGCAAGTCGTCTTGAATAGTTTAGTGTCGTTCGCTTATAGAGAGATGGAGGAGTGCTTGATACTGAAGTCTATCTCGTTAATAGTTTGAATTAATAGAAGGAGTCCAAGATCACTGCCCTGATGAACCCCTGACGTGGGAAGAAAAGGATTGGAGAGGGTGGATCTAAATCTGCCACGGTAGGTTTGGTCGTTATAATAGGAAGAAATCCACTTAATTAGTAGGGGTTCGAAACCAAGCGAGGATAGCTTAAAGAAGATGAGATTGTGGGAGAATTTGTCGAAGGGTTTGTTGAAATCGATGGTGATTACATCCACTTCGTTGCCATTCTCTAAGGCATGGAGAGTGTGGGATGAGAACTCAATTAGATTGAATTAGTACTGGTCTACCTACCGGTAAAGAAAGCATGCCGGTTGGGTGAGATGATGGATTTGCAGAGGAAACATAACGCGTTGTTAAAACATTTCGTTGCACTTTCACGTGTAGACAACCAATCTCCCAATTGGCTTTGCAGTATCCAATGAATTAGTACTGCGATTGGTTGAAGGTTGGGCAATGTGTGTTTCCTTGTGGTTGCGCGAACTGGGTGGCTATGTGATAGGTGCGAACTGGCAGCAGTGGAATGGATCCACAGACTGGATCCCTGCTGCGCCGTGACCGGACGGCGGTAGATTGTATCTACAATCTTGCATTGGCCAACCAGTTTGGCGGTGGACTGCACTGATGTTACGCTGCGAGCTGGTAGCAGTGAAGTGGATCCACAGACTGGATCCGGCTCGAAGGACCAAAATTGTATGCGAACAACAGGCGTTGAACGCAACTTCCACCAACAATGTAGTTTGGTGGGCCGTGGGGAAGATGCCAGGAACAATGTTGTCTCCTGGCGTGCAATGATGTTGGCCGAAGAATGTTGGCCGTCGTCTTTGGCTGAAACAATAACTAGAAATGTTTCTAAAGGAAAATATTACCTAACGTGGATGTGCAGAAATTCCTGAAATAGTCGTCCCTCGTGACAAAAGAATTCGTGGCTGATAGGTTTCTTATTATTTAATGGTTTTATTTATATTGATTACTATGATTTACACTGACTATATTATTGCGACTGTGTCGCCTCAAGGCTTACGAAGAATAGGACAAATTACACAAAGTTTGTTTACTTTGTCACATTGACAACCAGAAATATAATAATGCCAGCTAGTTGCTGACATGGTTGCGTTCACTGCGAATTCGCTGGATGCATCCGGTGAATCCGCAACAACCACAATAAAGAAATAGCATTATACACTTAATAGTTTGTTCAAAACTTTGCCAAGATTTCCGTGAAGTAAAACCCAGTCGGCGTTTGCTCAACGGGGGATCACAAAATCAGTTTATATTTGATGCATCTTTGAATGTACTATTAGCGCATGCCCTTTTGCATAGAGAACAAATTGTCTTCACTGCGATAAATAACTATTCATATAAGATGTTCTGGTTTTTATTTGTAAAGAAGTTGCATCATCATCATCATCATCATCGGAACTACAACCAATCGACTCCGGTCTTAGCCTATTTTGTCAAGTCTCTCCACCGGTATCTGGTCCTTATCCGAGACTTGTTAAATTGTCCATAATAATTTGCTTTTCCGGGCAAGGTTATTTGCCTTGCGCTAGCCTTTCCCAGGATGTCGCTGCATGCATTGGTTCACTACTTGGCGGGTGGCAAAGTATCTATCCAGGGGTGTCATTTGGAGACAGCATGTCAACTTTGATTGAACAGGGACAAGGATCGTCCTGGCCTTCGCCGAGTTGAAAGCAGTCAGTCACTTTGCCCTGTATGTTCGCTCCTATCGCCCAAATAAGTTGCACACCACCTATTAATTACTTTTAGTTAATAAGAGTATATCTGAGTTGTTGGTTCCTTTTTAACAGGACCTACGAGTCACAAGATAACCGCGCAGACGTGATACATGCGGACGTATGTCCCGTTTGCTGGGTAAAAGGTTTGTTTGCTCGTCTGGGAATTCGAAGAGTAGCCACAATTTTCTTTTCGGAAAAGGTTGGTTTCACTCCTCTAGAGAGTATAGAAACACTTTTCTTCGATTACGAGATATACGTGTAGTGTTCGTTATATGCTTTTGCCAACACAGACTTTATTTTGTGTGTTTTTATGTAAACCTAATTGCCGGATTTCTCTGGTAGGAAACTATCCCAATAAAATTTGATTTAATTATCAACTACTAAAATACCTAAAACTTTTTTGTCTTGGGATTTTGAAATTCTTTTACAAAATTATAGAGAGAGCTTGGAGGGAAAAAGATGTCGCTCAACTTCGAGAGCAAACAGCCAAGGAGGAATTGGTTAAACTGCAGGAAAAAATTGGAGGCCTAGAAGTCGAACTACAAATATTGAAAGAGAAAAAAATAGGACGGACTGAGTAACTAAATCGAACAGGTTTATTAAGAAACTAAAAAAATTAACAATACATACTTCTCTAGGAAACGAGATGATGCAAAAGAACAAGACAAGCTTAAGTCTGAAATCGTTGATCTCATCAAGAAGATGCAAATACAGAAGCTCCATGCGATTGAGGTGGAAAATACTACAAAAACCTTGGAAGAAAAGAACAAAGGCTTATCAAAAGCTTTAGAAGTAAGTAGCAGTCCATATAAAATTAGATAAGGACTGTTTCATAACTGGTCCTTTTCGACATCGAAGCAATCACATTAGATGTAAGCAACAGTAACTTTTTCGATAATATTTACAGGAAACAACCTCCGACTTGTACAATAGCAAAAAGCAGTTGGAGGCACTAACGAAAGAACTTTCAGCACTTAAATCGGAGGAAGGTAAACTTCAAGAGCTTGTTGAACAATTTCAACTAAAAGTAAGTAACAAACAGATTCATGAGTTATAATAATCACGTTATATTTTGTAAATTAGATAGATAAGAAAGAAGCCTTACAGTTGTATGAATTTAAGAGTGATCTGATCAGAGGTGTATTTCTATGGCCGCAATATTCAAAGACTGTTCTCTTCTTAACAAAAAATCCACAAATTAAGATTTTAGTAAACAAAGCGATTAGCAATAGAAGAATGCCAGTTAGTGTTCATTCTCACTCTTGAACTGTTCGTGGTGATTCCTGAACTTGTTTTAATAACAAGAATTTCAACAATATAAAGTGAAAGTCTCATAACTTTGATATGGCAAGTTTTATTTTTACTATTCCCAGAAAAGGAGAACATAAATTGGCCATTCGTAATTGATACAAAGCGTGATACATACCGGTAGGAATACTTGGTTGCCTTCAAATTTGTGCATTTGACATAAATCTCATTTCGTAGGTCCGAACTGGGTGCAAAAAATATTTTGTCATACGAAGCAATTTTAATGATCCCCGGATGCAGTGAAGAGTATTTTGACGCCAAGAGAAAACTTTTTTATAAAATAAGTAGATAACGAAAAAAAAATCCTGCATTTTTTTGAGAATCAATAACCCGAACTTCAATCACCATTCTTCTCAGTGTAAACTGCATCCGCTCTGAACTCTTCTTTTGAGAACAAAAATTGAAAAATGAGAAAGAAGAAAATAATTCTAATTCTTTGGCACATTTACAAGCCACGTAACTGATATACGCATCACATCACTGAAATATTTTGAAGATGTTTTATAAATTGTCTGTGATATAATTAAATAAATAGCTTTTCTGTAAAACCTTAAGTTATTATGTGCACAAAATTCTATAAAATTACACTCATCTACGAACATTTTGTAACATGTAACACTCCTTTTTTTTAATAGAATGAGAAGTTAACCAAGCAAAGGATTCAGCAAAATCTGCAGATACTCACAGTAAAAACTAACTTACAACAACTGCAAACACAACATAATGCTATCAATAACAAATTAGCCAAAGTTATTGTAGATCTGGAGTATTCCAACGCGGAGAAAGATAAATACAGAACTGACTTAATCCAACGAGCAAATCTTTTAAAGGTGTGGACCTCTAAAATAGACACTGAACGATTTTAACTCTCTCCTCCTAGGTCAGAGAGGACGAACTAATTAAGCTAAAAAAAGAGATTGCCACCAACGCCAAGTTCCAAGAAGCGGCAGCTAGAAAGCACTCCAATTTAATTGAAACCCAAAAGAAAACAGCTGAGGAAAACCTGCGAATGAAGTAAATAGCACTGTTCAATACTGTATCCCATTTCATTAATTTTTCAAAACCTACTACTCGCTTTTATTAATTTCTCTTCGGAAAAAATGCTAGATCAATCATAAACACACAGGAGAAAGAACTACATGGGTTACGAAAGATAGTTGAACGATTTGAAGCAAACAACGAAACTTTAACTAAGGAGAGAGATGCATTAAAACGTTCACTGATTACCTGCCAACAAGAGCATGATCAGATAGAACAGCAATTTCAAGAATCCCAGTATGAAATTCGATCACTACACGATTCTATCGCACTGCTCGAACTGCAACAGAAAAAGCGACGAGAGGAAATATCTAAACTTAAGCATGAAAAGAACAAGAAGCTCGAGGAGATTCAAACTCTTGGAGATAAAATCGATGCCCTACAAAGTTATTTCTAACTCTTTCCTTTATTTTTGAACTACCGTCTAACCAATAATCTACTTTTAGATGAAATACATCTGAAGGAAAATTATGAGATTGAACTTAAACGAACCGTAAGTGACATTGAAGGCAAGTGTGCGGAACTACAGACACAATACGATGCTTTACAAAGCGATAAAAGCAATTTACAAAGAACTATCCAATCCCACGAGGAAGAACAAAAGAATCTTAAAAAGCAACTCGAAACCGCTTCCTCCGATATCAAGAATCTACGGAGCAACATTTGCCTTAAGGATGGCGATATTAGCAAACTACAACTCCAAATTGACAAACTGGAAAAGGAAAGACGAATGTTCAAAGTTGAGATCCGTAACACACAACTGGCCCATCAACACACTCGTTCGGAGCTCCAAGAGAAACGACTGGAAAACGATAGACATTCAAAATCTCTTCAGGTAACAGCATAAAATAGTTGATGATGTATTTAAGTACTCAAGTTGTCCTCTAGGAAGATGAACATAAACTGTCCCGCCAGAAGAAAGAACTGGACAATGTCATCCAAGAGAAGAACTCAATAAGCTCACAACTCACGAAACGAAACGAAGAATTTGCCCAACTGAAGGACAGCATGGACAATTTACAATCGGTATACAATCAGACGGAAAAATTATTTGGAACATGCCAAGAGGACATGCGTCTTATGAAAATTGAAATTCAGAATCTTCGGACGGAAAGGGATGTTCTTCGAAGGGATCGAGAAGCGGCAGCGGATTTAAGGAAGGAGCTGTTACAAATGCACAGGGATTTGAATCAACAGAGAATAAAAGCCCGCGCATTACAGGACGAGATGATGAGGCCGATGAATATTCACAGGTAAGGTAGTATAAATAAGTTATATAAGAGATTGTAGCGAACTTAGAGTTCGCTGGATTAATTATTTGTAATAAATAAGAGCCGTTAAATCGATTTTGAATTAATCTAACACTTTATTAGTCCGTTAATAACAACCGTTACTTTTACCGTACATTTAACAATTTCTTGACTTATCGCTGACGTACTTATCGCGTCTTTGAATGCTTACTTCTTACTTCTTACTTTCCACTTGTCTCCATGATCTGTGTGCGACGTATTTATACCGTTTCCTCACATTCTGATTTGGTTTTTCGTTTCCGTCCGTTCCATAGCCTTGAATGTTCTATTGTTCATAATCTCCAGTTTTTCAGTACTTTATAGAATATCCAAGTACTTTGTTTCGGACTTTCTTGAATATTCTAGTACTGATTGTCATATGCGTCACACTACCCTCCGCCTAGATTAGTTCGTCCCGAACTAAGTTCACTGGTCTCCTGGGTTAACAAAAGTCGCCAGTCGGCCACGATGTACCACTTTCATCTTGGCGTTCGGCGGTGGAAGTTCTTGACCTTCTTCCAAATTTTCCACTGCTCTCCTTTTCGCGTCTGCTCTAGCCTTTCGCCATTCTTCCTTTTCCTGACGACGGAATTCCTCTTACATTTTAGGGATCTCATGCGAATAGTATAAGAGAAAATGCAAGGGCTCACCCTTAAGCTCTTCTAGAGTTTGCACATCTTCATCTTTAATTACACGCACATCATCTGGTATTGGAGCATCTGTCGATTTCATAAGCGTATCCAACTGGTAGTTCCGCATCTTTTCAAATAACTGGAGCGGTTTGTTCTTTGGAGCTGACAGTAAACACCAGCGTGCGTTGTTGTAATAGACTTTCCATAGATCGTCGCACGTTAATTCTGGCTTCGCGTGTTCTTCTCCATAGAACGCAATGAACGGCACCTCTAGCCGTTGATTACGCCTACAATCTAGGGTTTGCTTGATCTTTCCCCCCGTATGTGGTGGCTTACAATAGCGGTCTCGACCTCCAACATCCGTTGATTTCTCTTGTTCGGAAACAGTTGATTTACAAAACGCCTGTTTGTAAATCCATTCAGCTTCATCTTGTAGATCATTGGGTCCCTCTTGAACAGGCGTAACCGGAACTTCGCGCAATTGCATTTGTTCAGGAATATCCGTTTTACGGATTTCATTGTCCAAATCCGTAAAGTGACCCCTTTCCAATTCACTAGGTTCGTATTAGGGTTCTTATCCGTACTCGTCATAATTAGTGAAATCCTCATAGTCGAAATCTACACCGAAACTGTACTGACCTTCTTGCAATGACGCGTCAGTGACTAGAAGCCGTCTTTTTTTCTTCTCCTCAGCAATTGGCCTTCCTTCGTCGTGTACAATAAAATCCTCAGCATCAGACTCCGATTTCTCATCATCATTGAAATGTTTTGCCGCCTCAGTTTCCCTGTGACTACGTTCAGAGCGGCGTTCAACATCGTCTTCGTCGTCGAATAGCTGTTCGGCTATAGCCGCACGTGCTGAACCTACATCGACGTGCTGTTCCCCCCCATCACTTTCCTCGTCCTGTGTACGACGCAGACGCTTGGAACGGTTTCTGCGTTCGACTTCCATACCAAGATTCTCTTCAATAAGGTCACAGTAGTCGTCTTCCAGTCGGTCGTCCAATTCGTCATCATCATTGTAAGTCCGTTTCGGGGAACGGCCTGAAGCATCAGTGTCTTCACCATCACTACCGTCCTCTTCAATCGGGTTATCATCGATGAGATCCTTCAGTTCTTCACGTAACACATCATCGTCATCTTCCTCCTCTTCTTCACTGCTGTCGGCCATAGCTTTGCTCTTCCTGAGTCTCTTCCTTTCACGTGGCTCCAATCCCTCCTCATCCTCAGATTCTTCCGCTTCCGAGTCCCAGAATTCTTTCATACACTGCCTTTGGGCATCCAATTTTGCATTAACTTCTGCAGCTCGCGCATCCAATTTTGCCTTAAACTCTGCAGCTGACTCGTCCAATTTTACCTTAAATTCTGTAGCTCACGCGTCCAATTTTGTCATCATCGTCCTGAACATCTCCGAAATGTCCAACTGTAGCGAACTCTTCTCCGTTACATTGGCACCATCTTGACTCGCTGTTTCTTCTCCATCCGGACAGTCTAGCCCAATAGTAAAAACATATATGTCGACATCAATACCCTCTTCCTTCATTGCTGCTTGCAGACGCTGTCGAAGAATTTGCTTCTGTCCTCTGCTATCCAGATTCCGGTCCTGAAGTTCCTTCTTCAACTCAGGAACACGAAGATCCTCCAAATGTCGATCTCACATCGTCACAACACACTTTCACAGACTTATTCACTTAAACAATAATTAATCCCACTTCTGACACCAATTGTACCGAGTTTAGGGTTCGCTGGATTAATTATTTAAAAAGCCATTAAATCGATTTTGAATTAATCTAACACTTTATTAGTCCGTTAATAACAACCGTTACTTTTACCGTACATTTAACAATTTCGTGACTTATCGCTGACGTACTTATCGCTTCTTTCAATGCTTACTTCTTACTTCTTACTTTCTACTTGTCTCCGTGATCTGTGTGCGACGTATTATATGCTGATTCGGTGTTTCGTTTCTGTCCGTTCCATAGCCTTGAATGTTATATTGTTCATAGTTTCCGGTTTTCCAGTACTTTATAGAATATTCTAGTACTTTGTTTCGGACTTTCTTGAATATTCTAGTACTGATTGTCATATACGTCACAATATGTATTCATTAGGATCGGTCGTATGGTCAACTATAATACCCTGCGCACCCAGACTAACATGTTCTTTCCACATCGTGGTCTAGCCACATACATACGTAGTGATATTGTTTATCAGCTTTTGCCACAATATGGATTCTGCTTTAAACCAGAATTTAGATTGTCGTGGCTAAAACTTAACGTTCGTAAGCTTTCTTTACAGAAGCCCAAATTTGGATAGAAACGCATCCTTTAACGAACTTGATGATCTATCTGATTCTATTGATAGGATCTAGACCTTATATCCGCACACTGAAATCGTTATTTAGCGTGAGTTCAAAGTACATAACTGTCTGCGGTTTCGCCACTTCCGACACACAACAACTGAAGCACTCACCTGAGTCAAATAGCTTAACTTAACTCGTCAATGAGCCAACACGGATACGAGATATAGACGGTCATTCCACCAACACACTGGACCTGTTTCTCATCTCCCACCCGAGCAAGTACACATTTGAAGTTTCTTCGCGCTTAGGCACTTCAGATCACTGTGTCGTGACAGCTAAATTTGCTCTAACCAACAGCAACGTTAACGAGAAAACCTCCAAAAGAACAGTATGGTTCTCTGAGAAAGCCAACTGTGAAGGTCTCAATGACTTTTTTGGGAGCTTAAATTGTGGGTACTTTTCCTCAATAACGGCGTTGATTCTATAGCAGACACATTGACAGACATAATTCTACTTGGCATACAAACCTTTATTTCACACATTTAGGACCGAAAGTTGTTGGGGTAATTGGAAAGGTAAGTAGTGGCGTTAGTGCAACCGCCACAAGCTCTTGTGTGTTACTCCGCGCTAGCCTGTCTGACATTGGTGGCCCTACTGGAAGCGTATGCTTCCATCAGCATAGCTTGAGTGATTCATTGTAGCTTAAGTCTCCACACCACGTAAAATACTTTCCTATTACAAAATACAAATCAGAGTGGAGAAGTAAAGAAAAAATCTCTTATATTTTCTTTTACAGGTGGCGCAATCTACCAGGCAGTGACCCTGAGAAGATGGAACTAATTGAAAGGATTCAAACTCTCAAAAGGTATCTTTAACTCACCTTATACTACCAATCACCCAGACTTTTACGTTTTCCTAGTTTTCTTCCAGACTCCTTCTTAGCCAAAACGTGGACATATTCCAGCAAAGCCAAGCATTGGAAGAATCCAAAGCTCTTTATGAAGCACTCAAAGAATTTGTACAAAAACTGCCGAGCTACAAAGTCAAAGAAGAACTTAACGAAGTTAAGGTCTGTGCCAAGGTGACAACATTTAGTCTGCATTCATCATTCTCACACGATTATTTTTAGCATTCCCTCTTTGTTAAAAACCGGAAACTTAAGTCAGTAATTGCTGAGCTCAATTGCTGTGAAGCCGATGGAAAGGCTAAACAAATTCAAGTTGAAGATCTTAAGGCAACACTAACATTGACCAAAGTTGAATTATGTGCTGAGAAGAAAAAGAAACAACGGTTGGTAGAAGAGAGACAGATTTTATCAGAAATGCAATTTCATTGCCTCTCAGCGCCTCCTATGACACAGAGGACCCTAGGCGCTGGATATAAACTTTAAATTAAATTAAACATTAAAAAACGGAGTCGATTAATTAACCGCATTTAATAGTGGCGTATAATTTGCAAATCCATAAATTGATGTTAAGGACACCTTGACGATTGAATTTCATTCTCAGCTTTTTTTATTATTTTCTTTCTTTCTGTTAACGATTGTTTCGGCTGGGTAGTTGCTTTGAACGATTGCAGTGCGCATTCTCGAGCTCGTAGTTCAATCTGGTTGACAGTCAATTCAGCTGTTAGAATTTTGATCTTCTTCTCCTTTTCACGAAGAGATCGCTAAAACATAATCATGGCGGAAAGCTGTTAGTGTACTAAAAACGTTTTTGTTTTTAAGAAACATTTCATTACCTGAGATAAAGTCAATTTTTTCTTGACATCACTAGATGGAATAGACTCGATGACCTTTTTTAAGGATTCGCATACTTTATCCTTCTCTTGAATATTTTGGACAAGTTTTGCTTTCTGAACTTCTTGGAGTAAGTTTCGCCTATAAAGATTTTTCTCTAGACAATTAAATAATGTTGAAATAAATTTTAGCAATTTTTTTTAAATAACAATTTTACTTTATTTACAAAGTAATAATACAAAAGAGATCCCCATCGGGGAGCCTCTGGCGCAAGACTAATGACCTTGGCCGGAAAAAACAAATCATTATGGAAAATTTTACAATCCTCAGGACTTGCTAAATAAGGCCAATACCGGTTCCCGGTTGTAGTACCGATGATGGTGATGAATACAAAGGAGAAAGGAGATATGATTCATAGCAAATTATGATTCAGCAGGCTCAAGTTCGGAGGTTGAGCAAAACTTGGTTTTTATTTAATTTTCTAGGGATAAATTCTTCGTCAAAAAAGCCGCATGAAATAAAGGGATACATCGTACTTGGAAGGCTGACGAAATACGATGCGAGCTGGATAGGTAAGAAATTGAATCTTCAACACTGCTTTGGAAAAGGACCCACAACTTGCATCTCTACAGCAAGAGCTATGGCGAAAAACAAAGAGACGAAGTAAAATCAAAGATTAAATATATCCTTCCCACTTTTCCATAAAGTGGACGGGATGTAATCGAAAAGTAAGTTTTTGAATCACACTGATTGTACAAAACGGATTTTAAAAGGATGTGAGTTATGTGGCCGAAAGGGCCACACGTGGGACGAGTGTCGTATCACAAAAGCCAACAGACGCACCCAACATGGTTAAGTCTGTACTTAGCGACCACACCCTGTAGCGGTTCTACGAACCATACAACTCACTACAGGTTGAGGTATCCTTTCCGCCAAGGAACTTTACTCACCTTTTTCAGCACACCCGCCCACAGACACGTGTCCCAATAGTCAGTAAACCATACCTGAAACAAAAGGTTATAGGACATGCAACGACGTTGAACCCGATATCAGAAAGCAAGGAACTAAACGTTCAAAAGCTCCCAATATCGAGTTCAACGCATCCATACATTGTATTCAACCCAATTCCAAAAGGCAGGAAAGCATCGCATCTAAGCAAATGCGCCATGCAGGATAGTGTCGCATGTAAATCACTCACCCATCCTAAGCATCAACGCGATGTTTCCCATCATATACCATTGTCGGTAAATAAACCGAACAACGGATGCCTACTCTGGTAGCTAATAGCAATTAGCACCTAAATCCCTTGCATCACCTTAACGCAAAAGGCACACTTGTGCAAACAAGGCATATTGTTTCGCTGCCGACCAATAGTCGTGCAATTATAAACACCTTAACGTAGATCGCTCGCTAGATGTTTATGGTTCGAAAATCCTAACAAAGAAACTATACCAGTCACACGGTTCCTTTTATTACCCATCTGAAACGCACAAGAACATTGTTAGCTTAAGCCAGATGGGTAACCTAAACAAATCCCACGAAAAGATCGGAGAATAAGCGCCGGCATCCAATCTTAAAACAAAAGGAACAAGATTCCGATAACCAACAGCTAATGATGGTGATGATCATGAGGAAAGATTTCTCCTTTTCAGGTACTATGGGAAATTCTCCGTTCAGATGCAATGGGAAATGCTGTTAACAGATACTATGCAAAAGTCTGTTAGCAGATATGATGGGAAGTTCTATGCAGAGATGCGCTGGGAAGATTTCCCTTGCCGATGGGGAATTGGAATTTAGTCTAGAGAAGATAGTCGAACAGAAAAGTCTAGAGGATATAGTCGAACCGTAAAGTCTACTTCGAGCATCTGTTTAAAAAAGTCTACTTAGAGTTTCCGATTAATAAAGTCCAGTTCGGGAACCCAACAAGGAGGTCGGTCCGCGCAGTGCAAAGTAGTTAAAATAAAACCGGGAAATTCACACGAAAGAGGATCTATCGCGAGTACGACACCATATTAATACGAACAATTGACAATACTTTTAGTGTCGGACGAAAGCGCATGCGTGCCGGATACCGCATTGATTCGGTTTGTATTCTTGAGGTGCGAAAGTAACGTAGTGACACATCGCATAAATTCCAAGTCGATGAATCCCGATTCAGTTCACCTAGCAACGAGTGTAATTTAACTGAACCTATGAAACCAGTGTGTGTGAGCGTGTTCGCCAGTACGATTGTGTCCATTAGTTTTAAGTGCTGTACAAAGAAAAGGTCTTAAAAGAAAACAATAAAGAAGATTCTACTTAAACAATTTTCCGTGTTTTGTTGTGTTATCTTCGCTGGTGTATTTCTATGGTAAGCAGTGTTCGGCGGAACACTCCAGCATCTTTCCGCAGTGACTTTGACCAACTAAACCGCCAAAACCCCACCGACCTGCTCGGTCTTCAGTATTGGCAAACAGTCCAAAGAAGTAAAAATTCGAAGGACAGTAAACAGCCACGCGACAAAGGCGGTGAACAGACTCGAGCAAAGAGTAGTACTAGTTCGAGTAGTACTGAGCACTCGGAGACTCGAAAACGGAAACAACGCCAGCACCGATTACAACGCCATCGACCCGAATCGAACCGTAGCCAGGGGCATCGGCGCCAGAAGAACGGTAAATGGTGCACATTTTGCAGGCGACACAACCACACGGAGGCAGTGTGTCGACAAAAAGCAAAATGGGAGACGTCGGAAAACTCCCAGAGGTCGGGTCGGAAATCTTGTTGGTATTCATACTTGGAGAAATGAATTTGGAGAAACGTCGTTTACAATAATGGACCGAATTTTCGAAAATCAAACGACCGATTAAAACGTATTATACTTATTTAACTATTTGGATTAATTATATTTACTTCGTTAACTTTTTTTCTGTTAGTTATATAAATTGATAATTTAATTATTTTATTAAAGTCTACGATGTGTTCATATCGATATTCTTGGCGACGCAGCATTTAATTCTCCGGAAGGCCTCACAACCCACATCGCGTCAATTCCTGGGAAATACCACAAGCCATAGCAATTGAATTATTTGATGACGCCACGGCTAAAGCAAGATGAGTTGTTTGGAAAGTCGCGGCAGTCTGTGTTTAGAAACCAGTGTGTTGGCGATGCATCACTTCAACACGAATTTCCAGGGAAAGTAAGGCTAGCGCCAGTACACAAATTCCTGGAAAACAATGATCAGCGGCGCGCTGATTTCGGGAAGCCCCCGAAGAAACCGGCACGCACGAAACGAACGGACGAAGACGACGGCTACGGGCCTATATATAAGGCGGCACATCGGCGGAGCAGTTGAGTTACCACGGGAAGAAATAACAGATATAGTGCATGTGATTTATTGTAGTGTACCCCATAAAGTTGCAATAAAAATCAGTGGATAACAAATAATATAAGGTGATTACGAAATTATAGGAACAGATAAAGATACAAATCAAATAAATCGCTTGGCCGTCTGGCGCCGGAAGTACCACCTTAAAAAGGAAGCTGAGACGTCGTCGAAGAGGCGCCATGAATGTACGGCGCTTTGTCGGTAGTATGATAACAGGCAGTCCACCAATATTTATCCACAATACTTTATTCGGTATTCGTTAGGGACAAACTAACTTATCGTGAAATAATAAAATGATAGGATAGACAGCCAGGGAGAGAATAGTGACGATAGGCGGTTTATAAGTCAGGAAAATAGGATAAAACGCAAGGAGTAACTCCTAATTATGGCTGTGGTTGTGTTGCATATGGAAATTATTTGGTGTGAATATTAGGAAAATCCATCACAGGAGAGTTCATCCTCCCAGCGATAACCCACACACAACACCAGAAAACAGATACTAATCAATGACCAAGAAAAGCATCTCAGATGAGCCAGTCCGTAAAAACGATGGTATATGTGGTACGTTTATCCCGTGGTGAGATACCACCCCGTTCCGGCACATCGTCGGGAGATATTTTCGACTATGTTCTGGACTTTTATCTAGACTGAAGTTAAGATAAGATACCTTCTGAGATAAAGAATTTCTGAAGTAAACTAGTTCCTCATTCGGTTCTCCGCGTATGTGGGGCTTTCTCATGCCTAAATCTTGATTTAATATGTGACAAACACGTTCTTTGGACATTTTCATAGGTTCTGCTAACTGTCTCACTTTAATTCGGCGGTCGTCTAGCACCATTTGGTGAACTTTTGCGATGTTATCGTCAGTTGTTGCAGCTTTTGGACGTCCCGAACGTTCATCGTCTCCCAAGCTCTCACGGCCACGTTTAAATTCAGCTGCTCAAAATTTCATTGTGGTAAATGATGGTTCAGGGTCCCCATACACACAGTCCAACTCATCTTTGATTTACGTAGGCGTATTGCCTTTTAAAAACAAAAAATTTATGACAGCTCAATACTCAATTCTGTCCACTTTCACAAAAACACTTTTGGCGGATTTTTACTGATTGCGGCTTGTGTTCCGCCGAGCACTGTCCATAAAAATCAAAACCGTTTTTTTTTTTACTTTGTTGTTGTTCTTTATTTGTGTATTCGAACACTCTGTCTAGTGAATAATGGCGCCGACACACTCGCCCGTTTTCGCGAAGGTTGCGGAGCTTTTCCCTGCAGATGTTGTAACTTGACTAACTTAAAGACTTTCTTCGAGGGATGGAAAACTCAACCGGTTGTTCTTCCTTTCTCTTCCGTTCTCTTATACCTCTCTTTACCAAGGGATTTCTCCTTTCTACCACTTGTCCTACGATTTCGTACTCTTCGTAGGAATACTGTGCGGATGCACCCACACAAACAGACGCAAACGTTGCTGGCCGTGTGGCTGGAGATATGCCGAGGATCATCAGGATATTCACACATCTGCGGTATCCCTTTGTGTACATTACCCGCGTGTAGCTTATGGCCCTGGTGATTTCCTCGGCCGAAGTCATTAACTTCGGCCGCGATATTTACATGGTTTTTATTTCCTTGTAGGAACAGTGTCGGTTGTTTGGTTTAGTGTTTAACCTTTGTTCCCACAATAGTCTTTTCGATAAGAAAACCAAATTGCGGTAGGCTCAAGGGAAGGTCATACATTTGTTTATTCCATACATTTATCGCCTGGGATTTTTCTGGCTTTAGGGATCTGGCGCTGTCACGTCGGCCACTTGTGTTTGCCCAGCTAATGGGTCGTCAAAATATTTCTTTTCTGGGTAGTGTAACATCAGGGTGCTAATCTCCGATATTGACATTTAATATTTCGTTATCATGAATGGGCTTGTATATGTTATTACTATTTTTGTTAACCTAGCTGTTGTATTCTTTGGTTACAACCGCTATGTTTTATCAATTGTTATATATGATACTACCTACGTAGCTGGATTTGGTTACTATTTTGTTATCCTAGGTAGCTGGCACCCTGTGTGGGTTGAATCGATCCTTGGGCTGCTGTTAGAATAGACTGGCTTCCGGTTCAGTGGTTAGACGATCCTTGGGCTGCTGATAAAATTGATTGGCTACCGATTCAGTGGTTACACGATCCTTGGGCTGCTGTTAAAATTGACTGGCTTCCCTCTTTTTTTGATTAAAGAAACACTTCTTATTTGACTGTTTACGTCCCACTTTATTTTTGAGTCAAATTGGGAATTCCCATCCCTTATACGCTTTTTAAAATTTACATTGTAAGTAACTTTATTTAATTAAAAGCAAGAAGGCCCGTTGTTCTTACGCACTGGTCCGCAGCCTTCTTGCTTGGTTCTTACACACTGCGACTAATCTAAACAAGAGGCCCGCTGTACAAACGCTAAGGCCGCAACCTCTTGTTAGATCAGTTCACCACTGGCCACTTTGCCCATTCGCAACAACTCTTTTTATACCAAGCTATTGGGGAATTAATGCAGACGATGCATTTTCCTATATCAGAATGTATAACCTATTTTGAGGCTATTCGCCTATCACATGTTACTTGCATTTTTCAATAATTGCTTCCCGTTTAATTTGCCCTGCTTAAAATGCAGCGGTAGTAAATTGAGGAATTACTTGATTGCTTTCATATGGCGAACCAATTATAGTGCATTGGCCCGTGTGCAAATCGTATCATCTGATCAACTTGCGTTTCGGCGCTGTATCCGCTATTTCGCAGAACTCAGCACTTTACCGACGCTCAATTAATTCGTCGTTGGCGGCCTTTGGAAATACCGTCCGTGTCATATAGCTTGTATGACAACTGTTCTTGGACATGGAAAAAAGAAGAAGACGTGCAGTCGAAACATGAGCCTGCCAGGTGTTCGCTTGGTTTCTTGGTGGCACAGCAGAATGATCGTAGCAAGCGACCTTGTGCCTGTTTGCAATGATAGGCGCTTTGCGTCGGCCGGTATTATGAATAAAATCATATAAATTATTTGTGGGAAAAGGGAAAAGGCGGCAACGCTTTGCTTCTGAATGGGTGAGTGATTATCGCAACGTGTGCGATATGTATTTTAATTGTTTGTGGGAAAAAGGCGTGTGTTGTATTGTATTGTATGCAAAATGACTGTTAGCTTGTTTTGAGAGCGGTTGTAAAGCGAGGTGTAATAGTAGTGTCCTTCGATAGCCGTACAGGCTTGAGGAATCGGTCTAGAAATTGGGCCCACGTGTCTGTGGATACGTGGGGTCGAGGACGCCCGTATGCATGCCCCCTTTAGCTGGGCGGAAAGGTAACTGGGCTCACGTGTTTGTGGACACGTGGGGTTGAGGACACCAGTATGTATGCCCCCTTTAGCTAGGCGAAAAGGTATTTAACCCCACAGTGGTTTGTGAAACCCGGTCGACGTCCGACTATTAAAGGCATTTTTTTTTAAATCAGATGGATCGGCTTCACTAGTGCGGATGTAAACGCCGCCCGCCAATAATTTCAAACAGCGAAACCTGATATCCTAGCCCTAACCGTAACCTGGATCGACTCGTCAACTGAATTGACATATCTTCGTTGACCAGGATACGGCGTACATTCGAGATTTCGTGTTAAGGTTGGACCCCTCGTCTTCACACGATCCGATTTAGCTTGCCATTTGGAAGAAAATCATCCTGAAAATGTTTTTTTCTTTGTTGCTCCCCAAATGACGATCGACCAGCCACACTTTTTTACTATCTTTCATGTACCGTCGACTGGATACAAATCAACCACCCGGCTTATAAGATTATCGTTCTTGGCTATTTTAACGTACGCAACACCGGCTGGTTGGTACATTCTAACAGAGACGACCAGGTTGGGAATTTGGGAGGCTGGCTCAGACATTCGCTTTTAGCCGCAATTTGGCTCAAATCGTGGAGGAACCTATGCGAGGAACATCCCATCAAGTAACAACTAAAATTGCAATTCTGCAATTCCCACGTTCCACCCTAGCACATGCCTTCTGTTCACATCACCGTGAATCGGTTGACACCTGGATCCGTTGAGCGAAATTTTCCCATAGCCTTGGGGTAAAGCTGCAACCAGAGTAGGTGTAAGGTTGCCATCTCAGGGTGAGTGGCAACAGTCTTGCAATGTTGCAGTTCCCATCGTCGTAGGCATATCCTTCGACTGGGCTGGCATCGGGTAACTCTCAAGGTGAACGATGCGATCATGGGAAGGAATGTAAAATCCGGTTTGATTTTGTGAATATAAAAGAGGTTCTTTTAGAGGCACATGAGCAGTCGTATACTAAGAGTAACAGCTTGCAGCCCTGCATTGGTACAGCGGGCCTGTTACTCTGAGTAAAATAATAGTATAATTAAAAATAAGTTCTTCTTAAAATGAAATATGGACAAAAAAACCTTAACGTACTTCTAATTATTTCAGGTCTCCACTGGGAACCGGAACAGCAAGGGGGGACCTCCCTCAACCAGTCAGGTAAGGTCCTAATCAGTAACTTTACTATTTGGCGGAGCCGGCATACATACTGTCGGTCCCAAATCAATAATTAATGTTCATACTTTTTAATGGTATTACATTTGGCGCAGCCGGTAGGATCAAGGAAGCCTAAATATTACACTTGTAAGCACTTGAAAAACCTTGATTGCTCCAATAACCTAACTCGAACGTATTGGACAAGACTGTCCAGAGCTGAGTCTGGCTTCGGAAGTACGATTCGTAAACCTACGATACTAACCACAATAATAAAAAAAACAGACCTACTAATTAAATAATAAATAAACAACACAAAAAAAAAGAGTCAACAAATTGATCTAACAACTCAAACAAAAAAAAGTAATAACAAAAGCGTACCTTGGGCTAAACACTAGGAACAGTGTGATAAACAAATAAAAAGCACAACTATAAATAAACGCGTACCTGAGGCTACAACACCAGTGTAAAACAAAAACAAAACAAAAAAACAACTCAAAAGTCTCAAGACCGTAAGACCTCATGAAATCCAAAAAAGGACGCCGGAGGCAAACTTTGAGCAGTGCAAAAGACCAGGGTAAAACATTTCAACTGCAGTGTTACGTGCGGCTTCCGCCATCCTCATCGTTTGTTTAGTTTTAAACACAATAAAATAGTAGATGGTAAGGTGGTGAAAAAACACACGATCCACATGTTGAATGTACGAACATACTCTTGGTCGATTGTGGATCCCTTTTCGGAGTGGATGGAGATAAAGAGGGGGAAAGGTTTTTGGTGTGTTGAAAGAAGAACTGCGGTTTTTTGTTCCGTTTGTTTACAATGAAAAAGGAGAAGTTTCTGTTCCGTTAAAAAAAGAAAATGATGTGTAGTGGTTCGAAACGAAGAACAGTTCGAGAAAGAAGAAAGAAGTGAAACGTCCCGTTTCCTTTCTGATTAAAAATTGAAAAATTAAGTTAAAGTTAAAAAAGTTGCTTTGTTTGTTTTTTTTTTTGAGAAATCAAAAATTGAAAAAGTAAAAATAGGGTTTTTTCCTCGAGGTGCTTCTAAGTTCTGATCCGGCATGCAACAAGAACTTATATTGGAGTCTGGACAAGGAAGGGACACATAAAGATTTCATCTATCACCTTATGCAAGTGCGGGAAGAACCTATATTGGAGTCTGGACAAGGAAGGGATACATAAAGAGGCTTCCGACTCACAAAGCTAAGAAGGTTGCTGGAATAGTCACCTTACCCCAGGTAACCCTTTTTACATATTCAAATTTCTGTGGCGGAAGACGTCACAGTAGGGCATGAAGCATACCTGGCAAAATCAAGCAACATAACAGCAGGAGCAAAAACAAACACACAGCAGCTATCTACCAGCAAGTCACCAACACCGAAGTCTAGGCGGAGCAACAGCAGCAGGATCAACAACAACCTTTGTTTTTATATGAGATAAATAACTTTGTGGGGGTTCTCTATATCGCACGGGGAACCAACCCACAATTCAAGAACCGATTTGCCAAGCTGTAATAAACGCATATCCAACTTACAACGAAACACTCACCACCCCATCAACTACACCGAGCCGCATAAATTTTCCCAAAATTGCTTCGGTTAATTCTCTATCTAAATTATACTCCTTGCTTGCGACCAAGCAATCCTAATTTCCCCCGAAAATCATATCCTGTAATAAACGTATAATCAAATTTACAACCGAATACTCACCATCTCCATCAACTACATCGAGCCGCATACATTTTCCCAAAACCGCTTCGGCTAATATCCCATCTAAATTATATCCCTTGCTTGCAACCAAGCAATTCCAATTTCCGCCGAAAGTCATTCCGGCTCACTTCTTGTTTAAACTATCTCCTCGCTTGTAACCAAGCAACATTTAGTTCCCCCGAAAATCATTTCGGTTCCCATTCCACCTAAACCATGTAGAAGCACACCAATTCGTCGCCTTTCCACAAAACGACCATCGCAACGATCAACACCCTTGGCCATACTTGGCTATGCCGCCGAAACTAATTTCCCGGTACACACAACCAAAGAATCCAACTCAGCCTATACGGCGATGATTCCCCGGAACTAAATCCCCTACACGGGCGTAGCAACCCTTTTCAAAGTTCTTAGTAAATGGCAGTGAGTTGATTTTAGCTACGACTCCACTGCCCCGACGCGACAAACTTTTCCTCACCAGTAATTAGTCAGTCGAGTCACAACCACCGCCGAGCGCACATCGCTCTTCCATCACCCCGAGTCGAGTAGGAAGCCCGCGCCACTGTGTTAAGCAAAGGAATGAAAATAAAAAGAACGAATTCACCCTCGGTAGCGTACGCAAATTATGTTTTCTTAAACTCCACTTGAGTGAAATGAAGGAAAACACTTCTAAATAAAATTTGTATTTTATTCAATTTTGAATTTAAGAAACGTCTGCTCTTCAGAGTGCCATTTTGTAAACTAAACTTACTCTAATATAAAATCTTATATCTAGGTTTATTTCTCTACGTTGCAATATAATATCTTTCTCACAATGGATATTATATTGCAATTAGTGTGATGTTCATGTTCGTGTTTCCACGAGTTCTTGCTAATTATCTTTGAGTTTGTTCATCTGGATGAAATGTGTAATTAGGTAACATATGTTGTGATATACATTATATTCTAATTCGGTTATTCCATATTTTGTTTCTTTGAATTTTTGTTATTTGTTACCTTTTGAGTTTTGTTCTTAATAATATTTCTGTCTGGACAAAATGTATAATTGGGTTATTCCATATTTTTATGTTTCTCTGAATTTTTTGTAGTTTGTTAATATACCTTCTGAGTTTTCTTCTTAATAGTATTTCTGTTTAGATAAAATGTGTAATTAGGTTACACATTTCGGTTGATGGGTTTTTGTGTCGTCAAGGATTCTTTGACGTAACACGTGCGAGCGGGAGTTATAAAGTAAATTATCGCGAACACGGAAAATTTAATGAACAATATAATACGTCGCCGCAGCCTCGTAACTCAGTGGATAAAGTAAAGTCGGAAATTAGCGGAAATCGATAACTTCCTACGCGGATGCTTGTGTATTAAACTACTCACTGTACCCCATATGCCTAAGCGCTACTGACTTGTAAATTGCGGTAATGGCGCAATATTTTGTACTGTGTAAAATATTGAAGAAATAAAGAACATTAACGTGGAAATCATTCAGTGCTTTTCATCTTTTACCTTGTGACGCCTCCTCCTCGCGGATGACAGTTTCGCAGCAGATGGTCTAGTGGGCGGCTACCGGTGAATAACTACAAGGTATAACCCAATTAATCGGACCTTTAAAATAAATGCAAAAGATCTAGACTGACTCAGTGGTGACTGTTCCTTGGCTGTGAGTTCCGAATGAAAAAAGGTAAATAGAGAAAGACACAAAGTGCGAACGAGCTTACCATTATCGAAGTCCATTAACCGCTGGGGATAAGGTGGACCACGCGCCGTACCTCGGCGCCCATACTTTCACCTCCACAGCCTTTTTGTTAATCAATATAATTTACATTACTAACTAAATTACCCATAAGTTCCTCACTCTCTTGCTACCTGATGATATTCGTCTATATTTGATCATATATTATGCGTCCGCTAATCTTTGGGATGCCTTTCCACTCCCAACTAAATTTCAAAATTATAAAGATAACATAGCAAACACATCTTCGGGATAGCAAACATATTAATAAACCCAGCACCATTACCTCACCGCCCACTCTCTATCTATCAAACTTCCAAAACCCATATCATGCCTGTTGATTTCGGCAAGATCGCCAAGCTCACCTCCCAACTTGTGCCTATATTTTCAGGTGGGGAAAGCCCCCGGGTAGCCCGTGAGCTTCAAACGTTTTTAGAATGCTGCAGGAAGGTAATCGAATGCCTACCGGCAGACGGCATACCTACTAGTAGCCTCAAACCCACTTACCACTTTCTAAAATGTGTATGCCCAGGGAAACTTACCAAGAGAAGGTAAGTAAGTTGATAACTATTAGGCAACACCCCTTGGAGACTCTCATCGATTTTATCGCAAGGATTAAGCAGATGCTGATGCTATGCAAGGAGGCTACAGATCACAAATATGGCACAAAGGCAGCCTCAGCTGTGAAGGCACAACCTGAGGACTTTGCCAAACCTCACTAAAAGGTGGTGTCAGTAATCCCCACCTCTGCCAATACTTGCTAACCCTAGGGGATGGTACGGTGGACTATCTGAAAAAAAGCATGGGATATGGACAGCCTACAATGAGCAGCTTTTCACGCGCAATCGTATAGCCATATGCCAATGTATACATACTTTCCTATCAATTTCTCTCACACCTCTAGTTTTCTGACTCCTGAGCCAATGCTCGACGATAGCAACCTTATGTGGTTACAAAATGGGTTGAACACACAAGCCGTACCGTTCAACCCAAATATTCCACCAACCCCGGGTTTCCAGAATACAAATTTCTCACAGCCTCAACAAGAGAATGAAGTCGAAGGCCGAAGTTGAAATGAGCCTTGTAAAAACACAAAAAATCTTCGCCTAATTACTGCTAACATAGTTTGTAGTTTTTGCCATAAAAAGGGGCAAACATATAGCGACTGCCTGACAAGAAAAAATACCCCATTCTGCACATCGTGCAAAATTTAAAACAATGCCATTAGGGGCTGCCGGAATTTGGAAAACCACATCAATGTCAACAACTTAAACCATTTCAGGGAACGAAATTCGAACAGGGCTGCCCCCATAAATTCCCCTAACAGCACCCACACTGATAAAACGCCTAGGGTTTATAATATAACATTAACCTGAGATTTTTGTAGTCGACAAGGCCATAGTGTATTAGAATGTCATCAAGAGGCAAAATGGGAATCCCGGAGACGGACAAACGTATCCGGTTTGACAAAATTAAGAAAAACTCATAATTTGGGGTACCCTCAGCCGCCACAAACTAGTGTACCCACAGTTGATCTTCCACTAGATATAGGTCTCAACGACCATGCTCAACTAGTGGTAGACACTGGCGCTGAGGTAAGTATTATCACTGAACAAGCCCTCAAACCAAAAGGTATTAATATTAACAACAATGATGCATGCACCTTGCAAACCCCATATAGAACAGGAAGAAGCCTAGGGAGTTGCCAGAGAAACTTTAACCTAAAAACAAAAATCCCCAGCAACTTCTTTCATGCTCAATATGCCCGGGTTGACCGAAGACGGACTATTAGTGAACGACTTCCTTTCCAAAAACGATGCTATAGACGGTCCTAACCAACAGCTAACATTTCCGCGCATGGAATGAAACCCAGAAGAATTTACCATTCCCATGGAATCTAAAACCAATAGCCCCAATCACAAACGGGCCGTCGAAGTGAGACAAGGCACAGCGGGACCTGAAGAGGTCAGAAATACCGCCTGTGACGTCTTCAAGGGTTCTCGTACTCGAGAAGCTGCTTACAAAACCTCAGCGATGGTGGCAATCAATCAACTGGTAGAAATAGTTCACGAGCCCACACGGTCTAAACAAGCTGTCCCCGCAGTACTGAAGGAAGAAATGCTCTGTCTAAATCAGAAATCAGGTGATGGAGCCTTCCTATCTAACACGTCGCTGCAAGTAGAGACAACCGCTCCAACCAGTAAAAGGATTCTGCACATAGGGCAGATTTGCGACTCCTATGGGCAACAGGAACACAACCTAAGATCATGTCACCCCCCCCGTAATTGTTTGTTTCTTCCGGGCAAGGTCATTAATCTTGCGCCAGACGCCGTTGTCATATCTAGGCATTTACGACGGATGTAAATCGATACCTCTGTTCTTTCCCTACCGACGAGTACTTGCTACAATTAGTACTTCGGAAGCATTCAGAACAGCGAGAACCCACTTGTACGGGAGTCTTGCGTTCTTGACCCTACTCTCTCTCGATCTCTTCGGATCAAACCACCACAATTTCTTCTTCAGTACGAAATTGAAGAAAGTGCCCTTCCCAACAACATTCTCCTCTATAATAGAGGATTCCTGGACCCATCCCATAGGGTCTACTGCTAACACATTACAAATACGCACGCACAGTACAAGACAGCACAAACACACACACACACACACACCAAACTAAGCACAGATTACCAGACGCCAAAGACGTGATCTGCGTTTACTACCGCACTCAAGACCCGCCAGTCTTGTACGATTTCTTTCCCAACATCCCCCCATCCAAGTAGTTAGAGAACACTTGAAGTAACCCTGTCCACACTATCCTCAGATACCTCCTTCCCCTTTCTTTTCAGATATCTTGAGACCGAGCCCAACATCCTCACGGATGTGGGTGATTCTGATTATCGCAACGCATTTGTCCTTGTCTCCCTAAAGTCGGCCTCTCGCCACGCTATTTTTTTTTTATACCTCTTTCTTTTATCCTCTACCTCGTCTTCGGCCGCCAGTGTACTCTCACATTAAGGGGTACCTCAAAACTATCTTTGTGCGCGATTTGGTTGAAAAAAAGAAGAAAAACAGCAATCTGAATAGATCGTGAATGGTGCCGTTCTACCCCCAGACCGAGCAATAAAAAAAAAGTACCCTCGAGGCAATACCAAACTGTCCCAGTCTTTTTTCATATCATTTCACTCCTCCTGATGTAATCTAGTACGATTTTCAATTGAATTTCACAATATTTTTAAAGCACAGATTATTTTCGAAAAAACATCATCCATACCTCTGGAGCGAGTGGACTTTGGTGAGAAGTGCAAATTTGTCAGGCTGTGAACCTTTTAGTATACGCCACCTGTGTATACCAACAGGTGTTCGAGCATCTTCAATTAGAGCTCGGGACCGAACCCTCTCTTCGGTTAAATTTCTCTCCAGACGAATGATCTCTTGCCGCATATCAGCCGTGCTCTTGAGTGCACGGGATAAGCAGTTTCTTTCGGTTTGAAGATTTGAAATCTCAACCTTAAGCAAACGTATGTCCACAACACGCTGGTTATATTGGACCTGGCCTAAAACCGAAAGAGTTGGATCACAATGGTAACTTATATAATGACTCGATTGGGTTTACCCTGATCCAGCGCTGTTTGGACAATGCTAAGCCGCTCCTTAAGGAGAAAGATTTCATCATTTCTTCTCACCATTTGAAGTCCAATTAAGTTCTTGTCTTTACGGGTATCGTCCAACTCGTGCGATAGCCTAAGAAAACGCATTTCATCGTCCTGGAAATGTAACATTATTTTAAAGAGTGTTAAATATCATTACTACACACTTCATTAAAATACCGCAATAGTCTTCAACAAATTGTCATTCTTCACTTTCATTTCCTTGAGTTCCTTTCGAACGCTAGCTAAAACAGCCCTTGTCGCTTTAAGTTCTGTTTCTAGTTCCTTTTTCTCGTCATTGAGGTTCTCGATCTTCAGATTCAAAGAGTTGATTTTGTTCTGATTCAGTGCTATCTCATTGGATAATTGTTGCATTTGGAAGTTCGATTTCTGTAATGGAAACATAATCAATTTGATTTTAATTTCTAAGTACTAAACAATTTGGGAACAGAACGAAATAAGATATTCATGAAGTGATTGGAATCAAAATATGTATTTGCTGCATGGTGAAAGCTGTCATATCAACAGTTGCCAAATATCAATGTAATCAATTAAGGATTTGACAATAATTCAAATAAAATAAATGTTGCTGGGTAAAGAAAAGTTGTATGTATCTATCTACTAATGCAATCAAATTGTAACTGGGCGAAAAATGGCCGGTGATAAAAAACGGAAAAGAACCTGTTTGTTTCTTCCATGAGATCCAACAAATATGAACTCGATAATGAATTCCCCCCAGTATCTAACACAACTGTGGATTACAAACTACGATGAAAATGCGTGCTGCTGATGTCTGACTGACGAGCGTATGAATAATACTTGAATAGCATTCGTTATCGAACCATATTTTTTAGAATTGATGTATGTCTTGGGTAGCACCACTTATTGTTATGTCGTTACTGTTTAATTCTGGTTTGAATAAATATGCACTGTGATTAGTGGGTGATGCATAGGAGGAGAGAGGAGATATTAAATATATAGGGTACGCAGGAAGGACATTATTACAATATTCGGATATTTCTGTAGTTGATATGGAAGTTAGATTTTAAGAGGTAACTTTCGAATTAAACGGGAACAAATTTTTAAAAGTCGAAAGCAATCGGCACTGACGCAATATAAACTAATTAGATGAGCGAACATAGTGTTGAATATATTTTTTACAACATTTAATATTTTGTTATTGTGATATGAAGTTAGTTATATCTCGGGGTATACTCCTCCGAGGTTATTAATTTAATGATAAGTCATGATGGTGTCTTCTGATATAAAGAATTCCGGAGGTAAACTAGTCTCCCATTCGGATCTCCGGGGGGGACTATGTCAGGGGGAACATCATGCAGATATCATGATAAATAATGGAACTTTGAGAGGTTCGTCATCGCATAACCGGGCTAGCTCTCGAGGCTCGGCCCACGCTCGACTGGTGACGGCATTTTGTAACATCAGGGGCATCGGTTTCACCAATACCAATGTAAACGCCGTCCACTAATATTTGCAAACAACGAAACCTGATATCCTTGCCCTAACTGAGACCCAGGTCAATTCGTCAACTGATTCGACATATCTTCGTTGCTCAGGATACGACTTACATTCGAGATTCCGTTTTAAGGGCGGTGTCTGCGTCTTCGCACGGTCCGATCTGGCTTGCCAGAGGATGGAGGCGTTGGAACCCAATAATATGGACATCATATGGTTGGGGGTCGTACTGAGGAATTCCGTTAAATTTCTTTGTTGTCTTTACCGCTCCCCGAATGACGATCGACCGGCGACATTTTTCGAACATCTTTCATATACCGTCGACTGGATACAGATCAACCACCCAGCTTCTGAAATTATTGTCCTTGGCGATTTTAATGTGCACAATTCCGACTGGTTGTTACACTCTAACAGAACCGATGAGGCTGGGAGGCTGGCGGAGATGTTTGCTGTAAGCTACAACTTGACTCAACTCGTGGGGGAGCCAACACGAGTACCGGATGCCCGAGGCGATTATGCGAACGCCCTGGATCTGTTTTTGACATCCGAACCGAGTATTTATACCGTAGAGGTTTCTGCGCCACTGGGAAACTCAGATCACTGCTTGGTATCTGTCGCGCAAGCACTTGCATACCAAGCGAATAACCGGCCTAGGCAGCTTCGCCATGTATGGAAGTATGGGGCCGCTAACTGGGACGATATGCGAGATTTCTTCGCATCCTTTCCATGGTCCGAGATGTGCTTCGGAAACTCCGATGTTAACGCTTGCGCGGAGTCGGTGTCAGAGATTATTCTTCTGGGGATGGAGATGTATATTCCACATTCCATCAAACGAAGTTCGTCTGATAAACCTTGGTTTGACAAAAAATGCGAGCTGATTACAGCGGCAAAAAATAGAGCTTTTAAGCAATGGCGCTCCAATCCCACCGATGTTAACAGAACGAATTTTGTTAGAATCAGAAACGTGTGCAACCAGGCGATTGATACCGCGAAGAAGGCTCACAACGACAGGGTGATCAATAAGCTCCTTCGGTGCCCAACTGGTTCGCGCTCCTTCTGGTCAATGGCAAAGGCTGTCAACAGTAACTTTGCTTCCTCCTCTTTCCCTCCGTTGGCGACAGACAGCGGGACGTTAGCCACGAATCCAAAGGATAAAGCTAATGTGTTCGCGAATTTATTTTCCGCGAATTCAAACCTCGATCCCGGCCTCTTGCAGCCACCCGTGATCTCGCCGGTACAGTCTTCCATGCGGGATGCGAGATTTCGTCCGCGCAATATTCAGCGCATTCTACGTGAACTGGATTGTAGGAAGGCAACCGGCCCGGACGGAATACCAGCAATAGTCCTTAAGAACTGTGCTCCAGAACTATCGCCGGTTCTTGGCCGACTCTTCCCCTTATCTTATGCACGGAGGACCTTTCCTACCTGCTGGAAAATCGCTCGAGTTCAGCCGATCCCAAAGACGGGAAAAAAGTGTATCCCACGAAATTACCGTCCGATAGCATTACTGTCTATTTTATCTAAGGTAATGGAAAAAGTCATCAATACAGAGTTGGTTAAGTATTTGGAGTGCAACGGTCTTCTGAATGACCGTCAATATGGATTCCGCGGCAGGCGGTCCACAGGAGACCTTTTGACACTTATAACCGATATATGGACATCTGCGATTGAACGGCATGGTGAGTCAAGGGCGGTCGCATTAGATATCTCCAAGGCTTTTGACCGCGTCTGGCACGGGGCATTGCTGAGCAAACTTCGTTCATATGGACTTTCCCAACAGCTTTGCGACTGGACGAGGAGCTTCCTCGAGAATCGATCGATCCGGGTTGTTGTGGACGGCGAGTGTTCGGATCTGTATCCTGTTAATTCGGGGGTGCCCCAGGGTTCTATTTTGGCTCCAACCTTGTTCTTGCTTCACATAAATGATTTGTTGGAGGCAACGGATAACAAAGTGTTCAGTTTTGCGGATGATAGTACGCTTGTTTCCTCCTTTTCGAGTGATCGGCCGGTTGGTGCATCAACGTCGCACCAGCTGAGATGTAGACAGATTGACTCTCTGAACCAGGATCTAGATAAAGTCCTGCAGTGGGGAAAGGCCAATCTTGTCGACTTCAACGCAACGAAGACCCAGTATACAACATTCACAAAGAAAACCGGATCATCGGTTCCACAGCTGATGATGAATGGCCGGGCCCTCGAGGCTGGGGAAAGTTTGAGATTGCTCGGCGTCACGGTCTGTGGGAATGTATCATGGCATAAACACGTATCGGGTATCGCCAGATCAGCCTCAGGAAAACTGAGTTATCTTTTTAGAGCCAAGAAATATTTTACTCCGGCCCAACTTCTTCTCCTATATAAATCTCAAATTAGACCCGCGCTCGAATATTGCTCTCATGTTTGGAGCTCGGCTCCTAAACATACTCTCGACCTACTTGAGAGCGTACAAAGACGAGCGATCCGCCTGATCGGGGACTCGGCGCTGACGTCGGGACTACAGTCGCTATCACATCGAAGGCGCGTGGCCGACCTCTGTCTGTTCTACAGATATTATCACGGGTGCTGTTCTTCGGAGATTCTTGGCATTGTTCCACGCAATTCGGTCTATATGCGCTCCACAAGACAATCCGACGGATCGCACCCGTTTGTGGTTCATTCTCCCGACAGCGCGAACATCCCTGTATCAGAACTCGTTCCGTTACAGAGCGGGGAAGCTGTGGAACTCCCTCCCCACGCGAGTGTTCCCGGAGCGTTACAACCTACAACTGTTCAAAAAGAACTGCAACAGTTATTTGATGGCATCTCGGGGCGCCCACTCGACGCTATAGGTTCGCCTCTCCCGAGAGAAGTCTAATAAAAAAAAAATAAATATTCAATTGTTACTTCTGGTCTTCTCCACGTCTCCAGTCAAGGGGAACTAAGTATCCGTTCTCTGTTCTAGTTTTACCTGAGCAGCTTTCCTTCTGTAGTTCGTTCTTCCTCTCAGTGGATTAGTAGACGGCAGAACTCTTCCGTCCATTTGATTTATAGTCAAACACACTTTTTTATGTTACACATGAAAAATGTATTTCTTGCTTAAGGCTGGGAATAACCATCCCGGTATACTCTTAGTTGATAGTTTATTCTCACTTTTATTAACTCTAATCTAATCAAAACAATAGGCCCGCTGTACTTATGCGAGGGTCGCAACATTTTGCTTGATTGATTAGTTCTGCCCTCTTGTTCACTTGCAAACACTCTTTTATACCTGAATTATTGGTGAGGAAGTGCAGACCTTGCGTTTACCTCAGCCTGGACTTTGATCCAGAACGTGTGCCCCATTTTGAGGCTAATTGCCTGGCACGAGTCATTCGCATTACTTAATTATCTTTAACGCTCACTTGGCCCTTCCCACGGTGCAAAGGCATCGGTTTAAACATCCATTCAATTTGTAGTGGCAATGACCGAGCCAATTATAGTGCATTGCTCTACGTACAAATCGTATCGTTCAAAGCGTATCATTCGATCGATTTGCGTTTCGTTGCTGTGTCTGTCCTTTCGCAGAACTCAGCATTTTGATTGACGCTTAATTATATCGTCGCCAATAGCGTTTGAAAACACCTACCGTGTCATATAACTTGTATGACACTTGTTTTCGGTTAAGCAGAATGCATTTAGCGAGTGGCATTGCGGAGTGGGTCAAGCGTTCGATTACAATGATAGATGATAAGTTTTTTAGCTTTGGAAGGTAGACACAGCGAGTAATGAATGAACGAATGAGTAATTATCACAACGTATGCGATATGAATATTAATTGCCTGTGGGAAAAAAGGCGGCAGTTAATTGGTTGTGTATTGCTTTGTGCGCAATAAAATTGTTAGATGTGGGGATGTTTGAGAGGGGTTGTGCTTACCTTTCAGTTGGAAGTTCACGTTGCAGTTTCCCAACGTCCTGATACTTCCAAACGGCAAGCCCCTCGTGGATTGATTTTAACATCTGATGTGTTGATGCTACTCTTGGTAATCAGACTTACTTCAGCACCGGTGTCCACTACTAGAGTTGTGTTTCTCTCAACACCTACATCTATCGGTAGCTAGTCCTGATATGGTAGCGTTTTGACGTATTTCTTGGTCTTGATTTTTCTATAGATCGATATTGAATTTGCGATTGCTGACAGGGTCCTTGGTTGTGACCTTGTTGGCCAGAGGATTCGCAAATCTGCCCTATGTGCAAAATCCTTTTACCGGTTTTTGTGTGTGCGGTTGTATTTATTTGCAATGGTGAGTTCGATAGGGAGGCTTTGTGGGGGGCGAAGTCGTTGTGCCGGCGTACAGCACAGGGTTCTACTTCGTCCCACGAACTGTTCACCGAATACACACTGAGCAACGTCGCTAAAAGGTTCACCGGAAAAAAAAAAACATTTGGACAATGACACGAACACCCAGGAAACTGCAGCACAGGAGAACAAGATGAAACGCACGAATTGATAGGTGATCACCTCCTTTATATAACTTTATTGTTTGTCTTTTTTTACAAGTTTAAGCTTATTCTAATTGTTCTTTTAATTAATTACTTGGCGCGGGATTAATGATTTATAAGGCGCGAACACTTAATGTCATTGTGATTAAAGTAAACTCGACTCGCTCAATGGGTGTGCATCGTTTTGGTAACGAAGCTCGACCTTGGGATGTATACGCGTCCCCGTGCGCGAAACGGGGAGCGGGAGTGACTGCTACGACCAGCACGGTCGGCGGATGTAATAGGACTCAGCGATAATCATCTCGTGCAGAGATGATTCGCTTTTATTATTATCATTATTATTTACTGGCCTGTAGGAACCCGGAAGTTCATGACCTCACCGACTCGGCTCCGCCATTGAGATGATTCGCTTAGCAAGGGAAATTTTTGGGTGCAATTCCCCCTTCACTAGGGAAAAGAATTTCCTACCACAAGAGAAAAGTAAAGTCTCTCTTGGTAGAACAGACAACCAGATCTCGTAAAGGGGATCATGGTGGTGTGTGTGAGATCGTTCAGATCTGTGTTGTTTACATAACGCTTGCAGGTCGAAAGCGAAACGAAACCTACACAAGTGATACCGACAAAGAAAGAAGCGACCTAATGCATCGAAAAGATGCGCTAAAAGCAAATATGGGACGAGGGCATCATAAAAGTCTTAGATGAGTGGTGCCCCTGTGTAAATATACGAATAGCCATTCGAAAGAGGTGCTAATGTATTACAATATTTTATACAATGAGAATTGTATATCGTATCTTAGGTCGGTGACCAAAACGAATCCCTTGCTTGCATTTGTATATGCAGGGTAATTAGTTTGTGGCGACGTACGAAATGGATGATTGTTTGTCTATTGAATAACGAATCACTGGTCGGCTTGCTACAGCTGTAAAAACAATCCGTCCGACATTGCGCTTCATTGACAACAGTGGGTGCCGAATGGTTTGTATTTATAGTGCATATGCACATTAAGGAACTATTTATCGCTGGCTAAAAGGGTCGACAGCCGATGTGTGCATAGATCGTTTTTATGCACACATATTGAGGCTGGGATTAGCCAACTCAAGGGTAAGATTCCCTGATATGGAGTTACATTATATGTGAACCGATAAGTTTTCTTTTCGGGAATATGCTGTTTGGAACAGTATTCTTAAGAGATATTTTGAATTCGAACAAATGAATGCAGGTAAGAATTCTCTTCCAGGAGCTTTTGGGTAAATACATTTGGCGAATGTTATTGGGTGAAGGTTTTACAGGTGCTTAATGCGATTGCATTAGCAGAAAGTTGATACAGATTGGATGGAAGTTATGGGAGCTTTTTAGGTAAGTGAACCGTGGGGTTTGGCGGAACCCCCGCAGCTCCATCGCCTGATTTGTGATTTAGGCGGAGCATTTCTTCCTTCACTTCTGTGGGGACAGCTATTGATTGTATGGGCTCGTGAACTACTTCTACCAGTCGATAGTTTGCCACCATCGCTGAGGTTGTACAGCCAGCTTCTCGAGTAAGAGAACTCTTGGAGAGGTTACAGGTGGTATTTCTGACCTCTTCAAGCCCCGCTGTGATAGTAACTTGCCTCATATCGGCTGCCCGTTTGTGATTGGGGCTTTTGTTTTTAGATATTATTTAGCAAAATTCTTCGGGGTTTCGTTCCGTGCGCGAAAAGGTTAGCTGTTGGTTAGGACCCTCGTTAGTACAATGTTTAGAAAGAAAGTCGTTCCCTAGTTGAGCATGGTCGCTTAGACCTATATCTAGAGAGAGGTCAGCTGTGGGTACGATCGTTTGTGGCAGCTGAGGGTACCCTAAATTGTAATTGTTTCTTAGTTTTATCGGACCGGGTATGTTTCTCGCATTCCGAGATTTCCATTTGGCGTTTTGGTGGCATTCTAAAACGCCATGGCGTTGTCGACCACAAAAATCGCAGGTTATTCTTATACTATAAGCCCTACGCGAGTTTTCAGTGTGGGTGCTATTGGGGGAATTTATGGGGGCAACCTTGTAGGGATTTTGTTGCCTGAAATGATTTATATTTGGAATTAAATTTGTGGTATTTGTGTGCTTTTTCGATTTCTGGCAGTCTGTAATGTCGTGGTTATAAGTTGAGTTTGGAACGCCACTTGTAGCTTTTCCATTTCTAAAGCCTTTTGTGTTAGTTCGTCTAACGTGTTATTCTCCAGGGTTAGTAAATATTGGCAAAGGTGGGGATTACTGACATCACCTTTTTGCGAGTTTTTGGCAAAATCCTCAAGTTGTGCTTCCACAGCTGGGGCTTCCATTGTGTCATACTTGTGATCAGCAGGCTCCTTGAATAGCATCAGCATCTGCTTTATCCTTGCGGTAAAAGCGATGAGAGCCTCCAAGGGCTGTTGTCTGATCGTTATCAATTTACCTACCAACTCTTGATAAGTCTCCCTGGGCATGTAAACTTGATTGAGGAGTCTTTCAGCTTCCTCGAAAGTTTTTGGCGAGTTTGAGGCAACTAGTAGGTGTGCCTCATCTCGTAATCGCGTGGGGAATATCTTTAAAACGCTGAATACTCCTCTGCAGGTAGGCATTCGAGTTCCTTCCTGAAGCATCCCAAAAACGTTTGTAGCTCACTGCTTATCAGGAGGTCTTGCCCACCTCAAAATACCGGCACAAGCTGAGAGCTGAGCTTGGCGATTTTAACAAAATCAACAGACATGAAAATAAATTTGGGTGACCTTTGTTCGAGAATATAATAGTAGGGGGATGCTGATAGTAGAAGGAGAGACGTTTGCTATCCCGAGGGAGGATTCTGTGTTAATTTTAAATATGTATATTGGCTCCTCGATAGTATAGTGGTTAGTATACCCGCCTGTCACCCGGGAGACCGGGGTTCGATTCCCCGTTGGGGAGCCTCTGGCGCAAGACTAATGACCTTGCCCAGAAAAAATAAATCATTATGGAAAATTTAACAAGCCTCAGGACTTGCTAAATAAGGCCAAGACCGGTTCCCGGTTGTAGTGCCGATGATAATGATGACATTGTTTTATAAATATAAGGTGGAGAAATAATTTTAAAAACTTTGAATTTATTGTGGGGTTTGTTTTTTTATCCACTTAACATATTTATTTAACGGTATTTTTATCCTTTCTGCCTGACAAAGGTTTAAAAAAAAATCTAGTTTATTGGAATGTCTAACGATTTAAAATTTAAGTTTTATCCTCTTTAGATTATATTTAAATTGTATATTGTCCTCCTTTCACCAAATAATAATAAATACGAGTAAATACCTTGTGAATTGCCCTGGTGTTGTTCGGTTACTGTGTTGAAGTTATTGCTCTTGTTGTGTCTGCTGATGTTGTGATAATCTGGTAACCGTTGGACTGGCTGCTGGTGACGTCGTCTTCTCGTTGTACATGTACGAGAATTTGGGGTGCATCTATTCGAGTGGTCGGATTCGTTTAGCATTGTGTTCGTAAGCTGGATATTGGTGCGTTACAAGCTGGCAGTGCTTCCAAAATTTACTGGTTGCGTCAGAATACTAGGACCCGACTTCAATCACACAAAAATTAAATAAATTTGAGTCTAATCGAGCGTCCAGTTGTTTCAGGAGTGTCTAGGAGAGTTGCTGATCGTTCTGGTCGACCTGTATGCCTGGAGTTAGATTAGTTTTGCACTGCTCTTTATGATTGGGTTAAATTGAATTTGTCCGTTCTCAACAGTCCGGTCATCGTAGGGGGTTCCATGTCATATGCACTATTCTGTTGTGTTGTGCTTAGACGGCTCCTAGTCTGCTTTTGTATTCACTTTCTCCTCAATTTACTTGTCCATTGGCTTATATCACTTGTGGGTCTGGTTTCATGGGTTGTTCTGGCTTCCCTTCTCGTTGGTTTCACTTGTCCATTTGATTTTATCACTTTTGTTTCTGGCTTCACTTGTTGTTCCGGCTTCTTTTTTTTTTTTTGAGTTTATGGTGAATTTGTTTTGTAGTTGGATGTTTTATTCTTCCTGCAGCCGCTTCAGATACTCGAGGTTCTCGGTGTGGGCTGTCAATAAAATGTTGGAATATTCTCTTTCTTCGTCATCCTCGGAGGGCACGAATATGACCTCTCCTGTGATGGGCGGGGTGCGATTGTATCGTCGCCTAATATACTCTGCCACTATTTTATTGAAGAGTCCGGTCCGGGTCGTAGTCGTCCTCCTCGTCGCTGTAATGGAGGTGCTCTGGCTGGTATGCTCTGGGGTCCATTGCTCTTCCGTTCGGAGATTGGCGTTTCGCAAGCTGGTTCTCCGTCCCCAGTTTTGCGGTCTGGCCGTTTCGAATTTGGTGTGTGGTGATTTTTTATAATTTTTTTTTATAGTTGAGTTACGATACGTACCTCCGAAGCCAGACTCAGCTCCGGACGAGGGGTAAAGGTGTTGTGGCGTTTCGAGCAGATACACACAAGACTAGTGAAGAACAACACCAGCAAAAGCACATCCATTAAAGCCGTATACCATAGCAATAATATACAATTTCCACATTAATCGAATGTATTTGAGTTTAGAAATCGAATTCACATACGCGGCAGTGGCCTGATGGGTTGAGCTTAGGTTCTACATTTTCGTGATTCTAATCGTGATAGCGTCGGTTCGAATCACTCGCTCTTCACTATCGTTGCAAACGCTATAACTGGTGACCCCGACGTGATATCGATTCCATGCCATCCCCATCGTATCCGTTAACAGCCTAAAATTTCCCTTGGTATCTCAAAAGGAGTATTTCACATCGGATCTGGAAAAAGAGAAATCTTACTCATGATCTTTATCATCATCATTCGTTGCTGGTGGTCGGAATGTTTTTTTTTTCTTCTGTTTAAGGATCGGATGCCGCCGCTTATTCTCCGATCTTTCCGTGGTTTATTTGAATTGCACATCTGCCATGCAGACAAAGGATCGCTGTATTTCGGATGTGTACACGGACTATGGGACGTAAGGCTTTGTTTGCCTTTCCAATCATAAACATCTATCAGGGATAGTGTTACGAGTTTATGACTGTTCGCCTGCTAATCAGCGGCGCAACGAATCGTTTGTTTGCGCAAGTGTGCCTTAGCATTAGGTCATGCAGGGTATTTAGGTGCTAATTGCATTTAGCTACCCGAGTATGCATCCCTTGTTCGGTTTACTTACCGACAGTGGTATTTCGTGGGAAAACATCGCGTTGATGTTCAGGCTGGGTGATCGATTTACATGCGACGCTTTCCCGCATTAGCGCATTGCTTAGATGCGATGCTTTTCTGCCTTTTTGGATTGGTTTTGCATACGATGTATGAATGCGTTGAACTCGATATTGGAAGTTTTTATTGTTACGGACCGACCTTGAGTCCAGGTCCCCCCAGAATCCACTAACCCCCCTTCGTTTCCCCTCTTTACCTATAAAGGGAGATCAACTCGCCAAGTAGTTAATTTGCATAAACTCATCATCATCATCATCATCATCGGCACTACAACCGGGAACCGGTCTTGGCCTTATTTAGCAAGTCCTGAGGCTTGTTAAATTTTCCATAATGATTTATTTTTTCTGGGCAAGGTCATTAGTCTTGCGCCAGGGGCTCCCCGACGGGGAATCGAACCCCGGTCTCCCGGGTGACAGGCGGGTGTACTAACCACTATACTATCGAGGAGCCCTAATTTGCATAAACTACTTTATGCAAATTCTACTTAGCAGAGAAATTAATAAAAACCGACGTTGGCGTCAAATAATAAACATAACGTAAACGGCAAAAAAAAAAAAAAATTGAATTCAACGTAAATCTTCGAACGACACAGTCGTCAGTCTGAAAACACAATATTGCTTGACGAGAAAGCAAAGCTAAAGTTAAAGATAACACGTTAACAATCAAAGAGAACAATTGGAAGCGGAACAGGGGAGCACAACAACTCAACGCCCCCTGAAACTTGTCGCAGCATTCAAACAGCTGACAAGCAGCTTCACCAACGACCGCTCAACGGTCCAAAATCACGAAGTCCCCCCCCCCCCCCCCCCTGCCCGCTGTACTTATGCGGGGGCCGCAACCTTTTGCTCGATTGATTAGTTCTGCCCTCTTCTTCACTTGCAACCACTCTTTTATACCTGAATTATTGGTGAGGAAGTGCAGACCATGGGTTTACCTCAGCCTGGACTTTGATCCAGAACGTATATCCCATTTTGAGGCTAATTGCCTGGGACGAGTCATTCGCATTTCTTAATTATCATTAACGCCCACTTGGCCCTGCCCACGGTGCAACGGCATCGGTTTAAACATTCATTCAATTGGTAGTGACAATGACCGAACCAATTATAGTGCATTGCTCTACATACAAATCGTATTATTCGAACGATTTGCGTTTCGTTGCTGTGTCTGTCCTTTCGCAGAACTCAGCATTTTGATTGACGCTTAATTATATCGTCGCCAATAGCCCTTGAAAACACCGACCGTGTCATATAACTTGTATGACTCTTGTTTTCGGGCATGAAGCAACAAATATGCATTCGAAATATGAGACCGTTAAGGTCCGCTTGGTTAAGTAGAATGCATTTAGCGAGTGGCCTTGCGGAGTGGGTCAAGCGTTCGAATACAATGATACATGATAAGTGTTTTAGCTTTGGAAGGTAGACACAGCGAGTAATGAATGAATGAATGAGTAATTATAGCAACGTATGCGATATGAATATTAATTGCCTGTGGGAAAAAAGGCGGCAGTAAATTGTTTGTGTATTGCCTATAATTGTTAGATGTGGGGATGTTGGAGAGGGGTTGTGTAGCGAGGTGTAACAATAGCTTCGTTGCAAAACCTGCAAAGTAGCTGTGATCAAGACTATAATTCAGAAGTTTTTAAGTTCGACTCATGAAGAGATTGGACCAAAGGGATTGGCGAACAATAGTTCACAGGGGACAAAAATCATGTTAGAGATTTTCAAAGTCTTATACTTACATTTTGTATGGATCGTAAATTATCTCTTTCTTGTGTACACATCTCTAAGGCTCGTTGTAGCATCATTTTTTCGGAATGTGCCGCTTCAAGAAGTTTTTTCAAATTAATTAGAGCAGCATGTTTAGCTGCTAACTTTTCAGTTAGATCGTTCACTTGATCTGTCTTCATTTGAATCTGTTCCTGAAGGTATTCTATCTTTTCATGTTGCGATTCAACTTCCTGAGCCATTTCATCTCGTTCTTTTTCAGCTTTAGCGATGTTTATTCTAGCTTCATCAAGTTTCTTGTTCAGTTTATGTATGTCCAAGTGTAAGTTATCGATTTTAATTCCTTGCATCATATTCGTGTGTTTTTGATCAGAAAGGGTGTTATTTAGCTTTACGATATCGCTTCGAAGACTGTCACGTTCACGTGTAACGTAATCTTTCAATCGACGCAAATCTTCCATTTTTTGAGACAACGTCAGTACATCTTTTTCCAGTGCATTGTTTTGATTCCTACAACGAAGGTATGATTTAAAATGAATGTAAATATAAATACACATCTAACTTTTGTTTGATAAGCTCCTCGTTCAAAAGAGCCGTATTTCTGTCCATTTTGTATAATTTCTGAGACAATACGTCGTGATCGTAAACGGATTTCTTATAGCTCTTCGTTAATTGATTGAGGGCATCTGTTTTTTGCTATAAAATGGGTTGGTATTGTTAGATAGCATGCTCGATACGAGAAATTGTGAAAGTACCTTTTCACCAGCACGTAATTCTCTAATAGTTTCTTCTAGATCTTGTCGATCCTTTTTCATTACTTCAATTTCTGTTTCACTTTTGATGAGAGACCGTGAAAGTACCATCTTATCGTTGGTGGTTTTCTCTAGTTTCTGCTTTTGTTTTTCAAAATCCATATTCCTTTTAGTTAGCTTGAGTTGAGTCTCTGATAGCTGATGAAGTAGATGTTGGTTAATCAATTTGTTATAATCGAAACCTTACTGTCTCACCTCTCTGTTCGCTTGGTCTAATTTGGCGAGTGTGGATGCATTAAAATCTTTCTGATCATCTAACGCATTGATTAAATTTTTCAGTTTTAATTCCATATTATTGCGTTCTGATTCCAAGACCTACAATATAAAATCGAATAGTAAAAAGATGGTAACACCACTAAATCAGTAAAGGACTCACTCTCATTCGCATGGTTAAATTATTAATGCTTTCCTCTCCAACTTTATTAATGTATTCTAATGACTCAGTATAGTAACGTTGCAATTGCAATCGTTTTTCATGATCTACCAACTCAGCATTGATACGATCTCGTTCGCGTAGAATGGTATTCTTATATTTGGCCAGTCGACCAAATCTTTAAAAAAGTTGTTGATGAATTAAGTACATCATTCGGATATAATAACTTATATAGATTGTTGTGAAGAACGTAATTTGAAATCATGCTTGAAAAGGTTAGAATGCAAAGCACAGATGTACTAAACTACGGCAGCGTGCATGCGAGGATGTTTCAACTCGCTATTTACGCTGTGTATTGCTACGTTAATGCTCTGGTATACAGCGTTGGTTTTCTTAATTTTTTGTCACTGGGGATTGCAATGGCACAAGAGCCCTGTGTCGATCAATGAAACATTCGTTATTTAAGGTGCAACTTATCTACGGTGTGTGCCCACAATAATCTTTGCACCCATATAGTACTGCAGCCGATACTTCGGATTTCAATCTGCTTGTTCTTTCTACATAGTCGTTTATAAACTTCTATGAAACAGAAGTAGAATAGGTCAATTACACAATTTTTTGTAGTACGAGAACACACACACCAGTATCGTTTTAGTAGACGCATTATTCTTTCACGAAACATATGCACAAAAGGAACACCTTTAAGTGTCAAAGAATAAAGTGGGTGAAAGAAGAGAGATGGTATGGATAGGAAGTCTCGATGAAGATTAGTATTGAATACATTGCAGGCATGGTGAAGAATGCTGTACATTGAAAAATCGAAGTTTCATCATACCTGTATACCAGGACATTAAACGTGGCAATTTACAGCTTAAGCAGAGAGTTGGTAAATTCTGTGGTACATCCGGCAATGATTTAATGTCTTGATGTTTTTGTCCTAAACTTTTCATGGCGCAGGTCCGAATCACGTTCTTCACTTCGTTGCAAAATACTACAACCGGGATATCACAATGACGAGGAAATACAGGTAAATCTAAAGAGTATAACGCGTATTACGTGCTTGCGATAAAAGAAAAATATAAAGAATATGGGTCACTAAAAATGTAAGTATATTTTTCTGTGACTGAAATTTAGCTCATAAATAACGTTCGACTAATATTGGTTAGTAAATAGTATAATGATTTGTATAATAATTTTGTAATCAATTTACTCTTGTGAATCATCCTGCTTTTGAGCGTCTTTGTCTTCAAATTTGATGCACTTTATCATAAGCTTATGCAATTTCTCCTGTATATCCTGCTCACGTAGTTGAGAAGCATCCGTTTCTCGCCATGATTCGCCTATATAAAAGTAAAATAACATAGATAATATAATTCGCCTGCTGCTTGTAGATTAATAAGCTATAATGTAAATAATTTAACAATAAACTTAACTATAAGGTAATCTCAAAACTGGAGGATAGGGAACTAAACAAAGATGGATAGACAGTAGTAGAAGTGGTAGGACAGGGAAGGGCGAGGATAGGCCAGAGGCTAGGGTGGGAATATGAACGCGGGAGAGTGTAGGCGCTGATTGCGGCGGAGTCAGAAGGGGCAAGGGGTGGAGACGGATTGTGTATGGGTGTAGAATCAGAGGATATTCCCAATTCTATCCTCGGAGGGCAAAACACAAAAAACTACGTTGCACGCTTTCGACCCTGTGAATATGTGACGAGTAATAAATATACCAGACCTGACTAGCATATTCAAGAAGGATACGGACAAAGAATATATAGAGCGATCGGAAAACGTTGGGGTTAGAGAATTCATTGGACCAGCAGAAATCACAAAACCAAGGACAGTGTTGGCCTTGAGGATAATGTCATCAATATGTGGCATGGCTTTAAGCTCCCTACCACATATGATGCCAAGGCCACAAGTCGATTGTACACGTGATATCTGTTAGTTGAGTACGAAATTGGAACGTAGGGGCGGGGGGGGGGGGGTCGTTTCCGGGAGAAGGTGATTGGGTGACATTTAGCAATATTTAGTTCGAGGCAGTTGTTTTGGCTCCAAGTTGAAAAGCTCTCGAGAGAAGTGAGGAGGCGAGATGTTACATAATTAAAACCTCCGACTCATTAAACTGATTCTCATCCTTTTTATCTAAAAAAAAAACCGATTCCCTGAATCCCTAATATCGATTTCCCCCTACCTAAAATCATAACTGACGTACAACTAACTAGTAACTACTGACTTGTGCCCTAGAACAGACACTCTCCCCATTCGCGCCCTTCTATTTGATCCATTTCCGATCGCACACTCACCCTTATTTTCCTATTTCCCCACCCACTAAATGTGAATAAACTGTTGCGAATTTACTCAACAGTCAATGAACACGGGGAGAATGGGAAAATTGCAAAGAAGAGCATGGCGGTTTAGGGCTTAATTTGGTTTCGCAACGAAAAGCGAAACCAGAAGGGTGGCCGTGTGACCCAGTTTAATGTTTGGGCAGAATGCAGAACCACAAACGCATTCCGAGAAGGGGAAATAGAAAGGGTTGAAAGGCGTACTCATACACGTCCTTCTGGCAATAAAATGCCTCAGCGACGCTAACATTAGTTCCCACAGCTCTAACCTAAAAATAATTACTGACAAAATTTCACATCTCGAGAGTGGTCTTAAATGTATCGACGACCTTGAATCTCTCCACCGAAGATCAATATCCAACATCAACTCCCTCATTAGTGATAATAACAAGACGATCGTCAATCGGGTTACTTAGTTGGTCAACGAATCCCTCTTTTTTTTTTTTTTTTTTTTTTTTATTAGACTTCTCTCGGGAGAGGCGAACCTATAGCGTCGAGTGGGCGCCCCGAGATGCCATCAAATAACTGTTGCAGTTCTTTTTGAACAGTTGTAGGTTGTAACGCTCCGGGAACACTCGCGTGGGAAGGGAGTTCCACAGCTTCCCCGCTCTGTAACGGAACGAGTTCTGATACAGGGATGTTCGCGCTGTCGGGAGAATGAACCACAAACGGGTGCGATCCGTCGGATTGTCTTGTGGAGCGCATATAGACCGAATTGCGTGGAACAATGCCAAGAATCTCCGAAGAACAGCACCCGTGATAATATCTGTAGAACAGACAGAGGTCGGCCACGCGCCTTCGATGTGATAGCGACTGTAGTCCCGACGTCAGCGCCGAGTCCCCGATCAGGCGGATCGCTCGTCTTTGTACGCTCTCAAGTAGGTCGAGAGTATGTTTAGGAGCCGAGCTCCAAACATGAGAGCAATATTCGAGCGCGGGTCTAATTTGAGATTTATATAGGAGAAGAAGTTGGGCCGGAGTAAAATATTTCTTGGCTCTAAAAAGATAACTCAGTTTTCCTGAGGCTGATCTGGCGATACCCGATACGTGTTTATGCCATGATACATTCCCACAGACCGTGACGCCAAGCAATCTCAAACTTTCCCCAGCCTCGAGGGCCCGGCCATTCATCATCAGCTGTGGAACCGATGATCCGGTTTTCTTTGTGAATGTTGTATACTGGGTCTTCGTTGCGTTGAAGTCGACAAGATTGGCCTTTCCCCACTGCAGGACTTTATCTAGATCCTGGTTCAGAGAGTCAATCTGTCTACATCTCAGCTGGTGCGACGTTGATGCACCAATCGGCCGATCACTCGAAAAGGAGAAAACAAGCGTACTATCATCCGCAAAACTGAACACTTTGTTATCCGTTGCCTCCAACAAATCATTTATGTGAAGCAAGAACAAGGTTGGAGCCAAAATAGAACCCTGGGGCACCCCGAATTAACAGGATACAGATCCGAACACTCGCCGTCCACAACAACCCGGATCGATCGATTCTCGAGGAAGCTCCTCGTCCAGTCGCAAAGCTGTTGGGAAAGTCCATATGAACGAAGTTTGCTCAGCAATGCCCCGTGCCAGACGCGGTCAAAAGCCTTGGAGATATCTAATGCGACCGCCCTTGACTCACCATGCCGTTCAATCGCAGATGTCCATATATCGGTTATAAGTGTCAAAAGGTCTCCTGTGGACCGCCTGCCACGGAATCCGTATTGACGGTCATTCAGAAGACCGTTGCACTCCAAATACTTAACCAACTCTGTATTGATGACTTTTTCCATTACCTTAGATAAAATAGACAGTAATGCTATCGGACGGTAATTTTGTGGGAGACACTTTTTTCCCGTCTTTGGGATTGGCTGAACTCGAGCGATTTTCCAGCAGGCAGGAAAGGTCCTCCGTGCATAAGATAAGGGGAAGAGTCGGCCAAGAACCGGCGATAGTTCTGGAGCACAGTTCTTAAGGACTATTGCTGGTATTCCGTCGGGGCCTGTTGCCTTCCTACAATCCAGTTCACGTAGAATGCGTTGGATAGTGCGCGGACGAAATCTCACATCCCGTATCGAAGACTGTACCGGCGAGATCACGGGTGGCTGCAAAAGGCCGGGATCGAGGTCTGAATTCGCGGAAAATAAATTCGCGAACACATTAGCTTTATCCTTTGGATTCGTGACTAACGTCCCGCTGTCTGTCACCAACGGAGGGAAAGAGGAGGAAGCAAAGTTACTGCTGACAGCCTTTGCCATTGACCAGAAGGAGCGCGAACCAATTGGGCACCGAAGGAGCTTACTGATCACCCTGTCGTTGTGAGCCTTTTTCGTGGTATCAATCGCCTGGTTGCACACGTTTCTGATTCTAACAAAATTCGTTCTGTTAACATCGGTGGGATTGGAGCGCCATTGCTTAAAAGCTCTATTTTTTGCCGCTGTAATCAGCTCGCATTTTTTGTCAAACCCAGGTTTATCAGACGAACTTCGTTTGATGGAATGTGGAATATACATCTCCATCCCCAGAAGAATAATCTCTGACACCGACTCCGCGCAAGCGTTAACATCGGAGTTTCCGAAGCACATCTCGGACCATGGAAAGGATGCGAAGAAATCTCGCATATCGTCCCAGTTAGCGGCCCCATACTTCCATACATGGCGAAGCTGCCTAGGCCGGTTATTCGCTTGGTATGCAAGTGCTTGCGCGACAGATACCAAGCAGTGATCTGAGTTTCCCAGTGGCGCAGAAACCTCTACGGTATAAATACTCGGTTCGGATGTCAAAAACAGATCCAGGGTGTTCGCATAATCGCCCCGGGCATCCGGTATTCGGGTTAGCTCCCCCACGAGTTGAGTCAAGTTGTGGCTTACAGCAAACATCTCCGCCAGCCTCCCAGCCTCATCGGTTCTGTTAGAATGTAACAACCAGTCGGAATTGTGCACATTAAAATCGCCATGGACAATAATTTCAGAAGCTGGGTGGTTGATCTGTATCCAGTCGACGGTGTATGAAAGATGTTCGAAAAATGCCGCCGGTCGATCGTCATTCGGGGAGCGGTAAAGACAACAAAGAAATTTAACGGAATTCCTCAGTACGACCCTCAACCATATGATGTCCATATTATTGTGTTCCAACGCCTCCATCCTCTGGCAAGCCAGATCGGACCGTGCGAAGACGCAGACACCGCCCTTAAAACGGAATCTCGAATGTAAGTCGTATCCTGAGCAACGAAGATATGTCGAATCAGTTGACGAATCGACCTGGGTCTCAGTTAGGGCAAGGATATCAGGTTTCGTTGTTTGCAAATATTGGTGGACGGCGTTTACATTAGTATTGGTGAAACCGATGCCCCTGATGTTACAAAATGCCGTCACCAGTCGAGCGTGGGCCGAGCCTCGAGAGCTAGCCCGGTTATGCGATGACGAACCTCTCAAAGTTCCATTATTTATCATGATATCTGCATGATGTTCCCCCTGACATAGTCCCCCTCGGAGATCCGAATGGGAGACTAGTTTACCTCCGGAATTCTTTATATCAGAAGACACCATCATGACTTATCCCCGTGTCAGTCCGGGCCGTCAGCCACACATTCGAAACACCGTCGAAGATTTCTCTCGGCGATATCGCGGAATGTACAGCGTGACGGGGTGGTATCTCACCTTGGGACCGACTACCACCTAACCAACCTTTTCTCGAACCGGTCCATCAGCCAAGCTCCGAAAGATGGCCAGGGATTTCTCCCAACCATTTCACGGAGCCTAAAGCTTGATGGGGTGGTATTTCACCGGGCGCACAGGGCGTTGGGACCCCGGCTACCACTCGGCCTTTAGTCGCCTCTTACGACAAGCTGGCCTAGTTGTGAGTATATTCTAACGCCCTACTCACAGGGAGTTAACCAACTCCTTCTGCTTAAATTTTGACATCCAAACTGTCGCCCGTTCGGCAAACCAACTCCCTTTTTGAGAATATTCTCTTCAAGATGAACAGCCTTAGTGATAAGCCAAGTCCCCTCTCTAATTCTAACCGCTTCACCACCCGGCACACCAGACCCTCCTCCTGACCTGCCCGTAATAAATTCCCTTTTAAACACCACATAACTGCTCGTCCTAGACTACAATCTACCCCTATCTCTTGCCCTTTCCCCCTTTCGACCTCAAAACTGGTGTGAAGTATACCAACTTCCACAGATCACACACGATTAATCCCGATAACCCCTCCCATCAAGAAACTTTCCACTCGTCCAGCGAACACAACTCAAGGCCGAATTTTGCGCCACCCCTGTCCACATCCGACCAACTATTGATCCCCTCATACCTCCAACTGTTAAAATCAGACAACAATCCATCAATTCATCTGATAGTCGCTACGCCTTATCTAAACTTAAAAGTAAATTGACCTACGAAAATGTCCGCCTCTATCTTTCGTACCTCCTTGACAAATCTGATTCAGTCTACTATGAAGGTAAAACGAAAACCAGCGTCGCAGTTTTCATTCAGCAGGAAGGCCTACCTACCGACTTTTATAGCCTTCGCAATCTGTCTATGAAATTCCATACAAATTTCAATATGCTCCCACAAATAGTGTCGAAAAATCATTTGGCCTTTCCTCCATATATTCACAAGAAAATGACCTCTTCCAAAAACGGCGTCTTTTTTACCCTTTGAATCTCAATACTCTCCCCTTAACCATCTACTATCAAAATATCAGAGGTCTCCGCTCTTAAGCGGAATAGATTCTGCAAAATGCTCATACCCTCCCTTTCGATATATACCCACTAACCGAAACCAAGCTTATCCCCAGTATTCGCAGTCAAGAACTATTCCCCTCCACCTTTACCGTGTTTTGTGATGACGATGGTATTAGGTGTACAACTTTGCTTCGGTTTTTTTTTCCGAAATTCGAGGCTTTATTGCAAAAAACCGGCTTTGATTGTTTCAGTGGGTTTTAACAACTCATAATACACTACGCCGAGCCGGTCCCACCAAATACCTTGGAACCGTGGATATTCGGTTTGGCCGTCGACGTGGAAGCATGGCCGGAATATCCCCATGATTTTCTGCGCTTGGGATTATCGTAATGAACCCATCTTTCGTCCCCAGTCACAATGCGATGCAGAAATGCAGAAATGAGCCTCAGCCGCAGATTTCTACATATTAAAGCAGAAAATTAAAATCTCCCGCAAATTACGAGAATTTGGCTCGTAAGCTGACATGTTTAATCGAGAATAACTTTATGATGCAGACACAAATCGACTAATATTTCGATGGCGTTATGTTTACAAATCATCATCATCATCGGCACTACAACCGGGAACCGGTCTTGGCCTTATTTAGCAAGTCCTGAGGCTTGTTAAATTTTCCATAATGATTTATTTTTTCTGGGCAAGGTCATTAGTCTTGCGCCAGGGGCTCCCCGGCGGGGAATCGAACCCCGGTCTCCCGGGTGACAGGCGGGTGTACTAACCACTATACTATCGAGGAGCCCTATGTTTACAAATACCTAAGCTTATTGTATGACATCTATGATCTATTTATTTCAACTACCACTTACCGCTACAGCCATACATTGCAAAGCGGAAGCAAAGTTGTACACCTAATATGTGGATTCACCTTGCCGTGGTGTGCTGCTTCCATCCAAAATAAGCTCGTCTCTTATTGCCATCTCTTCTTCTCCCAATCTTGACTATGTCGCAGTAAAAGTTGACCAACGCCCAAAGTTTTTATAAGTCATTTGTCTCTATATACCTCCTTCGAAACGGAACGTGTCATATGAACTAGCAATAGCAGCGGCTAATCACCTAACCGAGTTAAGTATTTCCCTTGACGATATCGTTGTTATTGGCGACTTCAACCTCCGCCATCTCCAATTGACACTGTCAGACGATCAATCCTTTTACACCTCAAACCCCACTAGTACCAAGGAATGTCTCTTTATAGACTGTCTCACCCACTAAGCCTCCGTCAAATAAGTAATGTGGCAAATCATATGGACAGGCAACTTAACCTTGTGTTTACAACGGACCACTATAATTCCTCAGTTGCCCTTAGTCCTCACGCCCGCTCAAGCATCGACAATTACCACCCCACGCTTCTCGTATCCCTTTATCGTGACAGCTTATCCCAAATCTCACCAACCCACGTGAACTTTTCCTACAACTTCCGCAAAGCTAACTTTCGCCTAGTAAATGAGCAGGCAATGGAAAAATGTCGGGAATTTAAGATTCCATTATATTATCTATTTATAGACCTCAAGGCCGCCTACGACAGTATAGCCAGGGTAGAACTATGTAAGGCCATGAGAGAAGTCGGCATTCCAAACAAATTGATACGACTTTGTAGGTTGACCATGACCAACGTAAGTAGTCAAGTAAAAATAGAGGGATTACTGTCCAAACCAATAAACATCTTCAATGGACTGCGACAAGGGGGCGGTTTGGCCTGCCTCGTCTTCAACCTGCCGTTGGAGAAAGCAATCCGCGACTCTGGAATTTCAAATGGAGGGACTATTGTCACCAAGTCCAGCCAGATACTGGCTTACGCAGATGACATCGACATCATCGGTAGAACCGAATCGGCGGTACAGAACTCTTTTACCCAGATCAAGCAGGCGGCAAAAAAACTGGGACTGCACATTAATGAGGGAAAACCTAAGTACATGGTGGCAACTTCTGCGAAGAAAAGACCTAACGTTGGTCAAACTATCAGGGTAGCGGAGCACGAATTTGAAGTAGTGCAATCCTTTAATTACCTTGGATCAATAGCAACACCCGATAACAATATGGAAGAAGAAATACTCAACGGTTGATCAAATCTAACAAAGCCTACTATGGTCTATAATGGCTCTTTGAATCCCGAAATTTATGCAGAAGATTCAAGCTACTACTATACAAGACCATGGTCTTACCAGTACTCATGTATGGATCCGAGACCTGGGTGCACAACAAACGGCCCTCTGAACTCTTAGTTGCGTTCGAGAGGAAGCTCTTAAAAATTGTTGACCCCGTATGTGACGGAGGACGATTCTGGAAACGCTACAACCATGAGTTGTACGCGATCTACCTTGAAGCTTTACAACGTAAATCAACCTCGGTAGACTCTGGTGGGCGGGACACCCAGCTCGAATGAGCAAAGAGCAGCCTGCCTGGAATGTCCTTTGTGGCAGGATGTATGGAAGGCGGCAGCGCGGAAGACCATATCTGCGATGGAGGGATGGCGTAGACCAGGGCACCCAGACCCTGGGAGTACCAAACTGGATGATATCGGCTCGAAATCGGGACCGGTGGAGAGACTTGCTGAATAAGGCCAAGATCGGATCCCGGTTGTAGTGCCGATGATGTTGATGATGATTTTTGCCGATTAAATAAAAACTAAATATTCAAGGTAGACATTATAAGTATCTAACGCATCTCATTTATTTATTCCCTAACTGCAGTCTACTTTCTGTTGCTCTCCATATGCATGAAACATTATTTTTGTCGATGAAATAAGAACTAAATTTTTAATTTAAACATTAATATTTACCTAATACTTCTCTTAGTCGTTCCATAGCTTCTTCGGAATTGCTTATCAGCTCCAGAGCTAGCTTCAGTTTCACATTAGCTCGTTCAACCAAAGGCTGTAGTATCTGATTAGTGTTTAGTTCCTCGACATATCGCCTATGGATCATCGATAAGATGTTAACAAATTTCTTGACTCTAGCAGCATCTCTTAAATTTTTGGTATTTATTAAATTTTGAACGGTCTGAAAGATAAGTAAAAATTACAGCAACACAAAAACAAACTCAGGTAATAGACGGAAGATGTATATACCTTATTGGCGGATATCCAAAAGTTATCATTTAAATCGTTAACCAAATCGACATCCCTGTCTGGAATTGAATCGTGTGATGGAGCCTCGATTATCATGGAGACTGGCTCCTTTTTCTTCTTCCCCTTCCCCTTTCCCTTTTTCGGTGCCATGGTTTATGATTATTTTTGTAAAATATTGTTTATCAAAAATATATTCGATTACGCACGACCGACTGACGTTTCCTCAAATGACATGTAGAAGAAGAAAATATTTTGTTTTACTATTTGAAGTATTCATAGTGTAAAGTAAGAATATTATATTTGTTTGTTATTTATTTAATACTTTGTGTGTTCAACAAGCGTTGAACACACCTTCCACTAACACCGGGTTCTTCTTGTGTTGTGGGCTGGCGTCAGGAACAATGCGGTCTCCTGACGTGCACGTTGGTTGGGCGTTGTTGGACTTCGCCGACCGATGAATGTCGTGTTCACAAACACGAGGGACTTGATGTGCCAGATCAATGGCGGCCGCAGCAAGGATGCCTAACAAATTTGCTATTAAGCTGAATAAAGTCAACTGAATACCTGAAATAATTGTCCCTTGGGACAAAAGAACTCGTATTGGATATGTTTTGTTCTTAAATTATTTCCTTTATTTAATTTATTTCTTTGATTTCTGGAGATTACAATGTTGATGACCGGGATCGACAAAAGCTAACGAAAAGAATAATAACATAAAGATGGTTGTCAAGTGACAACCAACAGAATTCATAAATGTCAGCTGATTGCTGACATTGTTAAAGGTGATGCCACAAATTTAAATATTGCGAATTCGCCGGTTGTTTCGAATGCGAATCCGCAACATTCCGCCCGCCTTCACCAATCATTGGCGAATGGTCTGGTTCCAGGGGATGGTCATCAGAACCAGGGACGGTAGGTTCCTCTTCCAGTGGGAGGATACTTATTTTTGTGATGGGTCGGATGAGTGTGCCCGCAGGGGATGATGGTCCATTAAGCTCACTCCGTCTAGACAACCAGTGGTGATAACGGGTGTTGTCCTTGAAGTCTTTAGGCGGCCAGGCTGCAGTCTCGGATGCGATCGGACGGTCGGCTTTGAGGGTGTGCCTTGCCTCAACAAACTTTGTAGCCTCCTCCCGATATATCTCCTCGGCCTGACCGATGAATCCGTCCACGAAGTAGCGGTGGCCGCTGGTCATCTCTGGACTGGCCAGACGTTTTATCTCTTCATGTTGTTCCGCCAATGTAGCTGTCATGTTTGACTTCGCTGACATTGCTCTGCGCTCTGGGCTGTGAGCTAACTGTTATCACGAACTTGATAACGGTGGGTCTTTCCATCTGGATTCTGGTGTGTCCCGCGACCTTTTTATATGCTGCGAGCGGCAGCAGTTCAATAGACGGCGGTCGGTCCTTAAGCTGGACCCTCCAGTTGCGAACTGGGCATCGGTTTGATCCACAGATGGATCCCTGGCAGTGGTCACGAACTGGGCGGCGGACTGCACGGCTATTGCGTCGTGAACGTGGCGGTGGTATGGATCCACAATCGGAATGCTCGTATTGGAGCGATGGTCCGTTGTCTCTATAACTATCGCAGCTAATCTGAGTTGGTTTTTGAATCTGCTAATGATTTGTTTTATAAATCTATCATTTCAATCCAGAAGTGGGGAAAGCTTTGTACAAGTTGAACTTACCTTACTCAACTTACGTGACTTAAATTATCTGCAACTCGTTCGTCCCTTTTGGAACAGTATGATGCAACGCCGTGGTGAACTTCGATATGTCTGCTATTAATTGTGAGTGGCTGGAGGCTGGGCAAAATGTGATTCTTTTCGGTTGCGCAAACTGGGCGGCGATATGATAGCTGCAAACTGGCAGCAGTGGAATGGATCCACAGACTGGATCCGGCTCGAAGGACCAAATTGTGTGTTCAACAAGCGTTGAACACACCCTCCACTAACACCGGGTTCTTCTTGTGTTGTGGGCTGGCATCAAGAACAATGCGGTCTCCTGACGTGCGCGTTGGTTGGGCGTTGTTGGACTTCGCCGACCGATGAGTGTCGTGTTCACAAACACGAGGGACTTGATGTGCCAGATCAATGGCGGCCGCAGCAAGGATGCCTAACAAATTTGCTATTAAGCTGAATAAAGTCAACTGAATACCTGAAATAATTGTCCCTTGGGACAAAAGAACTCGTGTTGGATATGTTTTGTTCTTAAATTATTTCCTTTATTAAATTTATTCCTTTGATTTCTGGAGATTACAAAGTTGATGACCGGGATCGACAAAAGCTAACGAAAAGAATAATAACATAAAGATGGTTGTCAAGTGACAACCAACAGAATTCATAAATGTCAGCTGATTGCTGACATTGTTAAAGGTGATGCCACAAATTTAAATATTGCGAATTCGCCGGTTGTTTCGAATGCGAATCCGCAACAACTTTATTTGCTTTATATTCAGAATACGGGCATTTTGATTTACCGGATGTTGTCAGAATGACAGCGGACCACAAAAGTAAACATCCCACGCAATTATTAATAATTAATAATAAATAATAATCGAAAGGCAATAACAAAATCACTTGGATGTGGCACAAGTCAAAAATTAAGGGAAAACATCTCGCGGTAGAATCACTTTCAATAAAGTTAAGGGTAACCCAAAGCCACATAGTCTTATCAATTTATCGCTGAAGATGATTTTTGGAGAAGTTCAAGATCAAACAGATTTTTAAAGCCCTACCGGAGAAGGTGAAGCAGCCTCCGTTGATGACAAATATTTTTTATTTTGTAGGGATGTAGGTCAAGATGTTTATGCAAAATTCGCTGCAATGTAGTTTGAGATATTCCCAAATTGCTGTAGACGGTGTGAAATCGACTGACTTGCCTCTTTTTTGAACGGAAGCACTTACGGTTACCATATTTTTAATGCTTCGTCTGATGCGTTGTCTCACTGATACAGGGACATCCAATAGTAAACGATTTGACTAAAATGTATCGACTATAGCACGTACAGCGCCGTTATGACCGAAATATGAGGTAAACGCTCTCAAAATTGCAACTACCGACTTTCTGCCGTAATTTTTAATAATTTCCAATCGTTGTTCATTCGTGAACTTTGATATGATTAAAATGTAAACCTTGACTGACATTATTGACAGGCCCTGAAAAAAATTTAAGGGCGTGTTTGTGGGGGTTCTTTAAGGCTCGCCCGAAGAACCACCCATCGTCCTAACCCAACTTCCCTTCCCCAACCGTGCTATACTGTACCCCACCAAAGCCTCTTACCTGGACATGAGCAGTACAAAGCTCTCTTCAACAATTTCTCACCTGAAAAATAAGCCCACGGCAATATCATCATACGAAAACATACACCAATCCTCCTGTGTCTTCTTGTTCCAACAATCCGTTAGTCCAAGAAGACACGTCGGGCAACTTGCTAGCTTGCACATCTGCAAGCCAAACTTCCGATGGATGATCGCCTAAGCCGATAACCGATCATCGAGCTGAACACGACCATAATTGTTGTTCAAACAATCAAATCAACGGCCGTGTCCCACAATCCGTTTCTAAACCAAACACACAGTAATCTCACTGTGTTTATGTTTTCCTACCATCCGTTGGTCCATAGCCACCCTGGGTAAGTGGTACTCTTGCACATTTGAAAGTCAAATTTCCTATGATCGGCCGCCTAACCGACAACCGATCATGGTATTGGACACGATCATGATTGTTTGAATAACAGGTCCCGCGGTATATTTCCGTAAAACAAACATGCACCCATCCATCCTAGTCCCTTGCCATTGTGGGCGAAGTTTCTGTTGACTTAACGCGAACAGAAAAATCGATCCTCTTTCGTTTATGATGGCAATACAGCTAGCCTCCGTTCACGATCATATCTATTGGATCAGCTGCGTATTTGGATTTTCTTTTGTGCACCCTTCACATCGTCGTTTGTCCTGGCGTCGTTTTTCCTGGCTTCCAGCGAATCAACCAGACCTGTACGGTCACCAGGGAAAATCTCCCAACAAAACTCCAATTGAACGTTCGTTGGTCGTCACCAAAGAAGATCCGCTTTGCTCCTCCCATATCGGTGGAAATCCACCACCGTCGCGACTGGTTGTATGTTTTAGGCAACAACCAGGAGTCCGATTTTTACCGTTCATCGCAGACATTTTCAAAGTCGTCGCGATCAGAGTCGAAGCGTGTTTGTCCTTTATTTTTAATCGATCAGCGGTCAGGAGTTCGAGTGTGTTTACGCGAAGGAGTCCGATTTTTACCGTCCATCGGGGCAGATATTTTCAAAGTCGTCGCGATCAGAGTCGAAGCGAGTTTGTCTTTTATATTTAATCGATCAGCGGTCAGGAGTTCGAGTGTGTTCACGCGAAGGAGTCAGATACTCTACTTCAAATAATTAACTGTAACTGAACAAAACGTAAAATAGGATATAGTGCAAGTTACGCATTAGTTAAATAAATAATTAAAACGAGTTCAATGTGAAATCTACTTCAAATAATTAAACTGTATCTGTGAGATATGTTCACCAGTAATCAAGAAAAATAAAGACCTAATATTCAGCAAGACAACCTCACCATCGTTTTATTGTTTTGACACTTTTCCTTCATAGCTCCTCTTGTGTGTTTGGTGATTTGCCTTTCCCTCAGTGGGTATTTTCCGAATCCGTTCCCCGTGCCGGTGGACAAGTTGAAACCACCACAGTTCTCCCTCACGAAATAACCTACTCCGCCTGAAGCATACCCGTCGTTCGTCTCAGCAGCAAACTTGTAACCTGGCAAGGTATAATCACATATCCCAAAGTCATAGATCCAAATTTCAGAACCAAAAATTTAATTAGGGACGCGAGCAAATGGGACAGAGATGGAAAATTAGTTCTCATACTTCTGATATTCTGGTGTACAATAAAAAGAGTACCACTACAAAGGAATTTGATAGAAAGAACATTATCACTATAATTGGAAGGGGAAAAATCATCGATCATTTCTAAATCAAAATTCAGTATTGTAATTATAAAATAGCCTCACACTAAATGCGTGCAAGATCATTAAACGATTTTATTGACATGGCCCCAACCTAACTAAAATTTGGTCGAGTTTGCACCACACACATTTTCTACGTTGCTGTTTTACTACGTCCTTCGTCTTCTTTAGTAGAGCATACGTGTATCTAGTGAGGGAATGGTTGATATAAATACCTGCATTCTGGTGGGTGATTTCTTCATGTCCATGTGTTATATGCATGCCAATCGTCTGTGTGTTCAAATTGTTTTTTTTGTTACTCTTATTACTACTACTATTTATTGGCCTGTAAGAACCCGGAAGTTCATGACCTCACCGACTCGGCTCCGCCATCGTTCCCTGTCCTGTGCACTCTCCTTCCACGCTTGACCATCTGTTCCGATCCCCTCAAGGTCAAACCTTACATTGTCCTCCTATCTCCGTCGCGACAGTCCTGTCGGTTTCTTTCCCGTTGGTCTACCGTCAAGAATTCTACACACGGGCCTATCGTTGCCCATTCGCGCCACATGTCCGGCCCATCTTAATCTTCGCGACCTGATTACTGTTGTAGGAAAACTCTTCGTCATGTGCCGGCATTGGTACAGGTTCACAAAGATTTCCTAACAAGTTCACTGCCAGTCATTGTTCGCGTCTAATTGAATTGTCACTTCACTAAATGGGATGAGTTCTTTTGCCAAGAAACTCCGTACATTAGCCACGTGTATACTTTCGTATAGCAGATCTTGTCACTATATGCTGTAATTTACTTGTCAACGCACTAAATAATCCTTACAGATTCGCTCCATTGTCCTATCGCTCACTGCAACCGTTCCCAGCAAAGAAAAAAAAACAAATGAAAAACTGTTTTGTGGCTGGTGATCACCGCTTTTATTTTAACGTATTTTTATTGTTTTTTTTTTACTGTTTATTGTCTTATTGTACTTAAGCTGTGGGGCTTTTCAGGGCGCGAAAAGCCACGCATCGCTCGAACCCCACCATCAGCAAATACAGCTTACCTGAGAGTTGAGTTTCTGGCACGATTACACAATCTTGCCATGGCATTACCTGCCAACCAATTTGCTGAAATCAATTCGGTTATCCCCACGGTTAACCGACATGCATACCCCATAGGCAGTTTACCTTTTTAAGGGCTGTTCCAAGCCCCCTTCAAGCGGTCATATCTGGAAACATAATTCATGACAAGATTATCATCTTACCATGACATCAATCCAGCATCAACCGAGCTTCCTCGACTGAACAATGGACGGGCACATGTCCACCAACTCACGCCAACCTTTCCGTGCGTTATCTTATTATCCGCCCATTGTCCAAGAAGACATTCCGGGCTGCTTGCCGGCTTGCACATTTGCAAGCCGGATTTCCAACGGCATGTCGTATAATCTATTTTCCCAAAAGAAGAGAGGATCAAATTAAACACTGGCCTTCAAGTGAGCATATTTGTTTGCTTATCAGCATGACTGATTTTACGGTCCCTTGCCGTATCTGGGAACGATCACCAGCATCGGTCATGACCAAGAATGTTTACCTAAGCAACGAGTAGCCACGATTCTCGCGCTGGCTATCGAAACGGTTTTCGTTTACACAAAGTAAACCCCAAGTAAATACTTTCGCCTGACGGCAACATCCCTGGGATTAACATACCCTAAAACAATATGCACCCAAACATCGAATTGAACATGACCGAAATGTGTTTACTTTAAGTAAACTAGCAACGGTCACATCCCATGTTTAGTTCGCTAACCCAAAACCAATTCCTGCTTTCGGCAAGAGTTTTATTGACTCACGTCAATCAAGGAATCTATCCCTTGCGGATGGCGGCAGTATATCCTGCCCATACATGGAGCAACAGTTTTGACCTGCGACATGCTTTTCTTTCTTCCCTTTCGTCTTACCTTCGCCATGGTACGTCATGCCCTTGCCTTCCAGGGTGGATCTTGCCAATTTTCTTGGACGATGTTCATGCAAACCGTCCAATGGAATCCAAGCGCTGATTGGCTACCCTTCGGCGGGGAATCCATTAGAATCGGTTTTGTTGGATGTCGGTGAACAGACATCTGATAGTCAGATTTGAGCTACCGAGCCAGAGGGACGTCACGTGAGGGCAGCCGTAAAAGTCGCGTTTTTTATTAGTCATTAAAAATAGTCGTAATACACCTCGAGCAAGGCGATGCAACAAATCAATTGGATAAGTGTCATGTGTGAAAAGTTAGTCGGTTGACCTTTTAAATTAACTTTAGTTGGCCTTACGGTTTATTTAAACTTAAATTAATGTGGACATAAATAGAAGAAATCATACATAACAAGAAGCTATCAGTAAAATTTAAAGACACCGTCGAAGTTATAGTTTTGTATTCGTGAAATTAATTATCAATAAAGATTAACTCTAGGTGACAACTACAGCGTTTTATTTCACTGGCTTCTGGTGACTGTGTGTTTTATTTCAAGCTTTTGTGTGCGGAAAACAGCGCTCGGTCTAGCAACATACAGAGAGCAATCCGTGGTCTTTGTACAGAATCCTCGTCCGTGCTGACGCCCAGGTACATAAATACCCACAAAGCACTAAAACTTTTCCACAAGCATGTTTACTAGTTATTTAGTGAATATTGACGTTAATGTATATTAAAACGGAAGATATCGAAACGCGAATTCAAATTTGGTGATTGAAAGAAGACTCGCCGAGCGTTGCATTCCGACTTTGCATTCAACCCTCAGTTCGAGGTGAGATTGGTGGAAGAGAGAGAACATTTCTCTCTATGGTGTGGTAAGAAGGAAATGAAGAGAGGAATTTAAACAAAGGAAAAATCGACCAATGGCATCGTGTGTGATGAGGAGTGCAGCTGAGCAAAAACGCTGCAACTCACCAGGTGCTAATGGATTTGGAATACACAATGGAAATTGTATATCGGATCTTTGGTCGACGGGAAAAAACCGAGTTCTTTGTCTGCATTTGTATATGCTGAAGAATTCGTTTGGTGGCTAAGGACGAAGTTGATGATTGTTTGTCGGTTGGACAAACAGATCATGTAATTGGTCTTGCAGCTAAGTTACCAAGCTGTTTGGCGTTGCTTTGTTGTTGGACAAAAGGGTCGCCAACCAATGCGCATGTAAGGCTGGGATTTGCTTGGCAAACAAGGGTGCCGAATAGTTTTTGAATTTATGATGCCCGTATGATGTAAAGAATTCTTTTCAGGGAATTTAGGAAATGCATTGGATGCATGAATGAAAGAATTCTTTGTAGTGTATGTTAGGGTATGCATTAGATAACCTTGATGCGTGAAGCTTTTGCAGGTGCTAATGCAAAATATGGTAGTCTTTGTCTTGCGATTGAGTCGTAGGCTTTTTTGAAGTCAACGAACAGTTGGTGGACTGTCTCTACGTATTCACACTTCTTTTCCAGCAGTTGTCTCATTGTGTACATTTGGTCGCTTCTTGACCGGTTCCTACGGAATCCGCATTGGTAGTCTCCCAATATGTCTTTTGCGTACGGTGTGATTCTCGCCAGTATGGCGTTTATTAGTATTTTGTATGTGGTTGGGAGCAATGATATTCCTCTGTAGTTTTCGCAGTCAGATCTGTCGTCTTTTTTGAAAATGGGGACGACTATTGAGGTTTTCCATTCTTCCGGAGTGATTTCCTTATCCCATATTGTTTTGATGAGCTGGTGGATCTTTCGAGCGGTCGCCTCCCCACCATGCTTCATAAGCTCTGCCGGTATGCAGTCGACTCCGGGAGCCTTGTTCTTTTTCAATCGATTTATTGCATCTACAGCTTCGTTGAAAGAGGGCTCTGGGCTCTGAGGCTCGGCTGTATGTACGTCTGGTGCGTTTATTTGTGGTTTTTTGGGTGCGCACATTGAGCAATTTTCAAAATACTGCTTCCATCTTGTCACGATATTGTTTGTTTCTGTGACCAGACAACCGATTGTGTCTCGAATTATGTTGGCTCTCTGGAATTTATGCCGGCATACATATCTCTGATATTCTTTGCTCTGGCATTTTCTAGGATTTTTTCGCGTTTGAAGAGTCTCATCGTCTCGGTCGCGTATCTTTCTGTGTTGACTTCATCATATCTTTGGAAGTGGATCACTCCGAGGCGTTTACGTTTTTCTTAAATACTAATAACTTTTGGGTTGTTTGTTTCTGATCCATGTCCATATAGTGTCCACAATATTGGCTTCCTCTTCCTCATTGCTCCCATTCTCGAGGATGCTAAATCTATTCGTTATTTCGTCTTGATATGCAGCCCTTTTGTGCAGGCCTTTCAGTTTATCAATGTCGAACTTATTGCTCGTCTCCCGTGGCTGAACATGTAGGTTTGCTGTGAGCCGACTCCTGATTTTGCCCATCACTAGAAGATGATCGGAGTCGCAATCTGCTCCTCTATATATATAACATATCACAACAACGGATAATAACCCTGTTTACGTAAAGCACTATAGATTTCCAAATGCGCATTTACACGAAAGAAAGGATCAAGTCCCAGACCAATTAAAAATGATGTAATAGAACTCTCTGTTAGTCCATATAATTCTGCACTTCTCATAGTTCCAAAAAAAAAAAGTAGCGGACAGACCAAATGGAGGTTAGTAATAGATTTCAGGTCGTTCAACAAAAAGATAGTAGATGATAAGTTTCCACGGACTAGATTACATGATGTGCTAGACAGGTTAGGAAACGCAAAGTATTTCTCTACATTGGATATGACGAGTTGATTTCACCAGATACCTTTACTTCTCAGTTGACTATTGTGGGGTGCGGTTCAGTCTGACCTCGTAAAAATATTACTATAAGTAAACGTACATTTATTCGTTATTTTAAAATGAACTGTTCTGTGTGTAAACAAAAAATTGACCGGAGTTGTGTTACAAAAATTAAGTGCAGTGTATGCAAACATTTCTACCATCTGGCATGTGTAAATATGTCTGCAGATGTGGGAACGTACTTCCAAAACAATACAATACAATATAAATCTGAAGGATGTGAATCGACGAAGCGTCTGTCGCAACATATGCCAACAAAGACAACACATAAGCCGTAAACAAACGAATCCAGAGCTGTGAACATCAAATCTCCAGAGGTGAATGAACGGACACATAGCAATGAAGATCATTATACGCTACAGAACATATTTGACAAGCTTGCTAAATTGGAGGAAATTAACCACCAGTTCCTGGTTGGGCGTTGTTGGACTTCGCCGACCGATGAGTGTCGTGTTCACAAACACGAGGGACTTGATGTGCCAGATCAATGGCGGCCGCAGCAAGGATGCCTAACAAATTTGCTATTAAGCTGAATAAAGTCAACTGAATACCTGAAATAATTGTCCCTTGGGACAAAAGAACTCGTGTTGGATATGTTTTGTTCTTAAATTATTTCCTTTATTAAATTTATTCCTTTGATTTCTGGAGATTACAAAGTTGATGACCGGGATCGACAAAAGCTAACGAAAAGAATAATAACATAAAGATGGTTGTCAAGTGACAACCAACAGAATTCATAAATGTCAGCTGATTGCTGACATTGTTAAAGGTGATGCCACAAATTTAAATATTGCGAATTCGCCGGTTGTTTCGAATGCGAATCCGCAACAACTTTATTTGCTTTATATTCAGAATACGGGCATTTTGATTTACCGGATGTTGTCAGAATGACAGCGGACCACAAAAGTAAACATCCCACGCAATTATTAATAATTAATAATAAATAATAATCGAAAGGCAATAACAAAATCACTTGGATGTGGCACAAGTCAAAAATTAAGGGAAAACATCTCGCGGTAGAATCACTTTCAATAAAGTTAAGGGTAACCCAAAGCCACATAGTCTTATCAATTTATCGCTGAAGATGATTTTTGGAGAAGTTCAAGATCAAACAGATTTTTAAAGCCCTACCGGAGAAGGTGAAGCAGCCTCCGTTGATGACAAATATTTTTTATTTTGTAGGGATGTAGGTCAAGATGTTTATGCAAAATTCGCTGCAATGTAGTTTGAGATATTCCCAAATTGCTGTAGACGGTGTGAAATCGACTGACTTGCCTCTTTTTTGAACGGAAGCACTTACGGTTACCATATTTTTAATGCTTCGTCTGATGCGTTGTCTCACTGATACAGGGACATCCAATAGTAAACGATTTGACTAAAATGTATCGACTATAGCACGTACAGCGCCGTTATGACCGAAATATGAGGTAAACGCTCTCAAAATTGCAACTACCGACTTTCTGCCGTAATTTTTAATAATTTCCAATCGTTGTTCATTCGTGAACTTTGATATGATTAAAATGTAAACCTTGACTGACATTATTGACAGGCCCTGAAAAAAATTTAAGGGCGTGTTTGTGGGGGTTCTTTAAGGCTCGCCCGAAGAACCACCCATCGTCCTAACCCAACTTCCCTTCCCCAACCGTGCTATACTGTACCCCACCAAAGCCTCTTACCTGGACATGAGCAGTACAAAGCTCTCTTCAACAATTTCTCACCTGAAAAATAAGCCCACGGCAATATCATCATACGAAAACATACACCAATCCTCCTGTGTCTTCTTGTTCCAACAATCCGTTAGTCCAAGAAGACACGTCGGGCAACTTGCTAGCTTGCACATCTGCAAGCCAAACTTCCGATGGATGATCGCCTAAGCCGATAACCGATCATCGAGCTGAACACGACCATAATTGTTGTTCAAACAATCAAATCAACGGCCGTGTCCCACAATCCGTTTCTAAACCAAACACACAGTAATCTCACTGTGTTTATGTTTTCCTACCATCCGTTGGTCCATAGCCACCCTGGGTAAGTGGTACTCTTGCACATTTGAAAGTCAAATTTCCTATGATCGGCCGCCTAACCGACAACCGATCATGGTATTGGACACGATCATGATTGTTTGAATAACAGGTCCCGCGGTATATTTCCGTAAAACAAACATGCACCCATCCACCCTAGTCCCTTGCCATTGTGGGCGAAGTTTCTGTTGACTTAACGCGAACAGAAAAATCGATCCTCTTTCGTTTATGATGGCAATACAGCTAGCCTCCGTTCACGATCATATCTATTGGATCAGCTGCGTATTTGGATTTTCTTTTGTGCACCCTTCACATCGTCGTTTGTCCTGGCGTCGTTTTTCCTGGCTTCCAGCGAATCAACCAGACCTGTACGGTCACCAGGGAAAATCTCCCAACAAAACTCCAATTGAACGTTCGTTGGTCGTCACCAAAGAAGATCCGCTTTGTCCTCCCATATCGGTGGAAATCCACCACCGTCGCGACTGGTTGTATGTTTTAGGCAACAACCAGGAGTCCGATTTTTACCGTTCATCGCAGACATTTTCAAAGTCGTCGCGATCAGAGTCGAAGCGTGTTTGTCCTTTATTTTTAATCGATCAGCGGTCAGGAGTTCGAGTGTGTTTACGCGAAGGAGTCCGATTTTTACCGTCCATCGGGGCAGATATTTTCAAAGTCGTCGCGATCAGAGTCGAAGCGAGTTTGTCTTTTATATTTAATCGATCAGCGGTCAGGAGTTCGAGTGTGTTCACGCGAAGGAGTCAGATACTCTACTTCAAATAATTAACTGTAACTGAACAAAACGTAAAATAGGATATAGTGCAAGTTACGCATTAGTTAAATAAATAATTAAAACGAGTTCAATGTGAAATCTACTTCAAATAATTAAACTGTATCTGTGAGATATGTTCACCAGTAATCAAGAAAAATAAAGACCTAATATTCAGCAAGACAACCTCACCATCGTTTTATTGTTTTGACACTTTTCCTTCATAGCTCCTCTTGTGTGTTTGGTGATTTGCCTTTCCCTCAGTGGGTATTTTCCGAATCCGTTCCCCGTGCCGGTGGACAAGTTGAAACCACCACAGTTCTCCCTCACGAAATAACCTACTCCGCCTGAAGCATACCCGTCGTTCGTCTCAGCAGCAAACTTGTAACCTGGCAAGGTATAATCACATATCCCAAAGTCATAGATCCAAATTTCAGAACCAAAAATTTAATTAGGGACGCGAGCAAATGGGACAGAGATGGAAAATTAGTTCTCATACTTCTGATATTCTGGTGTACAATAAAAAGAGTACCACTACAAAGGAATTTGATAGAAAGAACATTATCACTATAATTGGAAGGGGAAAAATCATCGATCATTTCTAAATCAAAATTCAGTATTGTAATTATAAAATAGCCTCACACTAAATGCGTGCAAGATCATTAAACGATTTTATTGACATGGCCCCAACCTAACTAAAATTTGGTCGAGTTTGCACCACACACATTTTCTACGTTGCTGTTTTACTACGTCCTTCGTCTTCTTTAGTAGAGCATACGTGTATCTAGTGAGGGAATGGTTGATATAAATACCTGCATTCTGGTGGGTGATTTCTTCATGTCCATGTGTTATATGCATGCCAATCGTCTGTGTGTTCAAATTGTTTTTTTTGTTACTCTTATTACTACTACTATTTATTGGCCTGTAAGAACCCGGAAGTTCATGACCTCACCGACTCGGCTCCGCCATCGTTCCCTGTCCTGTGCACTCTCCTTCCACGCTTGACCATCTGTTCCGATCCCCTCAAGGTCAAACCTTACATTGTCCTCCTATCTCCGTCGCGACAGTCCTGTCGGTTTCTTTCCCGTTGGTCTACCGTCAAGAATTCTACACACGGGCCTATCGTTGCCCATTCGCGCCACATGTCCGGCCCATCTTAATCTTCGCGACCTGATTACTGTTGTAGGAAAACTCTTCGTCATGTGCCGGCATTGGTACAGGTTCACAAAGATTTCCTAACAAGTTCACTGCCAGTCATTGTTCGCGTCTAATTGAATTGTCACTTCACTAAATGGGATGAGTTCTTTTGCCAAGAAACTCCGTACATTAGCCACGTGTATACTTTCGTATAGCAGATCTTGTCACTATATGCTGTAATTTACTTGTCAACGCACTAAATAATCCTTACAGATTCGCTCCATTGTCCTATCGCTCACTGCAACCGTTCCCAGCAAAGAAAAAAAAACAAATGAAAAACTGTTTTGTGGCTGGTGATCACCGCTTTTATTTTAACGTATTTTTATTGTTTTTTTTTTTACTGTTTATTGTCTTATTGTACTTAAGCTGTGGGGCTTTTCAGGGCGCGAAAAGCCACGCATCGCTCGAACCCCACCATCAGCAAATACAGCTTACCTGAGAGTTGAGTTTCTGGCACGATTACACAATCTTGCCATGGCATTACCTGCCAACCAATTTGCTGAAATCAATTCGGTTATCCCCACGGTTAACCGACATGCATACCCCATAGGCAGTTTACCTTTTTAAGGGCTGTTCCAAGCCCCCTTCAAGCGGTCATATCTGGAAACATAATTCATGACAAGATTATCATCTTACCATGACATCAATCCAGCATCAACCGAGCTTCCTCGACTGAACAATGGACGGGCACATGTCCACCAACTCACGCCAACCTTTCCGTGCGTTATCTTATTATCCGCCCATTGTCCAAGAAGACATTCCGGGCTGCTTGCCGGCTTGCACATTTGCAAGCCGGATTTCCAACGGCATGTCGTATAATCTATTTTCCCAAAAGAAGAGAGGATCAAATTAAACACTGGCCTTCAAGTGAGCATATTTGTTTGCTTATCAGCATGACTGATTTTACGGTCCCTTGCCGTATCTGGGAACGATCACCAGCATCGGTCATGACCAAGAATGTTTACCTAAGCAACGAGTAGCCACGATTCTCGCGCTGGCTATCGAAACGGTTTTCGTTTACACAAAGTAAACCCCAAGTAAATACTTTCGCCTGACGGCAACATCCCTGGGATTAACATACCCTAAAACAATATGCACCCAAACATCGAATTGAACATGACCGAAATGTGTTTACTTTAAGTAAACTAGCAACGGTCACATCCCATGTTTAGTTCGCTAACCCAAAACCAATTCCTGCTTTCGGCAAGAGTTTTATTGACTCACGTCAATCAAGGAATCTATCCCTTGCGGATGGCGGCAGTATATCCTGCCCATACATGGAGCAACAGTTTTGACCTGCGACATGCTTTTCTTTCTTCCCTTTCGTCTTACCTTCGCCATGGTACGTCATGCCCTTGCCTTCCAGGGTGGATCTTGCCAATTTTCTTGGACGATGTTCATGCAAACCGTCCAATGGAATCCAAGCGCTGATTGGCTACCCTTCGGCGGGGAATCCATTAGAATCGGTTTTGTTGGATGTCGGTGAACAGACATCTGATAGTCAGATTTGAGCTACCGAGCCAGAGGGACGTCACGTGAGGGCAGCCGTAAAAGTCGCGTTTTTTATTAGTCATTAAAAATAGTCGTAATACACCTCGAGCAAGGCGATGCAACAAATCAATTGGATAAGTGTCATGTGTGAAAAGTTAGTCGGTTGACCTTTTAAATTAACTTTAGTTGGCCTTACGGTTTATTTAAACTTAAATTAATGTGGACATAAATAGAAGAAATCATACATAACAAGAAGCTATCAGTAAAATTTAAAGACACCGTCGAAGTTATAGTTTTGTATTCGTGAAATTAATTATCAATAAAGATTAACTCTAGGTGACAACTACAGCGTTTTATTTCACTGGCTTCTGGTGACTGTGTGTTTTATTTCAAGCTTTTGTGTGCGGAAAACAGCGCTCGGTCTAGCAACATACAGAGAGCAATCCGTGGTCTTTGTACAGAATCCTCGTCCGTGCTGACGCCCAGGTACATAAATACCCACAAAGCACTAAAACTTTTCCACAAGCATGTTTACTAGTTATTTAGTGAATATTGACGTTAATGTATATTAAAACGGAAGATATCGAAACGCGAATTCAAATTTGGTGATTGAAAGAAGACTCGCCGAGCGTTGCATTCCGACTTTGCATTCAACCCTCAGTTCGAGGTGAGATTGGTGGAAGAGAGAGAACATTTCTCTCTATGGTGTGGTAAGAAGGAAATGAAGAGAGGAATTTAAACAAAGGAAAAATCGACCAATGGCATCGTGTGTGATGAGGAGTGCAGCTGAGCAAAAACGCTGCAACTCACCAGGTGCTAATAGATTTGGAATACACAATGGAAATTGTATATCGGATCTTTGGTCGACGGGAAAAAACCGAGTTCTTTGTCTGCATTTGTATATGCTGAAGAATTCGTTTGGTGGCTAAGGACGAAGTTGATGATTGTTTGTCGGTTGGACAAACAGATCATGTAATTGGTCTTGCAGCTAAGTTACCAAGCTGTTTGGCGTTGCTTTGTTGTTGGACAAAAGGGTCGCCAACCAATGCGCATGTAAGGCTGGGATTTGCTTGGCAAACAAGGGTGCCGAATAGTTTTTGAATTTATGATGCCCGTATGATGTAAAGAATTCTTTTCAGGGAATTTAGGAAATGCATTGGATGCATGAATGAAAGAATTCTTTGTAGTGTATGTTAGGGTATGCATTAGATAACCTTGATGCGTGAAGCTTTTGCAGGTGCTAATGCAAAATATGGTAGTCTTTGTCTTGCGATTGAGTCGTAGGCTTTTTTGAAGTCAACGAACAGTTGGTGGACTGTCTCTACGTATTCACACTTCTTTTCCAGCAGTTGTCTCATTGTGTACATTTGGTCGCTTCTTGACCGGTTCCTACGGAATCCGCATTGGTAGTCTCCCAATATGTCTTTTGCGTACGGTGTGATTCTCGCCAGTATGGCGTTTATTAGTATTTTGTATGTGGTTGGGAGCAATGATATTCCTCTGTAGTTTTCGCAGTCAGATCTGTCGTCTTTTTTGAAAATGGGGACGACTATTGAGGTTTTCCATTCTTCCGGAGTGATTTCCTTATCCCATATTGTTTTGATGAGCTGGTGGATCTTTCGAGCGGTCGCCTCCCCACCATGCTTCATAAGCTCTGCCGGTATGCAGTCGACTCCGGGAGCCTTGTTCTTTTTCAATCGATTTATTGCATCTACAGCTTCGTTGAAAGAGGGCTCTGGGCTCTGAGGCTCGGCTGTATGTACGTCTGGTGCGTTTATTTGTGGTTTTTTGGGTGCGCACATTGAGCAATTTTCAAAATACTGCTTCCATCTTGTCACGATATTGTTTGTTTCTGTGACCAGACAACCGATTGTGTCTCGAATTATGTTGGCTCTCTGGAATTTATGCCGGCATACATATCTCTGATATTCTTTGCTCTGGCATTTTCTAGGATTTTTTCGCGTTTGAAGAGTCTCATCGTCTCGGTCGCGTATCTTTCTGTGTTGACTTCATCATATCTTTGGAAGTGGATCACTCCGAGGCGTTTACGTTTTTCTTAAATACTAATAACTTTTGGGTTGTTTGTTTCTGATCCATGTCCATATAGTGTCCACAATATTGGCTTCCTCTTCCTCATTGCTCCCATTCTCGAGGATGCTAAATCTATTCGTTATTTCGTCTTGATATGCAGCCCTTTTGTGCAGGCCTTTCAGTTTATCAATGTCGAACTTATTGCTCGTCTCCCGTGGCTGAACATGTAGGTTTGCTGTGAGCCGACTCCTGATTTTGCCCATCACTAGAAGATGATCGGAGTCGCAATCTGCTCCTCTATATATATAACATATCACAACAACGGATAATAACCCTGTTTACGTAAAGCACTATAGATTTCCAAATGCGCATTTACACGAAAGAAAGGATCAAGTCCCAGACCAATTAAAAATGATGTAATAGAACTCTCTGTTAGTCCATATAATTCTGCACTTCTCATAGTTCCAAAAAAAAAAAGTAGCGGACAGACCAAATGGAGGTTAGTAATAGATTTCAGGTCGTTCAACAAAAAGATAGTAGATGATAAGTTTCCACGGACTAGATTACATGATGTGCTAGACAGGTTAGGAAACGCAAAGTATTTCTCTACATTGGATATGACGAGTTGATTTCACCAGATACCTTTACTTCTCAGTTGACTATTGTGGGGTGCGGTTCAGTCTGACCTCGTAAAAATATTACTATAAGTAAACGTACATTTATTCGTTATTTTAAAATGAACTGTTCTGTGTGTAAACAAAAAATTGACCGGAGTTGTGTTACAAAAATTAAGTGCAGTGTATGCAAACATTTCTACCATCTGGCATGTGTAAATATGTCTGCAGATGTGGGAACGTACTTCCAAAACAATACAATACAATATAAATCTGAAGGATGTGAATCGACGAAGCGTCTGTCGCAACATATGCCAACAAAGACAACACATAAGCCGTAAACAAACGAATCCAGAGCTGTGAACATCAAATCTCCAGAGGTGAATGAACGGACACATAGCAATGAAGATCATTATACGCTACAGAACATATTTGACAAGCTTGCTAAATTGGAGGGAATTAACCACCAGTTCCTGCTGCAAGTTAATGAGTTGCGCGCCGAACATGCTGGCCTAAAATTCAAAATCAATGCTTTGGACTGCAAGGTGAACTGGCAGCAACAGTCTCCTGGAGAACTCTTTGAAAATTACAGGACTCTCCAACATAGACGGAACTGATGCTTTAAGGACGGCACAAAAGATCTTTTCTAAAGCTCTGTCCATCGCAGTTCCAGATAAGGACATCGTCAACTGTTATGTGAGGAGAAATAAATCCAACTCCTCTTCCTCCGACGGGAAGCAGATTATTTGCGTAGGTAGTAAAAACATGTATATATATATACATATATATATATATATATATATATATATATATATATATATATATATATATTGTAGCGAGCTTAGGGTTCGCTGGATTAATTATTTTCATAAAATAAGAGCCGTGAAAGCGATTTTCTATTTAAAACTTTATTCGTCTCTTAATGACCAAACGTTCTTTACTTTTTCACTAATCATCCAGGTACACTTCTGTCACTGGCGACTTATCGTTTTGTTTTTACTGCTCATAGTCTCCAGTTTTCCAGTACTTTGTTTTGGAGATCTGCCAGATGTCCAGCGTCACACTACCCTCCGCCTAGATTAGTTCGCCCGAACTAAGTTCACTGGTCTTCTGGGTTAACAAAAAGTCGCCAGTCGGTCACGATGAACCACCTTCATCTTGGCGTTCGGTATTCGCTGAATCCTATAGACAACGTGATTGATTCTTGTGAGAATCTTATACGGTCCTTCCCAATCTTGCTGCAACTTCGGAGACCTTCCTTTTTGCCGATGAGGGTTATAAAGCCACACGTTATCGCCTGCATTAAATCCGGATGCGTTGGCTCGAACGTCGTACTTTGTTTTCATCCCGTCACTTGATACCTTGATTTGCTTTCGAACCAAATGATGAATCTCATCGAGGCAATTTCTCCATTCGGCTACGTAGTCTTCCGTCTTATCTATGGAGTCTGGCGGTATTCCGAATCGCAGATCGGCTGGTAATCGTATCTCTCGTCCAAATATAATTCTTGCTGGAGAATAGCCTGTCGTATCGTACGAAGACGGAGCGCAGATTATTGATGTGTTCTGGTAAATTCCTTCCAACAACGATCATATCGTCCAAGTACACAAGACACGTCTTCCATGTAAGTCCCCGTAGAACACTCCATTAATCGTTCAAACGTTGCTGGAGCATTACACAATCCAAAAGGCATCACGTTGAATTGATAAAGTCCGTTTCCGGTAGTAAACGCTGTCTTCTCCTTGTCCTCATCCTTCACTTCCACTTGCCAGTCACCGCTTTTTAGGTCCAATGTTGAAAATCACTGAGCTCCAGAAAGGGTATCTAGTATGTCGTTGATTCGAGGTAGTGGATAACTGTACTTCTTCGGCGGTAGTCGACACAATATCTAGTTGTCCCATCCTTCTTCTTGACGAGCACTACCAGCGAACCCCATGGGCTCGATGGCTCCTTGCTCTTCCATCTCTCGAATCATATTGCCTACTTCTGATTGTTTGGCTAACGGTAGTCGACGAGGTGGCTGTCTTATAGGTCTTGACTCACCCGTGACAATGCGATGTTTAACTATACCGGTGCGTCCGAATTTATCATTTCCCGTCACAAAAATATCAGAAAATTCGTTGCGGTGTGATTTAACGCTTGCCTTTTCTCCGTCTGTTAATCCGATTTTCTGGGACATCACCCTATTAACCACAGAGGATGCACCAGAGGGCTGTTCAATTGAATGGTCCTCTCCCCTTGTCTGAATTGAGCTTATCATTGATACGGATGCCCATTCTGCTATTGACTCTCCTTTTCTTATTGCGACCGGCTCCTTGGACGCATTTAGTACTGTAGCGATTCTAACAGATGCACACACAATTCACAAGCAAAAATAGTGAAGAGAACCGAACGAAAAACCGAATAAGAAAAATACATCAGAACCGTATACCAAGCGATAAATAAAAATAATTCACACCAGTGGAATATAGTCGAGTTTGGAAATCAAATTCTAAACACGGTCAGTAGCCTGGTGTGTAACGCTTAGGTAAATTTTTTTTCGTGATTCGAGCTGTCATAGCGTCAGTTCAAATCACACGATCTTCTTCACTATTATTTCAAACGCTATAGTACTCTGCCAGGTAACAATGTGCTTCTTCGTATCGATAAGGGATTTCCCAACATGGATGTTCCCCTTACGCTAATTTTGTACAGCTTCGGTGATGTAAAATCGATTGTCATGGGGGTTACTCCCAAGACTGGTCCAAATTACCGAGTATGAACGAGCTGGGATCTCATTCTCCTCACGCACACAACAGTGTTCGCAATTGTTCGTCCTGCAGTGTAATGGCAACATCTAAGTTATCAATTCGCAGTTTCTCTGCCCAAAATCTAGAACAACTTGATGAAGTCCATTCCAATAATGCATTCGTCCGTAATATCGGCAACCAAAAATTGGTGGAGATGGAAATATTGCCCAGCACTACTATGTTCTCGACTTCTCCGTAGACTGTAGAACATCCTCCTGTGGCAGTCTTCAAAGCGTATCTTCTATTTTCATTAAGAGCTATTTATAATCTCCCCTTATGATTAGCGCATGAACAACAATTCTCAATTGATGTTTCATTCATTCGTCGACGTTTCCTACAGTCAACAGAGATGTGGCCGACTTCGCCGCATGTCCAACACTTCATATCAGGTCTCGGAGTCCGTTGTATATGCTCGATTCTTCGGCGGGAACATTCCTGTGCGGACATTTCTCGGACTCCATATGTACTCCTGGTAGCCAGTTTAGCAGATTCATATGCCAATGCGAACGCCAGTATATCATTAGTCGTCTTCTTCCCAGCCAAACGAACGGCTTGTTGCAAGTCCCGGTCTTGGAGTGCATTTATGAATGCATCCATTGCCACCTGGTTCAGAAATTCCCTCGTCATCTTTGAATAAGACTGTGGCGATGGTATATAGTGTCTTTCGTGGTAGGGTGCCTCAGGGGTACGGGTTCACCACTATACCCTGTCGTCTGTCGCTGCTTTTCTGTCACTTAAATACAACTCCGTAGTAGACTCGTTTGTTTATTTATTATTCAATCACTTAAGAAACTACTCTAAAGATTATCATTACACGTAATTACAAATATCTATTTACACAGCTATACAATTATTGCTGGTGGTTATTGGTCTTAACCCAAAAGAACACACTGTTAAAATTTGAATTAATTTAATACTGTAAAACTTATAGTTGATGTTCCAAGGAGAGATCACAACTGTTAAAACTTGAAAACATTTGATACGACACTAACGACCTGAGACTGGTCTTTCAAAATTCATTCCATAGAAGGAGGACCCTTTAATACAGACCGTTCACTAACTTGTGTTTCGCTCTACTGACTGATCTATTCTTCCATCTTTTCTTCATCGGCCACCCAACACTGTATCTGTGAAAAAAGATAAAAACATACATGCTCATGCACATCCTTTGCTGTCGACCTAAAAGGGAATGATTTTCCTTGCATCAGCACAGAGGACGCGAAACATATTCGATGATTGCCTCGGTTGCTCGTGGTGTGTGTGTCCACAAGTATGCGGACCGTGGACCGACCAAATGTGGTGTTTTCATAATGGGGAAGGATATGCAGATGCTAGGATTTTAGTCTTTTTATGGGGTACTTTTATTATATAACACAAGTTCAAGGATTTATGTCGGTTACGCAATGTTGTAACAGAGTTGGATCTTAGGCACATGCTGCGTTGGTGCCCGTGTTTCCCTTGGTCGGGTGATTTGGCGGCCGATATGATTTGACAATGTTGCTTTGCGGATGGTGCAACCAAATTGCTTTCGGGGAACATGGTGCGTTTAATATAACCATGCCCTTAGGGAAATTACTATTTGGTGCATGTACTTATTGCCTTAGAGCAACTCGTTAGCCTAGATTCTTAGGAACCCTTTTATGTTTTAATTGGGAAAGGTTAGCAGCGGCGTTTCCTGGAACTGCCACAATTGCTAGTTTCTATACTTTTGTATGTCCTAGGGGGAAGTTAGGTGTTGCACCTGAAAAAGGCAAGCGGTGGCGTTATTGAAACCGCCATCAGACAAGTTTGCCAATCGCTCAATGTCTGCCTGCAACTGTTGAAGAATTTGTCCAGGTTTCTGCATTCTGCTCCGCAGTTGCATGCGGTAGACCTGTTGCATGTGGTTGTCTTCGTACCTAGCTTCAAGGCCGTCACTTACCGCTTGGAAATCTGTTTGCTTTTCTGCTGGTATGGTTTGTAGCAATTCTGCCGCCATCCCGCGGAGTGACAAGATTAGTGATGTTGACTTCTGCTCATCCGACCACTTATTATAATTGGCCGCGGCGTCAAACTAACGTATAAATACGGAGAAGGGTTCCGTTCCATCAAAGGTTGGCGGTTGCATCCTTGTATCTTTGTAGTCATGTTGATGGCTAGGCGATGTCTTATTTCTCTCAACACATTCAAGTCTCTTTTCGATCCGCGTTATTTCATCGGTGACTTTCTTGAATTCAGCTTCGTTTTTTAGATCCAGATTTTCTACTTCGTTTCGAATTTTTGACTGAATTTCTTCCTCAAAGTGTTGAAAATTACATTTCATCCACTGCGTTTGGGCATCCAATTTTGCATTAACATCTGCAGCTTGCGCGTCCACAATAGACCATTTCCTCATAGACAAAAGACACCACTCGAATATCCTTGACGTAAGATCATATAGAGGAGCAGATTGCGACTCCGATCATCTTCTAGTGATGGGCAAAATCAGGAGTCGCCTCGCAGCAAACCCACATGTTCAGCCACGGGCGACGAGCAAAAAGTTCGACACTGATAAACTGAAAGACTTGCGCAAAAGGGCTGAATATCAAGACGAACTAACGCATAGATTTAGCATTCTAGAGAATGGGAGCAGTGAGGAAGAGGAATCTAATAGTGTGGACACTAAATGGACATCGATCAGAGACACATTCATACTAACAGCCCAAAAAGGTATTAGGATTTAAGAAAACAATTAAGTCCAAACCTTGGTTTGACGATGAGTGCAGGGCGAAGATCGAAGAACGTAAACGCCTCAGAGCGATCCACTTAGAAAGATATGATGAAGTTAACGCAGAAAGATACGCGACGATTCGGAGAGAGACAATGAGACTCTTCAAACGCAAAAAACGCGAATGGGAGAAGACTCGGATCGAAAAAATCCTAGAAAATTCTAGAGTAAAGAATATCAGAGGTATGTATGCCGGGATAAATTCAATTAGAAAGGGCTACCGAGGGAGAGTCAAAATAATTCGAGACGCAAACGGCTGTCTGGTCACAGAAACAAACAATATCGTGACAAGATGGAAGCAGTACTTTGAAAACCGGCTCAATGTACGCACCCATCAACCACAAATAAACGCACCAAGCGTACATACAGCCGAGCCTCAGATCCCAGAGCCCTCTCTCAACGAAGTTGTAGACGCAATAAATCGATTTAAAAACAACAAAGCTCCCGGAGCCGACTGCATACCGGCAGAACTTGTGAAGCATGGAGGAGAGGCAACCGCTCGAAAGATCCACCAGCTCATCACCAGGCTGCAAACCATCCAATGGGCACAGTGACGCGTAACACCCTGGATTAGGGGTGATAGATCTTTGTGTGTTACTCCTCGCTAGCCTGTCTGACATGGGTGGTTCTACTGGAAGTGTATGCTTCCGTCAGCAGTGCCTGAGTGATTCATCGTAGTTCAAGCCCCGCACCACGTCAAGGCTTCTACCAAGCGGGGTTGCTCAATGTACGCACCCATCAACCACAAATAAACGCACCTGACGTACATACAGCCGAGCCTCAGATCCCACAGCCCTCTCTCAAGGAAATTGTAGACGCAATAAATCGATTTTAAAACAACAAAGCTCCCGGAGTCGACTGCATACCGGCAGAGCTTGTGAAGCATGGAGGAGAGGCAACCGCTCGAAAGATCCACCAGCTCATCACCAGGCTGCAAACCATCCAATGGGCACAGTGACGCGCAACACCCTGGATTAGGGGTGATAGATCTTTGTGTGTTACTCCTCGCTAGCCTGTCTGACATGGGTGGTCCTACTGGAAGTGTATGCTTTCGTCAGCAGTGCCTGAGTGATTCATCGTAGTTCAAGCCCCGCACCACGTCAAGGTTTCTACCAAGCGGGGTTGCTCAATGTACGCGCCCATCAACCACAAATAAACGCACCAGACGTACATACAGCCGAGCCTCAGATCCCACAGCCCTCTCTCGAGGAAATTGTAGACGCAATAAATCGATTTAAAAACAACAAAGCTCCCGGAGTCGACTGCATACCGGCAGAGCTTGTGAAGCATGGAGGAGAGGCAACCGCTCGAAAGATCCACCAGCTCATCACCAGGCTGCAAACCATCCAATGGGCACAGTGACGCGTAACACCCTGGATTAGGGGTGATAGATCTTTGTGTGTTACTCCTCGCTAGCCTGTCTGACATGGGTGGTCCTACTGGAAGTGTATGCTTCCGTCAGCAGTGCCTGAGTGATTCATCGTAGTTCAAGCCCCGCACCACGTCAAGGCTTCTACCAAGCGGGGTTGCTCAATGTACGCACCCATCAACCACAAATAAACGCACCAGACGTACATACAGCCGAGCCTCAGATCCCACAGCCCTCTCTCAAGGAAATTGTAGACGCAATAAATCGATTTAAAAACAACAAAGCTCCCGGAGTCGACTGCATACCGGCAGAGCTTGTGAAGCATGGAGGAGAGGCAACCGCTCGAAAGATCCACCAGCTCATCACCAGGCTGCAAACCATCCAATGGGCACAGTGACGCGTAACACCCTGGATTAGGGGTGATAGATCTTTGTGTGTTACTCCTCGCTAGCCTGTCTGACATGGGTGGTCCTACTGGAAGTGTATGCTTCCGTCAGCAGTGCCTGAGTGATTCATCGTAGTTCAAGCCCCGCACCACGTCAAGGTTTCTACCAAGCGGGGTTGCTCAATGTACGCGCCCATCAACCACAAATAAACGCACCAGACGTACATACAGCCGAGCCTCAGATCCCACAGCCCTCTCTCGAGGAAATTGTAGACGCAATAAATCGATTTAAAAACAACAAAGCTCCCGGAGTCGACTGCATACCGGCAGAGCTTGTGAAGCATGGCAACCGCTCGAAAGATCCACCAGCTCATCACCAGGCTGCAAACCATCCAATGGGCACAGTGGCGCGTAACACCCTGGATTAGGGGTGATAGATCTTTGTGTGTTACTCCTCGCTAGCCTGTCTGACATGGGTGGTCCTACTGGAAGTGTATGCTTCCGTCAGCAGTGCCTGAGTGATTCATCGTAGTTCAAGCCCCGCACCACGTCAAGGTTTCTACCAAGCGGGGTTGCTCAATGTACGCGCCCATCAACCACAAATAAACGCACCAGGCGTACACACAGCCGAGCCTCAGATCCCAGAGTACTTTTTCAACGAAGTTGTAAACGCAATAAATCGATTTAAAAACAACAAAGCTCCCGGAGTCGACTGCATACCGGCAGAGCTTGTGAAGCATGGAGGAGAGGCGACCGCTCGAAAAATCCACATCAAAACAATATGGGATAAGGAAGTCACTCCGGAAGAATGGAAAACCTCAATAGTCGTTCCGATTTTCAAAAAAGACGACAGATCTGACTGCGAAAACTACAGAGGAATTGCATTGCTCCCAACCGCATACAAAATATTAACAAATGTCATTCTGGCGAGAATCACACCGTACGCAGAAGCGATACTGGGAGACTACCAATGAGGATTCCGTAGGAACCGGCCAACAAGTGACCAAATGTTCACAATAAGACAACTGCTGGAAAAGAAGTGTGAATACGGAGAGACGGTCTGTGGGGGTTCTCTACATCACACGAAGAACTCACAATTCCTCCTAACTTCGACCACTAACAACCGCAAACGGACCCGGAGTTATGTAAAACACAAATTTAAGATTTGGATAACAGTTTAATAACCTTTGTATAGATTCATCGTAAACTTGAATAGAAGACCGGTTGGACTACCAAACAAGCCACAAGTGTTTCATTTTTGCTTCTTCTTGGTGGACAGTTATCGACGGAACAGTTGACTATTCTGCTGTGATATCCCGGTGAACGACCTTCAGCGAATTAGACGGTGGAAGTCTGGTGAACCCCGCGCTCTTGACGGCGCCTCGACTAAACTTACCCACAGGTCCACCAACTGTTCGTTGACTTCAAAAAAGCATACGACTTAGTCGCAAGGCAAATACGCTACCATATTGTAGTTGAGCCGGGTATCCCGAAAAAATATGCCGCCCTCATTCAAATTTGCATGAATGAAAACACAGGGCGAGTTAGAATAGAAAACCAACTCTCAGAACAATTTGAAATCCGGGACGGACTAAAACAGGGAGATGGTCTATCCCCGTGTCTTTTTAACCTCGTGATCGAGTATGTCATTAGAAAGGTACAAGACAACAACATGGCCGGATCATACCTGAACGGTGTCACACAAGTGGTCGCATATGCGGATGACATCGCCGTCCTGGGCGATAATCTAGAAACTGTTAGTAAAAACTGTGAAATCATCATGCAAGCGGCAGAAGAGGTGGGCCTAGAAATAAATGAAGACAAAACAAAATACATGATTACGGCGAGAGCGGGTGGACCTCAGGGAACACATATAAACGTCAGAGGCAAGATATTTGAAAAAGTTAAAGAATTTAAATATCTGGGAACGAAGCTGACGACCAGTAACAAAATGTCGAAGGAAATTAACAAAAGACTGCATTACAGCAACGCTAGTTGGCACGCAGTCAGTAAACTGCTGAAATCCAGACTGCTATCACGTAACATAAAGCTCCGTGTCTATAGAACCATAATCATGCCGATTGTTCTATATGGATGCGAAACATGGGCTCTCACAAAACACGAAGAAAACAAATTCCGCGTATTCGAGAATAAAGTTTTGAGGGGTATCTTTGGAGGTAAATATGACGAGGAGGCAGGACAATGGAGGAAACTCCATAACCACGAATTGGAAGAGCTATATCGCAAACCTACAATAGTGAGAGTGATCAAGTTGCGAAGATTAAAATGGGCCGGACACGTGGCACGAATGGGCAACGATAGGACCGTGTGTAGAATTCTTGACGGTAGACCAACTGGAGTGACGGCCGTGACGGAGATGGGAGGACAATGTTAGGTTTGACCTTGAGGAGGTCGGATCGAATGGTCAGGCGTGGAAGGAGAGTGTCCAGGACAGGGAACGATGGCGAAGCCAAGTCGGTGAGGTCATGAACTTCCGGATTCCTACAAGCCAATAAATAAAAAAAATAAATAAAATATCATTTTTCCTGGAAGAAATCGGTACGCCAGTACCGCATACATCAATCCATCTCAGCATTGTTCTAAAAAGAAAACATTTCGGCTGCCATACTAGATAACCGAAATGGATTATAGACACAATCATCAGAACCCCTGTCTGCCTGCGTCTGCTGTCCCACACGTGCGCGACAGATTTTTATAGTGTATCCGTACCCAGGGCGGCTTTTATTCAACCTACAAAGCATAGCGCAACTCGCGCCTAGCTGCCAAGAGCCGAATTCTTTGCCAGCGTAAATATTCATACTGGAATTCGATCCTTGACTTGCTATGGATGCAATACATAATCGACGTGGATGTAAACACAACCGTCATTGTGTAATCATCCCAAACGCATCCTAATCACCAGCACCATATTTAAACAGGTGCAAACAATTCGTCTAAAGATGCTCTTGCATGTGAATTGTCATTCTCGCGTTTCGTACATCCAAGAGCTCGCATCACGAGCAAACAAAGTGATCCGCGCGTAAGTGGACACACCCTTGTAGTGTTATTCCTAATCCTTGTAGTGATATTCAGGATAGCTATATAACGCCATTGCAGCGTCGACATTAATTCAATCGCTGGAAGAGAATAGTATAAAATCAAATTCCCTATGGGTGCTGTATGAGGCGCAGGTCGCTTAAAGTATATGGCGTAGAGCGCCGCAGTTGTTGAACCAAAAACGTTTCAGGTATTTGATTAACTTTATTTCATAAAATGCTGGGGTATTTATACTCCCAATCAATCATTCAATTCTCTACACATTTCCTTATTCACTTATACAAATATTGCTTAACAAGCTATAAAATAATTAATTGGAACATTGTGGCGACTCTAACAGATACACACACAATTCACAAGCAAAATAGTGAAGAGCACCGAACGAAAAATCGAACAAGAAATTACACCAGAGCCGTATACCATAGCGATAACAAAAATAATTCACATCAGTGGAGTATCATCATCATCATCGGCACTACAACCGCGATCCGGTCTTGGCCTTATTTAACAAATCTCTCCACCGGTCCCGATTTCGAGCCGATGTCATCCAGTTTAGCACTCCCAGGCTCTGGAGGTCCTGGTCTACGCCATCCCTACATCGCAGATAAGGTCTGCCGCGCTGTCTCCTTTGTTGTACTTCTGGTTTCGGGGAGCGTGTGTCTTAATCCTTAAAAGGACTAAGAGATCTCTTATAAAAATTCCCGAAAACCTGTCGCACAACAGGGTTCGTTTGCCGTGCTTCCTTTGAGTCCAAAGGGAAGAGCAACGTCCTTGGATATGGGTCGAATGTCCTTTTCTTCTTTTGGTCTTCCAGGCCAGGTGAAATGAAAAACCGGGTGTTTTAGTTTTCAGATTTTATTTCTTCTCCCACTGGGGTATCTCCTCCAGGGACAAGATACGAATTTAAACTGCGGCCCGGAGATCACGAAACCATTCCTTTATAAAGGAAAAGGAATCGAAAATTGTATCTCAAAGATACACATTTTCGTGCAACAATCTCGATCTTTTGGATATTTCGAGCGAGATGTTGTGTTTACACAAGATAAGAAATCAATTTCTTGAATTCTTACGAAACCATTACGCAGATGTGTGAATGTATCTGCTTTTGAGTTTTTGTTTGTTCAACTCAATGGAATTTTTAGGATAGAGATAACAATCTCTGAATTTTGGATTTGGGTGATGCTGTGGAGCAAATATAGAACAATAAACGAATATTGGATTCGTTTATTGTGAATTTTAATTTTAATTCGGATTTTGGATTAAACTTCGCCGTGGGGGCAAATGTTATGCGATAAACGAATTTTGATTCGTTTATTGCGAATTTTGGGTTATGTTTGGGTTTTTGTGGGTTTTGATAGGATTTTGGGTTAGGAATGGCGGAAAAAGATGGTAGGGCTTTTTGGAGCACTACATCCTCCCCTCCTTGAAAAAAAGAAAATTGATCTTTATGAGATTAATTTTCTGGAAAATGGTGTGATTGGGAATAAGGATGACGGTATCGTGATTCCGTTACATATGCCTGATATTTTCTAACATAGTAGCTTTTTGTATACAATATTTATTATAAATGTGTAATTTTTGTTCTTTGTTTTTTTTCTTAATATTTATGTATTCGTATTTATGGTCGTGTATTCAAGTTTCCACAATGGTTATATAATAAAATATTTTCTTTTTTTTCTGAGTGTAAGGTTAATTGTAGAATGTTTTATAATTACATAAGTATTTGAATTCATTATATTAAATTTAACTTTGCGTTTTTTTTTTTTTTTTTGTTTTATATTTTTATAAAGTACTATTTGTAAAAAGATACATAGATAAGTAAGGTTTTTATGGTTTATTCTTACAATTTGTATATTACATAGAATTTTCATTGTTTATATACTCGTATAAATTTTCATTATTTACATATATTATTTTTGTTCTTTTTTTTTTCATTGTCCTTATTAGTCGGGCGTTTATTTATTTATATAATTTTTTCCATGTATTTGAACGTACAATTTAATTCTATAACTTTTCCTTTTTTTTTTTTATATAAAAATTTTCTTACTTTCTTAGTATTTCTTAATTGAAAACTGTTTTGTATTTATATAAATATTAGAAGTTCTTATTTTAACACTGTTTTGTAAGTTTTGTTTTTGTATTTTCGTTTTTTTCATATATATATATAATGTGTTTTTTCTTATAATTTAAGATTATTTATTATTATTACAAAATTTTGTTGTTGTTGTTTATTTATTTAAGTTAGTGGTGGTTATTTAAAACATGATATAAACTTATTTTATTAAGTGCGTTTGTTTTTATCTATATATTTATTTTTGTTTTGTTTGTTTTTTTTTCTCTCTTTATTTTTTTTGTATTAAAAGTGTTGTATACTATTTACAAAATTATTTTATCCGTATACAATTATTTGAATAGAAATTTTTTTTTCGCAAATTTTAAATACATTATCGTGGTATTATTATTTTTTTTTTTTGTTTTTAAGGTTATCTATACATATATACATTTTTTCTTCAACTTTTATTTTTCTTTGGAGTTTCTTATTCGTGATTGCCTAGTCCACAAATAGTTTTATATTATTGTTGTGGACTATTCGAGTTCCTTTTCCTATTTTGAGGATTGAATTTTCTTCGGATAGGATCTTTACAACTTCATAGGGGCCTTTCCACAGGGAGGTTAGTTTGTTAGGTCTTGAGTGGTTCTTTAATAGAACCTTGTCGCCAACATTAAATTTCTTACGGCCTACTTTTTGGTCGTAGTATGCCTTAGATTTTTGTTTTTTCTCTATCAGTATTCCCTTAGCTGTACGATAACCATGTTGTAATCGCATTTTTAATTCATTTGCGTAATGGTCGTAGTTATAAGTGCTTTCGGGGTTTTGTCTGAGAGAACTGGGTATTTCGGCTGGGAAACCATATAGTAATTCATGCGGCGTGTAGCCTGTATTACTGTGGGGTGTAGTATTGTACACAAACATTGCGTAAGGTATCCAGGTGTCCCAAGTGAGAGGATCCTGGTTTACATAGTGGCGGAGGTATTCCACCAGAGTTCTATGGCTCCGTTCTAGTGCTCCATTCGTTTGTGGATGATAGGGTGCTGTATTGAGTTTTCTGACCTTGAGTAAGGAACAGATGTCCTTAAAAAGTGCGCTGAGAAAATTTGCACCTCGGTCAGTTAATAGAGAAGATGGTATGCCGTGCTGGCAGACGATATTTTCAACGAAAATTCTGGCCACGTCCTTGGTTTCGGCGCTGGCCAGTGCGTAAGCTCCTGAAAATTTAGTCAAATCGTCTTGAAACGTTAGTAGGTATTTATTTCCATTATAGCTGACTGGTAATGGTCCTACTATATCTAAAGCAATTCTTTCGAAAGGTTTGGAGCTTGTTGTGGTTATCTTCATAGGAATTCTAGGATTCCTTCCACTTTTGTTTATCTGGCAGGAGGCACATTTTCTAATATACGCTGCAACGTCAGCGGTCATTGTGCGCCAGTAATATTTTTGCTTCAATCTATTGATTGTTCGGGTGGCTCCTTGGTGTCCTCCGAAAGGTGAGTTGTGGTATTCCGCGAGTAACTTTTGTATTTCGTTAGGATCTGTTAGAAGCTTCTTTTTATTGGAGAAAACGTACATTGTCACGTTGAGGTGAGCAAAAGTTTCTTTTAGCAAGTTATTGAGTGCTACTTTTGATTCGTTTTCTATGAAGGGGACTAAAATTCCAATGGAGTTGAAATTCCGGTCTTCGCAAATCTTCTTCAGATCAATAAGGGAACTCTTAGCGGTTTCCTGGTCGCTTAGGTTTCTGAAAGGCAATGGCAATGTGATGGCGCATAACCCATCTTGCTCATGAAACGTAATTTTACCTACGTCTGGCTTGGTGAAGTTTGGGATTCTTCCTGCCAGGTTTTCTTCCTCGGCAGAGTTTATCAATGGGAGGATTATAATACGTAGTCCAAAGTTCTTCTTGGTATAGATGGACCCTGTTTGTTCTTGCCATACAAGATTGGTAGTATCTTTGTATGATTGTGCAGCCACATCTTCTTCGAGTTTGGCTTTACTTCGTGTGGTGACGAGGATATTATTTTTAATGGGATTGACTGGGGTAGTCGTTGTTATACGGCTGAGAGCATCAGCATTTGCATTTTGCTTTCCTTTTTTATGGAAGATTGTGTACTCATACTCTTCGAGTAGAATTCTCCATCGCATAAGTCTGGATGTAGGATCTTTTCGTCCTATAAGCCACTGTAGAGAGCTATGGTCAGTGACTATAGTAAATTTTCGTCCGTAGACATATGGTCGGAACTGGGCTAGTGCAAAAACGATTGCCAATAATTCCTTTTCGGATGTTGTATATCGAGTTTCTGCGTCGTTTAAAGTTCGGCTAGCGAAAGCAATAGGTTTATCTTGTCCTATTGTACCTTGAGATAGCACTGCTCCTAACGCAACATTGCTAGCATCCGTAGTTATTATAAACTCCCGGTTAAAGTCTGGATAAGCCAGTATTGGTGGGGTAATAACCTTTCTTTTTAGAGTTGTGAATGCCTCGTCACAAAAGGCATCCCAATAAAATGGAACATTCTTCCTGAGCAATCTGCTTAAAGGTTTTGCCAGTTCGGCGAAATTTGGGATAAATTTTCTGTAGTAGCCTACAAAACCGAGAAAAGATTTTACGTCTTTTTGTTTCTTGGGCGTTGGAAACGTTTTCACCGCTTTAGTTTTTTCTGGATCTGGTTTTATACCTTCCTTTGAAATAACATGCCCCAAGTAGGTGAGCTCTTTCCTTATGAAGTGACACTTTTCTGGTTGTATTTTCAGATTGTGCCTTTGTAATCGCTCGAAAACTCTGGTAAGTCGGGAATTGTGATCGTTCAGATCGTATCCGTAAATTACAATATCATCTACATAGACGAAACATTCTATTCCTTGGAGACCCATGAGTACATTATTCATAAGCCTTTGGAATGTGGCGGGTGCGTTTTTAAGTCCGAAGGGCATTCGATTATATTCGTAATGTCCGAAGGGTGTGCTAAACGCTGTTTTTGCCTTGTCTCTATTGTCCATGCGTATTTGGTGGAAACCATTTGCTAAGTCTAAAGTGCTAAAATATTTAGCTTTTCCTAACTGGTCCAAGATATCAGTAATATTGGGCAATGGATATGCATCTCCGACTGTTATTTTATTTAAGGCTCTAAAGTCGACAACCACTCTCCACCGTTTTGTCCCATCAGGTCCTGCCTTCTTGGGTACTAGTAAGAGAGGGGAATTCCAAGGACTGAAACTTGGTTGTACCACGCCATCCCGAAGCATTTCGTTCACTTGTTTGTGGATTTCTTGCTTCGAGCTATCTGGGAGGCGATATGGTCTTATGTAAAGTGGGGGCTTTCCTTCTTCCGTGATGATCTGATGCTCTATGGCGTCAGTGTGTGTGAGATGGTCGCCCTCTAAGTAAAAGAGATCGTTAAATCTGCGGCAGATGTCTAGGATAGATATCTTTTCCTCCTGGTTACAATGACGCAACTCTAGGAGTGATTCTAGCCGTCCAAGCCTATTTTTTAGAAAGTTCTTAGTTTCATCCGCCTGTAGCACATTGTAGTCATCCAGATCTTCCCATTCGACTTCTATGTCGTTGGTGCGTACTTCTTGATCGGTGTCTAATGTGTTCATTAGTAATACCTTTATTTTGTTGTCCTGTGGTGTTGTCAAACTATTACCCAGATATATCCCTGGCATGATCTCGGATTTTTTTATAATCAGTTCTTGACTGAGTTTTCCTTTAAATGGAAACTCCATTATTTGTTGAGATCGTGAATGCAATTTTATCAAATCGATTTTGGCATTTCGTTTTAAATTTACTGGAGATATTGGAGTTTCAGGTTCATGTTTTCCTGAACTCAGTTTTTCGGCAGTTTCCTTAACTTTTTCGTTACCACAAACTTTACTTAAATGGGGAGAGGAAGATTCAAGGGTGGTTGGTTTCGTTGTGTTTGTCACAGCATCAGATCCGGCCCGTAGACAAACGGATTCGGATGTTGACTCACGAACGGTGTTATCCAATTTTTCAAGAATGCCTGTATTATCCGTGGAAGATACCTCGTAAGGCGTGGCCTTCTGAATATTTTCCTTGACCTCATTTTTGTTCCCTAAAGGCTGCTCGAGTTCTACCATGGTTCTCTTCTTTACAGCGAATTTAAGGAATCCCTTTTCAAAGTTAATGTGGCACTGGTGCTTCGTAAGGAAATCGCTTCCCAGTATGCCATCGTGTTGGAAGTCTACGTTGCTTCCCACTACAAATAGATTATGCTTAAAGGGTATGGAGTGCCTATTAGTTCTGAATTCGAACTCCCCCAATACCTTTCCGCATGTGCTGACCGTTTTTCCAGCAATGGTGGATATAGTCACTGAGTCTGAATTATCTACAGATCGTTCAATATATAAGTTGTCTAATTTGATAAGACTGATGTCGGCGCCTGTGTCAATGAGGAAAGTGGAGTATTTTTTATCCGATGGATTAAATTTTACACGTATTACTGGCTCCTTAAATTCAGGGCAGAAAAATACGCGCATTTGAAAATTTACATCGGGATGGGGTGTATATCGGCGATTGTCTGAACTCGAGAAGGATTGCCGTTGCTCGCTGCCCGAGTGAGTTCGTTTCCCTGTTGTGAATTGGATACCCTGTTAATATTTTGATTTTGTCGGGTATTTCGATTTTCAATCCGAGGCGAGTTAGTCATTGTCCTATTTTGAGATTGATTGGATTGGTTAAGATGAGTTTTAAAGGGATTACGACTCGTCGAAGGTTGGTCCTGGTTTCGCATATGAGCTAACCTGGTTCTGCACTCTGCCTGAGTGTGATTATACTTTCGACAGTATGTGCATTGGAGACGTTCAACCTCAGTCTTAATGCGTTGGGGGACGAAATTTGGAAAATTTGCGTTGCGATAACAAGTCGCAGAAGTATGTCCCCTCTTGTTGCATGTTTGACAAACAATTGGCTGGTTATTTCTCCTAAAATTGTTAGTGGAAGTTTGCATTGAGTTATCGCTGTTCAATCTTTGAGATTGTTCCAAAGCGTAGCTAATGGCTGCTTTTAAATTTGGGGCGTTGTGAGACTTCACCAAGATTCTGAGGCTAGAATTTCGTATCCCATCCTCAAACGTATTCAACGCGAGTCTCTGATTCTCAGCCAGAAGATAACTTCTGACTGCAGGCTCAGGTGAACTAGCGTATGTGGCGCTGTCCAATTCATGCAGGTGATGTGTGAGTCTATTTGAAAATTCTTTCACACCCTCCTTGCTATCTTGTTTTGTTGCCACTAAGTTATTTTGGGCAGCAGACCTAGAGATGAGAGCTTTAAATTCTCCCTCTAATTCTGAAACAAGATCTTCCCAGGTAGAAATGATTTTATGCCGGATACAATCACGCGCCGGTCCCTGCAATCTGGTTTTGACCACCCTTAGAATAAAAGATTTCTGGTTATCATCTTGTGCTTGTGAGAACAAAATGTCTCCACAAGAGACGAAACCCTCTAATTCGTCAGAATGACCGTTAAATACCGGCACGAGTCCCAGTATGTCGCTTAATCCGAATCCGTAGTTCATTCTAGAACTTTGTTCGCGTATTTCCGTTCGTAACGTTTCCGAAGTTTCGTCCTCGCGATTTTGTATGAGCTCGGGCTCAGGTCTCTGCGAACGTGTACCCGGTTTATTTTTGTCGCTCACTACATATTTGTGAAACAGACCTTCCCAAATGATGGTGAAAAGGGGTAGAGAACCAAGAGATGAGATCTTCATCGTTGTTGGGTAAGATGGCCAAGAGAAAAGACGAGACCAACGACAAGAGAAGTGTCTTCAAACTCAGTTAGTTTTGATCCTATTAGAAAACCTTTGTTCTACTTAAGGTGAGAGAATCCACCTTTTCGCCCTATGGGAAAAGTGTCTAAACCTAAAATGGATTTTCGAAGAGCCACAGATGAGTCAAAGGAAAAGATTCAACCCAAAGAAAATTTTCCAAACAAGACGCTAAGGACAAGGACCAAGAATTTAAATTTTGTTCGTTATTGTTTTAGCTTGTAAGAAAAATCTTCCCAAAAGAAAATGTATGTATATATGTTTATGTGTATAATTAATTAAAATATATATCAAAAAATAAATAATAAAACCAAATTTGTAGTTAATTTTTGTGTGGGGGGGTTTTTTATTTTGTCCCCTTTTGAAGAATAAAATTGTTGATATTTTTGAAAAATAAATGTGTATATGTATATGTTTATAAGAATTAAAAATGGTTTTATAAGTTTATTAAAAATGTTTTCTATGAGTTGAAATAGTTTTGGAAAATATATGCATATTGTCTATGTGTAAAAATTTGATAAAATGATCGAATAAATTTATTTGTAACAAGATATATTGAAATTTTGCCTAGAAAAAAAAATTTCTATAGTTCACTTGATTGATTTTGTATTATTCTTTTATCCCATTATGGCACTTGTGTGGATATTTGTATTTTTGTGGTGTATATTCTCATTAGAAGAGAAGGAGAAAAAAATATATAAAAGATCAAATTTCATTTAAATCCACAAATCAAAATTTAGGGGGTTTTCTTGATCCCCATGTGAAAAGAAAATTTTTATTTCAAATTACGGAAAAGTATTTAAAAAGAAAGACAAATAACAAAATTTTACTTGTTCTTGGCATCCCCTTTCAATTTACAAATTTTCAAAATTAAAAGGAATTTATTTTGGGGAGCCAATCACTATCACCGGAATCGTATGATTTAATTTTTTTTCACTTTTCACTTTACTATAATAAAATTTCGTACCTGTGATTTCTAGCTGCAGGTTTGTTGGGTGTCCTGTTGTTTGTCGTCACTAGCTGCTTGGTCCTGGTGTTGCCGCTGCATCAGGAATCCCGGTCTATCCTTGGCTGCTCGTTGTTATTTTTCACACTGTTACCTCTCCTCGGTGTATGCCCCAGAGGAACGCTTTTACCACTTTAGAATATTTAAAATTTACTATTTTGTAACTATTGCCGGTGTTTAGCCCCGGGCACGCTGTTTTTATCGGAATTAATTTTCCTGTTGGTAGCGGGATCTATAGATATCCCACTCGTGTATTCTCCCTCTGGTAGGGGATGTTTGTCTAATCCACTGCCTAGTTCGTATTTTATTGGTAGGGGATGTTGGGATCCCAAACCGCTGCCACCATAATTTTTTGTTGTACTTCTGGTTTCGGGGAGCGTGTGTCTTAATCCTTAAAAGGACTAAGAGATCTCTTATAAAAATTCCCGAAAACCTGTCGCACAACAGGGTTCGTTTGCCGTGCTTCCTTTGAGTCCAAAGGGAAGAGCAACGTCCTTGGATATGGGTCGAATGTCCTTTTCTTCTTTTGGTCTTCCAGGCCAGGTGAAATGAAAAACCGGGTGTTTTAGTTTTCAGATTTTATTTCTTCTCCCACTGGGGTATCTCCTCCAGGGACAAGATACGAATTTAAACTGCGGCCCGGAGATCACGAAACCATTCCTTTATAAAGGAAAAGGAATCGAAAATTGTATCTCAAAGATACACATTTTCGTGCAACAATCTCGATCTTTTGGATATTTCGAGCGAGATGTTGTGTTTACACAAGATAAGAAATCAATTTCTTGAATTCTTACGAAACCATTACGCAGATGTGTGAATGTATCTGCTTTTGAGTTTTTGTTTGTTCAACTCAATGGAATTTTTAGGATAGAGATAACAATCTCTGAATTTTGGATTTGGGTGATGCTGTGGAGCAAATATAGAACAATAAACGAATATTGGATTCGTTTATTGTGAATTTTAATTTTAATTCGGATTTTGGATTAAACTTCGCCGTGGGGGCAAATGTTATGCGATAAACGAATTTTGATTCGTTTATTGCGAATTTTGGGTTATGTTTGGGTTTTTGTGGGTTTTGATAGGATTTTGGGTTAGGAATGGCGGAAAAAGATGGTAGGGCTTTTTGGAGCACTACACCTTCCATACATCCTGCCACAAAGGACTTTCCGGGCAGGCTCCTCTTCGCTCATTTGAGCTAGGTGTCCCGCCCACCGGAGTCTACCGAGCTTGATTTTTCTTACAATATGAGCTTCAAGGTACATTGCGTACAACTCATGTTTGTAGCGTCTCCGGAATCGTCCTCCCTCACATACGGGGCCAACAATTCTCCTTAAGACCTTTCTCTCGAACGC